>OX422213.1:355394851-356644851 GCA_949130495.1 Sambucus nigra | reverse complement strand
TCCTCTTCAGCAGAGCCGGGGCTATGTCGACTGAAGATGTGAAGAGGCCTAACAACGAGGATCAGCTTTTGATCGATTGAGCAGAGGGCCAGCCTTTGAGAGGTTGGGCCCAGTGAATGACCTAAGACAAAGGTTATCAAGGTCGAGAAGTGCAGTCGGCTCGCAAAGAGGAGACAGACAAGGTCGGCCTAACCAAGGCTGACCCCGTGAAGGAAGGGGCAGAGACCAAGAAGAGGTCAACAGCCGACATTGTGCTGCGGCAGGGGAACCCTCCGTTCATCCCTTGGAGGTGGCTGGGGATAACCTCGGCCATGCCGATGGTAGGAGACCATGGAATGACTCTATCCAATGTCTTGAGGAGAAGATAGGAGACCTCATCAAAAGTAGGGATCCATTACAAAGGGGTCACTTAGAAGGCTCTCCATTCGTGGCTAAGATAGTAAGCTTCCCGACCCCTGCTAAGTTCAAACCACATGTGGTGTCTCCCAAATATGATTGTAGCACCAACCCTGTGCACCACATTTAGATGTAACAGTCGGCGGCGAACATCTACTCGATACCTGATGAGATTAAGTGTAGGGCCTTCTCTGCGACCTTGATAGGAGCAGCACACAACTAGTTTTCTTCTCTTTCGAAGAATTCAATTGCGAACTTCAAGGGCTTAGCTGAACGATTCATTCACAACTTCTGCTTTGGGGTAAGACCTCAAAAGAAGACCACTCACCTACTGTATGTCAAGTTGGGCAAGGACGAGAGCCTAAGAGACTACATTGCCAGGTTCAACAAAGAGAAACTTGAGGTTGAAGATTATGAAGAGAATATAACAATGACCGCCCTCATAGGAGGTCTTCAGAAAGGGAAGTTATTGTGGAAACTTGCGGAAGACCCTCCCAGGTCTATGGCCGAGCTACTGGCAACTGCGGGGAGAGTCATGAATGCCGAAGAGGCAATGACCGCCAAGTATGAGGATGAGAACCGCAGTAGTAGCGGGAAGCCCCAAAGAAAGAAAAATGAAAAGAAGAGGTCAACCGATGACAAGTTCGCTCACTATACTCCTCAAACAGTGAGCTGTGAGCATATCCTCAACGAGATCAAGAATGACAGGACTCTAAGATGGCCAGAGAAATTGAAGGCCCCACCACATAAGAGGAACAAAAACTTATGGTGTGAGTTCCACCAGGACCATGGCCATGTTACAGACATATGCTTTTCCTTAAAGGATGAGATTGAAAAGATGTTTAAGTCCAAAAAGTTAAGGAAGTATGTTGATGGTAAGGCTCCTAAAGGGGGAAGAGATGACCCTAAGAAGAGGAGAAATGACAGATGCCCTGATGATGCCCAGCTAGAAAAGACAATAATTCAGAAGGTGATGATGAAGACGATCCGGACCTTTCGTCGAAAGATGACAACACCCCGGTAAAGAGGGTTGGTATGATCTCCTTTGGTGTTGACACCATACGCGGAGGGCTCGCAGGAGGTGGCTCTGAAGTGGCTGACATGAAAGCTCATGTGGCAGAGGCCAGGTCAGTGGCCAAACTTGAAGTTATAAATCTAACGTCTTCTGATACAGCACATAAGAGAAAGAAGGTGGACATGGACACCCTTATACTTGGGTTCTCCTGACTCAACTTCAAAAGTATCTTAGCCCCACATGATGACCCTTTGGTAATAACAACAAGGGTGCATGGGTGCGAGGTGCAGAGGATCCTCGTGGACGGAGGGAGTTCAGCGGACGTGATGTTTTGGCCTTGCTTCAAGAGCCTAGGTCTTAGCAGATCTAGGATGGTACCCTATCATCATCCTTTAATGGGCTTCAGCAGCGAAAAGGTCCACCCATTGGGCATGTATGAGATGGACGCCCGGATGGGTGACGAGTGGCCTAAGAGGTTGACCCGGAAGATAACTTTTTTCGTGATGGACGAAAACGTCTTCTCGGCGTATAACCTCATCATAGGAAGAGTGTCCCTTAAGGAGTTTGAAGCTGTGCCATCGACGGTCCACCAGATGCTAAAATTCCCGACCCCCTATGGGGTAGGGGAAGTGCAAGGTGACCAGACCATAACACGAGAATGCTACTTCAACTCGGCCGAAGAGAGAGAGGCCCATAAGAGGGCAACCACCACTTATAACATTGATACATTGGACCATAGAGATTAAACAAAGTTGAAGAAGGGTGAGGCCGCGGAAGAGGTAGAATCCATCATCCTCAATGAGGACAAACAGGAAAAAACCATCGAGGTCGGCAAAGCCTTAAAAATAGAAATCAAACAAGAGCTGATAAACTTCCTGAGGAAGAGGCAGAGTGTCTTCGCTTGGAGTCACACAGACATGCCTGGTATCAACCCTGAGGTTATGAGTCACAAGCTCAACGTGACCAAAGATGCCAGGCCTATCCAAGGTTCTAAAAAACACGGGGCGTGATCGAGGCGTGGAGGCCAAGCCTTAAGCCTTAGAAGCCTAAGCGGGCCTTGGCGTAAAAAGGCGTGAAAAGGCGTTTAGGCCTTTTTAATATATTTTAATATTTTTTAACCATAACAAGGCTATTAAAATACTAAACTTGTACATATCCTAAAAATATGTCTGAATATTTGCAAATAAAAATACTATTTCATTATTTTGGATGAGATAATGGTCCGGTTTGTAAAAAAATCTTTAAAAGGCGATATTGTTTCACTAAAGCATTGTTGTTTTTAGAGAAAAAGTACGCCTTAAGGGTTTTACCAAGAATAAGGCGTCAAAATCTTAAGGCGGGGCGTTTCTCCCAAGCCTCAAGCCTAGGCGGAGCTTAGGCGGGTTTTTTAGAACAGTGGGCCTATCAAACAAAGACGAAGAGTTTACTCTAGGGATAAGTACGAAGTCATTCAGGAAGAGGTTAAAAAATTAGAAGAGGCTGAGTTTATAAGAGAAGTCATATATCCGGAGTGGTTATCGAATGCAGTCATCGTGCCCAAAGCCATTGGGAAGTGGAGAATGTGTGTTGATTTCACTGACCTGAACACGTCTTGCCCAAAAGACAGCTATCCCTTACCTCGAATAGATCAGATGGTTGATGCTACTGCAGGTCATGAGCTCATGAGTTTCATTGACGCGTATTCAGGCTACAATCAAATCTTCATGGATGAAGAAGGCTCAGAGAAGATAACCTCCATTACCGATAAAGGGACGTACTATTACAAAGTGATTCCCTTCGATCTGAAAAATTCGAGGGCAACATACCAACGTCTTGTTAATAAGATGTTTGAAGATCAAATAGGCAAGACTATGGAGTTGTATGTAGACAATATACTGACGAAGAGCTTAAAAGCTTGCACTCATGTGGCAGACCTCGAAGAGACCTTCGATACTATGGACTTGTACAGAATGAAACTCAACCCCGCGAAGTGTGTCTTCGGTGTAAGAACTGGGAAGTTCCTTGGATTCATCGTCAATCAAAGGGGAATTAAAGAAAACCCTGAGAAAATCAAGGCTTTGCTTGATATGAAAACACCGAAGAGTATCAAGGACGTTCAAAGACTCACAGGGAGAGTGGCTGCACTCAACAGGTTTGTTTCCAGAGCGACAGACAAGTGTCTTTTGTTCTTTAAAGTGATTAGAAAGGCCTTCCAGTGAGACGAAGAGTGCGAAGAAGCTTTTAACCAACTCAAGTCTTACCTTGGGTCTCCCTTGTTGTTATCTCGGCCCGTAGTAGGAGAGAAATTATATGTGTATATAGCAGTCTCTGAATCGGCTATCAGTGCAACCATAGTGCGGGAAGAAGTTGGAATCCAAAGGCCCACGTATTTAAATAGTAAAGCCTTTCAAGGGTCTGAACAAAATTACCCTCGTATGGAAAAGTTAGCCTACGTCCTGATACATGCTTCAAGGAAGATGAAGCCCTACTTCCAAGCCCATTCCATGATTGTCCTCACCGACTCCCTACTAAGACAGGTCCTACATAAACCTGAGAAGTCTGGGAGATTAATGACCTGGGCCATTGAGTTGGGGGAGTATGATCTTACCTACCAACCTAGGACAACCATCAAAGGGCAGGCCCTCGCAGACTTTGTTGCTGAGTTCACATGGGAAGAGGCCGAGGCAGAGAATGAACTAGAGGGTACTGAAGGGTCAAATAGCAGTGTCTTACAAGAGTAGGAAGAGATGACATAAAACATCTTCCGAGAGCAGGAAGAGATGGCACCGAACGTCTTCCGATACCAGGAAGAGGTCGTATCCAAAAAGATTAGGAACAGAGTAGAGGAGAACGAGGAGGATAGGTACCTCTTGAAATAAGGAATCATGTCAGAAGGGGCCTTCTCATTGGATACAGAAATTTGGAATCTCTTTATTGATGGTTCCTCCTGTGACAGTGGAAGCGGTGAAGGGCTGATACTTTCAGCTCCAGATGGTGCCAACATTGAATACGCTTTGAGATTCAACTTCCAGGCATCTAACAAAGAGTCAGAGTATGAGGCCATGATAGCAGGTCTCTCATTGGCAAAGACTCTGGGAGTAAGATGACTCCTACTTCATAGCTACTCGAGATTAGTTGTCAATCAAGTATTGGGAGTCTACGAAGCCAAAGATGAAAGGATGGCTAAGTATCTTAAAAGGGTGAGAACGATGTTAGAATATTTCGAAGAGACAAAAATGAAGAGAGTACCTCGACAGAATAACATCCACGCAGATGCATTGGCAAGGTTGGATTCAGGGACGAAGACAGACATCAGAAGGACAGTTCCGGTCGAGGTCTTAGGAAAAGCGACCATTGAGGAAGAAGAGGTATGAAACCCTTGTCTCAATTTGAACCTAGGAGACTCATGGATGTACCCCCTCATCAGATATACCAAAGAGGGGGAGCTATCAGAATCCAAGATAGAGAGGGGGAAGTTAAGATATAGGGCTGCCAAGTTCTCCATAGTTGGAGACGTCCTATATAATAAGGGATTTCTGTTGCCTCTCCTCAGATGTGTGCATCCCTTCAAAGTTCCCCGGGTCTTACAGGAAGTTCACGAGGGTTCTTGCTCCAGTCACATAGGAGGAAGACCCTTGGCCAAGAGAATCATTACACAGGGGTACTGGTGGCCAACCTTGGCCAAAGATGCTGCAGCTTACGTGAAGAGGTGCGATAAATGTTAGAGATTCTCCACTATTCCTCATCAACCTCATAAACCTATGACGTTAATCACCTTTCCATGGCCATTTGCAGTATGGGGAATTGACTTAGTAGGACCCCTACCAAGAGTTGCCAATAGTTACCGATTCCTGATAGTATCCATTGACTACTTCTCAAAGTGGGTGGAGGCAGAGCCGATGATAACGATCACAGAACAGAAGACCTTTAAATTTATTTGGAGGGACATCATATGCAGACATGGCCTCCCAAACACTCTCATCTTAGATAATGGAGCCCAGTTCAAGAACTCATCTTTAGAAAAATATTGCGTAAGAGTTGGGATAAAGCAGCTCTTCTCATCTCCTGGCCGACCTCAGTCAAACGGTCAGACCGAGGTCATGAATAGAATAATCCTCGATGAAATTAAGAAGAGGTTAGAAGAAGCAAAGGGAATATGGACCGAAGAGGTCTACGCTGTGTTATGGGCCTATAGGACCACGATAAGGACACCCACGGGAGAAACCCCGTTCATGCTAACATATGGCTCAGAGGCCGTCATACTAACTGCAATGGGGCTCCCAACTCACAGGGTTCAGACCTATGACCCTGATAAAAAATGGGGAAGAGAGGAGACTAGACCTAGATCTGATTGAAGAGAGAAGAGAAGACGTAGAAATCAGACAAGACCTATTGCTGTGGGAGACTTGGTACTGAAGAAGACTTTACAGAAAACAAACAAACTCCACCCAAACTGGCACGGCCCCTACAAAGTGACAGATAAGGTTGTACCCGGGACCTACAGGCTAGAAAACCTAGAAGGGGAACCTTTTTCCAATCCCTGGAATGCTGATCATCTGAAGAAGTATTACATATGATGTTGCGGAAAGTTATGTAAATGTATCGTCTTATGAAGAGATTATTAATAAGAGATCAGTTTCCATATCGATTCTTGCTTCATTGTGCTCTAATGGTAGAAATTATGAGGATAACATCTTAGTTGATGACCTCAGACCTTATAACATCATTAGGTGGTGACAAGGTTTGAGGTTAGACACCATACTTAGATGACCTCAGACCCTTAACATCATTAATTTGGTGAATATTTTATGAGGATAACGTCTTAGTTAATGACCTCAGACCCTTATAACATCATTAAATGTTGACAAGGTCTGAGGTCAGATACCATAGTTGGATGACCTCAGACCCTTAACATCATTAATTTGGTGAATATTTTATGAGGATAACGTCTTAGTTGATGACCTCAGACCCTTATAACATCATTAAATGGTGACAAGGTCTGAGGTCAGACACGCTACTTGGATGACCTCAGACCCTTAACATCATTAATTTGGTGAATATTTTATGAGGATAACGTCTTAGTTGATGACCTCAGACCCTTATAACATCATTAAATGGTGACAAGGTCTGAGGTCAGACACTATACTTGGATGGCCTCAGACCCTTAACATCATTAATTTGGTGAACTTAATTATGAGGATAACATCTTAGTTGATGACCTCAGACCCTTATAACATCATTAAGTGGTGATAAGGTCTGAGGTCAGACACCATAATTAGATGACCTCAGACCCTTAACATTATTAATTTGGTGAACTTAATTATGAGGATAACATCTTAGTTGATGACCTCAAACCCTTATAACGTCATTAAGTGGTGACAAGGTCTGAGGTCACACACCATAATTAGATGACCTCAGACCCTTAACATCATTAATTTTGTGAACTTAATTATGAGGATAATGTAATACCCCGTATTTTTATGATATTTATTTATGGGATTAATTGAATTAAATGTGTATTAATTGGGAATTAATCCGGATAAAAATACTAGTGAGATGCGAGTTGGTATTTGATTTTAATGAGTATATATGGCTATATATGAATATGGAAATTATGAAATTTGTCGTGAGATTGAAATACAGCGATTTGGAATTTTGTTGAGATGCGTGTGACAGTCGCGTTAGGAATATTATTATTTAATTGAAAAGTGATTTTTAATTTTATTAACCGTATGGTCGTTTTGAGTGCGCCAACGCGTTCGGAAGGGTCGAAATAGTCAGAAAATACTAGCCGGGGGTTTAGTTTTGGTCCCGGGGCATTTTTAGGCCATACTGGTAACGTAAAAGGGTAGTTTGGTAATTTTGGAATTTTGAGAATTAAAACCCACGAAAATTAGGAATTAAAATCTGACTTAACCTTTGCCCACTAAACCCACTAACTACACTAATTGACTTAATGGGCTACGGGAGTTATTGGAAATAGGTTTAGGGTTTCCTAAGACAACCTCTAGCCACCATTGTCATCTTTAGAGAAGAAGTTGTAGAGAGAGAGAGAGAGGAGAAATTCTGCAGAGAGAGAGAGAGAAAAATTCAATCCTCAACATCAAATTTAGAGATATATCAGAGGCAAGTGGTTTAATTACGTTAATTGCATTGAATGTTTCTTCCATGCTTAGACATTTCTGAAAATTTCATTGTTTTTGGGAGATTGATGAAAACCCATTAAATTGGAATTAGAAACTTACATTTTGATGTGGAATCGCATGTAGAATTATTTTTAGGTGATTATTCTGATGATAATATATCTTGTAGGAAACAAAAACGAATTTAATTATGACCATTGATGATCTTAAAAATTTCTAGGGTTCATGTTCTTGAGATTGGGGGAAAAATGGAAAGACTGGATAATTGGGTGATGATTAGGATGAATTAACCCCATAAACATGTTATTATGTGACCTAAGTATGTTTAGGAATGAGTAGAAACCTTGAACAATTGTTGGATTGATGTTTGAATGTGATTAGAAGTGAAGAAAAGTTGGAAAAACGAGAATAGGAAAATCTGGGCGCGAAACTGGCCTCTCGTTAGAACACCCGCCCAGGTCGTTCGAACGAGCTCGTTCGAACGAGCTTCTAACAAGTTGACAGTTTGCCTTCTAACGAGAGGGATGTTCGGTCGATGCCTTTCGTTCGAACGATATCTCGTTAGATGCCCAGTTCGTTCGAACGAACTCTCGTTCGAACAGCCTCGTTCGAACGAGACTTCTAACGAGCTGACAGTTTAGGCTTTTTGGCCTGTTTTGATTTCGCGTGTCCCGTAACCTTGTTTAATTGTAGAGATACCATTCCCTTGATGATAAATTGATATAGTTGGGATATTTGGGATATATTGAGGAGTAAAACATAGAAGTGTGATTTGAATTGAATGAAAATTGTGGAATAGGACGTGAGTGACTATTACGATGCGAGAATTATTGACGGCTTAAATAATTGAATTTATCAGGAACTTATGAATCGTGCAACATTATAAGTCGGTACGAGAATGAGAAGTGTACCACAAATAAATTACGGTGATTACTAAGATGTGTGTATACTTAGTATATGTATATGGTCTTATGTGTATGACATACCTACCATACTTGCTATCACGGGTGGTTTACGTTCGCTTAGGGCCCTCTAATCCTTGTGTTACCCGGATTTAGATTGGTACCTCGAGAACATAGGTCAGAGAAGGACTTATTGTGATGTTAATAAGTCTGCTGATCGTGGGAGCATAGGTATGTACGTGACCCATGTGATGTGACTGTGTTCACCTCCATTGTTTGTGATTTGCTATTATCTGAGACGATTCCTGAGAGATTCAGAATGCGTGATCCTTATGTACATGATGTACCGGGATGGATAGCAGAGTATGTGTGCACCGCAGCTTGGTCTCGGGTGCTTGTATTGTATATTTATGGCGTGACTAATATACACTTAAATTAGTGAGAACTTTCAGGTTAGTATTGTGCGTATAAATACGGAAATGCTTTGAGTAAATATAAAGGGATAACCGGAAATGAATTGTATTGCTTAATTGAGAATCCGAGTGTATGTAAAGCCTCTATTTAATTGATAACATTAGGAAGTATAATGGGAACTGAGTAGAAAGGTTAGAACTCATGTCAGTTTAGTTAGATGTAATTATCACTTAGATGGGTGTTATACGTTAGGGGTGCACAATTAGACGAGAGGTAAGTATTTCATGTGAGTGCACGTCCTAACATGTATTTTGCATTCGTTGTTTTAAAGTTATTAAAGAACTTGCTATTTTAAAATACTCTCCACTTTCGGGCTCTGACCCGTTTGCTTTCAAATCTACTTTTTGTAAAAACCATTTTAGGTGCCCAGCCACAAGGACACCATGCATAGGATTTCCATTCAGGTGACGAGCTGTAGCTGTTTGTGGAAGTTACAGGGCCTTGCTAGTAGACGCTTCTTTCATCTTGACTCCATATTCAGTATTCATCAATTGCAGGGCATGTCGCCCATTTCCATTAGTGTTATTTCCTATTTCAGATTTTCAGGCTTTTGGCATGTAATTAATTCAGGATACTTTGTTTTATTTAGTTCAGTTGTGGGATGGTTTGTGAGGAGTTTTCCTCTGGACTTATTATTATGTTGTTGGTTATTCTATTGTTTCGTTATGGTGAATGTTATTCTATCATTACCCTCATATTGCATGTTAATCAGAGTTAACTTAAAATTTGGCAACTCATTCTTTTTAAATACTAGGTGGTTAGTAATCATAAAAATGTTTTCGACAGTGATGCTATTAACTGGACCAACTTGACATTTTGTATTAATTTAATAAAGGAGTAGCTACCCGGTATTTAATTAGTCAGGGTGTCACAGATAACATCTTAGTTGATGACCTCAGACCTTATAACATCATTAAGTGGTGACAAGGTCTGAGGTCAGACACCATAATTAGATGACCTCAGACCTTTAACATCATTAATTCGGTGAGATTAATTATGAGGGTAACATCTTAGGTGATAACCTCAAACCCTTACAACATCATTAAGTGGTGATAAGGTCTGAGGCCAGGCACCATACTTGGATGGCCTCAGACCCTATATCATCACTATGGTGATAAGGTCTTAGGTCACACCATTAATTTAGTCTAAATAAGACATCATTGCAATAAGACTTCAGAGCTAAAACATCACATGGCAAAGAAGCATTCAACAAACAAAAACAAACGAAGTAAAAACCCTCCTCAGAGGTTGTCATCCAATTGTGATTCAAAAATATATATACTGATAATATTTTTCAGAGATTACAACTGATGGGTTACAAAAGTACAAAGAAATTCAAGGAATAGCCTAAGGGTTAGAAGGGAGAGTGCTGGTGTCCTCGGCCTGATCCTATTGGACGACGTTGGTCACCTCGTTCCCATCCTCTCTGGGGTTAGCTCCATCAATCTCTGTGCCATCTAGTGGTGCAGTCTCTGCAGGTGCAGCAACCTCCTCCTCAACCTCTTGAAGGGCTTGGGCAAGCTGAGGGTTTGCAAAACCTAGACCTACGAAGTCAGAGGCCTTCAAACTTCCTGCCTCCTCCTTAATAGTTGCCCATTTGATAGTAGCTTTAATACCTCTTTCAAGGTACTCAAAACCGAAGCTCATGAACTCATCTGAAGCTTTATAAACAGTAAGTATCCCTTCAGAGGCCTCTTTAAGGGCTGCCTTCACTACAGAGTCGACCTTCTACTGGAGAATATCGTCCTTTGCCTTCAGAACTACATCATAATCATTCTTAAGTTTGGAGATCTCTTTCTCCAGGTCCCTCACCTTCTTTTCAGGCCCATCAAAAGTAGACTTCATATGGTCTAACTCTGCATTCAGTGAATTCTTCACCTTCTCGGCCTCTTGACCCTTCTGGATGAGGGGTAACTTCCTTAGAGTCCAATTGGCGAGGTGATCATAGTAGCCAGGCCATGCAAAACATATGATCGTGTGAATGAGTTGAAAATCAAGTCAGAGGTTACACTTGGAAACTATAAAGAAATCTGAAATCAAACCTGAATAGACATGTGGAGGCCGAATTCAACCAGTAGATGTGTGTCCATTGATCGGCAAAAACGTTTATCAGCCTCGGTCATGGCAGAGCCGATGGCATCTAGTGCCTGCAGACTATGGCCTATTATGCTGTCATTGATTTTTAGTTGCTCTATGCGAGCAACCAAGGCATCAGCAGAAGATATTGGGATGGCAGAGTCCCCACCTTTCTTTTTCTGCCTCTGATCCTCAAGGGCAGAGTCAGTACCATTCCTATTCCTTGCGGCCTGAGCCTTCGAGGTTGAGGGAGGGGCAGGAGGAGCATTCAAACCTTACTTCTTAGCAAGCTTCGTCAAACTCGGTGTAGCCATCTCCCAAAGCTCGTTTGATATCCCCTTTGGGTGCTCTGCAAAATAGAAAGGTCTGAGTTAGAGAGTCAGACATACATGAACTGAGAGGTATAACTGAATAAAAAACACTCACCAAGCTCTGTGAGAGGACTTCCCCCTAAATCAGTCTCAGAGAGGTAGTGGGGGGTCATCAAGTGTTAAAATTTAACGAGCAGACCATGCATCCCCTGATCCTGATGGTCTTCGACCTTTTGAAGGTTTTGCTGGCTTAGACCAGGGTCGGCCTTGGCAGACATTATAACCTTGACCCATCTTATGGGCATTCGCGGCTCTAGTGGGGAAGAGGGGGCACATGGGCCAAATTCCCATGGCCCTGAAATGAAGAAATAGCGAGGCTTCCAATTATGGTTGGAAGTCTGAGTTATCTGGAGCATCTTCTTCTCAGGCTTTCGAGCTACAAAATGATAGTAGATCGGATGATTTTTGGCAGACGAAGGGACATAGCAACCTACAAAGACCTGGACTGGAAGGTCTGAGTGGTGAACAACCCTCCATAAGACGATGGCCCCAATTATTACCCTCCAAGCATTGGGTGACAATTGGGAAGGGGCCAAGTTGATGTAGGCTAGGATAGACCTAATAATGGGGTGGATAGGCAAATGAAAGCCCAACTTGAACATCTGCTCGTACAAACATATCTCACCATCTCGGTCGTGGTAGGCCCTCTCTTCCCTCAGAGGTCTCCTGAGCTTTATGGAGGGACTGATGGAGTATAGGTATCTGAAGCAAAGAACGTCTACCTCAGTAACTGAACTCTCAATCTCGGCTGCCTCAGAGACGTCGACATCACTCTCAGCCTCATTGTCATCGTCATCATCCAGCTCAACGTCGGCCGGAGCAAACGTTGGAGGATTACTTAGGAACCTCTGAGCAAACTCAGCCCCGGTGACAGTTGACAGGGGAATGGCGTCAAGTATTGGTGGAATAGAAACGTTCGGTTCAACAATCTCAACCTCTAAGGAAGAGGATGATATGCTTGAATTTTTATGGGACGAGGCCCGACTGGAAACCTCTGCTGAATCAGGGACCTGATCTTGTTGATTTGAGAAGTCCACGGCCTATTGGAAATAATCCACAGACATAGGGTCTGATGTGGAAGATTCAGACTCAGACTTTGGTGAGGGTTCAGTAGGTACCTCGGCTCGGCTAGCTGGTTCGAAGGGTTCAGGGTATACTACCTTCAGAGGAGGTGGAAAGATAGGTCTGAGGGGGAATTCCTCAGACCTACAAGCTTCCTCCTGTGCTCTTTCTATTTGCCTAATTTTCTCTAAAGTCTTCTCTCTGAGAGAACGGAACTCCTCTAGGAGTTGGTAAAGGGGTCTGAGCATTAGAGGCAGACCCTAAACTTACAAACTCTCCTAAACAACAAACATGATTGGTTAATGGAATGATGCAATTTAAGGATCAAACTATCAAACCCAGAGCAAGAACAGTTCGCCTGAAAATATGGAGACCTCGCTGGAAATCTCCAAAAACTCACCGAAAAATACAAAAGTAAAGGGGAAAACAGGGAAAATGAAGGAAAAGGAATGGAAGAGGATACCTGAGGATGAAATGGTAAGGGAGAAGGAAGAAAAACGTGAAGAATCGCCACCAAAAGCTTCAAGCCAAGATATTTCTAGAGAGAGAGAGAGCTGCTGAAACGAATCGAGCCAGGAAAGAGAAGTGAGGAAGAAAGAGGGAAAATGGGGGTTTAAACCCCTTAATTATGGATGCACGCTTCCTAAGTCCCATCATTGCCTTGGGAGCCCCAAAGGACTACTGACATCTCATGCTTTCCAGCCACGCCTCACTTCAGCAATGGACAAGTGTCAAATGGAAATTGGCACAAAGAAGAAAGGCCTCGGAGGTGTAGAGATCCCACAACAACCTGTTCTCACATGTAACTAAGGGTTGGGGGTGATTGATATGCCCCAAGTGTCACCTCGACTCAGAGACACCAACCTCGGCCGAGAATATGGCCGACGCTGGAAAAGCCTTGGGTCAGTGACCAGCACCCTCGGCAATAGAAGGGTCGGCCCTGGCTGACATCACCACCAACCTCTTCAGGAGTAGACTGCATGAATGAGGGGGACAACAGTTCGTCAGATCGCCTAGGAATGACAACCTCGGCTGGAAGTAGGCCGAGGTTACAAGGAGGCATACTTCTACTAAGGTCGACCTCATCAGTAAATCAACCGATGTTCCATGCACATGCCAGCTTAACCTTGGCCCAGGTCGACCCTAATTCCTTACCTCGGCTTCACTTAAGCCGAGGCCTTCATGGCTCATCTCGGATTGAATGAGCAACTAGACCTTATCAACCTCGGACTCTCCCAGGCCGAGGTTATGACCAAGCACGAAGGCCGAGTACTTATTGACGTATATGTGGACAAGGACACGTGGGCACAAATCAGTTATAACAGATCATTCCCCCCACGTAGGGGGAATATTTCATCATCATTCTCTACATGTGACAGTGACAGATGTCTTCATCAGATTGTCTAGATCAACACACACATGCTCATTGCATGCATAGGGGGTACATTACACCCCCTAGGTACTATATATAGAGGTCATCCTCTACCTTGCAAAGGATCCAAAAATTACAACCCTAGCAAAAACTTTGTCATTTTCTATAGTAGAGAGAGAAAGCTTGAGAGATTGTATTCATGGCCGTTAGTGCCTTATTTCAGTGAGATTACACACACACACACAGTGGACGTAGGCCAATTTATGCTGAACCACTGGTGTGATTCCTCTTCTCTTCACCTCCTTCTACTATATGTGTGTATCTACCATTTTGCTGCCATTATTAACATTGAATTGAGCTCACAAACACCTTGAAGGGTGTTGTTGTTTCCAGCATCATCATTAGTCTATAGTCACGTCATCTCCAGGATAAAACAAGCCCAGAATCACCTCTGTATCATATAACCATGCACCGTGATTATATGTCTTCTAACACCCATTCCAAATAAATTGCTCAATATCCGAAATTTCAGTTTGGGGAACAAACTGTTCTAAAAATATTTTATTTTTGGAATAAATATTTTCATGAAGAAAATATTTTCAGTCTAAGATGGAGAGAGGAAGAGATTTTTATGAGTTTTGTTTTAAACCCACAACATCCGGAAAAAAAAAAAAAACTCTACCTATTTTTCTTCTTTCTACTTAAGCTTATCACTTGCTCTCTAAAACTCCCTGCTGATTTTTGGCCGGATGATTTTGATGTATATTGGTTCTCAAGTGGTTGAATGAGTGGGACTATAAAAAAAAAGAGTAGTGGACACATGTGGGAGTAAAACCCGGATGGTTGGGTCTAGTGGGTTTAAGTGGGAGGCTATAATGCTCCACTACCACTTTTAACTTTTGCAAAAGACAGTTATCTAATAATGATAGGTCGAAAAGATATTTAGTAATTTTTGCAAGGTTAGAACATAGACATTCTTCACAAGGAGCCATCATTCCAAAGTCAATTTTTAAGAGAAAAATTAAACACCACATATAACTTTTACTTTTAACAAGATAGAAATTTAATTGGATTTGAGTAGTTAACGTTTATCGTTCTTACAGTGTAGTGAGTTAATGTTTGAGTAGTTTCTTTAAGTTCTTTACAACAGCATTTTATATTTAAATTTGAAAACATCAATTCTAATTTGAAACATAATAGACCGAGCATTCAAAGGGAACAATTCTATTTTTAGCTACGCAAGCTGAGGAGAGAGGGAAACATTAGACTGATATACAATTCACGTGAGACACTAGAGGACCTTAATTTTCATGAAACCTTTAAATTCTATGCTAATGAATGATCTGCCTAACTAAAGAAAGATACTGTTATTTTAATTCAAACGTTCCAACTTTCAAAGATTCCTTATAATTGGTGGTAGGATTTATTTTGAAAACCAACCATACTGATTTGAATGTGATTATAATATTTTGCGATCTCAGTGTAGGTTGAATGGTCACAAACGAAAGATTTTGCACATATAGTAGTGGGAGAATCGTCCTTTTTCTGTGGCTGAAGTCCTCATATCTAGTAGAGTATAGTACAAACGCTTTTATAAAAATAGTAAATCCACAAGTAGAGGAGTATTCTACATAATATTGGACCCCATTAGCTAGAATAAATTATTCTTGGTGATTCATAAGTTTTAGATCAAACTCATTTTCACCTAGAAATAATCTATAATTTAGCAAACCATCTTTAATTTTGTTAGACAATACATACCAAACGAGACTATTATCACGGTTGAATTGCTAGATTCAAAAATCAATCAAGAAGAAATGGATCCACGTGCATGAGACGATAACTGAAAATGACACCTGAAATTATCAATTAAAATTGCATGCTGCAATAAGACAGCTACACTGCACACGGGATTATTAGGGAAACGAATGATGACAACACTACTGGTGACACTTATGGAATGGGGAAATTTTTTCCATTCCACAATTTGAGGGTTTGATTTGTGCAGGAAACTTAGGGATTGCGGGTTCTGAAAATAATAGGAAATAAAGTTTATAGTGAACTATAATTTTTTTGTTGTTATTTTGTAACATCACATATTGTAATAAATTATAAAATTAATGACACAGTTACATAAAATGCTCTGCTACAAGACATGGAATGTGTTCAAGTAACATGAAATATTCAACGCAATGGCATGCCCAGGATTTTATCTTCGGGTGGACGAAAGATATGTGATAATTAAAAATATTAATAAGTAAATCGCATGTGATAAACCCTACATTTTTTTGAAAATACAATATATTAATAGTTAAATTTTCTTGCCTTTCAAACCTCACATATCAAATATCAAATTATATAAGATTTTTTATAACAAAACTCTTCGTGTCTTCATATTCTGAAAAGGTCGAATGAAATCTTCATTATCAATGTCTACCACTACTTCCCTTTCAATATATGCCACCAAGCAATCAGTCATTATGTCATCTCTCTTTTGATTGTGCGACGAAGTTTTGATCATTTTCATTGCAGAAAATACTCTTTATAAAGTTCCAGTTGCAACAAGTAAGAGTAGTGTCAACTTCACAAGCAAATATACCACTTGATATGTGTGATAATTCATCAATTGAACCAACTTTCTAGCAAGCCCACAAACTCCATTACTCCACATTGGAAATATAGTTATCAAGTTGATTCTCCAGTATCATTGACTCTTATGGGGGAAAGTCGGATGGATAAAACACTACAAATCAAATCAAATATTATTCTGCCATATGCAGAGAATGAATTTCTTGGATCAAGAAAAGATGCACAATAAAACTCCGTATTCACCTTATTAAAACGATTATTTCAACTCTTAAAGTTGCAAATCTATTACTCCACAGAACACTTCAACACGAAAATGATGAAGATTTGTGGCTTCTTCGGGATAGCGACGTGATCTTCCTATAACAACAAACAAGTCTTCAATATTTGACACAAGTATCTCATGTGTGAAAATAAAATAGAGAAACCTCATCCAATGACGAGTCCCACTCATCATTTGCCATTTTTCATAATTTTTTTGAATAAGAGTCATGACATTCACACCATTTTTTTCATTTTCTTTTTAATGCTTGTGATAAATCATTTGTAATACCTTATACATTTTTTATCAAATGTAAGTGACAAACAAATTCAAAGCATTACACAAGTACCATTAGGTTCATTATTTGATCTTTATGCTTTGGATTATTTACATCATCTTCAACAATTAAGAAGAGAACATCATTTACTTACGAAAACAAGCAAATCAAACTCACGAATATTTCATAGTGAAAATCACAACATGTCATGCCTACCCATTTAATGTCACTTCTTGATTCAAACCCTGCCCGATCAAAATATTATCATCGCATATTCTTACTATAACCTTTTCAAACCGTTTTTCACGAATAATGTCTTGATGTTTACATGAGGCTCCGATAACATTTTTAGAAGTTTTACAGTATCAAAGAATGTAGAAATTTTGGGATGCTTTTCAACAATAGCTACACGGGTTAATTGAAGTTTATGTGAAAAAAATTAACATAATAAGTTGATTCATTCTCCATTAAATTAGACTTTTAAACCCATTGAAGTCTTCTAGCTTATTACTATCTCCATCATAGTCTTGCCAACACAAACTTGAATTACTTAATCAATGTTTGGATAAAAGTGCTCATGTGGAAGAATTATCCAACAAGACTAGAACATCTCACATGTGTCTGGTAGACTTGACAAGAGATCAAAGCTTTGAGATAAGAACAAATAGAAGCTGATCAGCAAAAATCTCATAATTGGATTTACTCGATCAAATGTTAATAGAAATCTAAGGTCATGGAGTCCCGAACAACTCAGTCTCTTTATGTTCTCTATAAATGTAAATCACACCGTGGAAAAAGGGGTCGATGATCTTTATTATCAAGAATCTACCAATAGAGAGAGAGAACAACCCCATGAATGTAAGCACATTGTTGAATCCCATACATATTATGTCAATTGTATTATTATGACCTTTATTTTCTACTCAACTTTATTGTGTTGAATTCATAAGAGTAGGATTTTACCACCTACAATTGGCATCGTTTGTGGGAAACAATTTCCTTTCCTCAATCAAGAAAAAAAACGAGCAGCTCTATCTCACTCACATAACCCACGCTTGAAAATTCATATGTTAATATCTAATACCGATTGAAGAAAATGTCTGTGATAAGTTCATGTAATCATTAACATAAAACCTACAGGGGGCTGAATAGGTTTAAATGCATCCTAAGGTCAATTTTTTTATTTTCACAAAATTACTTGTAATTATGAAATTCTCAACACTTGATTTGGTAAAAAACACTTTTCAAATGACTATATTAACTCACACAAAGATGAAATTAAGTGAATATAATGGTGAAATCTAGATTTAACACAATTTTTATTAAGAACCACCCCCTCCACCTAGGGATAAAAAAACTCGAGGCACGACAATTCTCATTTCTACAAGAAAAGAAAATTTACAAAACACAATAAGATATGTCTGAGACAATCTTTGTCTTATATAACTTTCCACCATAGTCAATGTAAATCCATCGCAAGCTCCATGTTGTGAAAGAAGAAGTCCACTCTCTTCCTGGAAGTCACGTTGCACTACAAAATGTCCAATTACTTGGAATGCCTTGAATTTTAGATCATGGAGTAGGTGATTAAAATAATTTAATAGACGTAGTATGAATTGACAAATTCTAGTGTGAAGATATGATTATATCCACTCTCAAAATCTAGAAAACACTGTAGATCAATAATAGATCAACATTTCAAAAGTTTTTAAAGAATAAGTGAGATTTGGTTTTGTGAGATATAAAATATCTCTCTACTTTTGACAATCGATCATAATGATATTTCAATTGAGTAAAATTTAGATCATTACAAATGGGAGGAAAATTGGCCTTTAAATAGAGATTTTCGAAATTCGGGGTCGTCATGCGCACGATTCCATGCAGAAAGGAATAGTATCCATGTCCATGCTCACCATCATAATTTGGTGCACTAGGAATGCCACCGTGCACATGGGCTCAATATAGAGCCGTGCGAATAGTTAAGACATAAAACTCTTTCAAAAATGCCTTAACATTTTCAAAGTATAAAACCAACTCCCAAATTTTTTTCAAAAGTTTAAAAGTTCTCTGAGACATCTTTTAAATGACTCATTCAAACATTTTTAAAATCACAAATGTTAGAAAACAAAGTACATGGTGTGTTTAGCCATGTACAATTCACAACATACCTGAAAAGGATATAAAACTTCATTCCAATGTGAATTCAGGATAACAAAAGCCTTCAATGAGCGGTGTCAAAGGTCATTACGTCTTACAAGGTTCATCAAAGTCAAATCAAAGACAAATGAATGTGCCTTACTCATAACGAATCAAAGGTTACATGACTTGAAAGACTCAAAGGGTCAAATGTTTTATAACGAGAATCTAACCAACCAATATTAATACAAAATTACATTTTCAATCTCCCCCATATGGCTATTCCTTTGCAAATCCCTCCAAAACCCAAAAATGATCTTATTACCCCTATAAGACTCACCTCTCACTATCCATATAGTGAGAGTAGTATGAAGGTAATTTTCAATAATCCATAAGTCCAACGACGAAGCAAAAAAGTTGATTATGAACAATGAGCTGAAGTCAGACTCATCAATGGTAATCCTGAAACCAGATGAAAAAACAAAAAGCATCACACACACAATAGCATGCATAAATAGAATCTAACTACTCCTAGGAATCCTCCGATAAGTATGAACGATATAGATAAGACAAAACATGTGATAAAGTAGGCGAGAATGTGAAAAATCGATATATGAAATAGCAACATTATCTAATATCAAGATAACATGTGATAAAGCTTGTGAATAACATAATGTAATAAATATTCTCCCATTATATAGAAAATTTGAATACAAACAACAACTCTCCCTATCATAGACATTACTTTCTCTGCTCGAAAAGTGATAGAAAACTTACTATTTTTTACACAAAAAATAAAGAAATAATTTTTCTCCCCCTTAATCTGAAGGTGAATAAAGTTGTATCCCCCTTTTAAACATATAAATGTCAATGATAAGTCTAAATGATGTATAGTGAGGATAACATGGCAAATCAAAGTTACATAAGCAAGAAAGACTAGCAAAGCAACCTCTAGTAAGGCATGCAAATATCCAAGATATAGCATGAGAATCAATCAAATGATCATATATATATGTGAATCACACATCACAATATCATAAAAATAATATAATTAAGCACGAAAACAGAATATGAGATAATATATCATAAACTAGTAAAAATGTGATCATATTACAAAGAATGGACACAAAGCATATGTATATCAAGAATATGGTGATATAGCATAAGATATATGGATGAAAATAGAAACATACATAACCAACTAGATAATATCCATACAACCATAAAAGCTATCCAAATATCCGATATAACCACCAAATGGACCAAGGTACCAACAACAAAGGGTACCAAATGCCATGTACATACCAAAATTTGCATAGTAATATCTCTATCATTTGTTTCCTCATCGTCATCCTCCTCCTCTTCAACCTTCTCATCATCATTAACAACTGGAAGTGGAGTGAGAATATGTCGAGGTGTAGTAAATGGTGGATGAGTCTCGGGAATAAAATCTTAAACTAACTAAGATATCCTCAAATACTCGGTTATAAAAGCTACATTTTGGGGGAGATTCTACATCTCTTGATCAATGCTTAAGGACATTATTTTTATTGTCCGTTATCAATTGAGTATGTCATATACCACTACAATCGTCAAAGAATAATTCAAGATTATTCAAGTGTCGAGACGGATCCGATTATCAAAGTTCTTTAACATTCAAACCTCCGAGAGATTAATTTTGGTAAGGTTGTGTTTAATTACCTTGAAGGTTCACTTAGAGTGTTCGGGTATTTTTTACGAAATATTTTCTAAGTGTTGTAGCGGAGGTTTTCGTCAAAAGTTTTTTTTTTAAGTTTTAAGGTGGAATATTTTATGGGAAAATAAAAAATTATTTTTTATTTAATTTCGTTCGAGCCACAAAGCTCTCATTCGAGAGACATCCTTATGTCACGCGAAGTCGTTCGAACGACATGAGTCATCATTTGAACGACACTGTTATCTTGTTCGAGCAACACGCCGCCTTAGATTTTATATAAATTTATTTTTCTAATTTCGTTTTTGATCAGAAGACCTGAGAATTTTCAATAGACAAAACTTCTTTAGCAGAATACTTTGCCTTCTCACCTTTTTGGCTTTAATCCCTTTTGTTTTCAATTTACAAGATTTAAATAGTTTATGTGAGTTATTTTGGAACCCAAGAATACATCTTGTGTTAAGTTTCTCTTATAGAGAAGTATCTACTGCTGATCTAGGTGCTCTTGAGGGGAGTACTAGACTGATGACGACTGCATGTCAATAGGGAGTGCTCAATTGTATTCATGAGCTGAATTGGAGTTGTGGTTCTATTTGACTCTAGGATGTGGTATATGTGGGTTTTCTATGATTAACTCATTGCAGATTTCATTGTAATCATTGTAAGTATTATAGTGAAATAAAGGTTTTACCCGAAAGGGTTTCTTGAAATATGGGAGTTAGAAATTTTATTTGTGATGATTTGACACACACACCCACACATAAACACATATTTGCAGGTTTAGGGGCTGATTTAATTTGATTTAAAATTGACTACAATTAAATAAGTTTAAATTGGAAATTTGTGAATTTATTTGAATATGTATAATGCACAACACTCTCCAAATTGGTATCAGAGCAGGTTAGACTAATTTATTATGTATTCTTATTTTTTCGCAAAATTTGTGTGATATTGATTTTTTTTTTCAGAAAATCTGATTTTTAAACATTGTCGAAATGTTTTCGAATGAAAACTTATATAATCGTTTGCCAATAGTTTACGGGTCTAATTATGCTTACTGGAAATCCTGCATGAAATCATATCTAAAAGCAATCGATGAGAAAGTTTGGGTAATTTGTGAATGAGGCTGGACTCCTCCCACCTTCATCGCAGATAATGTCACGAATTTAAAACCTGTATTAGACTGGACTGAGGATAAGTTTAGGTTGAGCACTTTTAATTCACATGGGCTTAGTAAAATTTCCGAACACATTACCCCCAAAGAGTTCTGAAGTATTATGATGTGCACCACATCTAAAGAAGCGTGGGATGTTTTAGAACTCACCCACGAAGGCACTAACGTGGTCAAAGAGTCTAAAGTTCAAAATTTAACTACTCAATTTGAAGCAATAACCATGCTTGAGACTGAGTGTTTTGATGACACGTTTGTCTGACATTGTCAACACTAGTTTCAATCTTGGTGAGCCTATACCTGATACACGAGTGGTTAAAAAGATTTTAGGATCGTTACCAAAATATTTTATCCCTAAAGTGACTGTTTGGAATACCTTACGTAATTTCAGTCTTCTGAAATTAGAAGAGCTGGTTGGAGACCTCCAGACATATGAAATTGACATGTTTCTTGACACTGTCAAGCATAAGGATAGAGGTATAGCACTTACAACTGGGTTTAAGAAGGGAGAGGAAGTGTCCTTGAGAGAGAAGAAAAAGAAAATTAAAGGTTATGAGTCCGACTCTAAGGGTGAGGTTAATTTTGATATCGCCATGCTTGCTAATAATTAAAAACGTTTCTCAAATTTTCAAAAAAACAATTCTTCCACTAAATGATTTTTTGAGAAAAATAAAAATGAGGCCAAAGAGAGCTGTGAGAAAGAAGGTGAGAAAGAGGAAGAAGAGAAGTGTTTTGAGTGTGCGGGAAGAGGGAGTAGATCCTTTGAGTGGCCCACTAGGCTAAGGATAAAGGGTAAGAAAATTGCTATGCCAGCCACTCTTAGCGACAGTGAGGAAGAGGTGAAAGATTCCGGGGATGAGTAATCACATGGGAAGTTTATTGCTTTTTTTTTAGTCACATGAGCACACCCAGTTTGTCCCAAGATGATGAGGATACTTGTGCACATGAGACCCCCGAGGTTGATTTGAGTGTTTCTAGTGAGTCTAAGAGTGACTGTACTAGTGATGGTGATAGTGATCTCCAGATCGCATTTAAAGATTTGTATGCCGAGACCTTAAAGACTAAAAAGTTGAATAAGGAGTTATGTCTTAGGGTGAAAGAATTGGATCGAGTTAGAGGTTTTGAGGGAGTTTGAGGAGAAAGGTATTTAACTCCAGAAGGTGGAGGTTTCTTTGAGTGAATAGTTAATAGCTTTAGACCGGGAAAAGAGTGATTTGACGAACACGGTGTCTAGTCCGACGACACGTGTATTCCAACTTGAGAGTGATCTTGAACGTGCTCGCGAGGTCAAAGTACCTTTAGAGAACACATATAATAAGTTTGGAAAGATGGTTCTCAATCCCGTTATGGGTAGAGGTGAGAGTTTAAGAATAAGTCATGACGGTGTTTCTAATTCCCAGGCTGCACCCGAGCTGGTTCCCACTATAGAGTTAGATTCACATAGATCTCAACCCAAACCACCTAGGCATCCCATACCTGATAGGAGAGTGCGTCGTAGACATTTTGAGAGAGGTGTACCTAGGCCTATTTATGTTTGTACACATTGCAAGAAGAGAAGACACCAGAGAGAGTTTTATTTTAAGTTGGGTCATGTGTCATGTTTTGCTACTACACGATTTCACCCACTGAGATAGAGAGTCATTTAATTTTACTTTTACCTAAAAATAATGACGTTAAGTGTCACCATAATATAATGATGTTAATTTCCCCATTTATCTGAGTTTATATTGAGACATGTTTAGGAAACGAGACTTCAAGTATTATCATAACACTGAGAGAGATATGTCATTTTACTTTCACCATAAAATAATGATGTTATGTGTCACCATAAAATAATGATGTTAATCTTACCACCTCTCAGGGTTTATATTAATACATGAGTAGGAGACGAGACTCTAAGTATTCTCATAGCGTGGAGAGGGAGATTTTACTTTACTTTCACCACAAAATAATGATGTTAAGTGTCACCATAAAATAATGATGTTAATTTTCCCACCTCTTACGGTTATAATGAGACAGGCTAGCAAACGAGACTCCAAGAATTGTCATATCGCTGAGAGAGATATTTTATGAGTATATGATAACCAAAGTTAAAATTTGCACAATATGAGATAAAACTTCATTTCATTCAGATTTCTTGCAACAATGTTCAATTACATTCGATGGAAATGCCCCCAGGCTATTACATAGTTTCTTCAGTGATAATATTTCTTCAGATGATCGGCATTCCTTGAGTCTTTTAATGGCTCTCCTTCCAAATTTTCTAGACGATAGGTACCTAGAAATACTTCTTTTGTGACTTTATATGGCTCGTGCCAATTTGGATCAGGTTTGTTAGCTTTATTAATCACCTTTTTTAGTACGAGATCACCAACATTAATATTATGAGCTTTGAGTCTTTTTCTTTGGAACATTGCGTCTCTCTGTTGACGGTCCGATTTTTTTTTTTTGCATCTTCTCGTTTCTCTTCAATAAGTCTAAATTAAGTCTTATCTCTTACAAGTTTTGATCTTTATCGTATGTCTGGACTCTATGACTCGAAACCTAATTTCTGTTAGAATGGTTATTTTCGAACCATAGGTGAGTATAAAAGTCATATCTCCAATTGGCGTCCTCTCAGTGGTCTGATATACGCATAGGATAATGTGCATCACATCAACCCACTTTCCTTTTGAATCTTCTAACTTTTTTTATTCCATCTAGTATCTTCCATGTGGTCACCTTGGTTTGCACATTTTCTTAAGATCATCTTGATGCCGAGAAGAATTTCTTTATGATGAACCTACCATAATATGCAGCCCGTGACTTGTTCTTGAATTTATTTTTATTGTTTAATACCAGAGGTTTTGGGAGTCTATGTCAACAAATGATATTTCTCTAAATGAATCTGAAATCATTAATTTCATTGATAAGGAAGCAGAAGTTTCCTTTAGCCCTCGGTAGTTGTATGACCAAACCAATCCCCAACATTACGAAGGGCCATGGGGACAAGATAAGAGATAATGGTTGATGAGGTATGTTGGCTAAGCGCTATCACTTATCGCATTAAAGAACATGCTCGGCTACATCCCAAGCCAAGTTCGGCCAATAGTAGCCTTACATCATAATTATCTTTACGAATAACCCTTTTTCGATATGACTCGTGCAACTACCCTCGTGAATATATCTGAGCACATAACTTCCCTCTGTTGAATGCACATATCTTAAGACTGGGAGAAAATAACCCCATTTGTACAACACATTCCCTAAAATGCCGAATTTAGCAACGAGATAGCGTACTTTTCTTTTTGGCTTTACATTTTGAGTGATTTTTTTCACTTAAGTACTCAATTATTGGGTCCATCCAAGAAGTCCCCAAGTCCAAGTTGTGTTGTTAGCTTTTCTCGATCAGTTCTCGGTTCTTGGATAATCTCGACTGGAACCTTTCTTCGAATCTATGCTCTTATAGTCAAAGCAAGCCTTGCAAGGACATCTTCTCTTTCATTCTTACTTTTCAGAATTCTCTTCACTTTTACTCCTTTAAAATTTCCAAGTGTTGTCTTCACTCTAAAATTTGCAAGTATTTTTACATTTTCTTATCTTTTCCCTCAAAGATGCTTAAAACCCATTTCACTACCAGTTGTGAATCCTTATGGGCACCAAGTCGGCCGACACCTACTGCATTTGCTGGTGCAAGTCCTTTTAGCAAGGCTTCATAATTGGCCTCGTTGGTGGATGCTTTGAAATTGAACCTCACTGTGTACTCGATATCTATCGCGTTTGGAGCCGACATAATTAGCCCAACCCCACTACGAGATGCAAAAGACAATCCATCAATAAATAAAATCAACACATGAATACCTAAAGAGAATGGGTTATCATCAATGACAACATTTTTTGCAATAAATTTGGTTATGGAATAGCAACTGCAATGTCATTTTTAATGAACTTGATGGTCCGTTTTCAGCTTGTTCTAGAATCTTGGCTAGTATTTCGACTACTGTTTTATCTATCGATTCTCAAGTGAACTTTGCTACAAAATCTGCCAAAATCTCCCCCTTTATTTCAACTCTTGGATAATATAAATCGACTAAGCTATGAGCCTATCCAATATCTCGGGCTTATGAATAACTTATCGGAGAGGTGTGTCAGTGAGTACTACCATCGTATGAGCTTGAAAGTAGGGGTTTATTTTTACACATGTATTAACTATTATGCAAATTTCTCCATCTTTGGATATATTGTCTCATTATTTGTAATGCTTTGTTGTTATAGTATACCAACTTTCGGGTCCCATTGTCGTCTCAAACGATTACACAGCTAGTTGCCAATTATGAGATATCCAGGTATAAATGCAGTTTCTTCCCTTGAATGGATCGAGATAAAAGCATTGGTGGTTCTAAGTATTCTTTCAGTTCCTTGAATGCTTTTTCACATTCTTCCTCCCATACAAAGGCATTCGGCAAAATTTTGAAAAAACCTAGTCATTTTTTAGTTTCTCACAAGATGAACCTATTGACTGCTGCGACTCGACCTGTTAATCTTTGGATTTCCTCCGTGTTTCTTAGGGTTTTCATGTCAATCAATACCTTTATCTTGGCTGGGTTGGCCTTAATGTCCCTTTGATTGACTATGAACCCTTAAAACTTTCCAGCGCCGACACCGAAGACAAATTTGGTTATATTGAGCTTCATTTTAGAGTGGTCATGGTGTCAAAGCTTCTTTCGAGATCCTTTACATGATTCTCGACCTTCAGAATTTTTGTCAACATGTTATTGACATACACATCCATAGTCTAGCCAATTTTATCTTTGAACATTTTTTTTTGTTAAGTCTCTAATAAGAGACACCAACATTTTTCAGGATGAAAGGCATCAGTTTATAACAGTAGGTCCCTTAGTCTATGATGAAGGATGTTTTATTGGCATCACCTTCAAATGTCGAGATCTGGTTATATCCTAAATAGGCATCAATGAACCTCGTAAGTTCATGCTCAACCATGGCATAAATCATTTGATCAATTTAGGGCAAAGGGAAACTTTGTTATGGACACGCCTTATTGAGATCAACAAAATCTACACACATTCTTCACTTGTTGTCCTCTCTTGGTACCATAATGACATTTGATATCCACTATGGATATTGGACCTCTTTGATGAAGTTTATTTTCTATAAACTTTTTACTTCCTCCTAGATTAATTCATAATTCTTTGCTTTACTAGTTTTACTTTTCGTTAAGATCATGTTTGTGAAAAATAACATCGGGGTCAATCCCCGTCATGTGATTGTGACTCCATGCAAATGTGCTATGCCTCTTTCGCAATAATTCAACCAGATCTCTGTTAAAGGAAGGTTCAAGGTATGATCCTATTTGGATAATTTTTTTGATGCGTACTTTTTTAGGACAACGGATTGTACGTCTTTCATACGCTCTCCATTTTCCAATTTGTATTCATCTCTTAGATAAAGGGTATCAATATTATAAAATCCGATTTTCCTCTTATGGGATTTTTCTCTCTTATTTTAAGGTGAAATAACACTTGTGTGCTTCCACTTGATTTCCATAAATATCCCCTACCCCATAAGGAATAAGGAATATCATCATCTGATGTATAATGGAAGACATGGCTTTAAAATCTTTCAATGATACCTTTTCCAAAATGATATTGTATACTAAGAGCTCATTCTCTTTCATTAAAAATAAGTTTATTCTTACTGTTCGACATCTTGGACAAGTGCCCATGCAGACACCGATTTCAAACATTCCCAGTGGGTGAACCTTCTTACTGCTAAACCGAGTCAAGGGATGATGGTATGGGATAAGTCTTTTCTTAATGATTTTTAAACGTGTAAAATAGTCCTATATCATCGGATGAGCTTCCCCTCTTCATAAGGATTACACATTGTAGTTGTGAATTTGTGTGCTAACAACGAGTGGGTCACCGCGAGGGGATATGATCCCTTTAAAATCCATCTTGGAGACCCCTACCATGAGATTCTCATTATCAACGTTCTTCAACTTGTGTTGTTTTCCTTCGGATAACATCCATTATTTTTTCCCCATCTTTACCTTTGATGACATGGGCCTTTCTGTTGGTTGATTTTGTTCCTAGACCTACTATACACCCTAAGATCATGTTTATATCAAATAAAATTATGTGGACCTCGAGCTTTGTTAGGATATCTCGGGCGTTCTTCTTATCATCATTTGACTTTCTATCATTCCAATTTAATTGAACTTCTTTTTCGGCCTATCGTCCCTTGATGGGGGATACCTTTTCTTATCATCGTCTCGACTCCCACCCTGATGAATGTACTTTCACAGCTTCCCCTGTTTTAGAAGATTGCCAATCTCATCTTTTAGAGCGTAAAATTTATCTCTTATGTGGTCATGATCCTCGAGAAACTCACATCACTTATTCTTGTCTGTTTTGTGGCCACGGGACTCAGTTTCTTAGGTTAATTTATTTATTTTTATCGTCTTTTACCTCGTTGAGAATATGATCAGGACTAATAGTAAGCAAGGTATACTTTGCAAACATGTCATTATTTGGTTTCTTCTTACCTTATTTCTTCTTATCTTTGTCTCGACTATGTCCATACTTAATACTACCTGACTCTTTTTGGTCTCTATTTTTGGCCTCCTCAGCATTCATTATTCTTCCGGCCTTAACAATAATTTTATCTTGGATTTTGTAGGATCATTGGGGGAGATTCCAATTGATTTTTCTTGATTGAATCCTGCTAATGGGGGCTATTATTGCAATGATTTCTTCACAGTCTTCAACCTCAAACTTTTATTATTTAAATTGACATATGAACTATCTCAACGATTCGTTCTTCCCTGACTCATGTTCAACAAAAGAGTTACTCTCTTTGAAAGCGTAATGACGAAACAAAAGTTGTGAATAAACTTCTTAGCCAACTGCTTGAAATTTGTCATCCGTCATCTTTTCAGACCAGTGTACCACACATGGGTAGATCTAGTAAGACTTCTAAAACATTCCCTATATCTCATCTCATATAGAGTGGAGTAGATATCGGGTCCTGATTGATACATTTATATATGATGAATGGGATTTATTCACCCACCATATCTGGGCATCACTACTAGCGGATCCTCCCATATATCCCCTATGACTGGGGTCTCGACTGTTGATGAGTCAACCGATCTTATCCTCCAGCCCTTGAATCCAATTTTTGCAAGGATTCTCATCAATAATAACATTATCACTTGTGTCATCTACATCTGAGACGGCTCTACCGCCAGTTCCTCTATTTGGGTCCCTTTTCATGCTAGTGACCTTTTGACATTATCTTTGGGAAAAATTATCCTTTGGATAAGCTAGGTCGAGATGAACAATGATCCTTGTCCCACCAATTTTGTTTCAGATAATGTTTCTTCTACAATACTATTTTGGGCCAAGACGACCAAATGGTGACTCCATGTTTAGTCTTGTGAATGAATTATTCTGATGTTGATAGTCGATAATGCTTGTAACTAAGGCAAAGACATCCATATATCCCCAATGACCAGGATCTCACATTTGATGAGCGCGGAATTTTATCCTCCAGCCTCAAAATTGAGTTATTCCAAGGCTTCTCATCAACAATAACATTGTCGCCTGAGAATTTTACGTTTGAGACGTCTCTGCAAGAAGTTCCTCTATTTGGGTACATTTTCATTCTACTGACCTCTTAGAATAATTTTTTAGACAAATACTTCTTTGGACAAGATAGACCGAGATGACCAATGATCCTTGTCGCATAGATTCTGTTTAGAACAATCTCACTACTACAATACCCTTTTGGCACATGTTGACAAAATGATGACCCCCTGTTTAGTCTTGTGAATGCATTATTCTTGTGCTATCTTTGGGGGAGTATATTGAACGCTTTTACCTTGGTAAGTAGGAGGAAGAGTTTACCAGTTGTGCTCCTCCTCGTATGTCACTTTCTCAAGTTCACCTTGCACTTCCTTTCCAAGGAAGAGATGGTAGGGATCAACAATCTCTTCTCCCCAAGCCATGTTGAACCTATCTGAATGGAGATAGGGGTGGTCCCCTTGCTGTTGGTGGAGCATATCCTCTCACGATGGCTGTCATGATGAGATTTAAGGTTAATTCCTTTGTCATTTGACCCATTATGTCCTCGTTAAAAGATAATAATTTGCGTTGCATGGCCTGTTGACTCTCCACTAGAGATCTCGGTACTTCTGCTACATCATCCATCTTTGAAAGAGGAGGTTATTAGGTAGAATTAGCCTTGTTATTTGATGGTGGATCAAAAGACATCACCTATCAAAGAAATCAAATATCAATAACAGGGGTGAAAAACCCAAAAACTATGATGAATCAAATAGGAGGCTGGTTAACCCCTCCACCCAAGATCTTTAAATCGGGAGTCAAATCAAACAATGGTCAACTTGAATCATACTAAAGATGGGAGAAAAATGAAAGCTAAAGATGAAAACGATAAAAACTTTCACATAGACAGTGCCAAATTGATGATACTAAGATCATACATCCGATTAACTCTAGGTGTGAGTATTGTAGAGCTGTAATAAAATAATAATTAATAAGAAATTTAGTATAAGATAGTGAAGAGAAATAGAGATGAAAAAATATGTTTAAGTGGTTCAAACATTAGCTTGCGTTCGCTGTGTTAAGTGTGAGTCTGTTTCATTATAATAGGGCATAAAAGCTTCCATTGAAGACAATAGAATATCTCTCTATAGAACAAGTTTTATAGAGTAACAATGGGGCAATTAAGTATCAATCCCAATGAACAAGACATAATGTGCCTTTTCTAGGCTGAGGGGTCATATTGTCACCCCTATCACGTGTCCATGCCGAGTTAAGGTTATGGCCTATGAGAGAGTGATAGTTGTATGTTCATAAAGAAAGATCATCATGGTGCATATTTCCTCACATGGATTATTTTTCTCTAATAATGGTTTTGTGTAGATATGACTGAAATGACCCTGTAATGATTTCCACACCTAGATGAAACTTGTATGAGGTATCGTCTTAGGTGATACTACAGGTATTAGCCCAATCGAGAGTCTGTCTGATGCCTGGTATCATGCTGAAAGATGAGACGAGGTAGGGTGATCGTCTATGTTCAACAAACCTATTCCTAGACCTTGAGTCTAATGGCTTGTAACGTGAGCGTCATCTGAGTTGTATGGAAATGACACTTGTATTATCAATGAACCTATTTATTCCCATATCAAGCATTTACAAGCTTGATTTGTATGGACTTGCACATTACAAAAGGTAAAATAAGTAATATTCCTTTTTATATTCTTCTTTGCCACTTGAGGTCTCGAGTCACCTATTTCAGATTTCTTTCGTTTGAATTAAAAATGATAAGTGTTGTTGAATTTACTCCAAAACAAGAATCCATTAGCAAATTTATTATCTCTTCTCTTAACTCTCCTAGTATGCAAATGCGGAAGAACATATGGTAACGGTTTTATCTTAACATCATGATGTATAACAAACTTCGTTCTATAAAAGACATCTATGAGGGTAAAGTCATCTTCCATTTCAGAACTTAAGGAACTAGAATCACATTTTCCTTTTATCTTTCTCAATTCAAAATAAAACGATTCTTAATATCCTTTCTGGTGATAAAATGTGTAAGTGAATGATTTTGGGTGATCAATTAAAACATTTTAATCAATTCCCTTCTTATTTCTAAAATTAAAATTCTCATTCACTTTTTCTGTCGTCCCCTTTTTTTCAAAATCAAACAATCGGTTTGCTTTGAATCATGTGACGAACACTCCCTCAATGTGTGAACTTGCGAAGAATATGACTTGTTTTTCCAAGATTAAAAACTCTTCTAAAATTCATCTCTAGAACCTTCACATAAAAGAAGTTATTTCTTCATTCTTTCGAGTTTAAGAGTCAAGTAATTTTTCTCATCTTAAAAAAAAATTTAGTTTTTTGAAATCAAAAATTTTAAACTTTTCAAATCTTCTTGAATAAAAAATTTGTAACCTTAAATTTTGGTTATCTTCTATCAAACCACACATCAACTCGAACAACTCAACCATTTATTTTTCAATTAGTTTTAACTTTTCACTAGTAAGTTGACTCATTATTTCAAGCTCTTTAAAAGAATTTTTTTCTTATTCATGGAGTTTAACTTGATTATCCAAATTAACATTCAATCTTTTCATCTTGTGAAGTTCAGAATTTAACCCATCAACATTTTGAATCAACTGTTTTTTGTTTGTAATTTCATCATATTGATCTACATAAACATCATATTCAATGTCAACATCGAATCCTTATTGGAGAATTTTTCCCAGACAGTCCACTTAGATGATTGTGTTTAAAACGATGGGGCAATGAACACCATGGAGCACAACTGGAAACCTGATAATGTCTTAAATGATGATGAGGTGGGACACGAATTTGCAGTCATAGATGGTGCCTCGAGTTCTAACAAGATTTAGGGTAATGATGTTCGGATGGAACTAAATAAGGTTAACGTGATCATAGAGGACTTGACCCTTCTAAGACCTTAACATGCAATCAACATCGATTAGAAGTCATTAACTATAACAATGATATAGTCTTTACCGAGGAAGACCTAACATCACGATGCACTAGTAATCACTCTCAGAATTATTAATTGGGATGTGGAAAAGATTCTAGTAGCCCAAGGAAGATCCATAGAGGTCATATACCTAAAATTGTTAAAAAAGATTAACCCCAAGATGGAGGATCTGGAGGAAGAGAGAATCCATCTGGTCGAATTCATGGGAAAAATGATTATACCTTTGGGAAAGGTGGTTCTATCGGTACAAAATTGAAATATCTCTAAGTTGATTAAATTTTTGGTTGAGGACACTGATTCCGCCTACAATTCAATCTTGGGATGAGGTTGAATTTACGTCATGAATGGTGTCCTCTCCACAAGTCACCAGAGGCTCGAATGAACTACTGATCTGGGGATAAGGTAGGTAAGGGGAAATCAAGATTCTTCTCCATAATGCTTTGATGCTACCATCATGCGGAGGCAAGAAAAAAAGAGAAAGTGTTGTAGACGAGGTAATAAAAGATGGGGTCTCTCCATCCAAGTAGAAATAAAAGTACAAGAAATCGGGATTGGAACCACTATAAGAAGTCATGTTTGATTACTCATCCCTAGACAAGAAGTTTATGATTCGCACTTCACTTACTGATCACGAAAATAAAGAATTAATATTTCTTCTCAAATAGAATAAAGATGTATTTGCTTGGCAGCCACATGACATACACATGGTTGATCCCGATGTAATGTGAGATTGACTTCACGTGGATTTAGCCTTCCTCTCGATCATGTAAAAGGCCCACAAAATATACTCGAGAAGGAAAAAATATGGAAGAAAAAGTGCGAAAAATTCTAGAGCAAAATTCCATTAACGAAGTTCAATTCCCTAACTGGCACTATGAACTAGTTGTCGTCAAGAAGAGTAATAAGAAGTTAAGAGTCTATATAGACTTCACTGACTTGAACAAAGCATGTCCCAAGTATAATTTTCCTCCTCCTAAAATTAACCAATTAGTTGATTCCATAACCAATCATGTAGGCATGAGTTTCTTAGATGCTTACTCAATGTATCACCAAATAGCTCTATTTAGAACCAACCTGGATACGGATTTATTCATTACTACCCTTGGCATATATTTTTACATAGTCATGCCATTTGGGATGAAGAACTCAAGATCAACCTACCAACGGTTGATCACCAAGATGTTCAAGCATTAGTTGGGTGACACCGTGGAAGTCTACATAAATGATATGCTCGTGAAAAAATCATAAAAATGATCATATGCATAACCTAGAGAAGACATTTGAGGTTCTCATATACAACATGATGAAACTCAACATAACCAAATTTCCTCTTGGAGTACAGTCTAAGAAGTTTCTAGGATACCTGGTAAGCTAAAGGGAGATCAAAGAAAACCATGACCAAATTAAAGTGATTAACATTTTCCATCCACCTAAAATAGTTTGGGATGTGGAGAAGCTAATTGGAATGTTAACATAACTCATATGCTTCATCTCTAATAACTCTAAGACGTGTCAATAATTCTTTTATCTCTTGAAGACAAAGAAGGGTAGGGCCTAAAGTAAAGGTTGCTCAAAGGCACTTGAAGAGGTCAAGATATACGTGAACCGACCACCTTTCCTTGTATCCTAAATATGGGTTATCCATTTTATCAATATCCTGTGGTGTTTGACCACGTAATTAGATTGACCTTAATTTGAAAGAAAGAGGGGCATCAAGTTCAAATATATTTTATTAACATGATGCTAGTAGATATAGAGTAACTCTACCTTCCTATGGAAAATCTAGCTTAATCTCTGATGATCGCCTCATGGAAATTAAAGAACTATTTTGAATCCCACTCAGCCATATTTATCACATTCTTTCCACACAAGGATATTATCCAAAAGATCGATCTCTCTAGATGGATGTCTAAATTATGGATGGAACTGGGGATCTTTGATATTTATTATCAACTAATAACCATGATTAGAGGAAAAACAAATATCTTATTTTATTGATGATTTCACTGAAGGTAAGAGCCCGATAAAAAAGAATGTGCCAACCAGGTTAACACCAAAACGTTTGACCATCTCAACAACTGGACACTCAATATTTTTGGGGCTTATAACTCTAAAAGTTAATGAGTAGGAACTGTTTTTGTAACTACAGATCAAACCATGCTCGATCAAGGGATCAGGTTTGACTTTGAAGCATCCAACAATGTGGTCGAGTATAAAGAACTAATTGTTGATTTGAATAAATTCCTATCCATTTCCCCAAGTCACCTTAAAGTCTTATGCTATTAAAGGATGGCATATAAACAAATATCAGGAGACTATAAGCCCAAGGATGTATTCATGTCAGCATATTTACAGGTCACCCAGGAACTTGTCCCCAAATTCAAGATTGTTCAGATTCAATCCATGTAAATTCCTTGGCGACATTAGTTTCAGCCGTTGACTCAAATATCATAAGAAAAATTGAGGAGGAATACTTTTCCTAAGTTAAATTTATGAAGACATAAGTCACCGTACAAGTCCTCACCATCCAGAAGTCTCCCAATAGGATGGACCCAATTATACCGTACGTACAAGAAGATATTCTACTTTCCAACCTGAAGAAATCCCTACATATCAAAGTGAAATATTCTTAATTGTAGCTATTACCTAATGGAAATCTCTACAAGAAGCCTTGAACATAGCCATACCTCGTATGTGTGCATCCTAGTGACGTCAATCAAGACCTTTATGAGTTGCACCAATGAATATGTGAGATTCATAATGGCAAAGATTTTTGACATTCAAGCCAATAGAAGAATGTTACCTGTGGCCTTACATGCAAAAGTTTGTTGTCTCATATGTTAGAAAGTGAAAGAATTGTCAAGAGTTCTCGCCCATGCTTCATTATTGAGTTAGAAACCTTAATTCATTGACTAGTCTGCGAATTTTTCCTCAATAGGGATTGTACATTTTTTGCCCCGTACCTACAATACTAGGAAATTGGAAGTATCTTGTTATTGACACTAAATACTTTAAAAATGGATAGAAGTTGGACCTTTGGAAAACATAAGGGATGTCGATATGATGATGCTTATTTGGAGGAATATCCTGACCTATTTTGGCATCCCAAGGATTATCATTACAGACAATGGAACGTAATTTGAAAGCGTACAATTCCAATGCATCTTCACTCGTCATAACATCAAGAAATACCCAATGTAATGTGTAAGATGGGGCCTTCAACAAAACGGTTGTAATACACCATAATTTTAATTAATTAATTAATTAAATGGTGAAATTTATTATATATAATTATATATGCCTAAAGTGACATGTGATGTCCCTATTTATATTTTCACATGTATTATTTATGATTTCATATAAGATGTATTTTCACATGTGTTTTGTATATTATTCGAAATTGAATTCGAAATTCATCTGACCTAAGCCAGGACGCAGTAATGCGTTAATAATTAGTTAAGAAAAATTAAATTGTTATTAATCTTAAACTTGTAACGATTGGAATATTGGGATCTCAGTTTGGTATTTTGGAGTGATAATTGGAACATGTAGAATTCTTAGTTAGGACTTAAAATATTTTATCTTTATTACAGTGGGTTAGTATTCGACGTGGGCTTTGTTTTAAATTGTTTATAGAGGTATCTGGATTCTTTGGGTTGAGGTCCATATGGGACCCAAACCAAATTTCAAAATTAATGTAATATAAAGATCGTTTGTTAAAACCTAATTCATTTTAAACCCAAAAACTAATCGGGTGGTCACAGGAATCCTGTTTTTACAATATGATAAAAAATTGAAAATATCTACACCTAGGCATAAAACACATGTCGTTGGAAACTAATAACCCAAAACACCACCCAAACGGTCCCGTGTGAGGGGCAAACACCTCGCACGGGACGAATGTAGCTCACCGGAATGAACCGCGTGGTAATTGGACCCCTGGTTTGAGAATATGGAAATAATTTGATAATATATAGAACGGGGCTTAAAACATGCCATTGGAGAACAAAAATCGGAAACACCCCCAAAATGTCCCCACGAGGGAGAAGGACACCTCACACGGGACCAATGCAACTCACAGGAGCTGACTGCATGCTCATCGAACTCGCGATTTGAGAATATGATGATAATTTCAAAATAACTAGACTTAGGCTTAAAAACATGATGTTAGAGAGCGAAAACCCAAAACATCCCCCAAACGGTGTCGTGAGAGGAGTGGACACCTCACATGGGACTAATGTAACTAATTGAAACTAATCTCGTGGCCATGGGACTCCCAGTTTGAGAATATGACTATAATTGGAAAATATTTACACTTAAGCTAAAAAGCACACCGTTAGAGAGCAAAAGTCCACCCTTCCTCAAACGGTGTCGTGAGGGGTGCGAACCCCTCGCACGGGACTAATATAACTCTTAAGAAGGGACTGCGTGGTCATGGTATCGCTGGTTCGAGACTATGATGATAATTTGAAAATATCTTGACTTATACTTATAAACATGCTGTTAGAGGGAGAAAATCCAAAACACTCCCCAAACAGCCCAGCGAGAATCGCGCACACCTCGCACAGGGCCAATGTAAGTCATAGGAACGGATTGCATTTGTCACGGGACTCCCGGTTTAAAAATATAACGATAATTTAAAAATATATACACTTAGGATTTAAAACATGTCATTAGGGGGGGAAAACAAAAAACACCCCTGGAAGAAATGTGGACACCTCGAATGGGACCAATGTAACTCACAGGAACTGACTGCATGATCATGGGACACCCGATTTGGGAATATGACAATAATTTGAAATATCTAGACTTATGATTAAAAACGTCGTTAGAGGGCGAAAACCCAAAATACCCCCGAAACAACTATGTTAGACGCACATACACCTACACGTGACCGATGTAACTCACATGAACTAACCGCATTTTCACAGGAGACTTTTGTCTTGAGAATATGATGATAATCCTAAAATATCTATACTTAGGCTGAAAAACATGTTGTTAAAGGAAGAAAACCCAAAACACCCATCAAACGCTACGTAAGCAGTGCGAACACCTCGCACGAGACCAATGTAGCTCGCAGAAACTAATGGTCAGGGGACTCTCGATTTGAGAATATGATAATAGTTTAGAGATATCTATACTTAGTTATAAAAACATGTCGTTAGAGGGAGAAAAACCAAAACACCCCCATAATGGATATGTGAGAGGCACGAATACCTCGCACCGAACAAATATAACTCGCACGAACTGTCTACGTGGTTATGGGACTCCCAGTTTGAGAATATGATGTTAATTTGTAAATATCCACAGTTAGGCTTAAAAACATGCTGTTAGAGGACGAAAACCCCAAATACCCCCGAACGTCCCTATGAGAGGTGTAGTCACGTGACACTGGACTAATGTAACTCACTAGAACTGACCCCGAGGTCATGCCCCCCCCCCCCCCCCCCCGTTTTGAAAATATGATGATAATTTAAAAATAACTACACTTTTACTTAAAAACATGACGTTAGAGCGAGAAAACCCAAATCGCCCCCCAAACATTCTTGTGAAAGGCGAGATCACCTCGCACGGGACAATGAAACTCGCAGGAACAAACCGCATGGTCACGCAACTCTTGATTCTAGAATATGATGATAATTTGAAAAAATCTAGACTTAGGCTTAAAAACATGACGTTAGAGGATGAAAATCAAAACACCCCCCGAACAGCCCCGTGGCAAGCACGGACACCTCGCTTGGGCCCAATGTAACTTGCAAAAATTGACCAAGTGGTCACAGGACTCCGGATTTGAGAATATGATGATAATTTGAAAATATCAACATTTAGGCTTAGAAACCTGTCATTAGAGGGCAAAAACCCAAAACGGACCAGAAAGGTCCTTTGAGAGGCGTGAACACCTCGCACAGGACCAATGTAACTCATAGGAACTGACCGCGTGAACACGGGACTCCTAGTTTGATAATGTGGCGATAATTTTAAAATATCTAGAGTTGGGCTTAAAAACATGCCGTTAGAGGGTGAAAATCCAAAACACCCCAAATGGCCCCGTGAGAGGCACGAACATCTCGCAATGGACCAATGTTACTCAGAGTAACTGACTGTGTGGTCATGTGACTCCTGGTTTGAGAATATGAAAGTAATTTTAACTCGTATATATAATTTTTCAGCTTGAATATGAATTTTTTAAAATTTCTTGGTTGCTGATATCATATTTTTTTCGTATCTTATTTTTTGCAAGATAATATTATATCTTTTGCTTTTATCCACGGTGAACACTTAACAAAGGAAATGGTTTACAACATGAAGATTATTTTTATAATATTGTTGAAATTCAAGATTCTTTTTTTATTTGTTACGGCCATACTGGATTTTATAATTTTATTGGATAATTTTATTATCGTTCGGGTTTTTATGATTTGATGGCCTTGCAGGCTTTTTGTAATTTTATTGTTAAATTGTATAGCCGTCCGGGCATTACATTTCACAGGTTTTATATTGACAGGTTTTAGAATGTCCAAAAAATAAAGAAAATTAGGCCCAATTTTTTTTAGTATAGTTAAAAATGGTTATGGACTTTGTCCATGACCATTTTTTTCACGCATAAACTGGGTCATGGACTAAAGATGTGACCATTTTTTTTTGTGTATAAGAAGGGTCACGACCTAAATCTATCACCATTTTTTTTGTCACCCATAGTAAATGCCACGACCTGAAGCTGTGATTGTTTTTTTTTGTCATGTATAATAAGGGTCACGGCCTAAAGGCGTGACCATTGTTTTGTCACGCATAAGAAGGGTCATGTCCTAAAGTCGTGACCATTTTTTTCCACATATAATTAGGGTCACGGCCTAGTGCTATGATAATTTTTAGGATGCCATGGATCGGGTCACGGCCCAAAGCCATGACGAGAAGTGTGTGTGGGTCAGGGACAAAGTCTGTGACCATCGAATGCGACCCTCAGATCCATGACGCCCTAATTCGTCGAGGATTTAGACCGTGACCTAGGAAAATGGTCAGACCCCATATGGTCACGGACCTTGGTTGTGACCCACAATCTTGGTCAGGGACAAAGTCCGTGACCAATCGTCAGATTTGGTGTAGTGTGATAACTTCATGTTTGGCTCACGAGTAGATGAGGAACACGTCTAATATTTGAGGATTGCATTTTATACATTGAGGGAGCACAATATTTATGAGAAGTTCTATAAGTTTGCATTTTGGAAGAGTGAAGTGAAGTTTTTGTGACATGTATTTTAAGAGAATGGATTTTCCGTGGATCCCAATAGGGTGTCAGTCATGTTAGATTGGGAACAATCAATGAAAACTACCGAGCTCTGCAACTTTGTTGGTGTAGTCGGTTATTATCAGGGATTAATCATGGTTTATAAAAGAAACCTGGGTCCATCACTGAATTCACAAAGTAGGGTACACCATTATTTTGGAGTGTGAAGTGTTAGTATGTATTTAACACTCTCAAAGAGAAATTGACTTTTGCACTAGTTCTTGCATTACCTAGGAGTGGAGTTCTTAGTTTACACAGAATATGCTCTACATTGATTGGGTGGTGTAAATTCCTCTTCGTTCTTCCCATAATGTGAGTCAGATGATTTATTTCTTATGTTATTCAAACTGCACACATGTACACATATATCACACTTTAGAGAAAATGAGAATATTATGATAACCCATGAGATATCGAAAGAGCGGGATGGGTGCCTAACACCTTTATATTCCATAACTAGTCTATAGACCGTTGATTTAGTTCGTTTCGTATGCATCAATATGTTTTTAGTACCGTTCACTTAGGACAACTACACTTATTTTGCCTGTTTTGAGCAAAATTGGTTGCAACTCCATTTATTTGTGTTTATCTCCTTTTGAAGATGGTCGATTTATATTTGAGGCAACTTTCGAAGATATTAGCACGAGTGGATAAACAGAGACTCCCATATCCTCGAATCACCCACACGCATAAGAGATAAGGATTTTTCTGTTTTTTCCTCTCGTTCGAATTTCGAGGTCGACTGGAGCTGGAGGAATCTCACCCCAATAGCCACACCCATATTTGTCATCTAGTCTAATCCAAATATAAACATTAGAGTTAAAATTTTACCATACATATAATGTCCACACATATGAATTATAGATTATGTTTGGCATCTAATCCAACTTAAACATGAATTTTAGTATCTGAACAAAATCACCAATTTATTATTCACACATACAAAATTGTAGCCTCTGTTTGACATTTAATTCAACTTAATGTCATTACTAGTATTAATAATGAACCGTACATCCAAAATTCATACATATGAAATATAACCTATGTTTGGCATCTAATCCAACTAAGCGTGAATATTCATATTAAAAATGAACTCGTAATTCTGATATCCATACATACGAATTATAGTCCGTGTTACCATAAAAAAGAGGATCAATATATAAACGGAATTATAACTGAAATATATTACAGACATTTATTACAGACATAAATTAAAACAAACTTACAAACTTATTAGAGTCCACCAGAATAAGGCCGAAAAGTCAACAAGCTTATTACAAACTTAGAGCGAGAGAGAGAGATAGAGGGAGAGAGTAAAGAAAGAGGTGAGAAATAAGGGAAAAAAGCCCTCTATTTATACAATCATAAAAGGAATAAATAATTCATGAGCAAATGACCCGTGGGTCCCTCCATATTCAAGGTTGGCAAAGTGTTTTGTCCTAAAGCGTCAGTTGTTGGGCCAATGGGTCCTACCATTTGTCACGAGGCATTAGCTATGGGGTCAGTGGGTCCTACCATAATAATGAGCTGCCGAGACGGAGATAGATTTTTTCATATACATCAGCGTGCTAATAACTAGGGCCAGGTGGGCCAGCTATCTTAAGTCATCTAGGCCATGTGGGCCAGGATTGGGAAAGCTACCGTCCGACCTTCGAGTTGGAAATGCGAAACTCAGTGAGTTAAATAAAGCCTCCATCGTTGGCTCAGTAAGGATGTTGGTATCAAACATATCCCCAATAAATTTGTCGTCTTCTGTATTCTGGGATTCTCCGGCAAGATAGAAAAAAGGATTATCGTTCTTCACAGATGCCATGGATGCATCATCATCAGAGGGCTGAGGAATAAGGTTTTTATCTTCCTCTGAGTAGGTGGTGGTAAAAGCTGATCTGAATTGGCTTTTAGTATAATCCATCACCTTCTGCATTACCTCCTGCTTCGTTGCATTAGGGAATTATCTCTTGAGTGCAAACTTTAAATCCTTGATTGGATTAGTTTCCGGCGTCATCTTCTCAGCTGGAGGGGTGAGTCTTCCACCGTGGACATATAGTGCTTTAAGATACCTTTTATTAGATAAATGGTATTAGTAATATCAATACCAATCTACGATCTATAATAAAATATTCTTTCAAGTAGAGTTACCTTAAGGTGATTAACTCTACATTGAAGATCCCATATGGAGATCCAAGGAATGTTAATTTCTGTAAAAAAAATATTAGGGTATTAAGACCTACTGGGACATCATTTTTCCCTCTTAGTTTTGGATGAAATTGAGTTAAAGGTATAAAAAATCTTTTCCTTTGTTATTTCATCAGGAAACATATCAATTCATAGCCCAAATTTGTCCCACCAATTGATAACCCATCCTGAGTAACTATATTTCAAAGAGTTTGGGCACAGTTTAAAATACCAAGTATGTTTTTGCTTAGCATTTGGATAATAAAAATCTTTAGTCCAAGCCTGGATGTAATCCCAATAATTATAGGATTCATTTTGCGAACTCAATTTTCACAATTGCAAAGGATGAATTCTCCATTCTCGGGGAGAGATTAATTTCTTCAAAACCACCTTGCTATAAGCATTGAGGGATTTGACATTCTTTTGGTGCTTATTGGTATGACTAAACACCACAGAATAAGTTTCTTCGAGGATATACTCATATACCGTCCGATATTTTCCTTCTTGCACATTATAATTATGTGTATCGAAGTAAAGGAACTTAATTTCCCAAGGAGAAGACATATGCTTCTTATCCTCTTCATTGAGGATGAGCATAAATTCCGAAGTCCTTTTATTATTAATGAAATCATGTTTAAAGGTCTACAAAATTCCTTTGACTTAATTTCCCAAGGAGAAGACATATGCTTCTCGTCCTCATCATTAAGGATGAGCATTAATTCCGAAGTCCTTTGACTAGGAATGAAATCACGGTTAATGGTTTCCAAAACTTTTTTAGCAGATTTCTTCTTGCTAAAGGGGTTAGGAGGGGAACTTAATTTTCCCTTGTTCTGTGCGTTCAAGCGACGAAATTCCAAATAATCCTGCGTAGGGGGATATTGATCCTCATTGATCATTATTTTCTCTTTGTCAGGCCTCTGGTGGGATTGTCGACAACCTCTTCCACGCCCTCTAGAGGCGCCACTCATTGATTCTGTAAAACTCTCTAGTTAAAAAATCAGGAAGAGAATTATTTTCACCTTTGATATATTCAATATCAAAATCAAAGGAAGATAGATTTTCTTTCCATTTGGCCAAAATTTTCTTGGAAATAATATTTTCAACATCTTTTTGCAAAACTTGTTTTACAGAACTACTATCAATACGTAGTAAAAAAATTTATTTAACAAATCATCCTGAAATTTTAAAATGCATTCAACAACCGAAAGAATTTCTTTTTTAATGGTAGAGTAATTTTTCTGGGTATCTTTCCAAGATCCAGAAGTAAAACGAACTAACTCTTTTTTTTAGTTGCATGTCCCTGATTAATTCATCATCTTCTGGGTTCTGGGATTCTCCGTCCAGCATAAGAAAGGGTTATCGTTCTTGATTGAAGTTATGGATGTATCATCATCTGAGGGAAGATGACTCACTTTTAAGATTGTTGACCTCATGTCTTAGGTCAGTAATGCTAGCGGGTTTATTAAATTCTTCACCCTTTTCTAAACGGTTGAGTACCTCCTTAAGGCTGTACTGCTGAGTTTTAAAAAGGAAATCTTGAGAATTAGGAGCATTCTCCTTGACATAGCAAGACTCAATTAACTTAAGCTTAATGTCTAGTTAATAACTTGATTGATAACATCAATCATAGATTGTTGCTGACTGGTAAGAACATTAAGACTTAATCCATTCATTTGAATAATGGATTGGAGATGATTTCATCTTTCAGTTATTTGATTACACGGTGATCAATGAAGATCAATATCCTCCGATGCAAGATTATGTGGAATTTCTTCGCCTGAGTGCGCAGAGCAAGGGAAAATTGAGTTATCCTCCTAACCCCTTTAGCAGTAAGAAATCTGCTAAAGAAATTTTGCAAACCCTTAAACATGATTTCATTAATAATAAAAGTACTTCATAATTGATGCTCATCCTCAATGAAGAGGACAAGAAGCAGATGTCGTCTTCTTATGAAATTAAGTCCCTTTACTTCGATACACATAATTATGATGTGCAAGAAGGTAAATACCGGACGGTATATGAGGATATCCTCGAAGAAACTAATTCTATGGTGTTTAGTCATATGAATAAGCACCAAAAGAATGTCAAATCCCCCATTGCTTATAGCAAGGCAGTTTTGAAGAAATTCATCTCTCCCCGAGAATGGGGAATTCATCATTTAAAATCGCAAAAAATGAGTTTGCAAAATGGATCCTATAATTATTGGGATTACATCCAGGCTTGGACTAAAGCTTTTTATTATCAAAATGCTAAGCACAAACATACTTGGTTTTTTAAACTGTGCCCAAATTCTTTCAAAGAAAGTTACCCAAGATGGGTTTTCAATTGAAATTTAATAGGTTTCAATCCTCTAGAAGTCAATCTTCTAGAGCCCCTTTTGTTACCTATCCTCCATCTTCTTCACGAAACTCTATTTATGAAGAAAATCCTAGGAACCATCCATGTCACGACGATATGAACCTTCATGGTATGTTTACCAATGAACAAATACCCCATGGTATTTATGAGAAGAATATTTTTCAACGTAGAGAATCTCCTACGCCATCTGAAATGAACGTCAGACTTTAATCTTCTTTCTTTTTTATGGTTTTTACAATTAATAGTAAATAAATTAATGCTGAATTATATCTACCCGGTTATGCTAACTTCTGTGCTTAGTATTTTGCTAAGTATAGCAGAGCTAAGTTAGATAATTATAAAAATGAATTTTATAAATGGGTTGAAGATAACCAACTAGTTACTTCTTTTCTGGTTTGGTTTCAAATATTTTCTAAATATAATCATTTTTTGTTCTTGAAACTAAGGATAAACCGATTCTTAAAACTGGAGATAAACATTTAAAAAATTGGAAATCCTTTTCTATCCATCCTCCGACTGAACCCCTCTCCTTAGATGTCAGAATCACCATCCAAAGTGGTAGTCCACCTAGGTTAGAAGCCAATTCCTTCCTTAACCTTGAAACTGAAGAGAGACTCGTCACCCGTAAGACTATGTTAAACCCTCTTTATAAGTAAGGTAATTTTACTAATCTTATTCTTCATACAATAGGAAATCAACTCAATAGAATTGAGAATCTCCAAACACACCTTGGTCCCTTTACCGTGATACACATAATTATGATGTGCAAGAAGGTAAATACCGTACTATATATGAGGCTATCCTCGAAGAAACGAAGTTGTGGTGTTTAATCTACTAATAAGCACCAGAACAATTTCAAATCCCCTATTGCTTATAACAAGAAGATTTTGAAAAAAGTTCATCTCTCCCCGAGAATGAGGAATTCATTTGTTGAACAAATTCCATTGTTACAAATGGCAACCTTAGTCAATTTATGTTTAATGCCCATGTTATCATCACAGGCATTAAACAATGATTGAGTTGTCTTCTCAAAGTTTTCAGTGGGAACTAACCCTTCTTTAATACAATTCATATTAGCACCGCTATCAACGAGGGCAATGACGTTACATAAAGTAAATTCATTGCTGATAACCAGGTTGACAGTAATGTACCATTTTTGACTAGGTACACGATCAATAACACCTAAATAATTCAATGAATCTTCAAGATTTGAAGTTTCTAGATTAGAATGCTTTGAAGCATTCTTGATATTATTAATCTCAATTTGCATGTTATTATGCTGATCCTTAAGGTGTCTTAACTCACTTTTAATATTGTTGACCTCATGCCTTAAGTTAATAATGCTAGCGAGTTTATTAAATTCTTCACCCTTTTTTAAACGGTTGAGTACCTCCTTAAGGCTGTACTGCTGAGTTTTAGAAAGGAAATATAAAGAATCAGGAGCATTCTCCTTAACATAGCAAGACTCAATTAACTTGAGCTTAATGTTTGGGTCAGTAACTTGATTGATAACATCAATCATAGATTGTTGCTGACTGGTAAGAACATTAAGACTTAATCCATTCATTTGAATAATGGATTGAAGATGATTCCATCTTTCAGTTAATTGATTACGATGACAATCTCCTTTCTCAGAGATGTCTGAGTCACTAGAGTTTTGAATATAATAAAGTTCATCATTGCTTTTGGATGAGTCCTAGAGTTCTTTAAAGGAGCTAGAATTAAGCAAAAGTTTTCATAATTGAGTCTTTAAATGGTCATCAATTTGAAGATAATTAATTTTAGTTTCAGTTTTGCATTTATTAGCAAAGTGGCCATATTTACCACATTTGAAACATTTAGGGTTAGATTTGTAGGTTTTCTTTTTCCTAACAAATTTCTTTTTAGAATTATCACTATGATTATGAGAAACGTTAGTATCTTTCTTCTTACGTTTATAAGAGGGTTTTATATAACCTTATTATTCCTTTTAGAGACTTTACGAGCTCAAGTCTCAAGAGTATTGTAAGAAAATTGATCACAAAACTCCCCTAACTATTTCTTTCCAAAAAGATTTTGCTTCTTACGCTGCCTTTGTAGCTTAAGGTCAATACAGAGAGAAAGTCCATCTTGAATGACAACGCTGATTAATTGACCATAAGTATAATCATAGTAAGGGATAGAGATGTTATCATTAGCTTATCTTAATTTCTTTTTAACTTTCTCAGCAAAAAAATCAGGAAGGCCATCAATAAATTTGACTTTCCAATGCTCAGAGTTACCATCACCTCTCTGAGTAACCCTAGCAAGAAAGACATCCTTGTACAATCTAAATTGGCTTAGAGTAGGGCATTTTAGGTTTTGTAATAATTCTCTATTACGTTCCCGGTTATAACCAACACTGCCAACAAAATGATGAATAATAGCAAGCATTAAGGTATGCACAGAATCCTGGATTCCACTGTCTTGCATATGTTCATCTTTGACAATTTTTACGGCATTGACAATTTCATGTCTTTGATTAGCCGTGAGGATATTATCCCACCAATCTCGAAGAATCCCGATAAATCCAGCGATGATCATCTGAGCAATACTTTGATCAGAACTATCATTTTGTTTACATATAGTTGAATACATGGATATCTGGTATATCATCTCATAAATCTGAGCCTCCGATTTTCCATCAATATTCCAACCGTAAATGGATTTACCATAAAAGGTAACATGGAGTTCATTACAGTGTTTTCTTCGAAAAGAAGATCCCGAGGAGTTGGTCTACCATAGTAGTTTCTAAAAGGACCAATATAGCCAATATTATTACTATAAGTAATTTTATTGACTTGATTTTCATAATTTTTGAAAGAACTTTCAAAATTATGAACTTCTTCCAAGGGTAAGTCTAATTCTGAATCAGAATCTAAGTGGGATAAGGTGTTAAGTTTTAACCCTTTAAGATTATTCTCAATCTCTTTTAATTGGCAGATAAAATCAGTTTTATTACCCAATTTAAATCCTTTAACATCCATAGGAGGGATGATTAAAGGTTGGTCAAGACTAAAGTCTTCAGGTTTCTTAATGGTAAGATGTGCCTGAAGGTTGTCAATCTTATTGAGTTGTTTTCCTATCGTGTTAAGGATAAAATTGGTATAATTACCTAGCTTTGGTACAACATGCTAATTATTTTTTCTTAAGAACACTCCAATATTAATCACTAACACATTAATTAATTAAACTCTAGCATACAATTGTTTTTTAATAAAATGATCTTGGATCTTCGTGATTTTGACAAAATATGCTTAAACAATAAAAAAGATCAAGTTTGTTGTAGAAGTCGTTTAATCAACTTGATTAATTGCTCTAGCAAACCCTTTTTTTTAATGAAAAATTAAATTTAAAAGGAATTTTAGATTTTTTTCTCTCTAACCCAATATATGGTGCATTTATGCAGATTTTCTGGTGAAGAATCGCCTATTATATATAATGTGAGGGATGATACGAATCTTCTATGTAAACTATAATTCTACCATCCACCACAGTTAGACTTTTATTAAGAGACCTACTTAATCTCTTAAAAATCGTGGTAACTTTTGTAGAGGTCACCTAAATAAATTTGATTTCTTAGTTGGACCACAATAAGTTGGACTTTTGTATTTAACCCATTAATTACTTCAGAATTTCATAATTCTAAAATTAGTTAATAAATGAAATATTCCTAACAGAAAATTTACATGACTCTCTGACAGGATTGGTTAAAATATATACATATGACTCGGTAATTAAATTCCGAATTTTTAATAATTTGTTAATACTTTAACCGATGACATTTGAGAATTATACAACATTCCTAAAGGGGCGGAGTAAATTTTGACCCTCGCTTGGGGAAAGAGAGAGGTGAAAAAGGAACTAGTAAATTTGGATGATTAAATGCTGAATAGGACAATATTGAGACAAGAACAACGACGCAATCTCAAGAAGTTTACCTCACAACTTGTACAAGTTCTGGGCACATATCGGACGTCAATGTAAAAATGCGATCTCAATAAAAACCAGTTTTTTTCTCATAAATTATGTAGTTCTGCTGTGATGCCCGTTCTTTCATGGAACTTTGCAACATTTTGAACTAAAATGAATCATAACAGCACAGCAGAAATACCTTGGCTTCTTCAAACTAATTAAAACCGATTAAATTATAGATTGTACATGATTTGAGATGTACAGATAAACAGATCTAGAAGAAGACGAATTAAGATGATGACTAAGGTTGCTTATGCCGATGGTAGCATGTGTTTTGGTGCGTAAATCAAGGGGGCATTCATTTTCATGCACAAACCACATGTCACCCAATCATGAAGAAAACCGCGTCGTACGTTACGTCCATACATAACTGTACATTTTCTTAACAATATATATGATTGATTTCTTGAGAAAAAGCGTGTGATAAGCTGTAAACAGCGTATTTGATTATATAATATGGAAGGCCATTCCAAATTTCAAACAAAATGTGGGCAGCCTCTTCTTTAGTTCCAAGCTTCATGAAATGGCTCAATTGGCCTAAATAAGTCCATCGAAGTTTTGTCTCGAAAATTGTATTGATTGTGGAAATAGTATACACTACTTTGTGGAATGCCATGCGGTCATATACTCTTGAATTAATAAGAACAATAATTTAAAATGCCAGCATATTTCATGTAGAATTAAATAAGCTCAATCAATTCCTTGTTAGTCTAAAACATTACAGAAAATGTAATATTTTAGAGATACAATTTATTCAATGGGGTTGAATGAGTTTTAAGTTTTCACATTATTTGTCTTAATTATGATATAATAATAATATTGTTGGAATGCGAATTAAAATATATGGGCTCCCAATCATTATGAATAAGATATAAACAAGAATAATATTATTTAAAGGGAGAGTAACGTAAAAAATGTGTCAAATTTGAACACCATATCTGCCTCCTTATCGAGGAAGCCGATATTCTTATAAGTTTACAAGATCGGCTCCTGAAATTGATAAAAATCGATAATGTGTGGTGCAAAAAGTCAAATGGTGCCCCATTTATGGGTATTCACATATGATATTCGGACACTAAACGGATAATTTACAACAAATCCATATGAACCCCTGGTCCAAAACTAATGTACCTGATCACTCAGCTCCCGCACTTCCAACGAAGTCATCTGATATGGTGTCCTCATGATGGCTTGGTACCCGGTGCCAAATCAATATCAAAGTTTATCTCTCTAACTAGTTGTAATCATGTTAACTCATCACATACGTTCGTAAACTCATGGACAATCTGTATTGAGTCTAGATGGAGTCGCATCTACGTAATACATATGTCTGATAAACCTCCTTCAAGCCTAAACATAATTAAAATAAATATCCCCATCCCTAAAACGACAATCTAAAAACCTACCCCGGTAGTCAATATAGCTAGTACTCAAAGCTAAATAATATGAATCATAAGACCACATGTCTAAATCAACAAAACGACGAAACACCCAAGCTGACCAACGAACTGTTGTATTTTTACCATCACGATGTAATGTAGCTCCCCACCTGTTGAGGTATCCATATAGAAATAAATCCCGATGATATATATATATATATATATGTGTGTGTGTGTGTGTGTGTGTGTGTGTGTGTGTGTGTGTGTGTGTGTGTGTAATAATCGTATTAAACACACTACTAATAAATAATGACAACTCCTCGATGTCGGAGTCAGACTCAATCGTGTAAGTCATGAATATTATCGTGCCCATCCGTAGTGATACTCATAATAACACAAGTCGTTCTACGACCTCTACTAACTAAGTGATCTCGCTCCCCACCAGTGTAACAATTTTCTATAAATTAATTATCGAAACGACAGCTTTACAAACAACCATATTAATCATCCCTCTATAGTCGTTATTGCTAACTCTGATCTCGTTGGGTATACTCTCAGTGGTCGTGACCCCATTAGTCATAATTTCCTTAGCTATACTAGCCGTAACCAATCATATTGTTTGTCCTTGGAACCTCTTGGGCTCTTTCCCCCCCTATGTGATTCCTTTTAATGGCGTGGTCTTCCCTAATTGGGTCCATGCTACACCATCTCCAGTCATTGGGCCTACTTTGTCATAGGTCTTCACAATCCAAGGAACTTTATCCTTGAGATAGTTATAGTGGTCCTATTGATGTAGTAATGTAACTCCCACCATCTATAAATAAGTCATGATTAACAGCTTACACAATAAAACTTGTAAAACCCTTCACATAAGATATGTGCCAACGCAAAACAAATTCTTCTCGCACTGCAGTGAATAATGTGAATATCGTTCTTTGAATTCGTATCAATATCTCTCGATGAAGAAAGAAAAATATTGTTGAATTTCTCATCATACCCGCAACCACACGGTTGCATAGATGAGTTCTTCAAAACCATACTTATAATGCAGTTATGAATGGTGATAAAAAAAAAGATATATCCTCAATCCATATACTAAGCACTTGCTAAAGGTCTCAGCCCCGAAAGTTCATACTTCTGACTGAAGTCAACTTCATGTGTGGGACGTCTCATAAAATAAATCCAAATAAAGAACCATTTGAATGCAATCGGATGTCTTTGAATTTTTTCATTTGGAATAATGGCGCTATACATCCATAAGAGGGCATTGCTATATAGATTACCAATCCTAAATGATAAAGCTCTATCGTAATCAAAGATTGCAATGCGGAAAATAATGGATGCGCTAAATATTTTGAGGACATTATAACATGGAATGCTCTGATGCCAACTATAAAATCGCTTAAACTTTATGCTAGATTGATTCATTCTAAGAGGAAAAAATAGGTAGCTATAATGATTTGGTATCATTCTAAGCATCACTACGAATAAATTGAATGCGTAAACAAATAACTAAATATAAAGTGGTGAATCACACAATGTTTAATACTAAACCCACAACGATAATATAATCATCGCATGACAACAACTAACTCAAAAATAAAACTCCAAACGAAAATAATAATGATAATAATAGTGATGTAATAAAATACTAAATGGACAATAAGGAGTGAGAAAGCATGGTCAACACCCTACATCCTAGAAGATCAACTAGATTAGTGGTGAGGCGACACTGGATGCCTATGTACTGAATTTTTTTAATACGATAACGTTAACATCAAATCTAAATAGTTAGGAATGTAGTTGATTCAAGGCTACAATATAATTATGCATCTTCTTATTTCCCTTTAGTATATTTTAGGTTATCCCAAACCCAATAGTCCTAAATATCACATAAGTCTAATCCCAGATGCAAGTGAACCCCATAATTATGTGTTATTCATCTTCATTGAATATCATTCTATAGATGCAAGTGAACATTGTGATTATGTATCATTTATCTTCATGTAAGGATATATTTTTCATAATCCATTTATATTAGAGTATGTCGTATAACGCTACAACCATCGAAGAAAAGTTCAAGTCCAATCATGCATCAATACGGATCCGAATATCAACATTCTTAAAAAAAAACTTCTGCAAGATAGATTTTGGTAAGGTTTTGTCTAAGTCCCTAAATAGTTCATTTAAAGTATTGGGATATTTTTTTTTAAATGTTTTTACACATCTGAGGCGTTTTCTTTCGTCAAAATATTTTTTTAGCTGAGGCGGAGTTTTAATAAGTTTATTTTTTGATGATGTCGTTCAAACAACTGGTCAATTTCTTCAAACGACAGCTTCAAGTGACGAGCTATGTCGCATGAAGGCTAGTTTGAAGCTCGCTTGAAGCATTTTATCAAACGGCTTGCTATTGTTTTACTTTTCTAAATTCGTTTGATATGCCATAAGATGTCACTTCAAATGACATTTAAAGTTGTCCCAGCGACATAAGGATATCGTTCGAATGATATCATTGACTCAAGTTTGTTATAAGTACCTGACAACATTTGTTATTTTTCTCAAGAAGACCTAGTTTTTTAGATACAAGAAAACTAAAAACTACATAATTATTTTGTCTTTTTCATTTAGGGTTTAACTTTTGTTTTTTAATACACAAAAATCCGTGTAGTTTAGTGAATTATTTTGAAACCCAAGATACGATATTGTTCAAGTTTCTCTTGTAGAGAAGGTAAATCTACGGCTGACGACTGCATGCTGTTGCGAGTGCTAATGAGTGTTCCTGATTGAAAATAGAGTTGTGTGTTCTTATAGGTTCGATGCGGTTGATCAATTGTTGACTCTAGATTACGTGTCTATGTGAGTGTCTGCGAATATTCATTACAAAATTCATTGTGTATGTAAGTTATGATTTACCTCTTCATAGTGACATAAAAGGTGTTAGCCAAAAGTTTTTTTCCTTGAAATTTGTGTGATATTGATTTTTTTGAATTGTGTGATATTGATTTTTTTTAAATCTGATTTTTGAAATTTCGTAATGTTTTCGAATGAAAACTTATATAATAGGTTGCCAGCTTTTGACGTGTCTGATTATGCCTATTGGAAAGCCCGCATGAAAACTCATTTAATAGAAATCGATGAGCGAGTTTGGATTATCTGTGAAAGAGTGTGGATTACTCCCTTTGTCACCACTAATAATCTCATTAATCTTAAGTCGGTGAATAACTGGACTGGGGATGAGTTTAAATGGAGAGTTTTTAATTCACGTGGGTTAAGTGCAACTTTTGGAGACGTTACCCCTAACGAGTTTCGACGTATCATGATGCACACAACGTCAAAGGCACGTATGTGGTCAAAGAGTCTAAATTAAAAATTTTAATTACTCAATTTGAAACAAATACCATGCTTGAATGTGAGTGTCTTGATGAATTTTATGCTCATTTATCTGATATTGTCAACACTAGTTACAATTTTGGTGAGCACATTCTTGATGCACGAGTGGTTAAAAACATTTTGAGATCATTGCCTAAACATTTTATCCCTAAAGTCACTGTGTTGAATTCGTTCAGAAATTTGAGCAATCTAAAGCTAGATGAACTGGTAGGAAACCTCTAGACATATGAAATTGACATGTTTCCTGTCACTGTCAAGCCTAATGATATAGGGATAGCACTTAAAGCCCAATATAAGAAGAATGAGTAAGTGTTCAAGAGAGTGAAGAAAAAAAGAGTGAGAGTTTATGATTTCGAGTTTGAGCGTGAGTTTAATTTTGATATGGACATGATTGCTAAAAATTTTAAAAAGTTTCTCAAATTTTCCAAAGAAAATTCTTCCCACAAAAGATTTTTTGAGAAAAATAAAAAGAAAGATACGGCGAATGAGAGCGGTGAGAAAGAGAATAAGAAAGAAGAAAGATGTTTGGAATGTGAGGGTAAGAGGCATAAGACGATTGAGTGTCCCACCGGAATAAAGAGTAAGGGAAAGAAGATTGCCATGCTAACCACTCTTAGAGATTGTGAGGAAGAGGTGAAGGATTCCGAGGATGAATCTTCACATGAGTTATGTGTTACCTTTTTAGATAGTCACCTGAGCACACCTAATTTGTCCCCGGACAATGACGATTCTTGTGCACATGAAACCCCCGAGGATGATTTGAGTGTTTTTAGTGATTGTGAGAGTGAGTGCGTTAGTGAAGGTGAAAGTGGGCTTCAAATTGTGTTTAGAGATTTGTAAGCTAAGACCTTAAAGACGTAGAAGTTGGATAAGGAGTTAGTTCTTAGGGTGCTAGATTTGGAGAGGGAGAGAGAGGGACAGAGAGAGAGAGAGAGAGAGAGAGAGAGAGAGAGAGAAATGTATTGAGGGGATTTGAGGTGTCGATGAGTCAACTTGAGAAGGTGAAGGATCGTCATAGGTTGGAAAAAGAGTGAACTTGAATCTCGTGTGGTCTAATTAGAGAGAGATCTCGAACGATCCTGGGAGGTAAATGTAACTATAGCGGATACATCTAAGAAGGTTGAAAAGATGATCCTTGGTTCCACTTTGGGTAATGTTGAGAGATTAGGAAAAGGTTATGATAGTGTATTTACTTCCTATGTTGCACCCGAGCTGGTTCCCGAGTTTGTGATTGATCCATATGGCTCTCAACCCAACTCACCTACGCGTCCGTTACCCGAGTTTGTGATTTTTACACCTAGGTATGATTGTGAAGTTCATTCATTAGGAGTATCCATATTCATCGTACACATTTGTTATCTATGTTTGAGTTGATTTTCTTATGAATATATTCGTACCCATTCATTTTTTTCCACGATTTGGTTTTCTTAGTGTAAATTCATGGTGTGTTTGTGAAATTATTTTTTTGTTTTTGTTTAAAAAAAATTGAAAAACAAAAAATAATTGGTGAATGCCTTCGAGTTTCTGTTTGATGATCGTAGTTAATTTGCTTTGCTTGTCGTGACACTACACACTTATTTTTATTTATTCTTTTTCTTTTTTATTTCGAACAAATAAAAGAGGGAAGAACGAACTATGATTTAACGTGGGAGTTTAAATTATGGGGGAGATTTGCGATTTGATCTTTGTTTTTATTTATGTTTATCTCATCTGAAACTCGATAAGTAATGAAGGTATTTGCTTCTTGTCTCGTGTGTGTAGGTACAAAAGTTGAAGATCATTATTTTGCACACCCTAATAATTTGATAATGATAAAGAAATGTTGGCGTTTTGAAGATGTTGAAGATTTTTTAAGAAATCATTTTTAGTACATTTTCCGTTTTGGGTTCATGGGAAAGTATTAGATTTTTATAGGACATTTGATTTGATAATTCGGATGTTTTTAGTTTGTACCGGCATAGACATAGGGGGAGATTTGTAAGGACATATTTTTTTATAGTCCTTTTATATTAGAGTATGTCGTATACCGCTACAACTATCAAAGAAAATTTCAAGTCCAATCATGCGTCAAGATGGAGCTGAATATTAAAATTATTCAACAATCAAGCCTCTCTGAGATATATTTTGATAAGGTTGTGTTTAAGTCCCTTAATAGTCCATTTAAAGTGTTGGGATATTTTTCCTAAAATGTTTTTACCCATCTGAGGCATTGTTTTTTGTCAAAATAGTTTTTTCTAAGTGTTGAGGCGGAGTTTTAATAAAGTTTTTGTTCCCTGATGTCGTTCAAACGATAGCTTCCAGCAACATGCTATGTCGCGCCAAGGCTCGTTTGAAGATCGCTTGAAGCATTTTGCCAAATGACATGCTAATATTTTACTTTTCTAAACTCATTTGATATGTCACGAGATGTCACGTCAAATGACATTTAATGTCATTCGAGCGACATAAGGATCTTGATCGAGCGATCCTTGTAAGCCATTTTTGTTATAAATACCTGATTAAATGAGTCATTTTTCTCAAGTAGACCTTAGATTTTCAGATACATGAAAACTGTAAACTGCAGAATTATTTTGTCTTCTTCATTTGGGGTTTAAACATTTATTTTTTAAATTCACAAAAATCCCAATAGTTTAGTGAATTTTTTTGGAACCCAAGATACGATTTCGTTAAAGTTTCTCTTATAGAGAAGGTAAATCTACGACAGATGATTGTGTGTCATTGCGAGTTCTAACGAGTGTTCCTGGATGAAGATCGAGTTACGTGTTCTTACGGGTTCACTGTGGTTGATACACTGTTGAGGCTAGGTTGCGGGTTTATGTGAGTGTCTGCGGATGTTTATTGTGTATTTCAATGTGTATTTAAGTTTTAGTTTACCTCTTCATAGTGAAATAAAAGGTTTTACTCGAAAGGTTTTTTTTTTCCTAAAATCTGCGTGTCAGCAATTTAATTATGATGGTTTGATTTACCCACCTAGATGAATGTTTTAGGGTTCTTTTAAATTGACTCTAATTAAATAGGTTTAATTTTAGAAATTTTTAAATCCACATATAATCGATATCACACAGCTTTAACCTTTAACACTTCAATGAATATCATTGGATATAGAATTATCCTATAGCTCTCAAGCATAAAAACCTAACTATGAAACACATCCCTAGGTGTATCTCCTCAGATGTATGATTCATAACATGTATTTTATAACTGACTACCAGAGTACCATGACCCAATGTAAATTTAGTCACTTTGTATCAGGATATCGAAGTGGGGTCGTCGCTAGACCTCGGGTACGATGATCTCTATCTACTGGAATACCAAAGTCGTCACAGTCGCACGACCCATGGTAAGGCCCGTCTCTCTCTATTGGGATACCAAAGTGACATTATCGCTCGACTCAAGGTACAACACATATCTATATACTAGAGTACCCAAGCAGTTGATGACGCATGACCCAAGGTAAAGCTCGTCTCTCTCAATCATGATACCGAAGTGGCATCGTCGCCCAACCCAGGGTACAACCCATCTATGTCTACCATAATATTATAATAATCCTTATCACGTGACTCACAAAAATATACCATCTAGTGTGTATCATAAAAATACTGATATCCGTTATGTTATACATAAACTACAATACAAGTAAACATAATTATTTCATTCATGTACTAACTTACTCATCTTATACCTAGTAATTTAGCACATATTTTTTAATCTTTTAGATTAGTATGTCACTAGTCTAAGTCTCAATCCTCATCCTAAACTCCATTCTACCACTACACCAAAACTGGCGATTGGTCACGACCAAAATCGCTAACCAAAGTTGTGGGTCGCGGACTTGGGCCGTGACCATTTCGGGCGTGACCATTGTCGTGGGTCGCGGCCCAAGTCCGTGACCAAAAAATGGTCACGGCCGAGAGGGGTCACGGCAGATGGTCGCGGACTTAGGCCATGACCCATGTCGTGACGGGTCGCGGCCCCCATCCGTGACCCACAACCGTGACAAATTGGTCGTGGCCAAAGTCCGCGACCCACAACCGTGACAAAAAGTTTTTTAAAAAAAATGGTCGCGGCCCTTATCCGTGACCCACAACCGTGACAATTGGTCGCGGCCAAAGTCCGCGACTCATTACCGTGAGAAAAAAATATAAAAAAAAATTGGTCTCGGTCTTAATCCGTGACGCACAACCGTAACAAATTGGTCGCGGCCAAAGTCCGCGACCCACAACCGTGACAAAAAAAATGGTCGCGGCCCAAGTCCGTGACCCACAACCGTGACGAAAAAAATGGTTGCGGACTTTGGCCGCGACCATTTTTATGCGTGACGAAAAAATAAAAATGGTCATGGACAAAGTTCATGACCATATTTAACTATAATTTAAAAAAAATGTATTTTTTTGGTCCAATCCTAAAACTGGGGGTCCTTTGAGTGCACCATCAGTTGCTACGTGTAACGTTTGACGCGTACGAGGTGCTACAAATATTTATTATTGGCAAAACAATAAAAAATCACAAATTGCGAATCGAGAACGTTGTTAATAAACAAATATATATACAAACTTATAAATATTACACGTTTTAATAATTCACAGACCAAAAAAAAAAAAAATTGGACAGAGTTTCCTCTATTTTCATGACATTCCAAAACCTGTAAATGTAACACCTACTTATTATAAAGCCGGCACGGCCATAAAATTCAACAATCAAATTATAAAAGCCTGTACGACCATAAAAAAAATAATAAAAGCCCGCATGGCTGACAAAATTCAGATTGTCCACAACCTATAAACAATCTTCATGCTGTAGACCATTGCCTCCTTCGTTTGTTCCGCGTGCAAAAATCCTACAAATGATGGGATACATAAAAAAAAATATCAGTTACCAAGTAGTTTTACAAAAAATTTAATCAAGCAGAAAAATTGCATATATGAGTTAAAATTATCAGTAACCAAGTACAAATATGCAAATTACCGTCGTATTCTCAAAACGGGAGTCCCGCGGCAGCGGGGTCAGTTCTTACGAGTTACATTGGTCCCGTGGGAGGTGTTGGTGCCACCCACGAGGACGTTCGGGGGCTGTTTTGAGTTCTCACCCTCTAACGCCATGTTTTTAAGCCTAAGTCTACAAATATGCAAATTATCGTCGTATTCTACAACCGGGAGTCCCGTGGCTGCGAGGTAAGTTTTTACGAGTTACATTGGTCCTGTGGGAGGTGTTGGTGCCACCCACGGGGCCGTTCGGGGGCTGTTTCGAGTTTTCGCCCTCTAACGCCATGTTTTTAAGCCTAAGTCTAGAAATATGTAAATGACCGTCGTAATCTAAAACCGGGAGTCTCGCGGCAGCGGGGTCAGTTCCTACGAGTTACATTGGTCCCGTGGGAGGGGTTGGTGCCACTCACGGGGCCGTTCGAGGGCTGTTTCGAGTTCTCACCCTCTAACACCATGTTTTTAACCCTAAGTCTATAAATATGCAAATACCGTCGTATTCTCAAATCGGGAGTCCTGCGGCTACGGGGTCAGTTCCTACGAGTTACGTTGGTCCCGTGGGAAGTGTTGGTGCCACCCACGGAGCCGTTCTGGGGCTCTTTCGAGTTTTCACCTTCTAACGCCATGTTTTTAAGCCTAAGTCTAAAAATATGCAAATTACCGTCGTATTCTCAAACCGGGAGACCCGTGGCTGCGGGGTCAATTCCTATAAGTTACGTTGGTCCTGTGGGAGGTGTTGGTGCCACCCACGGGGCCATTCTGGAGCTGTTTCTAGTTCTCACCCTCTAACGCCATGTTTTTAAGCCTAAGTCTAGAAATACGCAGATTACCATCGTATTCTCAAACCGGGAGTCCCGCGGCTGTGGGGTCAGTTCCTACGAGTTACGTTGGTCCTTTGGGAGGTGTTGCTGTCACCCACGGAGCCGTTCGGGAGCTGTTTTGAATTTTCACCTTCTAACGCCATGTTTTTAAGCCTAAGTCTAGAAATACGCAAATTACCGTCGTATTCTCAAACCGGGAGACCCGCGGCTGCGGGGTCAGTTTCTACGAGTTACGTTGGTGCCGTGGGAGGTGTTGGTGCCACCCACGGGGCTGTTCGGGGGCTGTTTTGAGTTTTCACCTTTTGACGTCATGTTTTGCTTAAGTCTAGAAATATGCAAATTACCGTCGTATTTTCAAACCGGGAGTCCCGCGAATGCGGGGTCAGTTCCTACGAGTTACATTGGTCCCATGGGAGGTGTTGGTGCCACCCACGAGAAAGTTCGGCAGCTGTTTTGAGTTCTCACCCTTTAACGCCATGTTTTTAAGCCTAATGCAAATTATCGTCGTATTCTCAAACCGGGAGTCCCGCGGCTGCGGGGTCAGTTCCTACGAGTTACATTGGTGCCGTGGGAGGTGTTGGTGCCACCCACGGGGCCGCTAGAGCGCTGTTTCGAGTTCTCACCCTCTAACGCCATGTTTTTAACCCTAAGTCAAGAAATATGCAAATTACCATCATATTCTCAAACCGGGATTCCCGTGACTGCGAGGTCAGTTCCTATGAGTTACGTTGGTCCCGTGGGAGGTGTCGGTGCCACCCACGGGGCCGTTCGGGGGCTGTTTCTAGTTTTCACCCTCTAACGCCATGTTTTGCCTAAGTCTAAAAATATGCAAATTACCCTTGTATTCTTAAACCGGGAGTCCCGCGGCTGCGGGGTCCGTTCCTACGAGTTACATTGGTGCCGTGGGAGGAGTTGGTTCCACCCACGGGGCCGCTAGAGGGCGGTTTCGTGTTCTCACCCTCAAACGCCATGTTTTTAAGGCTAAGTCAAGAAATATGCAAAAACTGTCGTACTCTCAAACCAGGAGTCCCGCGAATGCGAGGTCAATTCCTACGAGTTACGTTGGTCCCGTGGGAGGTGTTGGTGCCACCCACGGGGCCGTTCGGGGGCTGTTTCGAGTTTTCACCCTCTAATGCCATGTTTTGCCTACGTCTAGAAATATGCACATTACCGTCGTATTCTCAAACCAGGAGTCCCGCGGCTAAGGGGTCAGTTCCTACGAGTTACATTGGTCCCGTGGGAGGTGTTGGTGCCACCCACGGGAACGTTCGGGGGCTGTTTCTAGTTCTCACCCTCTAACGCCATGTTTTTAAGCCTAAGTCTAGAAATATGCAAATTATCGTCGTATTCTCCAATCGGGAGTCCCGCGGCTACGGGGTCAGTTCCTACGAGTTACATTGGTCCCGTGGGAGGTGTTGGTTCCTCCCAAGGGGCCGTTAGAGGACTGGTTCGAGTTCTCACCCTCTAACGCCATGTTTTTAAGTCTAAGTCTAAAAATATGCAAATTATCGTCGTATTCTCAAACAAGGAGTCCCGCGGTGATCGGGCGGAAAAAGTGTTCGTGTGTAAAGTGCACAATCGTTGTGTGTTTCGCCTCCGCGATACAAAAGAACCTAAGCTACAACTACACTAGACAAGCAAGCACAGCGGTAAGTCGGGTATCGTAAGAAATCCACAGGGAGTGATTAAATTTTATATGTTAATTGTTTTACTAATTCAGGAATAAAAATGGTGTAAAAGAAATAACAAAAGGTGAAGGTTGGTTATGGTGGACTAAAGAAAAGAATAAGTTACGCTACACAAAAGTAAAGCGAGGATCGGGATCGCATCCTACCACACGGATCGAAACAACTACTAATTAGAGTTAAGGCTCGAAAGCAATTTAATCGAGCATTTTCAATTAAGCGTAAACATCACTCAATAAGGAATTTAACCCAAAGTTGTGAGATTAAACATTTAACTGAAAATGGTCACACGCGGATTAAATTCGGATTATCGCTATAAACACTAACGTTGCGTGACAAAGAAAGTTAAACGCATAACAATCCAACTTTAATACACGCGGTTTCAATTAAACGCAATTTTACACAAAACCTAATTTTCGAGGTCCAAACCCGAAAATGGCGGAAATGAAATCCCGACCCTATTTATCTAAGGGTACATAATGAATTAAACTAAATTACAACTAATTAAACTAGAAAGCAAGAATAAACACAATAAACTATTTAGGAAAGCATGTAAATCTATCTAGAAGGCAAGGAAATAATGAAATACAACTATATTAATTGGTAGGGGAGATGAATAGTTAACTTACAATCCAAATGGGGTGTCAAACCAAAGAGAAATGAAGAAGAACCATCCAAAACCCTCAAAACCCTAACTAAACTAACCTAAAAAACGTTCTTCCACTTCATACAATGTTTACCCTTATATACCCAACCAAAAACCAACTTAAAAATACAGATTTTCGGACATTTACTGTAGCCGAATCGATTCGGAAATGGTCCGAATCGATTTGGAAACAGGGGAAGTTCATTTCTGCATTTCTGCAGCATTCCGAATTGATTCGGTTTTGGGCCGAATCGATTCGCAAGCTACAGGTCTGAATTCTGCAGCTTTGTCCTGTTTTACGGAAAATACCGTCATTTCTTCGTTATAGCTCGGAATGAGGCACGGTCGGAGGCTACGCGAAGATAACTCAAAGGACTAAAACATATAAGAAGACATTAGGCTAAAAAACCAAAATATAAAATGACTAAAATGCCCTTGAATGTGACCTTGAGTGTGAATTTGAAGTAAAAACCATCCTAAAAATGCCATAACTCCATCGATACAACTCGGAATCATGCACCGTCGGCGGCCACGCGAAGAGAAATCAGAGGGATTCAACTTCCGTGAAGAGCTTGGGATTCAAACCCGAATGCTGAAATTACTAAAATGACCCCGAAGCTGCAAAAGTCGATGAAACATTTCCGGAAAGCGTCCGAACTTCATACTAGTGATTTAGCCACAAGACACAAAAAACTGTTTGGAATGCATGGAACCCAGTTTATACTCACAAATCTCTTGTGTATAACTCTCAATATAATAAAGAACTCAGAATTAACTTAGCTAGAGGGAGCGAGAAGTAAGCACCCTAGATACACCTTGGTAGGTAGGCAAAACACACTAAACACTCTCAAGAATCTCTGTCATGAATTAAAAGCTTTGTAATAAATGACAAATGGTGGGTGGCAGAACTCTCTGGTTTTTTCAATAACTCTCTCCAGTCAATAATTTCTCAAACTCTTAGAGGGATATCTCCAAAAGAACTCTTTCTAGAACTTTCTGATCGATTCTCTTTCCTTGGAGGTGGTTGGGGCCTTAAATAGCCCCCACACCACCCCCGAGGCAGCTAAGTCATTTTTTAATGCCCGTGAAAGACCTCCCTCATACCTTATGTCACCAGCATTAAATACCTGATGCACTAGTTGTCTTTACGTCATAAACATTAAATGCCAAGACATGCCTTTTGCCTAACCACTGTGTGTCAGGGGGCTGTTGCCACAAAGGTTGCTTACCCACCGTCTGACAGCCCCAAATACCACGGTGGTTTACTCAAGTGCAAACTTGACGTTGTCTAGCTGGCTAGTGACATCACCTACAGTAGATGGGACATAAAGTAGAGGGCTGTTTGGTTCACAGCAAAGCTCCCGATGGAACTCGAAGCTACTTTGCTCTAGGTTCCACGGTGAAGATCTTTCGGTGTTTTACCAGGTGTATCTAAGATGGTCAGGACAAGCCCCAACGGTGCCCTACTTCTCAATCCTCCAAACCAAGTCCCTCTAAAGTTCCCACGGTGAGGTTGTTCGATAGAGCATGAAAGCTCTCCCAGGCCCTGCCAAGCCTGGTCTCTCGCGAGTACCCTTCGACCTCACACTCATTCATTATTCTCGTTACAACATTACAGTCGTTACAACTCGTAGTCAATATAAACACAGCTATAATATGACAAAGTAACAATAAGTTAAAGTACGAGTTGCCACGCTGGGCTGCCTCACCAAGCTGCCACGCTTGAGTTGCCACGTTGAGCTGCCTCACCAAGCTGCCACGCTGAGCTGCCTCACCAAGATGCCACGCCTGAGTTGGTACGTTGGGCTGCCTCACCAAGCTGCCACGCTGAGCTGCCACGCCAAGCTTCCACGCTTGAGTTGCCACGCTGAGCTGCCTCACCAAGCTGCCACGCTTGAGTTGCCACGCTGGGCTTATCCTCAGAACACTGTTGACAATTGGTGGATTATCCCTAATCCCAGGATTACCCTCAGGCCCCCTATACATTTGCCCCTTCGTGGAGGGATTTGTTGTGGGAACAAGAAGTGCCTCCACGAAAACTTCTCAATCCAATGAACCTTCTCTGTCTGGCCTGCTACTTTTCCTAATGCCGATCCTCAACCGTTCTAGCTTGAATATCTGAAATTCTCTCGAAGGACCTGCTAATATTCTCCCAGTAATGTTCGAAAAAGCGAAAAATTCTCCCCGATGTAACTGAGTCATAACTAAACAACGTTTGAGCTTCTGACGAGGGGACATCGTGTCTTTGTTGAACCATTGGGACATTTTCCTCGTGGTGGGTTTATTGGATATGTCAGAGAAACTCTTGGCGCCCAAAACTCAATCTTGCTTAGGAAGGTAACGATGGTTGTTCCCTAGGTGCCACTTCATTAATGATGGCGGTTCCCTAGGTGTCACTTCATTAATGACGTAGCGTTGCCTTTTCCACTATCAGAACACTTCCCGAAGTGCCACGTGTACATTTAAAATGATTGCAGGCGGCCTCGCACGTGCAATGGTGGGAAACTTAAACGACGAACTTTAAAAATTAAACGGCTAAATCCCCCAAACACTTAAAACCTTTCTTTCTCTTACTTTGCCACTACCTTCTTCAAATTTCCTTCGCTTTTTTAGAGAGAGAAAGAGAGAGCTTCCATTGTTGAGCATCTGAAACCTCCATTCCTGTTTAAGCTTGTGCCTTCCTTTTCTTGCTCTCATCTTCTACGCCACCTCCTGTGGTTGCTCTCCTCCATTGTCGTGCTCAAGCTCCGCTTACTCAAGGCTTTTTTTTGTTTGCTCTAACACTCTGCCATGGCGTCTCCAAGTTACCCCACAATTTCTTCAACCAGTGCGCCGCCTGCTACCGCTGTTGCTACCACTTTGGACGCTGTCCGTCGTGAATAGTTAAGGTTTTATCGTCGCTCTCCCATTTTTGGCGAGGATGATAGCTTTGCTGCTACCTATAAGACGGTCAACTTTGAATGCAAGTTTGAGACCTTAATGCTGGGTGATGAGGACGAAGAACCCTCGAAGTGGGGCTTTCTTCCACCAGAGGGGACTCTCAAGTTTCGTCTGGAGCGAGGGGACTTCTAATGGTCCCAAATTGATTTTGAAGCACCAAGGGGTTCTCCTGCCCATTTTGCTGCTTGGAACTCTTGCATGGTGAGTTCCCATGGTGATATTCCGAGTAAGATTGGCCTTCAACGGGCCAAATGGTTTGGTGAATTTACTCTCTCCAAAAATAATGCTGCTCTCCCCATTCTTGTTTCTCGTTGGAACGTGACGACTCACACATTCATCGCTGCGTGGGGCGAGTTTACGATAACCCTAGAAGATGTCTGCGAGGTCCTGGGGCTCGAAGCAACAGGTCATGAGCCTTATACCGATTAGCCTCTTGACGCCCAAGAGATTGCTGACCGTTTGGCATTGGACCGAATATGCCGAAGTTGCATCGGCTCTTCAAACAAAGCTACCTTCACTCCGCTGATTAACTACTTCTTCAAGGGTTCTAGTGAAGGTAGTTCTTCAACTTCAACGGATGCCCATGGTCAAGGTACTTCGTTAGAGCTCCCTGCTTACATCCTTGTGATTCTTTCCCGTTTTCTTTTGACGGGAAAACCAAATGATCAGCCCCGAAGGGACCTTATCAACATATCCCTTCGTTTGGCCCGGGGCATCAAACTTCCTTTGGCTGCAATTGCCTTAGGGTCCCTCTACACCTGGCTCAACAGAACATTGTTCGACATGGAACGATCTCTTGGCCGTTATAACCTGGCCAATTTTGCCAACAGCGTCCTTCTAACCAACTTTCTTTACGTGCGCTTTCTTGTTGTAGCGGCCAAGGCCAACCGACCTCCTTCTGGGGAAACCATTCTGCCCCCACGCTCTTATATTTATCACAAGAGGCAGAGCCGAAAAGAGCTGATCGCCTCAATTTACCGTTTTGAGGACTTTGTTATGAGGCCTTACGGAGAGTACGTCTTTGTTCATACTTGTGATTTCTTCCAGCACGAATCCAGGGTGGTTCAGGTGGGGGTAGACATTAAAGATCCTCAGTTAGCCGTGGTGCTTCTCCTTTCTCCGGGGTATCTGCCGTCCTACACCGAGTGGGGATATTCCAGCGAACATTATAACCCCAATCGGTGCAGTTGTCAATTTGGGTTTGATCAGGGGGCTCCTCGCTCAGTTTTCCAATCTTCAAACCCAAAGGTTAGCTTTAGCGAGGCATGTTCCTTATTTTCCTCCATTGCTGCGTGGGGGATAAGTAAATCAATGGCTGGGCGAGTCACCATTCCCTCCAACAAAAGGCAAGGGAGCGTGAACGGTCTATTTGCCACGAAGTTTTGGCCGAAACAACTGGCTAACATTTCTGAGTTCATAGATGGCGAGCCCGTGTACCCTCCAGTTCTGTCGTTTTCTGCGTTGGAGCTGGTTCTTAAAGGCAACTCCGTTCTGGGGATTGAGTTCCCTCTAAGCAAAACCCCTAAGAGGCCTACCGAAGAGCTTCCTCTGTTATGCCCCATGACTCCTACTTCCATACCCAAAGAGAAAAGTGCTGGGGTATCTAGGAAGACTGCTCCTTCGACTGGAGCCACTGCTGATGAAGGGTCTTCGCAGCCATCGACCAAGAAGGCCAAGAGTGGGGTGGCTTCCACAAAAAAATCAAAGTCCAAATCCCAGACTCCTGTGGCAGCCCTTCCCATAGCCTCCGTTCCTCCTCCCATGTCTCCTGAAAGGGCCGAGAGGTTAAGGAGGGAGGCACAAGCTGAGGTAGATCGGGTAAATGCAGAGTTTCAACGGTGCGCCGTCGTCGTTCCTCCTTCGGTTGCTTTCCCTACAATCGTCGTCGATCCCACTGAGCCAGCTGCAAGGCGGAGGAAAAGTTTGAAGGTTCCTCAAGCTATTGGCAGTGATGTGATAAGGTCAAGGAGGAAGACTTTAGGCACCAAGTCCCAGAGGAAGCAAGCTCCCACGGTGCAAGCTTCTCATTCTTCTTCCCGATCTGAGGTATGTACACTTATCTTGTTCTCTTTTCCTCTTTAGTTAGAGCAAGCTGCATTTGCTTATATATATTGTTCTTAATTACTTTGGTGCAGGGACTTAAAGAAACGGGGCCTCATTCTCCTAGTCCCCCAAGTCCCCCCATAAGCCGTTTCGTGGGTGGTCGCTGTGGGGCCCTCTCATCCGATACTACCCCACCCCGTTCGCCAATGACCGGGCTTACCTACGCCCGTCGTTCAATCTCACGACGGGCGAGGGAGGCAGCTGTGGAGGGTGAGGTTATAGAGCCCATGGATGTCTCTTCGCCACCAGAGACAACACAATCCGAGACAGCTACCTCAGTCCCCTCTGGCTCACTGGCTTCCTCTGTGGTTGCTCTCCCCATTGTTCTGGCTACTGCAAGTGACCCTGAGGTAATGATTTCATACTTAATTTGTCTGATCTGGCATTCCTTCTCTTTCACCCCATTCTGTGTGCTGAATTTGGGATGTTGGTTGCTCTAGATTGAAGTGTCCTCGCTGCTAGCAAACATTCTTCGCCCAACGGTGCTGGCGAGGCCTCTGACCACAGTGCCCCTTTTCAATGTTCTGACTGAGGTAAGTAATACTTGGATACATTTCGCTCTTTTTCTGTACTTGTTCCTCTTTACTAACATTGGCTTTTATATTGCAGCTTTCCCCTGATCTTTCACCACCCTCATCTATTCCCAATGAGCCCCTTACGCTTGCTTTGGTACCTTATGTGGGTGAGGGAACTCTGCCGATAGTTGAGGTGTCTGCGTCCAGAGACCCCGTTGAGGCTGATGGGGTAACAAGTCCCCTCCCAACGGTTCCTGCCCCTTTAACTTTCGTGATGACTCCCATTCCTGCCCCTATTGTGATTCAGGTACTTTCTTAATTCTCTGCATAAACTCCACCGTATGTTAGGGTTATGTTTTTTTGCATAACTCCATCTTATAATGGTGACTTAACAACGAAAACACTTGTTAAGATTTTTATATAATCTCCACCTTATAACGCTGACTTAACAACGAAAACACTTGTTAAGATTTTTTTTATATAATCTCACTATTCCTTATATCTCTTCTCAGGTTGCTCGGGAGGATTCCTCACCAGCTCTTTCTCTTATGGGCACATCTCGTCAGGAACCTGCTGTTTTGGAAGAATCTGATCATGCTGACCAAGGTTCCACGACTGGTGTTGAGGCAGAAAGTGAATCTGGGTGCGAATTGCCTCTTCCTGACTTAACTCCCCCTGCCTTTTGCCTAATGGTGCTTCACAATTCTCCCCAAATGCCTGTGAGCCATCGCTTAGTGATTGATCAGTTGGTGAACCATCACCCCGAGACCTTCACCGTGGACTACCTACGGTCCAACATTCCCGTGATGAGTCATCGACTACAAGGCATGACGATCGTTGTTGCTGAGATTGCCAATACTCGCACTTCCAGTGTCACCCGAGCCCTCATTAATCAGTTTCTGGGTTTTCTGAAGGAATTGGGTCGTGACGGTTTCCGTTTCGACTGGCTTATAACGTATTTGAAAACTTTGAAGAGTCAGCAGCTGATCGGCTAGAGGGAACTACTGAGAAAGCACCAGAAGGAACAACGGGCTGAGGAGGTTAAGTTAGCTGAGCTGGCACCTCTTTTGGATTCGGCGGATGAAGAAATAAAGAATGCCGAAGAGGCTCTGCGTTTGGCCAAGCTAAAACGAGAGAGACTTCTTATTGAACGCGCACAGGTGCAAACCAGGCTAGAGGTTCCTGTCAACGCTCAAAGCTCCTTTGCGTCAGCTTCTTCGGGTCTTCCTGGGGATTTTTTCTCTTCCCCGGACCTATGGTTCCTTCTAGGGTAGTAAACTCCTGTATATATTTTCTTTCTTCGTCCATTTATGTAATTCTTGGGCAATAGTTCCCAATTTTTTGTAATGCTCTCTTGTTTAATGAATGAAAGAATGTATATTTTACAGTTTTATCTTTGAGTTATGACTGCTTTCATATCAAATGTCTATACTTCACGACATCAATAAAACTTGTATATTCATCATCAATGACTAGATACATCGATGGTACAAATTTAATTGTTTACACATGATAGACTTTCAACCATTTATTGTTAATTTTTAATGGCTTATCTTCCTCCAACTTAGAAATTAAGCAATAACCTGAATCATGAGCTTCCTTCACGACGAAAGGTCCCTCCCAATTGGCTGCGAACTTTGGTAGAGGAAGTCCCCTAATGTGTTTCACCGCTGCTTTTAGAACGAGATCTCCCTCCACGAACCTCCTTGGTCTTACCAGGTTGTCATATGCCCTAGAGAGCTACTTTGTATACATTTGAAAATGTTGCATCGCGTTGTCTCTGTGTTCATCCAATGCCTCCAACTGCACATGCCTGTTCTGAGGAAGCATGCTACTTCGCAAGGCGTATCGAGCAGAGGGAACTTCTAACTCCACTAGAAGGATTGCCTCAGCCCCGTAGACAAGGGAGAACGGAGTGTAGCCTGTGGGCTTCCTCTTCGTCGTCCGATAGGCCCACAACACTGCTGGTATCTTGTCATCCCACGATCCTGGAAAGTCCTCCATCGTTTTAACCAAGATATTAACCAGAGTTTTGTTAGTTGCTCCGGCCTGACCGTTCCCCTTCGGGTATGCCACCGTTGAAGTGTGATGAATAATGGAGTACTTGTCCGTGAGCATCGTTACTTATGAGTTGACGAAGGGAGTCCCATTATCTGAGAGAATAACCTTTGGGATCCCAAAACGGCAAATGATATACTCTCTAATGAAGTTACTCACTACCCCAGCCGTTGCCCTTCTGAGTGGTATTGCTTCAGCCCATTTTGTAAAGCACTCCGTTGCTACCAGTATCCATATCTTGCCCCTCGACGAAGGATGTATCGCCCCCACGAGGTCGAACGCCCAAGTGTGGAAAGGATAAGGCGTTGCTAGAGAGTGTAATTCCACCGATGTCATATTTCCATGAAGTTGGCAAGCTTTGCATTTTTGAACAAATTCGGCAGAGTCTTTCTCCATCGTTGGCCAATAATACCCCAACGTCATCAGCTGATCATATAACTTGGCCCCTCCTATGTGAGCTGGGTCATGGGCTTGTTTGATGACCTCAGTTGCTTCTTCCTTTGTGATGCAACGCAATGGCCTGTTGAAGTACCCCTTTCGATAAAGCTGCCCCTCCTGGATATAGAACCTTGGGGCCCTTCGCTTCAGTCCCATCGCATCCATTTTCTCCGTTGGGACAAGTCCATCTTGAATAAAGTCGATATAGGGCTGCCTCCAGTCCGTTTGGGCTTCGATGAAATGGCACTCAGCTGCTTCGAAAAATAGCTGACACTTATCACAATTCCGTTGTAGTTCTGCCGCATCTTGTTTCATTGTAGGCCAAAAATACCCTCCTCTTTGAATTCTCCTATAAAGAGGTATCTCAGTTGTTTCGCAGTGCTCCTCATGTGTTTTCTTTAACCTCCGCTCTGCTTTCTCGGGCCCAATGCATCTTGATAACCATCCCCCTACATTTCTGAAGTAAAGATTTCCCTGGTTTGTAAAGTATTGGGCTAACTCTCTTAGTCCCATAGCTCCTTCGCCAGACTCCAGTTGCTTCCTGATCTCTCCTCTTCAATCCGCGTCTCCCTCCATCGGTAGTATTGACTGCACCACCGAAGGAGCTGTTCTTCGTTGGATCGTAACGATAGTCGTATCGCTCCTCATGACCATCTTTTGAGCAATAGTGGCATAAGCGTCTGGATGACGGTTCATCGTTCTGTGGTGTCTTCTAATTTTAGTCCGATGGAACTGGCTGAGGAGCCTTTGAATGATCGTTCTGTACGGTGACAAACTCATGTGCTTCAACGCATATTCTACGTTAACTTGTTAAATCACTAAGTTCGAGTCACCCTTGATGCAGAGTGAACGAATTCCCCTTCGAAGAGCCTCCAGCAACCCTAGCACCAATGCTTCGTATTCTGCTTCGTTATTGGAGCAAGGGAAATCTAGTTTGTAGGAAAGGCAAATCTCCTCCGTTCCTTTTGAAAGGATGACCCCTGCCCCTCCTTTTCTCTCTGCCGAAGACCCATCAAACTGCATCTTCCATTCCTCCTCGATTGCATCCAGATAGTTGGCTTGTAAGTCATCTCCCGGAATGTCTTCTTTAGGTGGTTCAAACGTTCCTGATGGAAAGATTGCCAACAAATCAGCATACGCCTGGCTCTTGATAGCACGAGGAACCACAAACTTTAAATCATATTCAGAGAGAATAAGGAACCACCTAGCTGCCCTACCAATCAAGATAGTTCTAGCCAACAAATACTTAATAGGATCACATCTAGTTATAATATGAATTGTAAAAGACAACATATAATGTCTAAGTTTTTGTGCTACAAAGACTAAGGCCAAACAATGCCTTTCCAGGCTGTTATATCTAATCTCTGGCCCATGTATGATCCTGTTGAGGTAATACACCAGCCGTTCTTGCCCGTCAATCTCTTGTGCCAGCAAAGCTCCAACGGACCTTGTAGTGGAGGTGAGGTACAGCTACAACGGTACTCCTACATGTGGAGGAACCATGATTTATGGTGAAATGAGCAGCTTCTTCAACTCATCGAGAGACTCCTGGTGATCCTTTTCCCACCTGAACTTTGTGTTCTTTTGCAGCAGCTGCATCAACGGGTGTGTTACCTCGGCCAATCCTGGTATAAATCTTCTGAAGTAGGAGACCTTACCGAGGAAACTTTTTATCTCCTTCGCCGTTCTTGGGCACGGCATCTCTAAGATCGCGCGTTGTTTATCCTGGTCCATCTTCACCCCTTGTCGATCAACCACAAAGCCTAGAAACTTCCCGCTTGTTACTCCAAAGACGCACTTCAATGGGTTCATCCTTAATTTATACTTCCTACATCGAGTAAACACCTTTTTTAAGTCGTTTAGGTGGGACTCCTCCTTCTTCGATTTGATGACCAAATCATCCACATAGAATTCTACAAATTTGTGGAAGAAATCGTGAAAAAAGACCATCATTGTTCTTTGATAAGTAGCTCCCGCATTCTTAAGTCCAAACGGCATTACTTTGTACATGAAATTGCCCAACGGGGTTCTGAATGCCGTTTTCTCTGCATCCGCGGGGTCCATCTTGATCTGGTTGTACCCTACGTACCCATCCATGAAGATATACATCTCATGCCCAGCCGTGGCATCTATCAAGCTATCAATGGAGGGTAGAGGGAACTCATCTTTGGGGCAAGCCCTGTTCAAATCTCTAAAATCCACACAGATCGTTATTTGACTCTTGTCCTTCTTCCCTACTGGCACAATGCTAGATAGCCAAAGGGGATGCTGTATTGGTTTGATGAATCCTGCTGCCAACAAACGCTGAACCTCTTCCTTAATATTCAAGTCCAACTCAGGTCTATAAGTCCTTGTTGCCTGCTTCACCGGGATGGCTGAAGGCATCACGTTCAGCTTGTGGCAGCTCACTTCCTCATCTAGGCCTTCCATTTCGGTATACTTCCATACAAAGACATCTATGAACTCCCGGATTAGCCCAACCAAGGCTTTTCGTTTCTCCTTACCAAGATCCTTCGCGACGAAGATGGGCCTTGGGTCTTCCCCTTCTCCTGCCAGGTTCAACTGCTCCAACTCTTGTGCCTGGGGTTTTGGTTGATTTGCCATGTAGTCGGGTTCTTCGGCGACCTCCTCCACGAACTCCTGTATGTTGGAGTTGTCTATCACCATACACTGTCCCTGTTGATCCACCAAGAAACACTCATATAACGGGTCAGCCCCATCCTTGGTCTCTTTGGCCGCCCGCTCACATCGTTATAAACGGTATACCACCTTCCCCTCTTCGGTGACCACCTTCTTGCATTGCCTGTTGGTAACTGTTGCCACGGCCTTCCTCTTCCTCTCTCTCGAAGCCTCAGCGATTCTCCCCCCGAAAAAGTGACTCAGCACGCTTTGCCGTTGGACCTCATGCTCCACAGGATCCATTCTAAGCCTTACTTTGTTTTTGAGCTGCTTCGTGGTACTTTGGGGTCGAGGGATCACCTGATGGGTTTCTTCGGCCCTCACCCCTTTGTTACTCGCGGCTTCTTTACTTTGCTCGTTCAGGGGTCCCATTCTATCTTTGATCGAGGGAACCCATGCCCCCTCCATTCTTCTCGTTAGGACTCGAGCATCCTCCTCCAACTCCGTATAAAAGGCCGCATCTACAAGGTGATCTTCCTCGATAGAAAAAGGCCTTTTTGTAGCCCTAATGGTCACTTCTGTTGCTTTGACATTCGCCTTGGCGCATTGATGATATGTTGAAGGAACTAAACCTTGATTGTGCATCCACACTCTTCCTATTAGTAAATGATAGGAAGTTGCACTTTCTATTACATGGAACTTGATGTGGGAACTCAGATTTCCCATTACAATTCCCACATTCAGATACCCAATGGATTTGGAAGATTGGTTGTCATACCCTGAGATTACCAGAGGCATGGGGACCAACCTTTCTTCTGGGATATCAGCTGCGTGGAAGGAGTTGATTGGCATAATGTTGATGGAAGCGCCCCCATCCATAAGCGTTCTTGCAAAACTAACCCCATTGATACTGGTCGTCACATACAAGGGCCTGTTATGAGGGAACCTTACAGCTCTATCTGCATCACTGACGGTCACCTCTTATAGGAACTTTTTCACCAGCCTCGCCATGGGTCCCCTCCATTTCAACGAGGGAACCGCGTCCTTCTTCGCGATGTCTAGGATTGCCTGAGTTATTTCCAGTCTTCTCTCTTTTGGTATCCCCACTTGATCAAAGAACCAAGCGAATTTTAGGGATTTTGAAACTGTGCTGTATTCAACGACTGCCTCCATTTCCTCGCCCTCAACGCTGTATACGTCTTCCACGTCTTTAGCGCTTGCTTCATCGTAGGCTAAAACTACGTTAGCCATTCCTGTGGTACAATGTTCCAGAGTTTCTTCGAATTCCCTTTGCTTTATTGTTGACCTTCCTCCTTCTCTTTCCGCCTCATTGTCGTAGGCCATCACCAAGTTGGCCCCATGCGCTGGAAGTGGGTTTTTAACGTTCTGTGGGGGGATCTGTAGCGTCCCTGCCTTCATGTACTTGTCAATGATTCTTCTCAGTGTGAAGCAGCTCTCTGTCGGGTGTTGGATCTTTCGATGAACCTGACAATACCTAGGATCCGCCTTCGTTGCGTCATCGGGTTCTTCCGAAGGAACGCCTTTTGGTAGGTAGACCGTTCCACCTTGGACCATGGCATTGTAACAACTCACCGCCTCTTCTATCGTGCATGGTAACGATGGTGGGTCTTCCCTATCCCTTCCGAACTTCCTTTTGTTGTCCTTCTTCGCCGCCTTACCCCCATCTGTTCCTTCGGTGTATCCCACTCGCGGGGGTTGAGGCCTTCCTCCCCCAGGTTGTATCAGCTTCCTGAATATCATAGGCACCGCCACCGGGTTTGGTCGTACGACCAATGAGATGTTCCTTGCAGATTTTAAGAACGCCGAAAAAGTTCCCTCGCGCGTCTCATTGATAAGATGGCAGATGTACTCTGGGAGTAGTCCTTCGGCACAGATTTGTAATAGTTTGGACTCCTTGGCCTCCTCTCTCACATCCATAGACCTTTCCCTGAACCTCCGAACGTATGCCACCACGTCTTCTCCTGGTCGTTGCTTCTCTCTCCCTAGTTGGGTCAGAGTGAATTCATCCTCTGCTAGAAAGAACTTTTGGACAAACAGCACGTGCATCTCTTCCCACGTGGAAACACTTTTAGGGGCCAAATGAGAATACCACGTGTATGCTTTATCGGTTAGGGATTTGGAAAATTCCCTCAGCCTGAGCTTCTTGTTGTTGCAATGCGCCTCCAGGTGCTTAATGAAACTTTTAATGTGCTCTTTCGAATTCCCACCCTTCCCTGTGTATTTTTCAAAGATGGGGGGAATATAATCCTTCGGGTAAGGCTCATCGTTGTATTCCTGAGGATAAGGTGTCCTAAAGTCCTCATAGACTGAAGCTACCTCGCCTATAGACTGTGAGGAAGCCTGCACAAATTTTAACATCTCCTTTTGCATTTCTCTCCTCATTTCCTCCATGGGCGATGGGGCAACGACTAATGGGGGTGTTGGCTGAATGACCGTTATAGTTGGAGCCATCGTTACAGCTGGCGCCGTTGATACTCCGGAGATTCCCACCGCCGGATTCACGATGGAGCGTATGCTTGCCGGGGCTGCTCCCGTTGTACCTGCGCCTGGTGGAACTGTTGGAGCTGCCCCTGGTGTTACGAAGGAATTGTCTTCGAGTCCTCCCAGCACCGTTGAAGCTGCAGGAGTTTGCAAAAACTCATAGAACTTGCTCATGAGGAGGGTCATTTGGTCAGGTCCCAGCCCAGCGCTCGTGGAAGCCTGCGTCACTCCTGGAGCGCCTGTTGTTGTCTGAACTGGGGGCACTTCTATTCTAGGAGCTCCGCTCCTTAAAGCCTCCAATTCTACCGCTGCTTGCTCTTCACTGTGTTGGATATCATCAAAGTTGAGCCTTCGATTAACGTTATCTTGCGCCATACTCCTTCCTTAGAAGAATGCGTCCCCAACAGAGTCGCCAAATGTAAGAGGGTAGTTTAGATAAGATGGAGGCGTAACCCCTTTTGAGTATGGTGATGACAAGGTTAGTCAGCAAACACTAGTGATTTAGCCACAAGACACAAAAAACAGTTTGGAATGCATGGAACCCAGTTTATACTCACAAATCTCTTATGTATAACTCTCAATATAATAAAGAACTCAGAAATAACTTAGCTAGAGGGAGAGAGAAGTAAGCACCCTAGATACACCTTGGTAGGTAGGCAAAACACACTAAACACTCTCAAGAATCTCTGTCATGTATTAAAAGCTTTGTAATAAATGACAAATGGTGGGTGGCAGAACTCTCTGGTTTTTTCAATAACTCTCTCCAGTTAATAATTTCTCAAACTCTTAGAGGGATATCTCTAAAAGAACTCTTTCTAGAACTTTCTGATCGATTCCCTTTCCTTGGAGGTGGTTGGGGCCTTAAATAGCCCCCACACCACCCCCGAGACAGCTAAGTCATTTTTTAATGCACGTGAAAGACCTCCCTCATACCTTATGTCACCAACATTAAATACCTGATGCACTAGTTGTCTTTACGTCATAAACATTAAATGCCAAGACATGCCTTTTGCCTAACCACTGTGTGTCAGGGGGCTGTTGCCACAGAGGTTGCTTACCCGCCGTCTGACAGCCCCAAATACCACGGTGGTTTACTCAAGTGCAGACTTGACGTTATCTAGCTGGCTAGTGACATCACCTATAGTAGATGGGACATAAAGTAGAGGGTTGTTTGGTTCACAACAAAGCTCCCGATGGAACTCGAAGCTACTTTGCTCTAGGTTCCACGGTGAAGATCTTTCGGTGTTTTACCAGGTGTATCTAAGATGGTCAGGACAAGCCCCAACGGTGCCCTACTTCTCAATCCTCCAAACCAAGTCCCTCTAAAGTTCCCACGGTGAGGTTGTTCGATAGAGCATGAAAGCTCTCCCAGGCCCTGCCAAGCCTGGTCTCTCGCGAGTACCATTCGACCTCACACTCATTCATTATTCTCGTTACAACATTACAGTCGTTACAACTCGTAGTCAATATAAACAAATCTATAATATGACAAAGTAACAATAAGCTAAAGTATGAGTTGCCACGCTTGAGTTGCCACGCTGGGCTGCCTCACCAAGCTGCCACGCTTGAGTTGCCACGCTGAGCTGCCTCACCAAGCTGCCACGCTTGAGTTGCCACGCTGAGCTGCCTCACCAAGTTGCCATGCTGAGCTGCCTCACCAAGATGCCACGCCTGAGTTGCTACGTTGGGCTGCCTCACCAAGCTGCCACACTTGAGTTGCCACGCCAAGCTGCCACGCTTGAGTTGCCACGCTGAGCTGCCTCACCAAGCTGCCATGCTTGAGTTGCCACGCTGGGCTTATCCTCAGAACATTGTTGCCAATTGGTGGATTATCCCTAATCCCAGGATTACCTTCAGGCCCCCTCTACAAGAATAAACATCACACAATAAGGAATTTAACCCAAAGTTGTGAGATTAAACATTTAACTGAAAATGGTCACACGCGGATTAAATTCGGATTATCGCTATAAATACTAACGTTGCGTGACAAAGAAAGTTAAACGCATAACAATCCAACTTTAATACACGCGGTTTCAATTAAACGCAATTTTACACAAAACCTAATTTTCGAGGTCCAAACCCGAAAATGGCGGAAATGAAATCCCGACCCTATTTATCTAAGGGTACATAATGAATTAAACTAAATTACAACTAATTAAACTAGAAAGCAAGAATAAACACAATAAACTATTTAGGAAAGCATGTAAATCTATCTAGAAGGCAAGGAAATAATGAAATACAACTATATTAATTTGTAGGGGAGATGAATAGTTAACTTACAATCCAAATGGGGTGTCAAACCAAAGAGAAATGAAGAAGAACCATCCAAAACCCTCAAAACCCTAACTAAACTAACCTAAAAAACGTTCTTCCACTTCATACAATGCTTACCCTTATATACCCAACCAAAAACCAACTTAAAAATACAGATTTTCGGACATTTACTGTAGCCGAATCGATTCGGAGGGGAAGTTCATTTCTGCATTTGTGCAGCATTCCGAATCGATTCGGTTTTGGGCCGAATCGATTCGCAAGCTATAGGTCTGAATTCTGCAGCTTTGTCCTGTTTTACGGAAAATGCCGCCATTTATTCGTTATAGCTCGGAATGAGGCACGGTCGGAGTCTACGCGAAGATAACTCAAAGGACTACAACATCCAAGAATACATTAGGCTAAAAAAACAAAATATGAAATGACTAAAATGCCCTTGAATGTGACCTTGAGTGTGAATTTGAAGTAAAAACCATCCTAAAAATGCCATAACTCCATCGATACAACTCGGAATCATGCACCGTCGGCGGCCACGCGAAGAGAAATCAGAGGGCTTCAACTTCCGTGAAGAGATCAGGATTCAAACCCGAATGCTGAAATTACTAAAATGCCCCCGAAGCTGCAAAAGTCGACGAAACATTTCCGGAAAGCGTCCGAACTTCATACTAAGCATCCAAATATCTACAAAAGCTCAATTAACCCCTTCAAAACATGTTAACATAGAAATCCGAGGTTGTCTGGTTAACGAGCATAAGTATAGGGATTAAGATACCCAAGGGGGCTAATAAGGCGTAGGTTAACGGGTGAAATACGCAATATTTGCGTCGTATCACACCCCCTAACTTACACATTGCTAGTCCCTAGCAATGAAATAGGAAACAAAAAGAACTACAAGAAAATCCGAAACAGGATACAAGTACAAAATGGGATGAAAAAGTAATAAAAAGATAAGGCCACTTTCGCGGGCGAACGATTGCATTTAACATATGCAATAAGCCGTTAAACCCCTAGGTTACCCTAGTGGACGAGTGTTGTCTCGTGAGGGTTTTCAGGGATGAAACCCACAAACATCATATAGTTTCCTCAAAAGATGCCCAACCCAACATGCGACAAACTCAACAACAACGAAAAAGATTTCAAACATGTTATTAGCATATTGAACGAATTCAAGCTAAAGTCCGTTGTTATTATCAGGTTGAATGCACCTCATAGAATTGAAACTTTAAAAATGGGAGGGGGGAGAGCACATGCAGAGTGCGATTTGGTGAAAAACTTATATAAACCGGATACTAATCAAAGCAAGCATATATTCAATCCTCACGGGCATTACGCTCAACAAATGAAATCACTCGGAATGGGAGGTAATACACGGGACATGCGGGCATAAAGAGTAAATGTAAATGGAAACTAGGCCGCACACATGTCACAAAACAAGAACGCTATATAGGAAATGAAAAATTTGCAATCTCAATGAAAGGATACCGCACACTAAAAGAGGCGAAATGCATTTTCATAGATTATCAAAACTATTTAAACTTTTGAATTACATCAACCTAAGATCACATAGGACTTTTAATAGGGTTGTAATGTAGAATAGACTAGGGTACGAAATGAAGGAATGTATGTACGGATTCAAAGTGTTCGGGATGAAAACTCGGGATAATGGGAGAATGCGTCCAATAACAAAATTGGAAAAACAAGTTCCAAAACAAGCATTAAATGTATCATTTGGAGAGTAATCAAAGCTTATTGAACTATACACAACATATACAACTTTCTCTTTCTTTTCTTTTCTTCTTTTTCTCATTTTTCTCTTTTGTTTTCTATTGCTTTTTGCTTTCTCTTTTTCTTCACTTTTTTCACTACTTTCTTTTCTTTGCTTATCATACTCTCATATTCCTAAAATTGCAACCGCAATACAACAACAACATTCAATCCCAAGTAACATTCCAAACAAAGGTATGTAAGGTGTATGTATGGCTTAAAACTCCAATTTGGAGTTGGTTATGGGATTTTGGGTAATGAAACGAAAGGCTAGTATTTAGGCTCAAAGGGGTTGACTAACTAGGGAAACATATATGGTGAGGTCAAGGCTAATATGGGTGATATAACAAAGATTGCCTATGATCATTTCACAAAGTATACGCAATTCTCGAGTCAAAACAACATATGAAAATCATGCTCAAGTAACACATTTCAAGGATGAACTCAATTAATGAACGGTCAATGAAAGAATAAAGGGATTACCGACGAATTCAACGTTTTCAAAGAGGAAAGAATAGTGTATAACACTCACAAACGACGAAAGGTACAAAGCTTACTCGGTGTAAGTATATACAATGCAACAAAAGATTACCGAGTTATAAAAATCCTAAACCAAATCAATAAAACCACGAAAGTGCATATGCTCATGGGATAAAGTTTAATACATGAAGTTATTCACAATATCAATGATTTGAGGACTAAAGTCTAATAACTTCTAAAATCGAGAACATGCATCATTGATTTGTCTATTGGATCGGGCAATTATTGAAATTTATCACTGGAAATAAGGCAAAATGCCCAACAAAGGAGAAAAAAGAAGGAAAATATTTTTGAAAATTTTCAAATTTTTCACAAAAAGGCATACTTAGTAACTAAATGTGAGCAAATCCATGGAATACACATGAAATGGATAGAATATCCTACACCCCCTAACTTAAATGTTGCATTGTCCTCAATGCGCATTAAGAACACAACACAAAGAGAGGAAAAGAACGATATTACCCAAAATTGGAGCGATCTCCATAAGCACAAGTCCAAAGGAATCTACAAAACAAGTTAGTACCAAGCATAGCAAAAACAAATAACAAAAAGTTAACTAATTACACTAGACTAAATTAAAAAGGAAAGAAAGAAAATTAAAAATCTAACTATTTACAACCTACTATTTAGGCTTCACACTAACTATATACTAGAAGTCTAAATAGTTTAGGGTCCACCCAAAAAGGTATTTGACTTTGAAAGATCAACGGTGGACCTTCCAAAGCGAACATGCCTCCCGGAAAATAAGAATTCCGTTTGAACAACGAAAGGCATGTGGGTGGTGAAAAAAGTGAACCATCGCCAATTTGAAATTTTGGGCGGACGATGGGGGATTTGGATAATAAGGGGGAAAGGTACACTAGAGATCCAAGAAAAGTCGACTCATCTCCCAAAGGTTTTTCAAATGGAATGGGAGATAGTGCACACACGGGGATAGGTTCCATCGAAAACAAGTCCGGTAAAGAGTCCTCATCGGCAAAAAGTGTAGAAGTTTTAAAAGTTTCTACCGACTCACATGAATCAACCGGTAATTCTAATGGTTCAATCACGAAAAACGAATATGGTGATGAAACAAATTCAATCTCAATCGACTCATCATCGGAAGGAGATTGAATTTCGGGGGAGAAAGATTCACATTCGATGAGAAATTCTTTGAAAAATTGAGGTGAAACACTAGTTTCCACCTCCTCGTTGTTTTGTGCATAAGAATTCATCTCATCGCAAAGTGCACCAAGTCTCATTCCAGCATCATTTAGGCTTTCCAAACCTTGGGAGTAAAGAAGCAAAGTTTCTTCGAAAGTAGGCTTCCTCGACTCAAGAGCCTCGAACTCCTCGTTTGGTTGAAACTCGTCTTCGAAAGTAATGAAATGAAAATTGTCATTGGATTCGAATAATGAATCCAACTCAAGCTCCCAATAACGATTTTCATTTCGATAAATGTTTTCAAGTCTTTCATTTTCAAGAAAATCTTGAAAATGGAAAACTTGAAAACTATCCCCAAAGTAAGAATCATTAGAATAACCGTAATAACTATAAAAGAAAGACATGGTTACCTCGTTGTCGAAAGAAGGAGAAACCAAGAAATAAAGTGAGCAACCGCGAATGAAAGTTTCTTAGCGCTCAAAGTATGCAAATCCTGCAAAAAAGGTTAAAATAAAGAATACAAATACAAACGGAAAAATACTACGGAATAATAAAATAATTACTATCTAAAACAAACTCCCCGGCAACGGCGCCATTTTGTGACCGGGCGGAAAAAGTGTGCGTGTGTAAAGTGCACAATCGTTGTGTGTTTCGCCGCCGCAATACAAAAGAACCTAAGCTACAACTACACTTGACAAGCAAGCACAGCGGTAAGCCGGGTATCGTAAGAAATCTACAGGGAGTGATTAAATTTTAGATGCTAATTGTTTTACTAATTTAGCAATAAAAATGGTGTAAAAGAAATAACAAAAGGTGAAGGTTGGTTATGGTGGACTAAAGAAAAGAATAAGTTACGCTACACAAAAGTAAAGCGAGGATCGGGATCGCATCCTACCACACGGATCGAAACAACTACTAATTAGAGTTAAGGATCGAAAGCAATTTAATCGAGCATTTTCAATTAAGCATAAACATCACACAATAAGGAATTTAACCCAAAGTTGTGAGATTAAACATTTAATTGAAAATGGTCACACGCGGATTAAATTCGGATTATCGCTATAAACACTAACGTTGCGTGACAAAGAAAGTTAAATGCATAACAATCCAACTTTAATACACGCGGTTTCAATTAAACGCAATTTTACACAAAACCTAATTTTCGAGGTCCAAACCCGAAAATGGCGGAAATGAAATCCCGACCCTATTTATCTAAGGGTACATAATGAATTAAACTAAATTACAACTAATTAAACTAGAAAGCAAGAATAAACACAATAAACTATTTAGGAAAGCATGTAAATCTATCTAGAAGGCAAGGAAATAATGAAATACAACTATATTAATTGGTAGGGGAGATGAATAGTTAACTTACAATCCAAATGGGGTGTCAAACCAAAGAGAAATGAAGAAGAACCATACAAAACCCTCAAAACCCTAACTAAACTAACCTAAAAAACGTTCTTCCACTTCATACAATGTTTACCCTTTTATACCCAACCAAAAACCAACTTAAAAATACAGATTTTCGGACATTTACTGTAGCCGAATCGATTCGGAAATGGTCCGAATCGATTCGGAAACAGGGGAAGTTCATTTCTGCTGCATTACGAATCGATTCGGTTTTGGGCCGAATCGATTCGCAAGCTACAGGTCTGAATTCTGCAGCTTTGTCCTGTTTTACGGAAAATGCCGCCATTTCTTCGTTATAGCTCAGAATGAGGCACGGTCGGAGGCTACGCGAAGATAACTCAAAGGACTACAATATCCAAGAAGACATTAGGCTAAAAAACCAAAATATGAAATGACTAAAAATCCCTTGAATGTGACCTTGAGTGTGAATTTGAAGTAAAAACCATCCTAAAAATGCCATAACTCCATCGATACAACTCGGAATCATTCACCGTCGGCGGCCACGCGAAGAGAAATCAGAGGGCTTCAACTTCCGTGAAGAGCTTGGGATTCAAACCCGAATGCTGAAATTACTAAAATGACCCCGAAGCTGCAAAAGTCGACGAAACATTTCCGGAAAGCGTCCGAACTTCATACTAAGCATCCAAATACCTACAAAAGCTCAATTAACCCCTGCAAAACATGTTAACATAGAAATTCGAGGTTGTCTGGTTAACGAGCATAAGTATAGGGATTAAGATACCCAAGGGGCTAATAAGGCGTAGGTTAACGGGTGAAATACGCAATATTTGCGTCGTATCACGTGGCTGCGGGGTCAGTTCCTACGAGTTACATAGGTCCCAAGGGAGGTGATGGTGCCACCCACGGGGACGTTCGGGGGCTGTTTCTAGTTCTCACCCTCTAACACCATGTTTTTAAGCCTAAGTCTAGAAATATGCAAATTATCATTGTATTCTCCAATAGGGAGTCCCGCGGCTGCGGAATCAGTTCCTACGAGTTACATTGGTCCTGTGGGAGGTGCTGGTGACACCCACGGGGCCGTTCGGGGGCTGTTTCGAGTTTTCACCCTCTAACGCCATGTTTTTAACCCTAAGTCTAAAAAAATGCAAATTATCATCGTACTCTTAAACCGGGAGACCCGCGGCTGCGGGATCAGTTCCTACGAGTTACATTAGTCCCATGGGAAGTGTTGGTTCCACCCACGGGGTCGTTCGGGGCTGTTTTGAGTTTTCACCCTCTAACGCCATGTTTTTAAGCCTAAATCTAGAAATATACAAATTATCGTCGTACTCTCAAATCGGGAGACCCGCGGCAGCGGGGTCAGTTCCTACGAGTTATATTAGTCCCGTGGGAGGTGTTGGTTCCACCCACGGGGCCGTTCCGGGGTTATTTCGAGTTTTCACCCTCTAACGCCATGTTTTTAAGCCTATGTCTATAAATATGCAAATTATCATCCTATTCTCAAACCGGGAGTCCCGCGGCTGCGGGGTCAGTTCATACGAGTTACATTGGTCCTGTGGGAGGTGTTGGTGCCCACGGGGACGTTCGAGGGCTGTTTCGATTTCTCATCCTCTAACGCCATGTTTTTAAGCCTAAGTCTACAAATATGCAAATTATCATCGTATTATCAAACCGGGAGTCCTGCGGCTACGGGGTCAGTTCCTACGAGTTACATTGGTCCCGTGGGAGGTGTTGGTGCCACCCAAGGGGCCGTTCGGGGGCTGTTTCGAGTTTTCCTCCTTTAACGCCATGTTTTTAAGCCTAAGTCTAGAAATATGCAAATTACCATCGTATTCTAAAACTGGGAGTCCCGCGGCTGCGGGGTTAGTTCCTACGAGTTACATTGGTCCCATGGGAGGTGTTGGTGCCACCCACGGAGCCGTTCGGGGGCTATTTTGAGTTCTCAGCCTCTAACGCCATGTTTTTAAACCTAAGTCTACAAATATGCAAATTACCGTCGTATTCTCAAACCGGGAGTCCCGCGGCTGCGGGGTCAGTTCCTACAAGTTACGTTGGTCCCGTGGGAGGTGTTGGTGCCACCCGCGGGGCCGTTCTGGGGCTGTTTCAAGTTTTCACGTTTTCACGTTTGAACACCATGTTTTTAAGCCTAAGTCTAGAAATATGCAAATTACCATCATATTCTCAAACCGGGAGACCCGCGAATGCAGGGTCATTTCCTACGAGTTACGCTGGTCCCGTGGCAGGTGTTGGTGTCACCCACGGGGCCGTTCTGGGGCCGTTTCTAGTTCTCACCCTCTAACGCCATGTTTTTAAGCCTAAGTCCAGAAATTTGCAAATTACCATCGTATTCTCAAATCGGGAGTCCCCCGACTGCGGGGTCAGTTCCTACGGGTTACGTTGGTCCCGTGGGAGGTGTTGGTGCCACCCACGGGGCCGTTCGGGGGCTGTTTCAAGTATTCACCTTTTAACGTTATGTTTTGCTTAAGTCTAGAAATATACAAATTACCGTCTTAGTTTCAAATTGGGAGTCCCACGACTGCGGGGTCAGTTCCTACGAGTTACATTGGTACCGTGGGAGGTGTTGGTGCCACCCACGAGAACGTTCGGGGGCTGTTTTGAGTTCTCACCCCTTAATGCCATGTTTTTAAGCCTAATGAAAATTATCATCGTATTCTCAAACCGGGAGTCCCGCGGCTGCGGGGTCAGTTCCTACGAGCTACATTTGTGCCGTGGGAGGTGTTGGTGCCACCCACGGGGCCGCTAGAGGTCTGTTTCGAGTTCTCACCCTCTAACGCCATGTTTTTAACCCTAAGTCAAGAAATATGCAAATTACCGTCATATTCTCAAACCGGGAGTCCCGGGACTGAGAGGTCAGTTCCTACGAGTTACGTTGGTCCCGTGGGAGGTGTTGGTTCCACCCACGGGGCCGTTCCGAGAATGTTTCGAGTTTTCACCCTCTATGCAAATTACCCTTGTATTCTCAAACCCGGAGTCCCGCGGCTACAGGGGCAGTTCCTACGAGTTACATTGGTTCCGTGGGAGGTGTTGGTTCCACCCATAGGGCCGCTAGTAGGCGGTTTCGAGTTCTCACACTCTAACGCCATGTTTTTAAGGCTAAGTCTAGAAATATGCAAATTACCGTTGTATTCTCGAACCAGGAGTCCCGCGACTGCGAGGTTAATTCCTACGAGTTACATTGTTCCCGTGGGAGGTGTTGGTGCCACCCACGGGGCCATTCAGGGGGTGTTTTGAGTTTTCACCCTCTAACGCCATGTTTTGCCTAAGTCTAGAAATATGCAAATTATCGTCGTATTTACAAACCGGGAGTCCCGCGGCTACGGGGTCAATTCCTACGAGTTACATTGGTCCCGTAGGAGGTGCTGGTGCCACCCACGGGAACGTTCGGGGGCTGTTTCTAGTTCTCAGCCTCTAACGCCATGTTTTTAAGCCTAGATCTAGAAATATGCAAATTATCGCCGTATTCTCCAATCGGGAGTCCCGCGGCTACGGAGTCAGTTCGTACGAGTTACATTGGTTACGTGGGAGGTGTTGGTGCCACCCACGGGGCCGTTAGAGGATTGGTTTGAGTTCTCACCCTCTAACGCCATGTTTTTAAGTCTAAGTCTAAAAATATGCAAATTATCGTAGTATTCTCAAACCAGGAGTCCCGCGGCTGCGCGGTCAGTTCCTACGAGTTAGATAGGTCCCGTGGGAGGTGTTGGTGCCACCCACGGGGACGTTCGGGGGATGTTTTGAGTTTTCAACCTCTAACGCCATGTTTTTAGGCTAAAGTCTAGAAATATGTAAATTATCGTTGTATTCTCAAACCGGCTCGTGGCTGGGAGATCAGTTCCTACGAGTTACATTGGTCCTGTGGGAGGTGTTGGTGCCACCCACGGGGCCGTTCGGGGGCTGTTTCGAGTTTTCACCCTCTAATGCCATGTTCTTAAGCCTAAGTCTAGAAATATGCAAATTATCATCGTACTCTCAAACCGGGAGACCCGCGGCTGCGGGGTTGATTCCTACGAGTTACATTAGTCCCGTGGGAGGTGTTGGTTCCACCCACGGGGCCGTTCGGGGGACTGTTTCGAGTTTTCATCCTCTAACGCCATGTTTTTAAGCCTAAGTCTATAAATATGTAAATTATCGTCGTACTCTCAAATCGAGAGACCCGCGGTTGCGGGGTTAGTTCCTACGAGTTACATTAGTCCCGTGGGAGGTGTTGGTTCCATCCACGGGGCCGTTCGGGGGCTGTTTCGAGTTTTCACCCTCTAATGCCATGTTCTTAAGCCTAAGTCTACAAATATACAAATTATTGTCGTACTCTCAAACCGGGAGACCCGCGGCTGCGGGATCAGTTCCTACGAGTTACATTAGTCCCGTGGGAGGTGTTGGTTCCACCCACGGGGCCGTTCGGGGGCTGTTTCGAGTTTTCACCCTCTAACGCCATGTTTTTAAGCCTAAGTCTAGAAATATGTAAATTATCGTCGTACTCTCAAATCGGGAGACCCGCGGTTGCGGGGTCAGTTCCTACGAGTTACATTAGTCCCGTGGGAGGTGTTGGTTCCACCCACGGGGCCGTTCGGGGGCTGTTTCGAGTTTTCACCCTCTAACGCCATGTTTTTAAGCCTAAGTCTATAAATATGAAAATTATCATCCTATTCTCAAACCGGGAGTCCCGCGGCTGCGGGGTCAGTTCATACGAGTTACATTGGTCATGTGGGAGGTGTTGGTGCCCACGGGGACGTTCGGGGGCTGTTTCGATTTCTTACTCTGTAACGTCATGTTTTTAAGCCTAAGTCTACAAATATGCAAATTATCGTCGTATTCACAAACTGGGAGTCCTGCGGCTACGGGATCAGTTCCTACGAGTTACATTGGTCCCGTGGGAGGTGTTGGTGCCATCCATAGGGCTGTTCGGAGGATATTTCGAGTTTTCACCCTCTAACGCCATGTTTTTAAGCCTAAGTTTAGAAATATACAAATTACCATCGTATTCTAAAACCGAGAGTCCCGCGGCTGCAGGTTCAGTTCCTACGAGTTACATTGGTCCCGTGGGAGGTGTTGGTGCCACCCACGGGGACGTTCGGGGGCTGTTTCGAGTTCTCACCCTCTAACGCCATGTTTTTAACCCTAATTCTACAAATATGCAAATTACCGTCGTATTCTCAAACTGGGAGTCCCGCGACTGCGGGGTCAGTTCCTACGGGTTACGTTGGTCCCGTGGGAGGTGTTGGTGCCATCCACGGGGACGTTCGGGGGCTGTTTCGAGTTTTCACCCGTAATGCCATGTTTTAAGCCTAAGTCTAGAAATACGCAAATTACCGTCGTATTCTCAAACCGGGAGAACCGCGACTGCGGGGTCAGTTCCTACGAGTTACGTTGGTCCCGTGGGAGGTGTTGGTGCCACCCACGGGGCCGTTCTGGGGCTGTTTCTAGTTCTCACCCTCTAACGCCATGTTTTGCATAAGTCTAGAAATATGCAAATTATTGTCGTATTTTAAAACCGGGAGTCCCGCGGCTGCAGGGTCAGTTCCTACGAGGTACATTGGTCCCATGGAGCTGTTGGTGCCACCCACAAGAACGTTTGGGGGCTCTTTCGAGTTCTCACCCTCTAACGCCATGTTTTTAAGCCTAATGCAAATTATCATCGTATTCTCAAACCGGGAGTCCCGCGGCTGCGGGGTCAGTTCCTACGAGTTACATTGGTGCCGTGGGAGGTGTTGGTGCCACCCACGGGCCGCTAGAGGGATGTTTCGAGTTCTCACCCTCTAACGCACTGTTTTTAAGCCTAAGTAAAGAAATATGCAAATTACCATCGTATTCTCAAACCGTGAGTCCCGCGACTGAGAGGTCAGTTCCTACAAGTTACGTTGGTCCCGTGGGAGGTGTTGGTGCCACCCACGGGGCCCTTAGAGGACTGGTTTGAGTTCTCACCCTCTAACGCCATGTTTTTAAGTCTAAGTCTAAAAGTATGCAAATTATCGTAGTATTCTCAAACCAGGAGTCCCACGACTGCGGGGTCAGTTCCTACGAGTTACGTTGGTCCTGCGGGAGGTGTTGGTGCCACCCACGGGGCCGTTCGGAGGCTGTTTCGAGTTTTCACCTTCTAGCACCATGTTTTTAAGCCTAAGTCTAGAAATACGCAAATTACCGTCGTAATCTCAAACTGGGAGACCCGCGGCTGCGGGGTCAGTTCCTACGAGTTACATTAGTCCCGTGGGAGGTGTGGGTTCCACCAACGGGGCTGTTTCGAGTTTTCACCTTTTAACGCCATGTTTTGCTTAAGTCTAGAAATATGCAAATTACCTTCATATTTTCAAACCGGGAGTCCTGCGGCTGCGGGGTCAGTTCCTACGAGTTACATTGGCCCCGTGGGAGGTGTTGGTGCCGCCCACGAGAACGTTCGGGGGCTGTTTCGAGTTCTCACCCTCTGATGCCATGTTTTTAAGCCTAATGCAAATTATCGTCGTATTCTCAAACCGGGAGTCCCGCGGCTGCGAGGTCAGTTCCTATGAGTTAAATTGGTGCCGTGGGAGGTGTTGGTGCCCCCACGGGGCCGCTAGAGGGCTGTTTCGAGTTCTCACCCTCTAACGCCATGTTTTTAAGCCTAAGTCAAGAAATATGAAAATTACCATCGAATTATCAAATCGGGATTCCCGCGACTGCGAGGTCAGTTCCTACGAGTTACGTTGGTCACGTGAGAGGTGTGGGTGCCACCCACGGGATCGTTTGGGGGCTGTTTCGAGTTTTCACCCTTTAACGCCATATTTTCCCTAGGTATAGAAATATTCAAATTACCGTCGTATTCTCAAACCGGGAGTCCCGCGGCTGCAGGGTCAGTTCCTACGAGTTACATTGGTGCCGTGGGAGGTGTTGGTGCCACCCACGGGGACTCTAGAGGTCTATTTCGAGTTTTCACCTTCTAACGCCATGTTTTTAAGCCTAAGTCTAGAAAGACGCAAATTACCATCATATTCTCAAACCGGGAGACCCGCGGCTGCGGGGTCAGTTCCTACGAGTTACGTTGGTGTCGTGGGAGGTGTTGGTGCCACCCACGGGGCCGTTCGGGGGTTGTTTCGAGTTTTCACCTTTTAATGCCATGTTTTGCTTAGGTATAGAAATATGTAAATTACCTTCGGATTTTCAAATCGGGAGTCTCGCGGCTACGGGGTCAGTTCCTATGAGTTACATTGGTCCCGTGGCAGGTATTGGTGCCACCCACGGGAACGTTCATGGCTGTTTTTAGTTCTCACCCTCTAATGCCATGTTTTTCGGCCTAAGTCTAGAAATATGCAAACTATTGTTGTATTCTCCAATCGGGAGTCCCGCGGCTGTGGGGTTAGTTCATACGAGTTACATTGGTCCCGTGGGAGTTGTTGGTGCCACCCACGGGGCCATTAAAGGGCCGGTTCGTGTTCTCACCCTCTAACGCCATGTTTTTAAGCTTAAGTCTAAAAATATGTAAATTATCATCGTATTCTCAAACCGGGTGTCCCGCGGCTGCGGGGTCAGTTCCTACGAGTTACATTGGTCCCGTGGGAGGTGTTGGTGCCACCCACGGGGATGTTCGGGGGCTGTTTCGAGTTTTTACCCTCTAACGCCAGGTTTTTAATCCTAAGTCTATAAATATGAAAATTATTGTCGTACTCTCAAACCGAGAGACCCGTGGCTGCGGGGTCAGTTCCTACGAGGTATATTAGTCCCGTGGGAGGTGTTGGTTCCACCAACGGGGCCGTTCGGGGGCTATTTCGAGTTTTCACCCTCTAACGCCATGTTTTTAAGCCTAAGTCTAGAAATATGCAAATTATCGTCATACTCTCAAACCGGGAGACCCGCGGCAGCGGGGTTAGTTCCTACGAGTTACATTAGTCCCGTTGGAGGTGTTGGTGCCACCCGCGGGGCCGTTCTGGGGCTGTTTCGAGTTTTCACCCTCTAACGCCATGCTTTTAAGCCTAAGTCTAGAAATATGCAAATCATCATCCTATTCTCAAACTGCGAGTCCTGCGACTGCGGGGTCAGTTCCTACGAGTTACATTGGTCCCGTGAGAGGTGTTGGTGCCACCAACGGGGCCGTTCGGGGGCTGTTTCGAGTTTTCTCCCTCTAACGCCATGTTTTTAAGCCTAAGTCTAGAAATATACAAATTATCGTCGTACTCTCAAAACGGGAGACCCACGGCTGCGGGGTCAGTTCCTACGAGTTACATTAGTCCCGTTGGAGGTGTTGGTGCCACCCGCGAGGCCGTTCTGGGGCTGTTTCGAGTTTTCACCCTCTAACGCCATGTTTTTAATCCTAAGTCTAGAAATATGCAAATTATCATCCTATTCTCAAACCGGGAGTCCCACGGCTGCGGGGTCAGTTCCTACGAGTTACATTGGTCCCGTGGGAGGTGTTGGTGCCACCCACGGGTCGTTCGGGGGCCGTTTCGAGTTTTCACCCTCTAACGCCATGTTTTTAAGCCTAAGTCTACAAATATGCAAATTATCATCGTACTCTCAAATTGAGAGACCCGCGGCTACGGGGTTAGTTTCTACAAGTTACATTAGTCCCGTGGGAGGTGTTGGTTCCACCAACGGGGCCGTTCGGGGGCTGTTTCGAGTTTTCACCCTCTAACGCCATGTTTTTAAGCCTAAGTCTAGAAATATGTAAATTATCGTCATACTCTCAAACCGGGAGACCCGCGGCTGGGGGGCCAGTTCCTACGAGTTACATTAGTCCCGTTGGAGGTGTTGGTGCCACCCGCGGGGCTGTTCTGGGGCTGTTTCGAGTTTTCACCCTCTAACGCCATGTTTTTAAGCCTAGGTCTAGAAATATGCAAATTATCATCCTATTCTCAAACCGGGAGTCCCGCGGCTGCGGGGTCAGTTCCTACGAGTTACATTGGTCCCATGGGAGGTGTTGGTGCCACCCATGGGGACGTTCGGGGGGCTGTTTCCAGTTCTCACCCTCTAACGCCCTGTTTTTAAGCCTAAGTCTACAAATATGCAAATTATCGTCGTATTCTCATACCGGGAGTCCCGCGGCTGTGGGGTCAGTTCCTACGAGTAAAATTGGTCCTGTGGGAGGTGTTGGTGCCACCCACGGGGCCGTTCGGGGGCTATTTTGAGTTTTCACCCTCTACCGCCATGTTTTTAAGCCTAAGTCTAGAAATAAGAAAATTATCATCGTATTCTCAAATCGAGGGTCCCGCGGCTACGGGGCCAGTTCCTACGAGTTACATTGGTCCCGTGGGAGGTGTTGGTGCCACCCACGGGGACGTTCGGGGGATGTTTTTAGTTTTCACCCTCTAACGCCATGTTTTTAAGCCAAAGTCTATAAATATGCAAATTATCATCGTATTCTCAAACTGGGCTTGCAGCTGCGAGGTCAGTTCCTACGAGTTACATTGGTCCCGTGGGAGGTGTGGGTGCCACCCACGGGGCCGCTCTGGGGATGTTTCTAGTTCTCAACCTCTAACGCCATGTTTTTAAGCCTAAGTCAAGCAATATGCAAATTACCGGCGTATTCTCAAACCGGGAGTCCCTCGACTGTGAGGTCAGTTCCTACGTGTTACGTCGGTCCCATGGGAGGTGTTGGTGCCACCCACGGGGCCGTTCGGGGGGTGTTTCGAGCTTTCACCCTATAACGCCATGTTTTGCCTAAGTCTAGAAATATGCAAATTACCGTCATAATCTCAAACCGGGAGTCCCGCGGCTACGGGGTCAGTTTCTACGAGTTACATTGGTCCCGTGGGAGGTGTTGGTGCCACCCACAGGAACGTTCGTGGGCCGTTTCTAGTTCTCACCCTCTAACGTCATGTTTTTCAGCCTAAGTCTAGAAATATGGAAATTATCGTTGTATTCTCCAATCAGGATTCCCGCGGATGCGGGGTTAGTTCCTACGAGTTACATTGGTTCCGTGGGAGTTGTTGGTGCCACCCACGGGGCCGTTAGAGGGCTGGTTCGAGTTCTCACCCTCTAATGCCATGTTTTTAAGCCCAAGTCTAAAAATATGCAAATTATCATCGTATTCTCAAACCGGGAGTCCCGCGGCTGCGGGGTCAGTTCCTACGAGTTACATTTGTCCCGTGGGAGATGTTGGTGCCTCCCACAGGGACGTTCGGGGGATGTTTCGAGTTTTCACTCTCTAACGACATGTTTTTAAGCCAAAGTCGAGAAATATGCAAATTATCATCGTATTCTCAAACCGGGAGTCCTGCGGTTGCGGGGTCAGTTCCTACGGGTTACGTTGGTCCCGTCGGAGGTGTTGGTGCCACCCACGGGGCCGTTCGGGGGCTGTTTCGAGTTTTCACCCTCTAACGCCATGTTTTTAAGCCTAAGTCTAGAAATATGCAAATTATCATCATACTCTCAAACCGAGAGACCCGCGGCTGCGGGGTCAGTTCGTACGAGTTACATTAGTCCCGTGGAAGGTGTTGGTTCCACCCACGGGGCCGTTTGGGGGCTGTTTCGAGTTTTCACCCTCTAACGCCATGTTTTTAAGCCTAAGTCTAGAAATACGCAAATTATCGTCTTACTCTCAAATCGGGAGACCCGCAACTGCGGGGTCAGTTCCTACGAGTTACATTAGTTCCGTGGGAGGTGTTGGTGCCACCCACGGGGCCGTTCGGGGGCTGTTTCGAGTTTTCACCCTCTAACGCCATGTTTTTAAGCCTAAGTCTAGAAATATGCAAATTATCATCCCATTCACAAACCGGGAGTCAAGCGGCTGCGGGGTCAGTTCCTACGAGTTATATTGGTCCCGTGGGAGGTGTTGGTGCCACCCATGGGGACATTCGGGGGATGTTTTGAGTTCTAAGCCTTTAACGCCATGTTTTTAAGCCTAAGTCTACAAATATGCAAATTACCGTCGTATTCTCAAACCGAGAGTCCCACGGTCGCGGGGTCATTTCCTACGAGTAACATTGGTCTCGTGGGAGGTGTTGGTTCCACTCACGGGACCGTTTGCGGGCTATTTAGAGTTTTCACCCTCTAACGCCATGTTTTTAAGCCTAAGTCTACAAATATGCAAATTATCGTCGTATTCTTAAACCGGTCCCGCGACTGCGGGGTCAGTTCCTACGAGTTACATTGGTCCCGTGGGAGGTGTTGGTGCCACCCACGGGGCCGTTCGGGGGCTGTTTCTAGTTTTCACCCTCTAACGCCATGTTTTTAAGCCTAAGTCTAGAAATATGCAAATTATCGACGTACTCTCAAACCGTGAGACCCGTGGCTGCGGGGTCAGTTCCTAAGAGTTACATTAGTCCCGTGGGAGGTGTCGGTTCCACCCACGGGGCCGTTCGAGGGCTATTTCGTATTTTCACCCTCTAACGCAATGTTTTTAAGCCTAAGTCTAGTAATATGCAACTTATCGTCGTACTCCCAAACCGGGACACCCGCGACTGCGGGGTCAGTTCCTACAAGTTACATTAGTCCCGGGGGAGGTGTTGGTTCCACCAACAGGGCCGTTCGGGGGTTGTTTTTAGTTTTCACCCTCTAACGCCATGTTTTTAAGCCTAAGTCTAGAAATATGCAAATTATCATCCTATTCTCAAACCGGAGTCCCGCCGATGCGGGGTCAGTTCCTACGAGTTACATTGGTCTCGTGGGAGGTGTTGGTGCCACCCACGGGTACGTTCGGAGGCTGTTTTGAGTTCTCACCCTCTAACGCCATGTTTTTAAGCCTAAGTCTACAAATATGCAAATTATCGTCGTATTCTCAAACCGGGAGTCCTGCGGGTGCGGGATCAGTTTCTACTAGTAACATTGGTCCCGTGGGAGGTGTTGGTGCCACCCACGGGGCCGTTCGGGTGCTGTTTCGAGTTTTCACCCTCTAACGCCATGTTTTTAAGACTAAGTCTAGAAATATGCAAATTATCATCGTATTCTCAAACCGGGATTCCCGTGGCTGCGGGGTCAGTTCCTACGAGTTACATTGGTCCCGTGGGAGGTGTTGGTGCCACCCACGGGGACGTTCGGGGGATGTTTCGAGTTTTCACCCTCTAACGCCATGTTTTTAAGCCAAAGTCTATAAATATGCAAATTATTGTCGTATTCTCAAACAGGGCCCGCGGCTGCGGGGTTAGTTCCTACGAGTTACATTGGTCCCGTGGAAGGTGTTGGTGCCACCCACGGGGTCGCTCTGGGGTTGTTTCGAGTTTTCACCTTCTAACGCCATGTTTTTAAGCCAAAGTCTAGAAATATGAAAATTACCGTCATATTCTCAAACCGGGAGACCCACGGCTGCGGGGTCAGTTCCTACGAGTTACGTTGGTCCCGTGGGAGGTGTTGGTGCAACCCACGGGGCCGTTCCGGGGCTATTTCTAGTTCTCAACCTCTAACACCATGTTTTTAAGCCTAAGTCCAGAAATACGTAAATGACCGTCATATTCTCAAATTGAGAGTCTCGCGGTTGTGGGGTCAGTTCCTACGAGTTATGTTGGTCCCGTGATAGGTGTTCGTACCACCCCGGGGCCGTTCGGGGGCTATTTTGAGTTTTCACCTTCTAACGCCATGTTTTTAAGCCTAAGTCTAGAACGACGCAAATTACCATCGTATTCTCAAACCGGGAGACCCGCGGCTGCGGGGTCAGTTCCTACGAGTTACGTTGGTGTCGTGGGAGGTGTTGGTGCCACCCACGGGGCCGTTCGGGGGTTGTTTCGAGTTTTCACCTTTTAACGCCATGTTTTGCTTAGGTATAGAAATATGTAAATTACCTTCGTATTTTCAAATCGGGAGTCTCGCGGCTACGGGGTCAGTTCCTACGAGTTACATTGGTCCCGTGGGAGGTGTTGGTGCCACCCACGAGAACGTTCGGGGGCTCTTTTGAGTTCTCACCCTCTAACGCCATGTTTTTAAGCCTAATGAAAATTATCGTCATATTCTTAAACAGGGAGTACCGCGGCTGCGGGGTCAGTTCCTACGAGTTACATTGGTGCCGTGGGAGGTGTTGGTGCCACTCATGGTCCGTTAGAGGGCTGTTTCGAGTTCTCACCCTCTAACGCCATGTTTTTAAGCCTAAGTAAAGAAATAAACAAATTACCGTCGTATTCTCAAACCGGGAGTCCCGCGACTGCGAGGTCAGTTCCTATGAGTTACGTTGGTCCCGTGGTAGGGGTTGGTGCCACCCACGGGGCCGTTCGGGGGTTGTTTTGAGTTTTCACCCTCTAAGGCCATGTTTTGCCTAAGTCTAAAAATATCCAAATTTCCGTCGTATTCTCAAACCGGGTGTCCCGCTGCTGCGGGGTCAGTTCCTACGAGTTACATTATTGCCGTGGGAGGTGTTGGTTGAAATAGCGTTGCCAAAGCCGTTTATTAAAAATAAACTATTTAAGCAACTCCGAAAGTTTGTTGAAGAAACTCTTTACTTAAATCAAAACGATTTTGAACACAAGATGTGTTAACAAAAATTATGTACGAGATATAGAAAGATTTGATAACAAGTTTTAGTAAATAGTTTAAAATATTTTAAACTCAGCACACATCAGAATGAGATGAGAAGATGTAGAAATATTAATACTCAGGATTTTTAACGTGGTAAAACCTCAACCTTGAGGAAACATCCACGACTCCCTCTACGGAGTAAAACAAGAAAATATCACTAAAACAAATATGTGAGTTACAATCTATTTAACTAACATGCACACAATAACAAGTCTATACAAGTTCAGGATTATACCCACTGGCTTCCTTAAACTTTTCTGCAGATCTTGATTGTTGATGTAGCCTTCTCAGTTTGTCAACTCTTCCCTTGTTTCAGCACTTTACGTCGACTTATGTTCACCAAATCTTATAGCCAACACTTTCAGTGTTTGTAGTGTGAAGATGTTTGTGAAAAGTGTTCTATAACACATGCATGAACACACGCACTCTTATTAGTTACAAACAATCCTAAAAAATTACATATAAAGTCTATATGCAGTGAGTTTGTTATTTTTCTTTCTTACAAAACCAAAAACCTTTTGACCTTTCAAAATAACCCAGATTCCACGGAGATCTTGCTTAAGAAATCGGACAAGACCTTTTTCAATCTGTTTTGAAAATATTTAGGAGATTGAAAACCCTCCAAGTGCGAATCCAACTAGGTCAGGTTAAGTTTTGTAAAAACAGAAACAGAAAAACATCTATTGTTGATTCTGAAGTAAGAAAATGTTTTAACAGAAAACAATCAACAACAAACTTCTCAAGATGAGAAATAAAATGCAACTAAGTGTGTTGTGACATGAAAAACTTCAGATCTATGATTTCTATTGAATCAGAAACAAGATCTGAGTAAGTGTCTAAGTTGGAAATAAGATTTTATGAACACAAGGTTACAGCAACCCAAGAATCACTCAACTCGAACTCTCATAAACTCAAGAAACACTAAGGATGGTGTTTATTTGGTTATGGTGTTTTTGGAGAGGTAAGTGATTTAGGTTTGGAGAAGATTTGACGAAGTTAGGGTTTCTGACTTGGCTCTCTGGTTTCTCTCTCTCTCTTCTCTCTCTTCTCTCTCTCTCTCTCTATTCTTTCTCTGAGAAATTTCAAAGTGGCAAAAGCTTTCGAAGGCTGAGATGAGAGGCCTTTAAATAGGAAGGGAAGAAGATTCCAGACCATCGTTCAAAAACAACGTCTGAGATTGAGTCAAGCTCCTTTGACTTCAATCTAAGGGCTCACAACAGGCGGTGGATTAAACAAGCTGTGATTGGCTTAAAGGTTTACACGGGGATTCACTCAGGCGACATGCAGGCCATCGATAAGGGATGATCCAAGGGCTGTACACATGCGAGGCTTTGTCTCTGTAAAGAAACACAACTCTGGCCAATCAGAGAGCAGCAAGTGTTGGCCATAGGACGAATGCAAACGCGCGTCCCAAAATAATTACAAAGCCAACCCTGGAGTCTCTGGCGCTTTCGGTTTCTACCCAAAGTAACTTAAGGCCAAAAATCACAACAATACCTATTTAGATATTAACCCCAAAACTTTTTAAACCAAGTTTTAATTTAATAAAACCTTAATTAAAATATGTTTAAAATTCCCAAAAAATTAATAAAAATCAAATTAAGGGATTTAAACACACTCACCACATTAATACACATAAAGGTGCAATATGAAATGCAAGAATGAAGTTCTAAGTGTGTGAGTGATGGCTATAGTCTCAGGATTATTACAAGATGAATAGGAGAAGAAGCAACACAATCTCTGAAGCTCTTTGGTTTCTAGGATGGACACAATTTTGTCACAATTTCCAAACTAGATGAGCTCTTATACAGTCTAGACTGAAATGAGTCAAAAGTATAAGGGCTTCATTGGTGCCACCCACGGGGCCGCTAGAGGGATGTTTCGAATTCTCACCCTCTAACGCCATGTTTTAAACCCTAAGTAAAGAAATATGCAAATTACCGTCGTATTCTCAAACCGGGAGTCCCGCGACTGCGAGGTCAGTTCCTATGAGGTACGTTGGTCCCGTGGGAGGTGTTGGTACCACCCACGGGGCCGTTCGGGGGCTGTTTCTAGTTCTCACCCTCTAACACCATGTTTTTAAGCCAAAGTCTATAAATATGCAAATTATCGTCATATTATACAATCGGGAGTCCCGCGGAAGCAGGGTCAGTTCCTACGAGTTACATTGGTCCCGTGGGAGGTGTTGGTGCCACCCACGGGGCCGTTAGAGGGCTGGTTCGAGTTCTCACCCTCTAACGCCATGTTTTTAAGCCTAAGTCTAAAAATATGCAAACTATCATCGTATTCTAAAACCGGGAGTCCTGCGGCTGCTGGGTCAGTTCCTACGAGTTACATTGGTCCTGTGGGAGGTGTTGGTGCCACCCACGGGGACGTCCCGGGGATGTTTCGAGTTTTCACCATCTAACGCCATGTTTTTAAGCCAAAGTCTAAAAATATGCTAATTATGGTCGTATTCTCAAATCGGGAGTCTCGCGGCTGCGGGGTCAGTTCCTACGAGTAACATTGGTCCCGTGGGAGGTGTTGGTGCCACCCATGGGGCCGTTCGGGGCTGTTTCGAGTTTTCACCCTCTAACGCCATGTTTTTAAGCCAAAGTCTAGAAATATGCAAATTATCGTCGTATTCTCAAATCGGTCCGGCGGCTGCGAGGTCAGTTTCTACGAGTAGCATTGGTCCCGTGGGAGGTGTTGGTGCCACCCACGGGGCCACTAGAGGGCTGTTTTGAGTTCTCACCCTCTAACGCCATATTTTAAACCCTAAGTAAAGAAATATCCAAATTACCATCGTATTCTCAAACCGGGAGTCCTGCGACTATGGGGTCAGTTCCTATGAGTTACGTTGGTCCCGTGGGAGGTGTTGGTGCCACCCACGGGGCCGTTCGGGGGCTATTTCGAGTTTTAACCCTCTAACGCCATGTTTATAAGCCTAAGTCTAGTAATATGCAAATTATCATCGTATTCTCATACCGGGAGTCCCGCGGCTGCGGGGTCAGTTCCTACGAGTTACATTGGTCCCGTGGGAGGTGTTGGTTCCACCCACGAGAACGTTTGGGGGCTGTTTCTAGTTCTCACCCTCTAACACCATGTTTTTAAGCCTAAGTCCAGAAATATGCAAATTATCGTCGTATTCTCTAATCGGGAGTCCCGCGGCAGCAGGGTCAGTTCCTACGAGTTACATTGGTCCCGTGGGAGGTGTTGGTGCCACCCACGGGGCCGTTAGAGGGCTGGTTCGAGTTCTCACCCGCTAACGCCATGTTTTTAAGCCTAAGTCTAAAAATATGCAAATTATCGTCGTATTCTCAAACCGGGAGTCCTGCGGCTGCGGGGTCAGTTCCTACGAGTTACATTGGTCCCGTGGGAGGTGTTGGTGCCACCCACGGGGACGTTCGGTGGATGTTTCGAGTTTTCACCCTCTAACGCCATGTTTTTAAGCCAAAGTCTAAAAATATGCAAATTATCGTCGTATTCTCAAACCGGGAGTCCTGCGGCTGCGGGGTCAGTTCCTACGAGTTACATTGGTCCCGTGGGAGGTGTTGGTGCCACCCACGGGGACGTTCGGGGGATGTTTCGAGTTTTCACCCTCTAACGTCATGTTTTTAAGCCAAAGTCTAGAAATATGCAAATTATCGTCGTATTCTCAAACCGGGATTCCCGCGGTTGCGGGGTCAGTTCCTACGAGTAACATTGGTCCCGTGGGAGGCGTTGGTGCCACCCATGGTGCCGTTCGGGGGCTGTTTCGAGTTTTCACCCTCTAACGCCATGTTTTTAAGCCTAAGTCCAGAAACACGTAAATTACCGTCGTATTCTCAAATCGAGAGTCTCGCGGTTGTGGGGTCAGTTCCTACGAGTTATGTTGGTCCCGTGATAGGTGTTCGTACCACCCCCGGGGCCGTTCGGGGGTTGTTTCGAGTTTTCACCTTCTAACGCTATGTTTTTAAGCCTAAGTCTAGAAAGACGCAAATTACCATCGTATTCTCAAACCGGGAGACCCGCGGCTGCGGGGTCAGTTCCTACGAGTTACATTAGTCCCGTGGGAGGTGTTGGTTCCACCAACGGGTCCGTTCGGGGGCTGTTTCTAGTTTTCACCCTCTAACGCGATGTTTTTAAGCCTAAGTCTAGAAATATGCAAATTATCATCCTATTCTCAAACCGGGAGTCTTGCGGGTGTGGGGTCGGTTCCTACGAGTTATATTGGTCCTGTGGGAGGTGTTGGTGCCACCCACGGGGCCGTTCGGGGGTTGTTTCGAGTTTTCACCCTCTAACGCCATATTTTGCTTAAGTTTAGAAATATGTAACATTGGAGCTCACAGGTATATATCTCTTTTCTTCATTTCTTTTCATTGTTGATTAATTTTGTACAATATAGCTAGTTGGATTCAATTTGGGCATGGCTTAAATTTTTTTAGTTTGATAACATAGAACATATCCACATGTATTTATTTGTTAATTCTTGTATATTTTTTGTTATCAATGTGTGTATTGATGTGGTTATGTGCATTTCAATGGTTAGATGTATTAAACCATATGCATAGCCAAATACACGCCTATCTAGTTGCCAAGGAACACTAATGTTGTTCTATGTTACTTGCATAAATATAATTTCCTCTATAGCGACTTGCACATAATGTATACGACATTCATCCTCAAAGCTTATCGAATTACACATAAAAGTAGTATGAGAATAAGCCTCATGTTGTATACATGATTCATCCCGTTTCAATGTCATTTTCTTTATAATTTATGTAGGCTTTTTATTTACATATGTGTTATATTTATTTATAAAATAAGCCTCATCCCAATAATAAGAATCATGAAATAAGGCCTTTTCACTTTTCTTACACAATGGCTATATTTACATATGTGCTATATTTATTTATATTTATAAAATAAGGCCTTTTCACTTATCTTATAAAGTGTTTTAAGTATTAACGTGATTACCAATAAGCTTTACATAAAAAGAGGTAGAGGTTTAATGGAATTGTGTGATTTGCTCACCCAGCATGCTACTGAAATTTCAGGGTTGAATGTGGATGATATAATTCGTGGTGGGATCAGGAAGTGCACGAATAAAGTTGGGTGGTTGTGGACTTCGTTGGCCGACTATTATATCATAAGGAATTTAGTTGAGAAGGCGAAGGGTATTTTCGATGAGGGAATGCCTACGATTGTCACGGTGAGGGATTTCGGTGTAATTTTCAATGTATGAGAACCACATGGATATTGCCAATGCTAGAGTAATCTTTGATAAGGCACTACAAGTTTACTACAAGGCTTTGGATAATATGGCCAGTATTTGGTGGGAATGAGTTGAAATGGAATTAAGGCATAAGAATTTTAAGTAAGCGCTATAGCTGATGAGACGTGTCACCACAGAGCCATCAATCGAGGTTAAAAGGCGAGTGGCTGCTGATGGCAGTAAACTAGTTCAGATCAAGCTGCACAAATCCCAAATAGATAATTGATTGGACTAAACTGGTGACATCGTTTATATTAGAATTGGTCTCAAACAAATTAGTGACTGAAATGCTAATATAAAGTCAGTAATGTAGAATTGATATGAACTGCTTCACTACCAGCATCTGCCATTAGATTTGGTCTCAAATGAATTAGTGACTGAACTAGTGCAGATCAAACTGAACCAAATAACAAGTTTATATATGGAAGTTGTGACTTGAATATTTGTTTGTCCAATGAATGTCATGTGTGTGTGTGCATGGCACATAGCAACAACTGCATACCTACTTAATACTTCAACAGTTTAGCATGCCTTGTTAAGGTATGTTAGTGGTGATAAATTTGGCCATTTAATTGGACAAGGCCCTAGAAGAAGCTCTTGACGTTGATGATTTGGAAGATGTGAAAAAGGGAAGGATTGGTCTGATCGTGGGATTGTGACCCCATGGTTTAAATTCTTGTGGGAAACCTATAGATCAATTCTCGAAATATTGTGGAACAACTCTCAGTTAATGGCACTTTATGCGGTAAGTCCTTGATTTCAGCATATTGTGAAGTTTCTCGGTCTATATCTGGCCCAATCTTTAGTAGGTATTGATTAACATGTGTTTGTTGGTTTAAATTTTTAATTTATGTGTTCCCTTTTTTTGTTAGTACATCGATATCTTAATCTATGTACTCATCTTTCTTGGCATTGCTTTGGTACACTAATATTGTCTTCTTAGGGAATATTATGGCCATACTGAGCTTCGGATGGAGACACATTCGATTCCTCGAACGCTTTCTCCTGCAATTGGTCCCACAGGCTGGAATGAAGATCTGGAAATCATTACATATGGCTCTCCTGAGCAGGTCTGATTTCACCTTCTCTAGTTTAAAATGGATCATATTTTTTCTAACCATGTTTGCATTTTGACATACAGATCTGTATCTGCAGCAGCTGTTATAGCAGCTATAATAACATTATAGCCACTCTTATAGGTGCTATAATGTTGTTATAGCAGCTATATATATACGCGGTCGGTTCCTACGACTCAAATTGATCCCGTGCGAGATGTTCGTGACTCTTACGGGACCATTTTGTGTTCGTTTTGCGTTTTCACCATTCGAGGGCATGTTTTTATCCTTCAGTCGAACTTTTTGCAAATTTACGTCGTACACTCAAATCGGGAGCCCCGTGACTACGGGATCGGTTCCTACGAGTTACATTGGTACCGTGCGAGGTGTTCGTGACTCTTACAGGACCGTTTTAAGGTTGTTTTCCATTTTCACCCTTCGATGGCATGCAAGTCTAACTTTTTACAAATTTACGTCGTACACTCAAACTGGGAGCCCTGTGACTATGTCGTCGGTTCCTACAAGTCACATTGGTCCCGTGCGAAGTGTTCGTGACTCTTACTGGACCGTTTAGTGGCTAATTTAGGTTTTCACCCTTCGATGGCATGTTTTTATGCTCAAGTCTAATTTTTTGCAAATTTGCGTCGTACATTCAACCCGGAATCCCCGTTACTACGCGGTCGATTCCTACGAGTCACATTGGTCCCGTACGAGGTGTTCGTGACTCTTACAGGACCGTTTTGTGCTTGTTGTACGTTTTCACCCATCGATGGCATGTTTTTATGCTCATGTCAATTTTTTTGTAAATTTACGTTGTACACTCTAACTGGGAGCCCTGTGACTACGCGGTCAGTTTCTATGAGTTACATTAATCCCGTGCGAGGTGTTCGTGACTCTTACCGGACCGTTTTATGGCTATTTTACGTTTTCACCCTTCGATGGCATGTTTTTTTTGCTTAAGTCTAACTTTTTGCAAATTTACGTCATACACTCAAACCGGGAGCCCCGTGACTACGCGGTCGGTTCCTACGAGTCACATTAGTCCCGTGTAAGGGGTTCGTGACTCTTACGGGACCGTTTTAAGGCAGTTTTACATTTTCACCCTTCGATGGCATGTTTTTATGCTTACGTTTATTTTTTTACAAATTTACGTCGTACACTCAAATCGGAAGCCCCGTGACTACGCGATCGGTTCCTACGAGTCACATTATCCCGTGTGAGGGGCTCGTGACTCTTACGGGACCATTTTAAGGATATTTTATGTTTTCACCCTTCGATGGCATATTTTTATGCTTAAGTTTATTTTTTTACAAATTTACGTCGTACACTCAAATCGGGAGTCTCGTGACTACGTGGTCGGTTCCTACGAGTCACATGGGTCCCGTGGGAGGTGTTCGTGATTCTTACGGGACCGTTTTGTGCTTGTTTTATGTTTTCAACCTTCGATGGCATCTTTTTATGCTCAGGTCGAATTTTTTACAAATTTAGAAAGTATTCTCAAACCGGGAGCCCCGTGACTACGCGATCGGTTCGTACAAGTCGCATTGGTCCCGTGCGAGGTGTTCGTTACTCTTACGGGACCGTTTTGTGTTTGTTTTGCATTTTCACCCTTTGATGGCATGTTTTTATACTTAATTCTAACTTTTTGTAAATTTATGTCGTACACTCAAGTCGGGAGCGCCGTGACTACATGGTCGGTTCTTACGACTTACATTGGTCCCGTGCGAGATGTTCGTGACTCTTGCTGGACCGTTTTATGGGTGCTTTACGTTTTCACCCTTCGATGGTATCTTTTTTATTCTCAAGTCTAACTTTTTGCAAATTTACGCCGTACACTCAAACCGGGATCCCTGTGACTACCCGTTCGGTTCCTACTATTAACATTGGTCCCGTGCGAGGTGTTCGTGACTCTTACGGGACTATTTTGTGGGTTTTTTACATTTTCACCCTTCGATGGAATTCTTTTATGCTTAAGTCTAATATTTTACAAATTTATGTCGTACACTCCAACCGGGAGCGCCGGGACTACGCGGTCAGTTCCTATGAGTTACATTGGTCCCGTGCGAGGGCTTCGTGACTCTTATGGGACCATTTTAAGGTTCTTTTATATTTTCACCCTTCGATGGCATGCAAGTCTAACTTTTTTCAAATTTACGTCGTACACTCAAACCGGGAGCCCCGTGACTATTTCGTCGGTTCCTACAAGTCACATTGGTCCCGTGCGAGGTGTTCGTGACTCTTACCGAACCGTTTAGTGGCTAATTTAGTTTTTCACCCTTCGATGGCATGTTTTTATGCTCAAGTCTAATTTTTTGCAAATTTGCGTCATACACTCAACTCTGAAGCCCCGTTACTACGCAGTCGGTTCCTACGAGTCACATTGGTCCCGTGCGAGGTGTTCATGACTCTTACGGGACCGTTTTGTGCTTGTTGTACGTTTTCACCCTTCGATGGCATGTTTTTATGCTCAAGTCTATTTTTTTTTACAAATTTACGTCGTACACTCTAATCGGGAGCCCCGTGACTACGCGGTCGATTTCTATGAGTTACATTAATCCCGTGCGATGTGTTCGTGACTCTTACCGGGCCGTTTTATGGATATTTTATGTTTTCACCATTCGATGGCATGTTTTTATGCTTAAGTCTAACTTTTTGCAAATTTACGTCATACACTCAAATCGGGAGTCCCATGACTACGCAGTCGGTTCCTACGAGTCACATTAGTCCCGTGCGAGGGGTTCGTGACTCTTACGGGACCGTTTTAAGGCAGTTTTACATTTTCACCCTTCGATGGCATGTTTTTATGCTTAAGTTTATTTTTTTACAAATTTATGTCGTACACTCAAATCGGGAGCCCCGTGACTACGCGGTCGGTTCCTACGAGTGACATTAGTCCCGTGCGAGGGGTTCATGACTCTTACTGGACCGTTTTAAGGCTGTTTTACATTTTCACCCTTCGATGGCATGTTTTTATTCTTAAGTTTATTTTTTTGCAAATTTATGTCGTACACTCAAAGCGGGAGCCCCGTGACTACGTGGTCGGTTCCTACGAGTCACATGGGTCCCGTGGGAGGTGTTCGTGATTCTTATGGGACCGTTTTGTGTATGTTTTATGTTTTCAACCTTTGATGGCATCCTTTTATGCTCAGGTCGAATTTTGTGCAAATTTAGAGAGTATTCTCCAACCGGGAGCCCCGTGACTACGCGATCGGTTCGTACGAGTCGCATTGGTCCCGTGCGAGGTGTTCGTGACTCTTACGGGACCATTTTGTGTTTGTTTTGCATTTTCACCCTTCGATGGCATGTTTTTATGCTTAATTCTAACTTTTTGCAAATTTATGTCACACACTCAAGCCGGGAGCATCATGACTACATGGTCGGTTCCTACGACTTACATTGGTCCTATGCGAGATGTTCGTGACTCTTGCGGGACTGTTTGTGGGTGTTTTATGTTTTGACCCTTCGATGGCATCTTTTTTATTCTCAAGTCTAAGTTTTTGCAAATTTACATCGTACACTCAAACCGGGATCCCTGTGACTACCCGTTCGGTTCCTACTATTAACATTGGTCCCATGCGAGGTGTTCGTGACTCTTATGGAACCGTTTTGTGGATTTTTTACGTTTTCACCTTCGATGGCATTCTTTTATGCTGAAGTTTAATATTTTGCAAATTTATGCCGTACACTCCAACCGGGAGCACCGTGACTACGCGGTCCGTTCCTAAGAGTTACATTGGTCCCGTGCTAGGGGTTCGTGACTCTTACGGGACCGTTTTAAGGTTCTTTTATATTTTCACCCTTCGATGGCATGTTTTTATGCTTATGTTTATTTTTTTACAAATTTACATCGTACACTCAAACCGGGAGCCCCGTGACTACGTGGTCGGTTCCTACGAGTCACATTAGTCCCGTGCTAGGGGTTCGTGACTCTTACGGGACCGTTTTAAGGCTGTTTTACGTTTTCATCCTTCGATGGCATGTTTTTATGCTTAAGTTTATATTTTTGCAAATTTACGTCGTACACTCAAACCGGGAGCCCCATGACTACGTGGTCGGTTCATATGAGTCTCATTGGTCCCGTGGGAGGTGCTCGTGACTCTTACGGGACCATTTTGTGCTTGTTTTACGTTTTCAACCTTCAATGGCATCTATTTATGCTCAGGTCGAACTTTGTGCAAATTTAGAAAGTATTCTCAAATCGGGATCCCCGTAACTACGCGGTCGGTTGCTACGAGTAACATTGGTCCCGTGTGAGGTGTTCGTGACTCTTACCGAACCGTTTTGTGGTTATTTTACATTTTCACCCTTCGATGACATGTTTTTATGCTAATTTCGAACCATGACTAATTTTTATTCCCATTTTCACATCTCTCCTATTCATCTCGGACTAATCAAGAATATCTTTAAGCTAATAAACAAATGGTAACCAATTAGTTTAATGTGAACCATTGCAGAGAAATTGACATGCCTTAAACCTAGAAAGTGTCAATCCGTTGGATAATGCCTTCTTTTTCTAGTGTTAACCCTAACTTTTCTTTGTTCAAAAGTTATGTTCTCCCCCCGCCCCCAGTGGAAGTGACAAGAAACAAATACGCCAACAATACCCAAGCAATAGGGGGCACAAAAGAATTAAAATTACGGGGTTTAGACATAAATAGGATCCAAACCCAAAATAATTAAAAAATTGAATCAATGCATATTTAACCTTAGAATAAAGTTCATCATAGGTCTATCCATTACCTGGATATTTTATTACACCCAACACCAATCAGAACCTTCTCTATACTAGCAGCGATGCAATTTCAGATTATGTTTGATAGTAGTTCGACCCCAACATCAATGTATCCTATGACAGTGAAAACATAATGAATTTTTTGCAAACAGTTATGTTCAATAAAAAAAAATGGTAGAACCAAAAAAACAAATTCAAAACCAAAGGAAGAAAACCAGAACTTGTTCTTGCATCACTCACTGCCCCAACTTGACTCATGGTAAACTTGTGTGAACTGAAATTCGTTAATCCTCATTGATATTTTCTTTCACGTATATAAGGATTACTACTGAGAAAAAAATAAGATGCACACATATTGAGAAGATTACAATTGATTTTGATTACATTTGAAAATCCAATACTTATTCAATTTCAACAATTATATAAAATGGCATAACAGGTATATCATAATATAACCAACACCAATCTAATTAAACCCGGTATATATCTCTTCCTTTTTTTTCACAAGGACAAATCTAAAACCAAATTGAAAATACCAAGGCCAAGAACAAAATTAACACTTACAGAATTCCTAAGGGACTATTTGTTGCTTCTAACCCCCAACACGGTCTCCACTCATCTCCACCGCATACTATTTAGGGTTTACTAAACCCTAATATTTTTTTTGACATAAATCTATACATACACACACACACACACATACAATCTATACATACACACACGTACAATATAGGGTGTATTGACAAAAAAATAATTTATTTGTTCATAGTTACACACATAAACATACATATACACGTAAATCTATACACACACACACACATAAACATAAATCTATACATACACACACAGACACACATACAAACGTAAATCTACACATACATACACCGAAATTCGGGTTTTAGACAAAAATCACAAATCCAAATGAAATATAAATGAATCAATACATACCAGGGTTAATCCAAATGCAAACCAATTGAAATCGCTTAACCCTTGCAAATCCAACCGAAATTCAACTAAAAATCGCACTGAGAAGCAGCTGCCTTACTCCAAATAAAATGAATGAAATAATAAGCAGCGGGGCGTTTTTTTTTAAGAACTAGACTGGTCACGGCCAACATCCCATACGCGCGACCCTTAAAACGAAGGGAATCCAGAGTTGGGTTCTTCAGATCTGGTCACGGCCTAGAGCCGTGACCCACCATGAGCAGCCCTTTCCCATGCTAGATTGAGGTATGGTCACGGCCCATACCCGTGACCCATACCAAAAATTGGTCACGACCCAGAGCCGTGACCCATACCAAGAAATCATCACGGCCGTAAGCCGTGACCCTCAATGTGTGTACTATCTTCTTCATCATGCCATGGGTCACGGACTTGGGCCGTGACCCCTACGCGACCAAACTTGGAGGGAATTTTGGCGTGAGATTAGCGCTAAGATGGTAAAGACCTGGTCACAGCCCAAGTCCATGACCACTTCTAGAGCATCAATAATTTAGTGTGATAATAAATATGGTCACGCCAAATATTGAGTGGGTCACGGCCCAAGTCCGCGACGAGCTGGTCGCGGACTTGGGCCGTGACCCACTGGGCGTGACCATTCGCAGGATTTGGTGTAGTGTACTTAGTTTAAAAAAACACAAATCTGCTTAGACTGAGCGTACGACACTATTACCTAGCCATTTTCACAACCTGTGCGCACTAAATTACGAAACACTCCAGAATTTTGATTCTTCAACGTACAAAAGCTGTAACAACCCCTCTGTGCAGAACCAACATTCTCGTCCATTTTTAAGGTTATGTCACCCCCATACCATCCGACTTGACATTGAACCTTCAGTATTGTAACACTATATTTTTCCTCAATATTTTTAGTTGATTTACCTTAATATTTGGGGCATATTTCTTCGAACTAAAACTTTAGATCCCTAAGTTTGAAATTCATCACAAAATTCTAAATTGTCAATCAATCCATGTAATAAGCCATGGTATTTAAAAAAAATCATAATTAGAACATAATAGCACTATCAACTCATTCAAACTAACCCATAGTCCATAGAGAATTATACAAATTTCCATTGCAGGATAAAAACCTAATTTTTACTAATTAAATTAAATTTTTAATTGGTTATTTAAATCTTCTAATTCAAAATATTTAATATTTAGATTTAGATCCAAATGTATAACCATATTTAAACAAAAAAATATTTATATTATTTTACATAATAAGCTTGCCTTGGTTGAATAGATGAATTCCTAATTCAATTTGCCCAAATTCTCTCCGTCTTCAATGTACAATTGTCCCATTTTATTCTTCTCCAAGTGTCCCGCTTCTTTTCTATCCAGAGTTTCCTTTATCGAGTGTTATAATGGTTCATAATAACCCTAACCTACATTTTATATGGTTAACCATGTAATTTAGGCTAAGAACCATATGGACCTTGATCCATTATGACCAAAATCAATTTTAAGGAGTCTAAAGTTCAGTCCAAAACATATACTAGCCTATGGGGCTTAAAACCCACTATTTAATTCTTAATCCAACATTCCAAATATCCAAAACATCAATCCCAAATATCAAATAAACTACTTAATATTCTGAGTTGCATGAGTCTAAAAAATAACCATTAATTATTTATTGATTAAATATTTACTAATTCATTCCCGTGTATTAAGCATACTTCAGTTTTGAATAAAATATACATAACATAACACAGACGAAAATATATTAGTGACATCACATCACTGCATGGATATATAATCATTAATAATAAACTTCACCATTTAATTATTTCATTAAAATTACAGGGTATTACACTAAGGAGAAGGCTTACGACCATGGGTGGAATGACGCCTTCATATAGGCCCAAAAATAGTTGGACTACATTCACAAAACCTTCATCAAGAGAGTTTGGGATGAAACCTTTGTTAATTCAGAAGCCCTTCTGATTCTAAACTCTTCGGTGAGAACCATTCGGGTTCTCCTCCAAGCTTGAATGAAGAAGAAGGCAAAGCTGCAGCTTTCAGCCAAGAAAAAGGATAGCATCGATGAAGCAAAGGAGGCCACATATCCAAAACAGGTGACAACGGAGAAAGAAGGACGAGATAGTTAAATTAGCTTAGGACTTATTTAACTTTTTTTGTTGTCTTTTGTTATTTTCTTTGTAAAGGCTTGCCCAACCTTTTTATTTTAATAAAAAGACTTATTATTTTTGAATTACTATATCTTAGTCTATTAATTTTTGTTGCTTATGTATGCTTGCTCTAGTTTCTGAATGCCATTTATCGTTTGTCATTTTAGCTCGATAACAACCTGGCATTAGTGACAATATCTCAGGAGAATGACAATCTAGACCTCATTGTGGGTTAGGATGCTTTTGGTCATGATCGGATTGCATTTCGTCTATTTGCTAAGCATTCAAAAATATGGATACTGCTTATGGAGAGAACAACCCATTTAATGTCCTCCCTTCGGGCCGAGATCAAAGATGTTGGAGACATTGTTGGTCTACTATAGGATGTAATAGTTCTCTAATGGAGAAGTTCACTAGAGACGAAAATTTTCTAACAAAGATCAAGTGTTCAAGTGGAGTCTTCAACAAAAAGGTGATGAGAAAGAGGTATAACTTTTATCAAGGACCTCACATAGTCCGATCAAAATGGTATATTAAGGTTTGGATGGATGGCTTTCATCACTTAGACGATTCTAAATAGGTCTTTTATAAACAAGGGTGTCTTAATAATTTTGTTATTATGAGATTTCCCCATGATTATTAATTCTAGTATTCGTATGGGGTCTATTTCCCTTTCTTTGGATTCAGCCACTTAGAAGTGAGGAATCATGGGTCCCTATAAACTCCATTCACGTTCAGTTGATATGGGAATTTCTCCTTGATCATGATTGCGACGAAATTTTTTGTATAAATATAGATGATTATCTTTGTTCTGCAATGACTGCACAGATTAATCGCCAAAGATGAAGTGTCATCATTTTCTATTTAGGTTTTATAATCTACCGATCTGGCTATTTGTAATTAAATGAATGTTAATAAATTTATCTAGTCAATTCCATGTCTTGGATTTCTCCATTATCCATATAAGGCATGTTTTTATTTGTTTCCTTAACTTTTAGGATAGTGTCGTCAAACTACCTTATGCCTAGGATAAACCATGGTAAAAATACACCTGGTCACGTGGGTATTCACCCATTCAGTATTTTGATTAAAGTTAGGACACTTAGTTCACAGGGATCCAACTTATGTCTTTTTTCTTGACTAGTAAATTCTTCATGTTTTTTCGTTTATTAGTGACAAAAACATATAACCCTAATGTATGATTACGTGTAACCGCATTAAAAGGGGGATCAAAACTTGATCAAATAAATTTGGAAAATTTTGCAGTGATGATGGACATACCACAATGAAAGCTTGTAATTAAAAATGTTAGACTACCATTTGAAGGAAATAAGAATACTAATTAAATTTATTGGACTTAAACCATCCAAGAAGTTAGAATAACAAAAAATTAAAATTGGCCTAAAGCTTAAAATTTCATAAATAAAATCTCTTAAGATTCACCACATTCTAGGCCATAGGTATCTCCTTACCCCTATTCTTTCCAAATGATTGGCTCTTTGGAGGTCGTCCCCGATGACTTTGAATGATCCTTACCAGTTAGGACCCAATTTTCCATCTGTCCTACTCGCACTACTGACAACCTTCCTTAGCACATGCTTTCTGACCTAGAACTCCCTCGGATTGACGATGTTTTTTTAATTCTGGGCCAACTGCTATTGGTAGGAAGCTAATTTATTAAGGTTGGTTCTCTTATTTCCTTGGCCATGTTAATATAAATCCTTATGATTTCTTCATTCAATATTTGATTGTCAACGATCATCCTCATGGTAGGGAAACTAGCTTTCAGTGGGATTATAACTTTCATTCCATAAGCCGAGGCGAAAGAAGTTCCCCCAATCGACATCATGGTCTTTATTCAATATGTACAAGGAAAATCTCATCTACTCAAGCACCTTTCACATTCCCAACCTTTTCTCCATTCCGTGGAGTACTGTTGTGGCACCTCATAAAATTTATAAATAGATTGATCAGGCCGAATATAAATTATGGGAATCAAAAATCAAATATCATTCATAGCATGCCTAAAATAAAAACTAAATTCAATAAATAATTGAATGCACAAGTAAGTGAACCAACCCATACACATTTGATACCATAGACGATAACAACAAAATCTACTATAATTGTAAGGACAAATTTCTGAATCGAGTTAATTTGTAAGTATTGGATTTATTCCTTGTTTGGAAAAAAATTATTTGAGTCATAGGTTAGAACCTGAGTTGTGTGACCTTAAAGACTATAATGTGTGATTGAAAACTATGCGATAAAGTGAAATCTACATCGAGTATACATTAGTTTGTGTACCCATTTTTCGGCTTCAACATCCGAGGAATCTCATCTAAGGTATGAAGGCATAATAGTGTTTGATCCCTGAATACATTTTGGATTTTTTTTATAAAACTTATTTGAGGGCCTTTCGTAAAATGTTTTTGGAAAGAAAAAATATTTTTGTTTTGTTTCATTCGAATGAGAATGAACAGTTCGTTTGAGCGAGATGTGGATCTCGTTATAATGACCTTTTAACGAACATAAAACGGGCACTTTCATTAATCATAGGTATATATGTTTAAAGTTCATCCGATGTTAGTTCAAACGAGATCACGTGTTCATTCGAAAGATTTTTAAGTTCATTTGAAGGAGATAAGGAGTTCTTTTGAACAAACCCTTTATTTTCGTTCGAAAGAGTTTCCTAAATAAATGTGCCACCTTTAAAGTTGTATATTCTATAGATGCTCAGTTCTAGCATGATATTTTTTAGAGTTCTTTTCCAGAAATGATTTTCCAAGAGTTATTTTATGCCTCTCAAACCCAAGTTTACACACTTATGTCTACTTGAGATATTTTTCATATTGCAACATATCTATTTTCTCTTTATACTGTGAGCATTTTGAGCGGAGGAGACTGTATTTGTGTTGAACAATGTCTGGACTGGTCATGAGATAAGTAATATTAGTGGGATACCGAGACATGGGAATGCGCCTTGGTTGTGTGGCTATTGGAAGGTGTCCAATAGTGGTTACGGAAAAAGTTACAAGGAACGAGGAAGCACATCAAGCCTTAAAGGCATCGAGTTTGTGAGTAAGTTTACGTTGTTCTGTTGAACTGCCTATATCGTAGTGGACTTTTGAGGTTGGCCATCCGAGATTTTTCCCTTTGTGGTTTTTCTCATACATATTCATGTTATGGTATTGCTTATTTTATCCTTTCCTATACTCATCTAGATGAACGATTAGTCAAGACTAAAATAGGAAAAATTGTTTCGTACAACACTGGTGGTTTTAACTTGTGTAGCGTTTATTAAAATTATGAAAAATTAAAAATTGGTGGTGTTTCATACAAACCCTAGTGCACACTAGTTTTCTCAAATTGGTATCATAGTTGGTTACACTTTCTTACTGTGTTAGATCCATGCTTAGTGCTTGCTTAAGGTTTAAATGGACTTTAACTGAGAGGGAAGTTCCATTGGACAACAATCATTATTTGATGGGACAAATTATAACTAATGGAAGTCTTGGATGCAATCTTTCTTAAGTCAATAGATGAGAATGTTTGTAACTCAGTTGAGTGTGGGTGTAATCCTCAACTAATGATGGTGACCCTAAGGAGTATGCCTCCAGGACAACGACTAAAAATAATTCCTCAAATTTTATTTTTAGTGGTGTGAATGATATTTTTTTCCTTGTGAGCTCTAAAGAGTTTAGACAGATTTCGACCTGCGAGAGGACCAAGGATGCTTGAGATATTTTATGATCCACACACCAGTGAATTGATACCGCTGTGGTTTTTAAGTTACAAAATATTATGACTAAGTTTGAAATGATTAAGATGTTAGAGAATGAGTCTTTCGATGCCAAGTTGTAGGATATTGTCAAATCCTCATTTAACTTAGGTGATCCGATCATCGAATCTAGAGTTGTGCAAAAAAATCTCAAGGTTGTTTCTTGAAAGATTTAATTCCAAAGTCATAGTCCTAGATTCTAAAGGTGGTGTTGACACTATGATAGTCCAAGAATTTTTTACTGACCTTTAAACCTATGAGATGAATATGTGTCCTTCGAGGAAGAATGAAAAGAAGGGCATTACTTTGAATGCCCAAAAACAGGACATGTCAGATCCCGATCATAACGTTGAGATAGATGCTAAAGAGATATATAGGTTTTCTAGGAAGTTCAAAAGGTTTCTTAAGATTAGAGATGAGAAGAGCTTCTAAAAGAGTTTAGAAAAAAAATAAGAACTTTATTGACCGTCATAGGAAGAATAAGGATGGTCACGAGAAGGTGGATGACTGGGACAAGTTCTTTCAATTCTAAGGGTTTGGATAAATGTCCTACTATACTAAGAAGGGGGGTAAGAAACGTAAGGTAGTCGATACAACCCTTAGTGGTAGTGAGTTAGAAGATGAAGTTAATTCCCCCACTGATGCAATTACACCATATTCATGTCCAGTCATGTGGTCCTAAATGAAGTATCTTCCTCAATTGAAAACAATAGTGTGCATGATGGTTATGTGGTCCGATATTTAGGTTCCTAAGAGAGTGAGGATAGGATAAATGAAGAAAATGATGAGGAGGAGAGTGAGCTTCAAGTGTCCTCTCAATAGTTGTGCACTAAATCTTTGAAATTGAAAAAGGATAACTTGCATTTAGAAACTAAGGTGAAGGTATGTGCCACATGTGATGATATTGATAAATTAATTCAGGATCTTATGAAACATAAGAGTACTCTTAAAGATAAGCTAGAGTGCATTGATGGAAAGAGAGATGGACTTTATGGTCTGTTGGAGGAGTTGAAGAATTAGCTTCTCGAGCTTGAAGAGTCTTATCATTTTCTTGAGTCTAGGATTATGGATTTAGAGGAGAAGTTGAGAAACTCGAGTAATGTCAAATTTGATTTGGATTTTTGGTCGGAGAGGTTAGATAAAATGCTAGGCATCGTTCGAATTAAATACCAAAAGTGTGGGATTAGCTTCGATGATATAGATATTTCCACTCCTAAAGCTAAGACTATTATTTTGTGAGAGCCAAACTAAGGTAGGGTCATTAGAAGAGGTCAACCTAAAGGTCATATTCCCCACGTCTTCACTTACACATATTGTGATACGAAAGGTCACCTTGGGAGGTGTTGATGTAAAAAAATTAGATCACTCTAATAATTCAATCACAGATAAATAAATGAGACAAAAGATTTTTAAAGTGGTTCAGCCTTATAAGAATGGTCTATGTCCACTGTTTTGATATTGCTGTTGTATGGGAATTCTCGATTACAAGCTATCTCAAGAAATTTCGGTCTGGGGTCTCCCTTTACAATGAGGATTGTACAATGTATTTATATCCCTGAGGCTGTAATGTGAAAGGATACTACATTAAATGATATACATATGAAAGGGTAATACATTTAATGCCCTCTTTGCGTGCGCGTCCAAATGATAAGAATTTAATGAGCATTTAAATTGTTGGTATCCTGCTTTGATGTGCAGCTCAGACCGCCATGAGTTGCTCGGACCGCCTAAGCTTCTCGGTATTTAAGTGTTCCTTGGAGAGGCATTGTTCCTCGGAGCTTGTGAGTTCCTCGGGGAACTAGTCTTCCTCGTTGTAGCCTTGTGAGTAGGTTCCTCGGAAGTATTTGCTATTTCCATGTAGATAGACACATGTCTTCATGTGATTGGTCCATGTCAATAGATTAATTTTGGTATCAACAGGAGGTTTTGTTATGATCTTAGAAATGTTCCTAGGAAAATTCAGGCAAATGTGACCAGGGTTACCCGAGCCCGAGTTCGTCATGTACTTACGTGGATTAGGTGATCCGATTTATAGGTAATAAATGATAGGCATATGGGCTATCGCTTCCTTTCACATGATTCATCGCATGCTATATTTTATAAGTGAATTTGATTGCATGTTTGTCATACATTAGTTTTGTGCTACCTGATATATGTTTGCTAGTGTTATCATGTATTTTGATATTTCCATTTTTTGGGGTCTTAATGAAAAATGCAAAAATATTTTACTTGTTTTTTGGGTTAGTTTTTTTTTAAAATTATTGTCATTTGGAAAATTGTTTAGAAACTGATTTTTTTTTTATTATTTTGTATTTTAGTTTTACACATATTGTGTGGCATATCGGTGTGTTTGAATCCCATTCCTCCAAACTATCCAAGTGACTAGGATATTTGGTTCCGACTTTAATTACTTGGATTGTTATTAAACATGTTTATAGGTTGTTGTTTGAAATGAATTTGAATGATATATTCACATTGAATATTCCTCTGCACAAAATTTTCATGAGATCTTTTGGATTTTAACCTCATATGTCACATGATCTAAGTGAGGTGTTCTCCAAAAAATATTGTCATATTTATAAAAGTTTTGACTAATGGGGAGTTATTCATGTAGAAATCATTGCTCTTGAGTTTGATTGATATTTTTTTTAAAAGTATGAGTGTTCATGGGAAAGGGATAAGAAGGGCGAAATATCCTTCGCATGAAACTCTACCGTTGGCAAGAGCCTAAAAAGATTAAGAGGCAATAAAAATAGAAAAAATACTAACGCAAATTTTTTGCATTGATGCTTCATATATTAGATGTCTTCAAAAGTAAAAGAGAGAGAAAATCATATATATATATATATATATATATATATATATATATATATATATATATATATATATATATATATATAGAGAGAGAGAGAGAGAGAGAGAGAGAGAGAGAGAGATGAAGGCTCACCAACATCATTATATATAAATAATACGAAGTTTTAGGCCCTAAAAATCATTTCAATTATTTTTATTTTTCACTTGAAATTAACATTCAAATCAATCCATATTCAAAAAATAAGGTCAAAATACATTTTGTATCTATTTTAAACAAATCCACAAAAATTTCTAGAGCAAACCCTTATAAATATAGTGTTTTGAATATGTTTTGTGAATTTTTTAAAAATAGCTACAAAATGTATTTTCACCTAATTTTTTGAACATGGGTTTGCCAAAAGGTTAATTTGAAGAGAAAAATAAAAAAATGGTTTTAAGGCTTATGACTAGGTGTGATGTATGAATGATGCATAGAGCATGATGTAGGTGATAATTCTCATATATATATATATATATATATATATATATATATATATATATATATATATATATATATATATATATATATATATATAAGATGGAATGGTTTCTGAATTTGCAAAAATGTAACACCACAATAACGGTTGAGATTCGCTTAAAAAAGTAAAGGGTTGTGATGAGTTGTGAGATTTCATCATCCCGCTCAAATTTTTGAGGTACAAATATTTGCTCCTTTCCTCTCAAAATCTCTACTTTATTTTAAATTTTCACACCTCCCAACACACCGCCTACCCCACATCTATACATGAATCTCTATATCTCTCAATCTTAATCTGACCCTCTCACTTCTTTCCTGTTCTCTCTCACCCTATCTCTTCACTCATTTGATTATTCCAAATCATAAACAGATGGAGAATTTTCGGTCCACACTTTTGCTCTCGCCGGATTAACTTGACGGTATTTTTTCATTTTATCCTCCATTTTAGCCTAACACGCTGATCTAATTGTTTGTTCTATATAATCATTTTCTAAGTAATGGATTTTCTTCCCTCTAGGTGTTGAAGATTCATGAATCTGAAAATGGTGAGATCCGGGTGGATCTCAGATTCTGGTGGGTTTTTTCCCTCTAAGTAATGGGTTTTCTTCCCTATAATAATACTTGAATGGGCTAGATGAGACATAATTTTTTTCTTATTTAAATCCTTGAAGTTCTATTGTTTTTAATTATGCTTTCACATTTTCTCATCTATTCATGTGGAGAGAAGTGGGACTGATCACCGTGGATGGGCATGGAGATTATACTTGATATTTGTTTGGTAGAACAAATTTGGTAATGGGTATTTCATTCAACTGTTCGTTATTCCTTCACTGTTCATTATTCCTTCACAAATTTGGTAATGGGTATTTCATTCAGCTGTTGGTAATTGGTCGCTTTGTGTATATTTTACTTTTTGTATCACGCTTGGTGAAACAACAAAACATATTCTGAGTTTTGTATTCATAGACCCGTTTAGTAAGTTTAAGGGTAGTCCTCCCTCTTTTAAATTTGTCCCAAAAATTGTTCAATTTGATAAACGATTAACATATCCATCCTCTTGATTTTCGTTTGTTTGTATATAAATAAACCTACTCAAATTTCTATGGTATAATCAACAAAATAATGAGGTAATATTGAGATGTGTGTAAGAAACCACTAATTTTTTTACAAAGTGATAAAAAAATGATGGAAGTTTGCTAAATACTTACTAAAAGAAAGATAGGCAAATTCGTGGGATTACTGAAAGAAACCTAATGAGGTAATATTGAGATGTGTAGTTTTTTCTTGCTTTAGATTCATCTTTCCCTGTGATGTCTAAATATTGTACCGTATGTTTAAAAATATTTCTTATTCCCTATTCGTTGATATGTTCTTAGTAGATTTTTTTTTTATGTTTTGTTGGCGATGCTATGAAAAAGATGGGGTTGTTGGGTCTCTTCACCCGCTGGGGCTTCCTCTTCGTATTGTCATGATTGGAACTCTCACTGAAGCACAATGGGGGATTTATGATGCAATCAAAGTTTTTTTATGGCTGTCAACCACTGGTGGTGCTACCCCTACTGTGACTATCGAGCTTGCAAAGGCCTAGAATCAAATGAAATAGTTTTTTCGAATCTTGAGATAGTATTTCTCTTTATATGGGTAGAAGAAATTATTTTTCTTGGATATCTCATCCTTGCGCTTGGATGGACATTTAGTAATTGGAGACTATTCTTTTGAAGTGGAGACTCCTCTCTTCATTTTGTAAACTTTCACTGATTTTTATTCTCATCCATCAAAGTCTTTTTTTCCCTAGAATAGTTACATACTCTCTCTTTGATATTTAGATCAATCATCCTATTGGAAAAAGGATGAAAAAATAATGAACAGTTGGGGTTAAACTTTTCCATGTTATTTTTTTTTCTTGAATAGATACAGTTATCTATGTAGAATATGTATGATACCAAAAAAAAATCTATGCAAAATAATTTTTAAAAAAAAGATTTAGTTAATAATTTGTGATATTGTTCGATGTTTAATATTTACGAGCAGAGCTAAATGATTGATTTGGGGATGAGGTTACATTACTCTGCAAACTTAACAAATATGTAATGATTGTAGTTTTTTATGTTTAATGCATGTTACACTCAGTAGAATATCATAAATAGTACTAACAATATACTATTTATGTAGAATGCATGAGTTCAAAACTTTAATGACTCACAGGATTTAGATTCACTCAAGCAATTGCAACACCCCATATTGGGCGGTTGCAAGGAAATAATGGAGTCCTTTCTCATTTTGATGAGTATTCAGAGCATTGTTTTGCTGAAGTTTCCAGCAATTTCTGTACAAATATACGTCTCTTAAGGTCAATGAAGACGAATCTCGATTACATATTTCATAAGCTGAGGAATATGAAGGAAAATGTTCTAGCTACGTACTCTGATGCATTTTCAGATGATTCAACAATAGGAGCACTTGACCAACAGATCAGATGTGGAAACACCTCAATGGTTATACTCTGTAGTTTGTACATTATCATCCTACCTTTCTTTTTCTTTCCTTTTTATTTTTGAGATCTATTTATGAAACTATTAACATCAGATAAAGTATTTGTGGTTTCTATTTTTTCTGGATTAAAAATAATCGTAACTATTAGTGGTATTTTTCATGCAAATGTCTCATTGTCACCTCTTTGAACTGTGACTAAAACATGTTTTTGAGTTCACTAAATTATAGAAAATTATATATATATATATATATATATATATATATATATATATATATATTGAGTGAGTGAAAAGTTAATCTTTTAGTTTTAATAAATTGTTGTATTATTAACAATGTTGAATTGTTTTTAATGTCAACATATTCTCCTTTGGCGTCTGAATTTTTGGAATAAACTATAAATTAAGAATATGGTAGTGTCATTGACACATAAACAAGTTGGTGACTCAAAAATTCCATTCGTGCTTAGGCATTATATTTTGTTTTGTGCGTTTGATTAGATTAATATTTGTATCATGAGAGTTATATTTTGTTATGTGCTTGTTTGATGTGATAAATAGGGCTTGTCCTAACAATCGATTTGCTACGACGGTTGTCGCCACCGTCACCTATGTAGTAACCATGTAATTTATTTTTAAAAATTTCAATTGTGCCTTCAGGCACGGGCATCCGCTAGTGTGTGTGTGTGTGTGTATAAGGTAGTTTAAATGAAGATCAATGGATTTGCACAATGAGTTCTAGTTGAGCTTAAGTGTTTTACTGCTATTGATTTGAGAATCAATAATATTTTAGAGCTAGTTTGCATTGTGTTTGTTTGTCCTTTTGAGTTATTTATTGGACATGTGTGGCTAAATCGAATGTTGATAAATTATTGTAGTCAAATATATCCATTGACATGTTTGAGTGGTTGAGTCATTTTCCCTTGATTCTAGTTCCCACCCTTCACTTTGTAGCACCATGTTTACACATAGTGATGCTATACGAGTGTGTAAAGTTTATGTGTTTGTGTCTTTTATGATCATTTATACATAAATACAATTGTTATCCATTGATATATGTATAGTTATATATATGGTATTCTTTTTAGGCTTCACGTTTCTCATTTCGTCGATGTGTGTAGTATTTTTAATATTTGATTTATATTGACATGTGTTATGATCATCTTAGTATCCTATACTTAAATACTTGCAAATTTGTTGAAGTCATTTTTTTTAGTATGGATGATTTTTACTTGTGTTGTTCATGTGTTTGTTGTTGCTTGACTTTCTTCACACCATTGCATAATATATTTATTTTTCCTTATGATTCCCATGCTTCACTAAGGAAGTGATTTAGTTTTAATAAGGAGAAATGCTTTATTATTGTGCACCTTATTCTTGTCTTTTCCTGAACAAAAAGGGGGGTGGGGGAATTGTATCTAACTCTTTAGTGTGGGAGTTTTTTAACCTATAAAGTGACGTCCTTTCTTAGGTAGATATGCTTAGAGAAATGTGGAGGGTTTTTCATATGATATTTATATATTGTTATAGTCTCTTTGCATTTGAAGGTGTGTTTAAGTACGTAATTTAGCAACGATGCGACAAGGGTTTAGACAAGAGAAAAGATACACAAGTTTGTGTGGATCAAGCATTGGTAATTTTTTTTCCTCTTTGGGGTTGGGAACTGATTCTTAGTGAGCTTAACGACCCAATGTATTTTTCATTTTTTGAGTTTTATGCAATAAGATCCAAAGGCGGGGATTCGTAATGAGTAAGTCGAAGCTATTCTTGTGAGGGTGGATCGTCTGAGATTTTTCCCTTTGTGGTTTTCCTCATACATCGTCATGTTGTGGTATTTCTTGCTTTATTTTTTCTTATACTCACCAAGATGCATGGTTAGGTCAAGACTTAAATTGAAAAAAAAAATCATACAACACTTGTGGTTTTAACTGTTGCAAAGTTTATTAAAATTGTAAAAAAAATTTAATATTGGTTGTTTTTCAGACAAACCCTAGGGTGCTCCAGCTTTCACAATAATTTATATAATTGTCTCAATACACTAATCAACTAAGATGATAAAACTACATAAATCTGAATGAACTGAATATAAAGACTAGTAAAGAGAGTGAATACGCTGGCTCGATACCTACATCTTAACTGAGCGGTAATGAATGAGGATGAAATTAAGAGATCGAGGCGGATGCGAGAACAATTGACTATGTCCTAAAAAGTAAGGTCAATAACAACGTGCACAACATGTTTATGAAGAGTAAGATTATAATTGAGTTTTGGCTACAATATGACCATGCATCTTCATGTTTTATTTTAGTTTCTTTTAAGTTACCCTACCTAACCTAAATATCCCATGCATGTACTCCCAACCCAATTGAACCCCATGATTACCTATTATTAATCTCAAGTGAATATAGTTAAAGGTTCTATCATTAAGGATTTTACACATCTCAAGTATATGAATAAATTAGGGAATACATACAATTTTTAAGTCTACATACACATAAGTATGGTCCATGTCAGGTACATCACAAATGTCTACGCCTTAGCACTCACATAAAAAAGGTGTGTTTCATGACTAGGGTAGTCCCCGACTCTATCTATTAGGGTACCAAGTGGTCTCGTCGTAATCATCACCATGGTAAAGTTCGTGTCTCTTTATCGGGTACTAAAGCAGTTTCCATCATAATCATGACTAAGGTAAAACTCGTCTCTACCTACTGGGTCTCAAAGTGGTCTCCATCGTAATATTTACCAGGGTAAAGCTCGTCTCTATCTATCAGGTTACTGAAGTGATCTTTGTCATATGCGCCTCAAAATGATATCCCTTTTAGTATGTATCCCATGAGAATTCACACCCGATATGTCGTACATAATGCCCAAAAAAAGTAATCTTAATTACATAAAGATTTGAAGTCTTAAATTCATATTCATTAACTTAATTATTCAATTATAAATACGAAAATAAAATCTCCGAACGAGTTTCAAGTTTTGAACCCAACCAATCACATCTTAACCATTTATTGGCCTAACCCATTGGGGTGGATCGATGTTTCATCCCATAAATCATATCATATGATTCGTTATGAGCATTAACCTAAAAAATCCTCGACAAATGAATTATTAAGCTCATAATTCATTATAATAGTTATATATAATCATCTATAAGTGTGCCAACATCATTTCTAAGTTATGATTAAATGATTTACATAATTTTGATAAGATTTAATGGAATAAATTCACCTAAGAACCCTAGAATTTCATCCAAGATCAATGTGAATCAAATTAGATATCAATGTATTACATTTTTAAGGTCCTTTTAAGTGTTTTATATTTCTTAGCCTTCTTCTAACAATTTTATAGCAATTGTATCTCTAATTCAATAAGAATTCAATCAAATTCAATGTATGTCAAGAACATGAATAGTAATCTGTGACACCCAGCCTAATAAAATACCGAGTGATCAGTCCTATACCAAATTAAATTAGGAATTTCAGTCGGTTCATCCTTAGCATCAGTGTAGAAAACCTTTTTAAGACTTACTAACCACCTAGTATTCCAAAAGTTGGTGCCAATTTTTATCTTATTAATTAGACCAAACAGTACATGCGGAAATAAATATAATCCATTCACACAACTGAATTAAATCAACTGAATAAATAATAACTACATGCCGAATAAACCATCGGTCACCAAAGTAAATAATCCAATACAAATATTCAACACCGGAATAAAATAAATTTGAAAACTGAACTGAAAGTCTGGGCGACATGCCCTAAATAAGTCTGGAACTGATAAATGATTCCTACTCTAGGAATGAAAGAATGATGCATCTAATTCAAGCTCCTACTAGCATCCACATATGCCGCATCTCCGTGTCCTTGGAATAGAGTATCAATCCTGGCATCCCTGTGGCTTGACACCTAAAAGGTTTTGAAAATATTTTTACAGCAAGGGTTAGAACCCAAAACAGTTTGAAAATATTTAGCAAGTGAATTAACTGCAATAATTTAAAATGCATGAATGCGTTTCACATATAAGTTAGTATCGCAGTCTCTTGAGGACATTCTTATCCCTCCACTATTGTGCACACCTAACGGTTACCTTAACTGCACCTAGTTGTACTACCCCATCCAACTAGTCCTGGTATAATCTTCTGTTGCCATACTTCTCTAACCCGAGTATAATAATTTCTGGATTAATATTTTATCTCACCGATTAACTTAATTAATTTCCTTTAAATAGTAATCATATAATTGTGTCACAAGTTATATAAAACAATTACATCACCCACTGTAGTATTCCCCGCATATAATAATTACTACCATTATATACGTACCTTTACCACAACACTCACACACACACACATATAAATATATATACATCCATCCCTCCGAGTATACCCTCACCAGATGATTCTCTCTAAAATGCTATCTCACTAGGTGTGCTCACTTAACCTAGTTCCCCAAGGTGGTCATATTACTTCCCTGAAAGTGAGATAAATCCGTCACCAGTATACCAGACGCTATGAACTGGGGATATACTCACCCTACTCCTCAAGCTAGGGGATTCACCCACACCGTGCAACCTCCCTTGATAGCATTAAAGTAATTAATTTCAATAAATATATAATCACTGATATTTAATAGCACATACAATATATACACATATATATATATATATACTATCACTACACCGTATATATATATATATATATATATATATATATATATATATATATATATATATATAATATAAACCCCAGCTTTACCGTGTACTAAAAATCCCGTAACACTGGCCTGTAATTACTAGAGTCTGTGGCCCGACTCAACATAATTAATTTTCTCACTTATTAATTCTCACGTCAATTAATATAATATTTCCCCGAGTCTATGGTCCAACTCTTATATAAATACTTTGCACATTAATTTATATAATATTTACCCGAGTCTATGATTCGACTCTAATTTAATTAATTTGCACATTAATTAATTAATACTAATCCGAGTCTATGGTCCGACTCTAATTTAATTAATTAACCCATCAATTAATTTTACTTGGTGTTGCCCAACCATTATACCGGACTCGCTCACTTGGCCAATAACTTAATATCTCTCGAGTCTATATTCCGACTCCAAATTAATTTATTCTCTCAATAATTAATTTAATACTTTGGTGTTACTTAACCAACATACCCGGACATGCTCACTTGGTCCATATTTAAATCTCATAATTTAATTCCCAAATATTCGCCCATAATTTGTCACGTATTCATCTCTTCCAAATTTCCCAATTATATATACCTATAATTGCTAGAAAATATGTCTTGTATTTATTTGACGCTAAATAAACAAGTCTCAAAATAAATTAATTAACTTTCCCCCATAAAAGAAAAAGGGAGAAACTGTCAGCATTTCTCGACCATTGATCGATCGATCCATCCAGCGTCTTCTGCGATTCAGTCTTTCCACCATTGATGAAAATTTCAAGGTTTTAACCTTTAATTCATCCTCTAATCAAATCTTCCCACCATATATACATGTTTGACTTAGAACCTGTACATCATATGAACCTTAAGATATGCAAATTTCTCAACCTATTTCACCAATATCGAAATGGGTTTTTCCATAAATCTCAATTAACTTTGTTCTACAATTCCAATTCTAGATTTAAATTCCATCATTTTCTATTCCGGGTTTCTCATTCAAATCAAATCTCTATACTTAGAGATATATAACACACCTAAATTCTTACTTTTAATCTCATTCAAGTTCTCCATTAACAAAACCCCATTTTTACCCATTTATACCCAAAGCGAATTTTAATTTACACATCACTAAGATATGAATTGGATATCACAATTTAAACATTATAGCAAGTTAACCACTTGCCTGGAATTGTTTGTAGGGTCTGATCCGTTGATGTAGAGAATGGTTGATGAAAAACACCCTAATTAGTCCCTTAATTTGGTCCAAAAGACCCCCAATTGGCTTCTTGATTAGCTTCCTTTAATCCTCTCTCAAACCCTAGGTTTAGAATTTTCTATTTGCTGTTCCCTAATCCCTCAATGAGGTTTAAAAACCCTAATCCCCTTTTCAGCCATACGGGCCTAATTAAAATGGCCCAAATCACCCCGTGTGGGTCCGACTATGCTAAAAAATACCCCGAGACCCAATTACTACCCCCGGGCACTCTTTTCTAACTATCTTGACCTATCCGGACTCAATCACACACTCAGAATTGTCATTCGAAATACTTTTTGACATTTCCAAATTTGACCTAAAAAATGCGACGCACATTAATTCGAACAATTTAACTTAAAGTCGCCAATTAAAAATAATTCTTCCCACTCATTTAAATTCTCCAAATCATAAATTTAAGTTTCTCTAATTTAAATATTTTTATTTTCTCCCCAAAATAATTAAATAATAAATCCTCAAAATTACGGGGTGTTACATACTCCCCCCCTTACAAAGGAATTTCGTCCTCGAAATTAAGATGAGCCTAGTGCTATAAGCTTTGAATATCATTTTCTAGACATGTGCCTCTAATCTTGCTATATCTATCTCACCCACTTCTAACTATAAATTACATAAATATGCATTTTATTTAACTAGGGCGCCCATACAACCTTATCCGTGCTTGACCGCGCAAAAGTTACCTTAATTAACCCGGGTGCCCATACACCCTATCCCCGTGATTTACCGATCAAAATTTACCCGACTATGCTAGCTGTTACTCGCAATATAACTTCCAACCCGTAGTCATATGACATATAAATAATAACGCCCGGGGTACCCAACCCATGTACTAACGATCGAACATCTCCCCACTTCCAACGTTGCACTAAGTTTCATGCGTCGAACGTCTCGCAAAGCGAAATCCAAACATGGAACCACCCTGATACACTACTACCTAACATTGTCGGTTGTTGAGATCTATTAGACCCTTAGTCCATAGTACGTACTCCCAAATACTTTTCTACTAACATAAAAGCATACACACCTACTCTTATGCTACAAACGACAACATAAAATACCGCTCCCTTACTATCACTAGTTCTTGCACAAAATAAACCCCGAGTGATCTCTCCCTGCTCTAAAATAAATTTAGCCACCTTGATTACTTCAGTAGACTCCCTTACTTACCGGTATAAAATATGAGAACACAAGACCTCACTATATGTCTATCTCATCACACAATACAGCATATATACACACATATATAGGCTAGACGCCCTCTCAAGTGATACCTTGTAAGAATATGTCATACCCTAGTGTCGCGAACACTAAAACTTACCCCTATTATTTACAATAGTTCAAATCCATCGCTATCCAGTCGATATAAAAATTTTCTACCCTACTTCCATAATTCTCGAAAGTAGTAACCCCTCGCATAATACCAATCCAATCTTTGTGCATACCCGCACTCTCTCGTGGTTAACACTAAAGAAATCTATTATCCCACAGAAATATATATGTAATATGGTTGCTATAGCCAGTGCACCCACTAAATTTGACTTACCCGCGAAATCTAGTGAAAATAATTCTTATTTTTTGACATCCTCACTGTCACCCAAACGTACCCCATGACTATAGGATAAAAAGATAATTACCACCATACTCTAGCTGCAATGGCTGATCCTCGGGTTCCTGAGCAGCTTCCCCCTTCTCGAATTCACCCATGACTTGTTGTGGTGGCTGCACATCCAGAACCTCATCCTGTAGTTGACCCCTTCCTCGCTGAGGACAATCTCTCTTCACGTGTCCCACTTGCCCATAAATGAAACACCTCCTATTAAATTCACCTTGCCACTGATCCCTTCCTTGCTAGCCTTGTCAAAAGTACTGGCCATCCTGTCAATAGCCTCCAGACCTAAATCGCTTGGCCTGATTCCCCTGCCAGGAATCCTTCCCCTGATGTCCCCCTGTCTGCTGTTGGGATACCCCACTGGTACTATTCCCTCCCACTTAATCTGACTGACTAGATTCCACTCCCCCTTGCTTCCTTTCATGTGGAAGCGATATTCCTGGCAGTGTAGGAGTGTTGCATTTACGACGTTCGTATAAGCTACTAATGCGGAATTACCAATCAAATGTTGTCTAATCCACTAGACTAACCCATCCATGAACTTTATCTTCTTTCTTTCTTCATTGTTTACCTCATTCGGTACAAAATTTTCCAAACGAATGGATTCTTCCTCGTAATCGGCCACTAAACAGTCCCCCTGAGTCACCTCTCTAAATTTTCTCCTCATTTCAACCTCGACTGTTGGCGGGAAATTCTTGGGTTCGAACCGCACAAAAAACTCAGCAATAGTTAATGTATCCCTTTCTTCAACTGTGGTGATCGTCTCCCACCACTGTAGCACTTCTCCCACTAACTTAAAAGTGGATTGGATTTGCTTTTGCACATCATTGCAATCTACCATACGCCAGTGACGCTGGATATCTCACTTCCACTGACATGCTAACACCACATCTGAACACCCTCGAAACTCTAGTGGATGGCCCATTTGAAAGATCTCTCGTACTTGTTGACACCCCGACTGCCCCTGGTCTACGGAAAGATCCGGTACCACTAACGCCTGTGGCTGATCTCATGGAAAGTACCTTGCCATTGCGACCATCGTCGCTTGAATTGCCTGTGCTAATAATTCAGTTACCTACGTGGCTAAAATCTTCTCTGGCAGTTACTGCGGTAACTTTGGCTCCTGATGAGCCTCCCTAGTCTGATCTCCCCCTACTGCCCTAGCTACTCTCTCTCTCTCTCTCTCTCTCTCTCTCTCTCCTGGAAGACATCTGAAATGAGAATCAAAATGTATGAGTTCACTCTCAAATATAAAGTAATTGGTAGAAGAACGTAAATGCGCATACGTATGACAATACAACAATCCTATGATAGGGTTCCATATCTACAACGCAAAGCTGAATCGTGAAAAGCCGCACAGATCCTAAGGACACTAGAACCTAATGCTCGGATACCATCTGTGACACCCCTCCTAACAAAATACCGGGTGATCAGTCCTATACCAAATTAAAATAGGAATCTCAGTTGCTTCATCCTTAGCATCACAGTCGAAAACATTTTTAAGACTTCCTAACCTAGTATTCCAAAAGTTGGTGCCAATTTTTATCTTATCAATTAAACCAAACAGTACATGCGGAAATAAATGTAATCCATTCACACAACTGAATTAAATCAACTGAATAAATAATGACTACATGCCGAATAAACCATCGGTCACGAAAGTTAATAATTCAATACAAATATTCAACACCGGAATAAGATAAATTTGAAAACTGAACTGAAAGTCTGGGCGACAAGCCCTAAATAAGTCTGGAACTGATAACTAATTCCTACTCTAGGAATGAAAGAACGATGCGTCTAATCCAAGCTCCTGCTAGCATCCACATATTCTGCAGCTCCATGTCCCTGGAATAGAGTATCAATCCTGGCGTCCCTATGGCTGGACACCTAAAAGGTTTTGAAAATAATTTTACAGCAAGGGTTAGAACCCAAAACAGTTTGAAAATATTTAGCAAGTGAATTAATTACAATAATTTAAAATGCATGAATGCGTTTCATATATGAGTTAGTGTCGCACTTTCTTGAGGACATTCTTACCCTCCACTATTGTGCACACCTAACGGTTACCTTAACCCCACCTACTTGTACTACCCCATCCGACTAGTCCTGGTATAATCTCCCGTTGCCATACTACTCTAACCCGAATATAATAATTCCTGGATTAATATTTTATCTCACCGATTAACTTAATTAATTTCCTTTAAATAGTAATCATACAATTGCGCCACAAGTTATATAAAATAATTACATCACACACTGTATTATTACCCGCATATAATATCTACTACCATTATATACGTACCTTTACCCCAACACTCACACACATATATATATACACATCCATCCCTCCGAGTATACCCTCACCGGATTATTCCCTCTAAAATGTTATCTCAATAGGTGTGCTCACATAACCTAGTTCCCCAAGTTGGAATTGTTCACCAACCTGGCCCAAAATATAAACGTAGTGGAAGCGGTCATATTCGTTCCCTGAAAGTGAGATAAATCCCTCACCCATATTGTAAGGACATTTTTCTCATGTCCATTATCTTACATTTGTATATGTCGTACGCCGCTACAAAAGGCATGTCTCTTCATGATCTCACACGACGGACTCAATCCATATTCTGGGAATTGAGTATTCATCATCTCCATCATGTGTCCCATATCTGCCTCAACAATTTATCGTTCCACGATTTTAGAGATGTTATGCAAGTTGTACGCAAGAGAAGTCAAAACAGTGAAAGAAGGCAAGATATGGAAGTTCAAGGGCATTTTGGTAATTTTACAGCCACCATGTGGAGATCCGATCAATAGGAAAGTTGAAGAGTCCACGACCATGTAGATACTGGAAGAAACGAAACCTCAATCCGAGCTACGGTGAAGAAGTTATGGCCCTTTGAAAATGGAGAAAATACCGAGGAAAAACCTTGGAAAAATGCTAAGTGTTACAGCTCCATGTTCCTACGATTTTCTGCGAACGGAAGGACAAACCGGTTCTGGGAAGAATCGGTTCATGGTAAACCTGAACCGGTTTGGGGTACCTGACGCTGGATAGAGTTAAATATTTTTAGAACTCTGTTTGGTTTCTTTATAAAAGCCAACTTCGGGGGAGTTATTTTTAAAGACTTGGAGAGACATTTTTGAGAGTTCTATCAGCTTTAGTCTTCCCCTTTTTGAGTCCCAAGACTCATGTTTTGATTCACTTATCATTGCCAAACCTTTCTGAATCCTTTTGAAACCCAAGAACACAACTTTGAGTTTGTTCAACCCTTGTGGAGAAGTCATTCTCTTTTTCATTGGTGCCCTCCTAGAAAGGGAAAGTTCCAGCCGACGACATCAGAACCTACACCTACCGGTATATCTGTGACAATATTCTAGCCGTTGCTTTGGAGGTTTGACAAAGACATCGTTCATTATACTTGTGGGCGATTATCAGGTTATATGTAAGTTAATGGTCTTGTAAATTCTTTAAAGTTCTATAAATAAAAGGTTTTACCCAAAAGGGTTCTTTTCCTTAACTTTGTGTCACATGCTTCATCTATTTATGATTTGACACGCGCACACACATAGAGGCATGGTTATCGGTTGATTTACTTTGGTTTATATAGACGCTAATGAAATAAAGGTTTATTGGAAACTTGCGAATTAATTTAATCAATTATCATACACCGAACCTATTCGGTTTTTGAAATTGGTATCAGAGCGGGTTACGCTAACTTATCGCGTATTCCTATTTTTTGCATAATTTGTGTGATATTGATTTTTTTTAAATCAATTTTGTGAACATTCGTAATTTTTCCTATGGAGCACTTATATAATCAAATGCGTATTTTTCACGGGTCTAATTATGCCTACTGGAAAACTCGTATGAAATCTATTTTAAAATCTATTGACGAGCGTGTTTGGTTTCTTTGTGAAAATGGGTGGACTCCTCCCACGATCATCGTCGATAATATCACCTCTTTCAAACCCGTGTCAGCCTGGACTGAAGATGATTATAAAATGTCTAATTTTAATTCCCGTGGTCTAAGTGCTGTTTCCAGAGCTGTCACTCCTGATGAGTTTCACCGAATTATGACGTGTACCACATCTAAAGAGGCTTGGGATGTTTTAAAATTGACACATGAGCGTACGAACGCGGTTAAAGAATCAAAATTACAAAATTTGGCCACCCAATTTGAGACTATTACCATGTCTTAGTCTGAATGATTTGATGATTTTTATGCACATTTGTCGGACATTATTAACACATGTTTTAATTTGGGTGAGGTGATTGATAACATGCATGTCGTTAAAACGATTTTGAGATCCCTTCTAAAGCGCTTTAGTCCTAAAGTTACTGTTTTGAACTCTTTATGAAATTTGAAATCACTTAAGTTGGAAGAACTTGTAGGAGATCTTCAAACCTATAAGATTGACATGTTTCCCAAAACGATTAAGGCTAAGGATAATGGGATTGCTTTAAAGACTCGTTTTATGAAAAAGAAAGAAAAAGTTTGTGAGTCCGATTCTGAGGAAGTTTTGATTTTAAAGATGTGTCCTTATTTGCAAAAATTTTTAAAAACTTTCTCAAAATGTATAAAGAAAATTCCTCCAATAAAAAGAGATCTTTTGAGTTAAATAAAAAAAAGTGGAGGACAAAGATAGTGACAAGGAGGATGAAATCAGGTGTTTTGAGTGTGAGGCAAATGGCACATAGCTAAAGAGTGTCCCACTAGGATAGGGAGAAAGGGCAAATAGACTGTTATGCCCGCCACTCTTAGTGATAGTGAGGGTGATGAAGGTGATGAGAGAGATGAGTCTGATAGAGGTTTAGCACATGGGATGGTTGTCTCCTTTTCTAGTCGTGTGAGCACACCCACTTTCTCTCACAAGAGTGCACACGAGAGCGATGATAGTGATTTTTGTTCTTCTAGTGAGGGAGAAAGCGAGGAGGAGAGTGGAGATGAAAGTGATCTCTAAAAGGCGTTTAGATATTTGTACACCGAGACCTTGAAAAAAAAGAATTATAATAGGGATTTAGGTCATCAGGTTTTATATTTGGAGAGAGAGAAGGATGTTTTAAGAAAGGAGAAGTGTGATTTGACCAACACGTTGTCTAGTCAGACGACACGCATATCCCAACTCGAGAGTGATCTCGAACGTGCCAGAGAGGTCAAAGTCAATTTTATTAACGCACCTAAGAAGGTTGAAAAGGTGGTTCATAAGGTTAAAGGTGAGAAGTTAGGAATAAGTCATGACAGTGTTTCTACTTCCCAATTAGCACCCCAGCCGGTTCCCATTTTAGTGTTTCATTCACATGAGCCTCACCCTAACCCACCTAGGCGTCCCATTCCTATAAGGAAAGTGCATCCTAGAGTTTTTGAGAGAGGTGTTCCTAGGCCTATTTATGTTTGCTCGCATTTCAAGAGGAGAGGGCACCTTAGGGAATTTTGTTTTAAGTTGGGTTATGTCTCACGTTTTGCTTCTACACATGTTTCTGGCACACATGCACCCACACATGATACTTTACATGCTCCTGGAGACTACGTGAGAGAGTTTGCACATTTAGGTGAGAAAATTAAGTTTTTAGTCAAAAGTTCACAAGAATTCATGGAGGTTTTTCATAAGTTGTCACCACCTTTGGAAAACTCCTCCGCACCAAATGATTGAGCTTTGACTTGTTTACTAGCATAGGATGTTTTTCATGATGACATTATCTTCCTATTGCTAGTATGTATCATTTTTGTATGTTTTCCTTTTTTTTTTTTGAAATTTTTTCAAAAATACAAAAAGATTTTATTTTTGATAAAATTTCTGAAAAATCCAAAAGATTTTTGTATTTTGTTTTATCCATTTATGGATGGACACTTAGGATGACCAAGTCACAACACCATTCCATTATTTTCATGTGACTATTTGATAGTGTTTTTAGACAATAGGTCAATTTATCCTTACGCTTTATAATGTTTGGAGTCATTGATATCTAATTGAGTGTTACTTCCTACATGTTTGACTCATTATTTACTTTATTCCACATGTGCATGGGTTTGTTTTATTATTCTCCTTGTCTTATCACATGTTGGTTGTGTATTTTCTCTTCAATCATGTCCTTAAAATGAACCAAGCGCGATAAAACTTGATAAGAAAGTTGTGCATATAATAACCGTTTTGTGAGTTTGTGTGCTTTATTTGAAAATGGGGAAGGGCTGCGAAAGGTTCCTTTTGCCTTTGCGAATACTAAGCCACCGTTAAATTGGACCTCAAAAATTGAGGAATTTTATTATCCAGGGTCCAAAGAGGTTTTAAAGAGCCCGAAAAAATTTATAGGCAATCAAAAGAAATTCATGCCAATTATGGGCCATTTAGGTTTTTGCACCAATTCTCCAAAGTTTTAGAATTTAGTTTAACACCTCTAATAGAAAATATATAAGAGGGAGTTTGGTTGGAGATTTTATAATGGGTTTGCACGTCCTTGAAAATCATGAAAATACGCTAAATAGATTTGGGCGTTATTGGTGTGGAGATCACTTTGACTTTAATTTGTTTATTTTCATAAAACGATATCATCTAAATTCAACATTCTTTACACCTAAGGATACGTTTGATGTTCATTCGTTAGGAGTACACGTATGCATTGTGCACATATGATTGATTGAGTTGATTTACCTATTGAATGTATTCACACCCATACATTCCGTTTCCATGACTTGGTTGTTTAAGTTTAATTCCATGGTGTGATTTTTGTATCATATTTTTTCAAATTGGTATGTTATTTTTGTACGAAAAAATTTGAAAAATAAAATAAAAATAGTTTGTGAAGATGTTTTTGAGTATCTCTTTGCAAGAGCGTGTTTTCCACCTGATTGCTGCCTTGTTTTGATAATGGTGACACCCCGACTTTGCTTGTTTTAGTTATTCTTCTCATTTTTCTATTTGGGGACATCATAAAAATGAGGAGAAAGAATTATCATTTATGAGGGAGTTTGAATTTTGGGGGAGTTTTGAGATTTGACTTATGATTTCATCATAAATTGGTATCTATGTTTATCTCATTTCAAACTCGATATGTCACTTGGTATTTTCTCTATCTCATGTGTGTAGTTACTACATTGATGATCACTGAATTGCACACCCTGATGAGAAAAACTTTGAGATTTTTAAAGATTTGAAGAACAAACGAGGAAGACTTATTCATTTGTATCTTTCTAGTTTTGGGTTCATGGGAGGGTAGATTTCTATAGGCAATTTGGTATTTGATAATTCAGATTTTTTATGTATGTACCGACATAGACATAGGGGGAGATTTGTAAGGACATTTTTCTCATGTCCGTTATCTTACATTTGTGTATGTCATATGCTGCTACAAAAGGCACGTCTATTCACGATCTCACACGACGGCCTCAATCCGAATTTCAGGAATCAAGCATTCATCATCTCCATCATGTGTCCCATATCCGCCTCAACGACTTCACGTTCCATGGTTTTACAGACTTTATGCAAGTGGTACGCAAGAGAAGTCAATATAGTGAAAGAAGGCAAGATATGGAAGTTCAAGGGTATTTTGGTAATTTTAAAGCCACTGTTCGCAGGTCCGATCAACTGGAAAGTTGAATAACTTGTCGCCACGAAGATACTGGAAGAAACGACACCTAAATCCGAGCTACGGTGAAGAAGTTATGGACTTTTACAAATGGAGAAAATACCGAGGAAAAAACTTGGAAAAATGCTAAGTGTTTTATCCCCATGTTCCAGCGATTTTCTACGAACTGAAGGCCAAACCGGTTTGGGGGAAAAATTTGTTCACGGTAACCGCGAACCGGTTCAGGGTACCTGGCGCTAGATAGAGTTCAAGATTTTTAAAACTCTATTTGGTTTCCTAATAAAAGCCAACTTCAGGGGAGTTGTTTTGAAAGACTTTGAGAGACATTTCTGAGAGTTCTATCAGCTCTAGTCTTCACCTTTTTGAGTCCCAAAACTCATGTTTTGATTCACATATCATTGACAAACCTTTATGAATCCTTTTTAAACCTAAGAACACAACTTTGAGTTTGTTCAACCCTTGTGGAGAAGTCGTTCTCTTCTTCATTGTTGCCCTCCTGGAAAGGGAAAGTTCTAGCCGACGAGATCAGAACCGACACCTGCGGGTATTTCTGTGTCAATATTTCTAGCCGCTACTTTGGAGGTTTGATAAAGACACCGTGCATTATACTTATGGGCGATTATCAGGTTGTATGTAAGTCAATGGTCTTGTAAATTATTTAAAGTTCTATAAATAAAATGTTTTACCCAAAAGGGGTTTTTCCTTAACTTTGTGTCACATGCTTCATCTATTTATGCTTTAACATGCGCACACACATAGATTCATGGTTAGGGGTTGATTTACTTTGGTTTATATAGACTCTAATTAAATAAGGGTTTATTGGAAACTTGCTAATTAATTAATCAATTATCACACACCGAACCTATTCGATTTTTCACATATACTGGACGCCATGACCTGGGGATATACTCACCCTACTCCTCAAGCTAGGTGATTCACCCACACCGTGCAACCTCCCTTGATAACATTAGAGTATTTAATTTCAATAAATATCTAATCACTGATATTTAATAGCACACACAATATATACACATATATATACTATCACTACACCATATTTATATATATATATATATATATATATATAAACCACAGCTTTATACTAAAAAATCCCATAACACTAGCCTGTAATTTCCCGAGTCTATGGATCGACACAACTTAATTAATTTTCTCACTTGTTAATTCTCACGTCAATTAATATAATATTTCCCTGAGTCTATGGTCCGACTCTTATATAAATACTTTGCACATTAATTTATATAATATTTACCCGAGTCTATGATTCGACTCTAATTTAATTAATTTGTACATTGATTAATCAATACTAATCTGAGTCCATGGTCCGACTCTAATTTAATTAATTAACACATCAATTAATTTAATGCTTGGTGTCACCCAACCATTATACCCGGACTTGCTCACTTGGCCCATAACTTATTATCTCCCGAGTATATATTCCGACTCCAAATTAATTTATTCTTTCAATAATTAAGTTAATACTTTGGTGTCACTTAACCAACATACCTGGACTCGCTCACTTGGTCCATATTTAAATCTCAGAATTTAATTCCCAAATATTCGCCCATAATGTGTCACGTATTCATCTCTTCCAAAACTTCCAATTATATATACCTATAATTGCTAAAAAGTATGTCTTGTATTTATTTGACTCTAAATAAACAAGTCTCAAAATAAATTAATTAACTTTCCCCCATAAGAGAAAAAGGGCGAAACTGTCAGCATTTCTTGACCATCGATTGATGGATCAATTCCATCGATCGATCCATTCCGCGTCTTCTCCGATTCAGTCTTTCCACCATTGATGAGTTTTAACCTTAAATTCAGCCTCTAATCAAATCTTCCCACCATATATACATGTTTGACGTAGATCCTATACATTATATGAACCTTAAGATATACAAATTTCACAACCTATTTCACCAATACCGAAATGGGTTTTTCCATAAATCTCAATTAACTTTGTTCTACAATTCCAATTCTAGATTTAAATTACATAATTTTCTATTCCGGGTTTCTCATTCAAATAAGATCTCTATACTCAGAGATATATAACACACCTAAATTCTTACTTTGAATCTCATTCAGGTGCTCCATTAACAAAACCCCATTTTTACCCATTTATACCCAAAACGAATTTTAATTTACACATCACTAAAATATGAATTAGATATCACAATTTAAATATTACAGCAAGTTAACCACTTGCCTGGAATTGTTCGTAGGGTCTGATCCGTTGGTGTAGAGAATGGTTGATGAAGAACACCCTAATTAGTCCCTTAATTTGACTCCAAAATACCCCCAATTGGCTTCTTGATTAGCTTCCTCTAATCCTCTCTCAAACCCTAGGTTTAGAATTTTTTATCTGTCGTTCCCTAATCCCTCAATTAGGATTAAAAACCCTAATCCCGTTTTAGGCCATACGTGCCTAATTAAAATGGCCCAAATCACCCCATGTGGGCCCGGCTATGCCCAAAAATACCCTGAGACCCAATTACTACCCCCGAGCACTATTTTATGACTATCTTGACCCATCCGGACTCAACCGCGCACTCAGAATTGTCATCTGAAATACTTTTTGACATTTTCAAATTTGACCTCAAAAATGCGATGCACATTAATTCGAACAATTAAACTTAAAGTCGCCAATTATAAATAATTATTCCCACTCAATTAAATTCTCCAAATCATAAATTTATGTTTCACCAATTTAAATTTTTTTATTTTCACCCAAAAGTAATTAAATACTAAATACTCAAAATTATAGGGTGTTACATAATCTAAATTATGAATTTAATTTAATTTAATTACTAAACGAGTTAATCTATCTTTAAATAAGTTTTTATAAAGTTATGTTTTGAACCCACTGAAGAATTTCATTATACCTCAAAAATAATAAAAAGATATTATGAGTAAACTTTCATTGATTAAAAAGGATGAAATCCATGTCCTAATGCCCCTTTTTCCCACTCTGCATGTTACCTCCTCTATCTAGATCTTGGGCTTCTCTCCCGTTACATTGGTCCCTGCAAGGTGTCCTTGCCTCTCACGGGGCCGTTCTAGGAGTGTTTTGGGTTTTTGCCCTCTAACGACATGTTTTTAAGCCTAAGTGTATATATTTTTAAATTATCTCCGTATTCTCAAAGCCGTAGTCCCGTAACCACAAGGTCAATTCCTGCGAGTTACATTGGGCCCGATCGAGGTGTCCATGCCTCTCACGGGGTTGTTTGGGGAGGGTATTTTGGGTTTTCACCCTCTAAGGGCTTATTTTTAAGAGTCTAGATGTTTTTAAATTAGCTCCATGGTCTATAATTGGGATCGACGTGAGCATGCAGTTAGTTTGTCAGAGTCACATTAGTCCTATGCATGGTGTTCGCGCCTTTCACGTGACCGTTTTGGGGGCATTTTGAGTTTTCTCCCTTTAACGTCTTGTTTTTTAAAAAAAAGTGTAGATTTTTTCAAATTATCGTCATATTCTCAAAACGGGGGTCCCGTGACCTCAAGGACAATTCATATTCTCCCTCTAGCGACATGTTTTTATGCTCGAGTGTAGATATTTTCAAACTATAGCAATATTCTCAAACGGGAGTCCCGTGTCCAGTCAATCAGTTTTAATGAGTTACATTGGCCCTGTGCGAGTTGTCTGTGCCTCTCACGGGTTCGTTTGGGGGGAGGGAGGGGTATTTTTGGTTTTTCCCTCTAACGACATGTTTTTAAGAATAATTCAAGATATTTTCAAATTATCGTCATATTCTCAAAACGGGAGTCCCATGCGTGGTGTTCAAGCCACATTGGTCCCGTGCGAGGTGTCTGTGTCTCTCACGGGTCCATTTAAGCCTAAGTGTAGATGTTTTTAAATTATTATCATATTCTCAAACTGGGTATCCTATCACTACGCGGTCATCTTCTTCCAGTGGTCCCGTACGAGGTGTATGCGCCTCTCACGGGGACATTTGGGTGGCATTTTGGGTTTTCTCCCTCTAACAGGATATTTTTAAAACTAAGTGTAGTATTTTCAATTATCGTCATATGCTCAAATCGGGTGTCCAGTGAACTTGCGATCAGTATTTTCGAGTTACATTGGTCCCGCGCGAGGTGTCTGTGCCTCTCACGGGCCGTTTAGGGGGTGTTTTGAGTTTTCGCCCTCGAACGACATGTTTTTTAGCCTATGTGTAGATATTTTTAAATTATCATCATATTCTCAAACTGGGAGTCTCGTGATGACACGATCAATTTTGCGAGTGACATTCGTGCCATGCGAGGTGTCCGGGCCTTTTGCGAGGCCGTGTGGGTCTTGTTTTGGATTTTTGCCCTCTAACAACTTGTTTTAAAGACTAAATCTAGAGATTTTCAATTTAACTTCAAATTCTCAAAATGGGTGTCTTGTCACCACGCAGTCACTACCTATGAGTTACATTGGTCTTGTGTGAGGGGCCTGCAGCTCTCACGGGTCCATGTGGGAGTTATTTTGGGTTTTCGCCCTCTAACGGCTTTTTTTAAGCAAAGTGCATATATTTTCAAATTATCGTCATATTCTCAAACCGAGAGTCATGTGACCACGTGGTCCATTTCAACGAGTTACATTGGTCCCGTGCGAGGTTTCCACTCCACTCACGGTGACGTTTATGTGGTGTTATAGTTTTCACCCATTAACGACACATTTTTAAGCCTATGTCAAGATATTTTCAAAATATCATTTTATTCTCAAATCGGGAGTCCTGTGGCCACGCGATCAGTTTCTACGAGTTACATTGGTCCCGTACGATATGTCCATGCCTCTTATGGGTTCATTTAAGAATAAGAGTAGATATTTTCAAATCATTGTCATATTCTCAAATCAGGAGTCCAAGCACTACACAATAAGTTTTAAGATTTACATTGGTCCCGTGCGAGGTGTCCATGCCTGTAACGGGACGCTAGGGGGTGTTTTGGGTTTTCTCACTCTAACGACATGTTTTTATGACTATGTGTAGATACTATCAGTCATCGTCATATTCTCAAATCAGGAGTCGAGTGACTGCGCGATCAGTTTTTGCGAGTTACATTGATCCTCTGCTAGGTGTCCGTGCCTCTCACAGACTGTTTAGAGGGTGTTGGGGGTTTTCTCCGTTTAACGACATGTTTTTAAGCCTAAGTGTAGATATTTTTAAATTATCATCATATTCTCAAACTGGGAGTCCCATTACCATGTGGTCAGTTACTGTGAGTGACATTGGTCCCGTGCGAGGTGTTCGGGCCTCTCTTGAGGCCATGTGTGGGTTATTTTAGGTTTTCGCCCTCTAACGAATTATTTTTAAGCCCAGGTGCAGATATTTTCAATTTATCTTCATTTTCTCAAATCGGGATTCCCGTTATCAAGCGGTCAGTTTTTACGTGTTGTATTGATCCCGTACGAGGTGTTCGTGCCTCTCCCGGGGACATTTGGGGGTATTTTTTATTTTGACCCTCAGTACACCAAATCCTACGAATGGTCACGCCCAGTGGGTCACGGCCTAAGTCTCGCGACCAGCTGGTAGCTAACTTGGGCCGTGACCAACTCAATATTTGGCGTGACCATATTTATTGCCACATTAAATTATCGATGCTCTAGAAGTGGTGACGGACCAAATCCTTGACCACTCTGGGTCATGGACTTAGACCGTGACTAGGGTATGACCATCTTGGAGCTAAATTTCACACCAAAATTACCTCTAAACTGGTCACGGATGGGTCACAGACTTGGGCCGTGACCAAAGGCATGACGAAGCAGAAAACACACACATTGAGGGTCACGGTTGTGGGTCGTGACCATTTCTTGGCGTGGGTAATGGCTATAGACCATGACCATACCCCATTCAAGCAGTAGGGTTGATGGGAAAAAGATCTTTCATGGTGGGTCATGGATCTAGGCCATGACAAGGTAAATAAAACCGCTGCTTGGTCATTTATGTGATTTGTAAGGGTTGTCTAAGGGCTAAACGATTTCGTGCGATTTCGTGTGGATTTCAGTTGGATTTGTAAGGGCTAAGTGATTTTAGTTGGTTTTCATTTGGATTAAACCCTAGTATGTATTGATTCATTTTGATTTCCTTTGGATTTCATGATTTCTATCTAATGCCCTAATTTCTTTGTATGTATGTGTAGATTTATGTTTGTATGTGTGTATGTATAGATTTATGTGTATATGTATGTTTATGTGTGTAACTATGAACAAATAATTTTTTTTTGTCAATAAACCCTATATTGTATGTGTGTGTATATATAGATTGTATGTGTGTGTATGTATAGATTTATGTCCAAAAAAATATTAAGGTTTAGTAAACCCTATATAGTATCTGTGTATGTATAGATTATGTCAATAAACCCTAGATTGTTTGTGTGTGTGTGTATAGATTATGCCAATAAACCCTAGATTGTATGTGTGTGTATTTTTTTTTGACAAAATATAATTAAAGGGATTTTTAATGAGTAAAAAAATTTACATCCACCTTGTCGTGAATTTATTGGGGGTTATATGCGTGCCATCATATTATATTGAGGGTTATATACATGTCGTGATTTTTTACAGTACAATATGTGTGTAAGTACTACAATATGTGATTTTTTACATTTACCTTCTGCAGTAGTGTTTATGCGTTGGTTGTTTGTTTGCACTACAATATGTTTGTAAGTACAACGTGTGTTTCTGTTGATTCTTCAGTTTGTATGTTTATTGAATAGATAATACACATATACTTTTAAACTCTTTCATAATAAACCCTAAAAAAACATGTTATAAATAATTATGGCGGGTTCTTGTTGGTATTTCACATATACCTTTAAAATCTCATAACTTTCAAACCCAAACCTCAATAGTAGGACTCGTATTCATGCCCTCGTATATTGTTCTCAGGAAAAATAAGGCACAATGATAATTACTGTCAACAAAAGTGGGAGAGTTTGCAATTAGATCGAACACATAACTCTTTTATTAGTGTGCGTCATATAGAGGGTACTCCTATTTATAGGTATGGAAATAAAATGATCGAACAATTTAACTACCTTATAAATCGTGGAGTTGATCTCCAGTAAGATTACTTGTTCGACCGTATTCTATTTTACCTATTTATAGATATTGGTTTCTCCCTTCTCGGGAATAACCCGAAGGGTGATAGGAATGACGTACTTAACTTTAAAGCCCGGTGTTTGTCGCTGGGAAAAATAAACGTGGGAGTCGGTGGACCAGAAAATTGGAACCTTATTGATCCAGCTGTCAAAGATGACATACATGACCAAATTTGCAAGCATTTCTCATTTCCTGACCGTTCCAAGAATAGGGTTCCATCTCGAGTTACTGAAGGATTGAGGACATACAAGAGAAGCCTTCGGAAGAAACATTTTCATAAAGAGTCATCGAGCTAAGATATTTTGGCTTTGAAAGAAAGAGTGTCTCCCAATGTTGAAATGTCGTTGGAGAAGTGGAATAATTTTTTGGAGAATGAGGCAAAGGAGAAAAATTTGGTCCAGAGGGATCAAAATAAAAAAAAATAGGGCACAAAAAACTAATATCCATAGGCTCGGGTCAAAATCATATGAGGATATGAAGAATGAATGGGAGATTAGTACAAAATATGGTCCAAATGCCGATAAAAACCCAAATCGGTCAAACTTATTCCTTCATGCTCGATGGGACAAAGATAATAAATTCCCGCCGCACTTGTCTAAGACACTAGAATCAATAGAGGCCATCAGAAGTCAATCCGATTCGAGCCCTACTGATGACTTTGACCTTGAAAATGATGCCCTGACACATACCTTTGGAAATGATAAATGGGGGAGGACGAGAGGTGTGGTCTCACATATGATAAAAATAAAACTTCAACACACTGCACCTCTGGTGGACGAGCTTTTTGCGGCCAAAAAATTGTATCTCATCCCAAAACGAGCACCAGTTGAAGACCGATGTGGATTTCCATAAGATTAAAAATACCCTCGGATTATTAACGAATCAAATTGGGAAACTTGTGAACGTTTTTTAAAGTTATAGGTCCCCAATGCCTCCTCAATGTTACCCTTACCCTACTCCTACTCAAGGTTTCACACATCATTACCCTCCAACATTCCCCTCCCAAATGCCTCCTCATCTAACATTCCCCTATCAAATGATTCATGATCCAACTCTCCCCTCCCCTATACCTCTTCCAGTCACGGGACTTGGATCATCGTCAACAACTCACGGTGGATATGGAGAAGAGTACTATATTAAGGACATGAGCAATTCAAGATTTATTGGCATGTGCATACTCATCTCCATAGTTCCTATAACTCCAGTACATGGCCGACCTTTGGAGAAGGATGACGCTAAAATAATGGTCGATGACATATAAAATGGCCGCGGAGACGTACCAATGTACGTTAACAACGGGGAAGGGATGGAATAGAGGAATTATGCAAATTTTTTTATTACTTGGCCATTTTATCTGTTGGCTAAGATGCAATAATATTTTCTTTCATTTTAGTTGTAATAATTTTTTTTTGTTTTAGTTGTAAGAATATTGGTTTTGCTTCAGTTGGAATGATATTTTTTTTTTGTTTCAGTCGTAAGAATATTCTTTTTGTTTCAGCTGTAATAATATTTTTTAACCTATGACCACAGGACTGGAATTTGAAGATTATTACATGGATTTCCCACAATACAAAGAGTGGATGGTAGAGACTAACGAAATATCAAATAATTATGTAAAGGGCATTTATGAATTTGTTAAGTACACTTTCAGAAATCTTAAAAGTGAGAAGATTTTGTGTACGTGCACTCATTGTATTAACGAAAAATATAAGTCATTTGAAGATGTTGAGTTGCATTTACTAAAGTGAGGAATCTGTCAAGACTGTATAATATGGACATACCATGGTGAAAAATCTATACCTTATGTTCCGGAAGAATTACCGGCACCCGACCTTGTAACGAAACCCCAAGGAGTAGAAGTGGTACATGATTCACCAATACATCATCAGTTGACAAACTTAATGATGATTATGGACTCCACAACCATCAAAACCACCAACTATGGACACAAATAATGTGCATTATGACCAAGTAAATGAACAAATTGATGCTGAATTACAAGGAGATTGGGAATGCATACGGTTGAAAGCTGATGCAGCTAGACCGTTGTATAAATATTGGGATAAAAATCACTCGATATGATATGCAATGACTGGTTTGCATAATTTGAAGAGTCAATTTGGTTTGTCTGGGAACATCGTAACCGAAATTCTTAAGTGGGTTAAAGAAATTATCCCAAAAAAGAACACGTTACCAGAAAATTATCCTACCATGAAGAAGAGTTTGAAGGGCTTAGGATTGAAATAATAATCTATTCATGCTTGAAAGTATGATTGCATATTGCACCGCAACGATCACGAAGAAAAGGTTTTGAAGTATTTCCAACTTGGGCCACGGTTAAAATGGTTTTTTACTATACCGTGGATAGCGGAGGCCATGACATGGCATGCTCGATGCGAGGTGGGTGGCAATTTGATGCGTCATCCGGTTGATTCACTCATCTAGAAAATTTCAAATGCACAACACCATGAATTTACAAAGGAACCGCGCAACGTTCGTCTTGCAATCTCAAGCGATGGGTTTAACCCTTTTGGTAATTTAAGTACTAGTCAGAGTTATTATCCAGTTCTCATAGTGCCTTTAAGTCTTCCTCCGACATTATTCATGAGAAATGAGTTCATATTGTTATCTTTGTTGATACCCGAGATGAAGGCTCCCATTGATGACATTGATATATCGTTAGCACCATTAATGGAATAACTTAAAGATTAGTGGGATAAAGGCGTGAAGGCATTCGATTCTCATAATGGTGAAGAGTTCACACTTGAAGTAATGGTGATGTGGGCTATCCATGATCTTCCTGCTTATGGGACCTTGTCCAGTTGTAATGTTCATGGTTATTAAGGATGTCCCATATATGGGGAGGAAATTGAAGCCTGTTAGTTAAAACATAATGGTAAGATAAGTTACACGGGTTATTGTAGATTTCTGCCGACCAGTCACCCTTTTTAGAATGATAAGTCTAACTTTTTTCCCGTCGGTCACAAGCATAGAACGACACTTGTTCAGTTTTCTGGTCAGTAAATTGAGGAGAAGGCGTAGGCTATGACTGCGGGGAATAGGTACCTAGGCAAACACCCCGAGTTTGTAAACCTGGAGTGTAAAACTAGGGGGATTCGAATGACCCTAGTAAAGTGAAGCCATTGTCCAGATGATCAATATTTTTTGATATTCCATATTGGAAAGATCATTATGTAAGGCATATAATTGATGTTATGCACACAAAGAAGAATGTTGCAGAACATTTGATAGGAACATGTCTGGGTGGATCTCATTCCAAAGATGAGGAGTGGGCCCACCGAGATCTATAGGATATGAAAATAAAGAAGAGAGTGTGGTTAAAAAATGATGCTATAACAGGAAGAATTTCTATCCCCCTGACTGCTTTCACTTTGACTACTAGTGAGAAGAATATCCTCTTAGAAACGTTGTTCAACTTGAAGACTCCATCCGATTATTTTGGTAATTTATGTAGGGTACTAATCTACTAAGAAAATGACTTAAAATAGTGCAAGTATCATGACTGGCACGTAATCATCCAATCAATCCCTCTATTATTTTGACATTGATTCTCCGAACAAAAATATCTCCATTGGGTAATTATGCAAATAAGTTTGTGTTTTACCCTACTTTGTGCAAAAGTGGTAAAAAGAAGGCACGTTAAAGCTGCGAAATCAACTTTAGACGAGGAAGTTTGTGTATTAGAGAAATATTTTCCTCCGTCATTCTTGGATATCAGTATCCACATGCTTATGCATTTATGCGATGAAGCTTTATTTTGGGTCCCGTGAGTTATCGTTGGATGTATCCTTTTGAGCGCTTGATGAAAACCTTCAAAGATTATGTAATTAAATACACGATATATTGGAGGGTCGATTGCTGAAGAATACGTAACGGTGGAATCATCGCTATACGTTAGGGAACATATTCCAGAATAAGAGGTGAGGAGGTTTAATCCTCAAGGAGAATGAGTGATAGAGGAACCTGACGAGTTTGAGGACGAATTACCATTTGGAAACCCTAAAGAGTTGAAACTCACAAACCTACAATACGAGCAAGCAACTTATAATATCTTCGAATTGCAAGATGAAGTCGAAGACTGGAGAGAGTGAGTGTCTATTGAATTCTTCTTCTTTGATTGTATGTATTTTTTATTTTATGATCTATGCTCTAAAATTTTTTGGTTGGAAGTACAAGAATGAAATTGTCCAAAATCAAAGGAGAAATTGGACGACAACTAATTTTAGGGCATGGGTGTTAAAAGAGGTTCTTTTCACATCTTATGTGTGAGATTATTTATTAATGTGTGGTAAAAACATGCCATAATACAAATTCATTAATAAATGCAGCTTCTAAAAAGAGGTGATGTCCCTTACAAACTTGCATGCCTAACAAAAGGTCCTAGTTTAGTGCGAAAGAGTTTAACAAATTTCGCACCAACGGTTTTGATTTCATTTCATATCCATATGAGGAAAAACTTTTGACGCAAAATAGTGGAATATTAATTTCTGCATTGACCACCTATATCGCTAGAAAAAGTGATAAAAATCCAAAGAATACGGTGCTAACCTATTATGGGATACTTCAATAAATCCTAGAACTTGATTACTTGAATTTCATAGAAATCGTATTCTATTGTGATTGGGTAAGGGTGGAGGATACAACGAATGCTTGCAAAATTGATCCTAACTCCAAATTTATTATGGTAGATTTATCAAAACTGAAGAATAAAGACTGCATAGTCGACGAGCCTTTTATTTGTGCCTTTCAAACCGTAAAGAAGGTATTCTACTCGAAGTTCATAAACGATGGAAATTGGTCTATTGTTGTTCATGCACCAAAGGGTATGACTACTGAAGTCGACACATTAAAGGCTCCAAAAGAGTTCCAATCAGATCTTGATGACAACCCTAATTTGAAGGATCTTTTCGTTGATTTAGAGGAAGATTGAGTATCAAAATATTTTTTTCTCTCGTCAATCTTGGTTGTAACCTATTATGATATTGATATTATATTAGCATTTTACTTTAACGTATGAATGCCATCTACTTTTAAGTGTAATGTCTTACTATTTGTGCAAATGGTAGGTGATTTATCGGTTCTTTTTTATAGAATAGATATGTTTTCATTTATTTATATCTATCATTTGGCTTTAGAGTGCGAAAACCTGAAACAAATCCCAAATGGCCCCATGAGAGGCACCAACACCTCACACGGGACCAATGTAACTGCATGGTCATGGGACTCCCAGTTTGAGAATACGACGATAATTTGAATATATGAAGACTTAGGATTAAAACTTGGCATCATAGTGCAAAAACCTAAAATAACCCCGTGACAGGCACCAACACCTTGCACAGGACCAATGTAACTTGTAGGAACAGATTGCGTTATCACAGGACTCCATGTTTGAGAATACGTTGATATTTTAAAAATATCTTGACTTATGATTAAAAAAATAATGTTAGACGGTGACAACCTGAAACATCCCTCGAACGGCCCCTTGAGCGGCACCAACACCTCGCATGGGACCAATGTAACTCGTAGGAACTGACTGCACAATCCCGGGACTGTCGGTTTTAGAATACGACAATAATTTGTGTATTTATAGACTTAAGCTTAAAAATATAGCGTTAGAAGGAAAAAACCCGACACAACGTCAATTAGGATCGTCTTCATTTAGTACACCAATAATAAGATCGTCTCGTCGAGTATGAAATAACTAGTAGAAACCAACGATGTGAAAGCATTCGTTAACTAATAAGTATATGTAGGTGTAATATGTTATAGCTGGTAGCTCCGGACCTGTAGCAAAAGGCTTATTTCTTATCAAATAAAGTGATTGAACTATCTTACTTGGGCAGATGGGTAGAAAGAGGTGACCTATGTAGATGTTGCGCATCAGAAGAATCCGAGCGCTTGCTAGTAGTTTAATTGGCATGGTTTGGACATCAGAACAATAAATCTCGTGATTGATGATTAGTCTTTCTCTCGATAAAAGGCAATGCATAGACTATGTAACTAGCCAAACATGAAAAATGCAATCGTTATAAAGTAGCTATCAATGATAAAAATTGTGTTGACCGTAGAAGGAATAATAAAGTCAAGAAAGAAGACTAAGCTAGTGCACTTGTGTATGATTTTGTGAGTCCCTTGATTTATCATGAATCACTAATGAAGAACCGAAAGAGCCACTATAACTGTTATATAACAGTTTACATTAGTTGTTATATAAACACAATGTTTTTGCTAATTTGTTTTGGGGCTCCTCTTCTGATGAGAATTTCAAGCACCGTTGGCTTAGTTGGAAAGAAATTTCCCTTTCATTTAATAAATGGAGTCTGAACATTAGAATCTTAAATGGTGTCATTAGAACAACTAGTTTGAAGATGTGTTGGTCTTTGCTATCCTAAAAAAGTCTCTAGATTTTTTTTATGCATCAAAAATATAAAAATTCTCTTTTTTCAGGCTCTAATGGCTCCCATGTGATAAAAAGAATCAGATCTATAGCTGACTTAATTGATGACATTATTATATCAGAGGGGGACTCTCAGGTATGGAACCTTACCATAGATGGCCTATTCTCTTTTAAGTCTGCTTATGAATTTTGCAAATCCCATAGACCTGCTTACTTAATTTGGAAATGCCTATGGTCTAGCTCCCGACCTTTAAAATTGTATAATTTCTCCTCAAGGCTTTTGCATAATGCTATTCCTTTGCAGTCTAAATTTATGAAATTGAAGATTCAATTGGCCTCTAGATGTAGATTTTGTTATGAACATGAGGAATCTATCTCTCACACTTTCTAAACTCTTATATAACAGTTATCTAAACTGTTCTATAGCGGTTTAGATAACTATTATGTTATATAACAGTTAATATAACATAACAGTTATATAATTGTTATATAATAGTTTATATAACTGTTATATAACAGTTAATATAACTGTAATGTTATATTAACTGTTATATAACATAACAGTTTATATAACTGTCATGCAACTTCTAATCCTTTAGAACTTGAGTATATGGTAATGTTACAAAATTTGCAACCATTTTCTAAGTCAGATTATCTTTGTCTTGTTGGATACGTGAGTTGATCATTTTCTCACACTTTTAAGTATGTGTTCAATCTAAAGTTATATTTCTACCATCCCTTTACAAGATATTATGCAACTAATCCAATTGGTTTAATTTTTCAGGTATCAAATGGAATATGACATCAAAATTACTCGAAACATTACTGTTGATCTGTGGTGTGTTCAAGAATTCCATCGATAGACCCACCATGTCAGATATTCCTACTATATTTGGCAATGAACGCACAACACTAGTTTCACCCCAAAGATCTGCTTTTATAGTTAGGAAAGCGGCCTCAACTGCAGCGATGGAGGGCTGGTGATGTTTAATTCAGACATGATTTTATTCTACGTACCATACTTGTATCCGGTCTTTCTTTTAGTAACCCTAAGTAAGCATCATTGCTTTCAGCATCTTCCTAACTGACTGAAATTATCTCAAAATATTTGCTATCTGAAAATGATTTCTTCCATAATTAATATTGTTACTATTGTAATTATCACCACTTAGTACAGGTAAACACCATTATGTATTGGGGCTCAACCTTTATGGGTTTAGAAATGAAAATACAAATGAAAATATGAAGATAATTTGAAAATATGTATACTTAGGGTTAAAAACATAGCGTTAGAGGGAAAAAATCCGAAACATCCCCCAAACGACCCGTGAGAGGCACCAACACCTCGCATAGGATCAATGTAACTCGTACGAACTGACTATGCGATCATGGGACTCCCAGTTTAAGAATACAAGGATAATTTGAAAATATATAGACTTAGGCTTAAAAAATGGCATTACAAGGCGAAACCCTGAAACAATCCCCGAACGGTCCCGTGAGGGGCACCAACACCTCACATGAGACCAATGTAACTCGTAGGAATTGACTGCGCAATCATGGTATGACCGATTTGAGAATACCACGATAATTTAAATATTTGTATACTTAGGCATAAAAACACGACATTACTGGGTGAAAACCTAAAACAGTCCCCGAACGGTCCCGTGAGTGGCACTAACACCTCGCACGAGACCAATGTAACTTGTAGGAACTAACCGCGCGATCACGGGACTCCCGGTTTGAGAATACGAAGATAATTTGCATATTTGTAGATTTAGGCATAAAAACATGGCGTTAGTGGGTGAAAACCACAAATAGCCCTGAACGGCCCCGTGAGTGGCACCAATACCTCGCACGGGACCAATGTAACTTATAGGAACTGACCGCGTGATCACGCGACTCCTGGTGTGAGAATACGATGATAATTTAAAAATATCAAGACTTAGGTAAAACATGGTGTAGTGGGTGAAAATTCGAAACAACCCCCAAACGGCACCGTGAGTGGCACCAACACCTCGCACGAGACCGATGTAACTCGTAAGAACTGACTGCACGATCACGGGATTCGCAGTTTGAGAATATGATGATAATTTGCATATTTCTAGACTTAGGCATAAAAACATTGATATGTTGATTATTCTAACTCATTTATGTAATTTTTCAGCTTGAATGAATTTTTTGTAAAACAACGTGATTACTGATATCATTTTTTTTGCAACCTATCATTTGTTGGATTTTTTCATGTGGAACAAATGAAGAAGGCAATGGTTTACGACATAAAGATTGTTTATATAATGGTGTGGGCATTGAGGATTATGTTTTTTATGTGTTACAGCCGTGCGGGCTTTTATTGTTTAGTTTTATGGCCCAGCGGGCTTTTATAATTTGATTGTTAAATATTATGGTCGTGCGGGCTTTATAATAAATGTCCAGAAAATGGAGGAAACTCTGCCCAATGTTTTTTGTTATGTGAATTATTAAGACGTATAATATTTTTAAATTTGTATATATATATATATATATATATATATATATATATATATATATATTTGTTTATTAGCAACGTTTTCGATTCGCAATTTTTGATTTTTTTAATATTTTGCCAATGATAAATATTCGCAACCGTGTCATGGACATTGTCCATGACCATTTCTATTTTTTCCGTTGCGCATAAAAATGGTCGCGACCAAAGTCCATGACCCCCAACCGTGACGAAAAATGGTCGCAGCCATAGTCCAAGACCATTTTTTCCTTTTTTTTCATCGCGGCGTGGGTTACGGACTTTGTCCGTGATCAATTTTTATCACAGTTGTGGGTCACGGCGAAAGTCTGTGACTAATTTTTTCCTTTTTTTTGTGTCGCGGTCTGGGTTACGGACTTTGGTTGCGATCAATTTTTGTCACGGTTGTGGGTCACAGACTTGGGGCGCGACCATTTTTTTCCGTCGCGTTGTGGGTCACGGACTTTGGCCGCGACCAATTTTGTCACAGTTGTGGGTTACGAATGAAGGCAGAGATCATTTTTTCCCCCGTCGTGATATGGGTCACGACCCAAGTCCGCGACTAGCTTCCGTGACCCACTACGGGGCGTGACCATTTTTTGGTCACGGACTTGGTCCACGACCCACGAAATTGGTCACTCTCGAAATGGTCACGACCCAAGTTTGCGACCCACAGTCTTGGTCAAGGATTTTGGCCGTGACCAATCACCAATTTTGGTGTTGTGCCTATAACAAGATGTTTTTCAGCCTAATCTAGATATTTTCAAATTATCATCATATTGTCAAAATGGGATTCTTGTCACCACGTGGTCACTTCCTGCGAGTTACATTGGACCCCTGCGAGGTGCCCGCGCCTCTCGCAGGGCATTTGGGAGGTGTTTTGGGTTTTCTCCTTATAACGACTTATTTTCATGCCTAAGTGTATATATTTTCAAATTATGATCATATTCTTAAACCTTGAGTCCCGTGGGCGCGCAATCAGTTTCTAGGAGTTACATTGGTCCCATGCGAGGTGTCCATGCCACTCACGGGGCCACTTGTGTGGTGTTCTTGGTTTTTTCCCTTTGACGACAGTTTTTTAAACCTAAGTTTAGTTATTTTAAAAATATCATTTTTTTTCTGAAACTAGGAGTCCCATGGCCATGCGGTCGATTTCTACGAGTTACATTGGTCTCGTGTGAGGTGTCTGCGCCTTCGCGCCTCTCACAGGGTCATTTAAGCCTAAGGGTAGATATTTTCAAATTATTGGAATATTCTCAAATCTCGGTCCCATGACTTCACGATTAGTTTCTACGAGTTAAAATGTCGCGTGCGAGGTGCCCGGGCCTCTCACGAGGTCATTTGGGGGGTGTTTTGGGGTATCGCCCTCTAACGGAATACTTTTAAGACTAAGTGTAGATATTTTTAAATTATTATCATATTCTCAAATCGGGAGTCCCATGACCACACGATCAGTTTTTGCGAGTTTCATTATTCCCGTGCGAGGTGTCTGCGCCACTCACAAGGCCATTTTGTTATTTTTTGGGGTTTTATGCCTCAAATAGCATGTTTAAAGCCTAAGTGTAGATATTTTCAAATTTTTATAATATTCTCAAATTGGGAGTCCCGTGTCCACACGGTCAGTTTCAGTGAGTTACAATGGTCCTGTTAGAGGTATTCATGCCTCTCACGGGGTCAAACGGGGGGTGTTTTATTTTTTCCCTCTAACGACATATTTTTAAATTTTATTCTAGATTACTTCAAATTATCATCATAATATTCAAATGGGAGTCCCGACACCACATGGTTAGTTCATGCGAGTAACATTGGTCCTATTCAAGGTGCTCGTGCATCCTGTGGGGTTGTTTGGGGAGTGTTTTGTGTTTTATCCCTCTAACAACATGTGTTTGAAGCCTTAGTGTAGATATTTTCAAATTAGTATCACATTTTGAAATGGTGCTACTGCCCTCATGAGTAAGTGCCCTTGTGAGTAAGTGAAAGTGTATCCCAAACCTCTTCTGAGGTTTCACAAGTCATGATTCTATTATATTCTTTCGGTGTGGCATGTGAGGAAATTACGTGTAGAGCTTTATCTTTTTAAAGTGTAAGCCTATGTTAAGTCTCAATTCATGACTAAACAAGTTTCAAACTAGTGACCTCACTCTCTCGTGTGACTGGTGGTGATCAACGTTTTCATCCACTAACCACACACGCTCATTAATGAATTTTAAAGCACTTCTGATTCACATTTTCCATTAAGCATAATTTGTGCCATAAAAAATAGGAGCACAAAAAGTTTTAAAACCACCCAAATTCATATAAAAAAACACAAGAGATTAAACACAATAAAAATATGTTTATAGCTCTCATACCAATTTAAGGATCCCTTTTTATTTCTTATGCAGAAAGAGTTTTAAGGATGACAAAACATATTCTCCTTTTGTAAAAAACCTTTTCCCAATTTTTAATTCGCACCAAGTTGTGAACAATTTAACTTAATCAAATTTTATCTCATTAATCCTAAACATCCATCTAGTGATTAAATCAAGTAAAATAACATAAAGAATACTCACAATGTCGGATGTACGAGGAAACCACAATGAGAAAAAACCTCGGACAACCCAACCCAGATAATCACTATGAATGGGGAATTACAACTAATAAACACAAGTCTTACTCAACGACTTGATCCCCACAAGACTTGAGGCTCTTCTAATCTTCAACCACTCCTCTCACAGTGCCCATGCAGAAAATCAACCGTCCGCGATACCTATCCATAGAAGTCGCCTCCACGAATGCCTCGGTGTCCATCGATGTAGCTTAAAAAGACTATGGAATAGAAACACAAACTCCTCCGCCTTTTATCTGCGAAGCTAGCCGTGTCCATCCACAATCCTCGTAGAGGGCGGGTAGAGTGGGGATCCTAGGTCCCGCACGTACCTCGCGGGAGCACTTAGACCGACCTCGTTGATGAGGTGAAAAATGTAGAGCGATGGAGTTGCCAGTCTATTTTAGTCAAAACCAACAAAAGAAAGGGAGCCGTACCGAAGGACAGCATCCAAGGACATAATGATATATATGAAACCAAAAAGATTCGAGAAGGGTCTGGAGGCTATGTTACGAAATGGGAAGGTGTTAGGCACCCATTTCGCCTTTACGGTCTCTCATGGGTTTTTGTTATTTTCCTTTATTTTCCTCGTGATTTGTGTGCATGTGTATATATAGTGGAGATAGGAATCCTCGGCTTGTATCATGGGAGAGATAACGCGAGTCATCCGTAGGAAGGTTCATAGAAATAATATTAGAAAATAGGATTTACGTGATTATCCTTCCTTTGATCGTTATAATGGAACGATAACGTATGTGGAATAATACGCCACTAAGAACAAATATATTCATATATAAGTATATGTAATCTAAGAGAGTTAAGTTTAGAGAAAATAGAAAATGAGAGAAAAGGTTATAATAGGACTCGAGTGTCGGGTTTTACCCCGAGATGCCTATGTAGCCTATAGAGGCATCAAAGTCCATGTAGTTTGCATAAAAAAGGAGGGGTGGGGTTTATCCGATAAATCCAATCGGGTACTTGTCTTATTTGTGTGTTGTGTGTGTAAAAAGGTGTTTTAGTTGTGAAAAAAGTATAAGAAGAGTGTGAGAATTCTCGTTTGTAATTTATGAGGGAACCCTCTTTTTCTTTTTCTTTTTGGGTTTTTATTTGTATGAAAATAAGAGACGTGGAATAATACTAAATAAAAAGTATATTAGGATATGTGAGATGAGAGAATAAAAGTGCTAAGTAATGAAACAAGTCAATGCGAATTTATGAGAATTTAAGGAGAGAATTGAGAAAACTGGACCTTCTTGAAGATCTTGAATCTTAGAGAGCAGCCATTGCACTTGGATGATGATGGAGGGTAGTTAATTCACCAAGTTTGATGAAAAGGATGATGAGAAGTGAAAGTTGGAAAGGGATTTGTATGTGAAAATCACGCTGACTTCGAGAGAGGTTTTCTAGATTCGCTGAGAGTGAGGTATTTAAGATCTGGGCTCCTTTTGCAATGCGATCAAGGACTCCATTTTATAGGCCCAGGGCATTACCGATCGATATAGACATGGTCCTTCCAATCGGCAGGTGCATTTAGGCACACTACCGATAGGCAGGGTCTAGGACTTGTCGTTTGGCAGTGTCTATCAGGCCTTTTTTAAAAATTGATCGCTGAGCGCAAACCGTTCATCCAAATCATGAACACGGAAGACCGTTTGAAAGGTAATTAAGAGACCTTTGAAAGTCCTTTGGACTGCTCCCAGGTTTAGGAGTTGACTTTGGGTTAAATATGGGTCGGAAGTGCTTGTCGGTCCTTTGGACGGGGGATCATCGGACGCAAACGGTTCGTTCGTTTGCATGGTAAGTGAGAATCGTGCATGGGGTGGACCGTTGGAAAGGTTAGAAGATGTACTTCAACAATCCAAAGAGTTTACCCGATTTGGGGAGTTGAATTTGGTCAATCGGGGCCTGGAAACGCTCGGTGACCTTTTGGAGTTGAATTTGGTCAATCGGGGCCATTGGAAAGGGTTTTCAATGCCGTTTGAAGATTCATTTAGTCTCGATCGGGCTGAAGAGTTGAATTTGGTCAAATAGAGACTGGGAGCGCCTGGTGGCCTCCTGATCGAGTTTTGGGGGAAAATGAGTCGTTCGTTCGCATGGTAAGTCAGAATCATGCACGGGATGGACCGTTGGGAAGGGGATTCATTTCCTTTAGAAGATTTATTCAATCTCGATCGAGATGAAGAGTTTGACTTTTTGATCAAACGAAGCCTGGGAGTGTCCGGTGACCTCTAGGTTAGTACTCGGGGTATGACCTGGTTTTGTAGTGATGAAAGGAGGTGATAGGGACCTAAAGAGAGTTTAGGGTGTAATAGAATGGCATGTCTATAGAGACATTCGATGGGTGAGTTTGGAACAAATGATAGCCGTCGAATAGACACCGCATGATGCATTTGGGATAATATGACCAGAGGGTCGGGGTTGATTCTAAGGACCTAAGGACGAGGATGATCAATTCTACGGGTTGAAGCTAATTCCGAGGGCTTAGAGATAAGAGTGATCGATTCTATAGGTCGAAGCTAATTCTGGGGGCTTAGAGATGAGGGTGACCAATTCTGCAGGTCGAAGCCAATTCTGCGAGCTTAAAGGAACATGCTGGGGATGGTCTTAAAGGAAGTGATGACCAAAAGAATGATGGGGGTGACCAATTATACGGGTCAAAGCCTATTTTGAGGGATTAAAAATGAGATGACCAATTGTCCGGGTCAAAGCCAATTCTGCGGGCTTGAGGTTATGATGACTGATTCTGCGGGTCAAAGCCTATTTTGAGGTCTTAAAGATGAGATGACCAATTCTGTGGGTCAAAGCCAATTCTATAGGCTTGAGGTTGTGATTACTAATTCTGCGGGTCAAAGCCAATTTTGTGGGCTTGAATATGAGATGACCAATTCTGCAGGTCGAAGCCAATTATGCGGGCTTGAGGTTGAGATGATCAATTATGTGGATCAAATCCAATTCTGCCGGTTTAAAGATGAGATAACCAATTCTGCGGGTTAAAGCTAATTTTACGGGCTTATGTTGGGGTGACGAATGTTGCGGGTCGAAGCCAATTCGGTAGGCTCAGGTTTTGATGACCGATTTGGCAGGTCGAAGCCAATTTTGCGGTCTTAAGTTGAGATGACCAATTCTGCAGGTTAAAGCCAATTCTGTGGGCTTAAATTGAGATGACCAATTCTGCGGGTCGAAGCCAATTCTCCGAGCTTAAGTTGGGGATGACCAATTCTGTGGGTCACAGACAATTCTACCGGCTTAAGTTAAGATGACCAATTCTGTGGGTCGAAGCCAATTCTGCGAGCTTAAGTTCAGATGACCAATTCTGCGGGCTTAGGTTTGGAGGACCAATCTGTGGGTCGAAGCTGTGGGATTGAGGTGAAGATACAAGACCGAGGTCAATTCTAACCTAACAGAGGTGATGACCGAGGACCGAGGTCAATTATGACTTAAGAGAGGTGACGACTGAGGACTGAGGTCTATTCTGACCTAACTAAGGCCACGATCCAAGATCGAGGTCAATTATGACCTAAGAGAGGTGACGACCGAGGATCGGGGTCAATTCTGACCTAACCAAGGTGACGATCCATGATCAAGGTCAATTCTGACCTAAGAGAGGTGACGATTGAGGACGAAGGTCAATTATGACCTAACTAAGGTGACGATCTAAGATCGAGGTCAATTCTAACCTAAGAGAGGTGACGATCGAGGACCGAGGTCAATTCTGACCTAGCTAAGGTAACGACCCAAGACCGAGGTCAGTTCTGACCTAAATAAGGTGTACATTTCCTTCGAGAAAATTATGGATTCTACTGGGGATAAAGATTGGATTTTGGATTCTGTTGGGGAATAGTGAATGAGCCGGGGAGCTGATTACAGGGGAAATCCTTGTGTTTTGGAGACTTTACTTAGGGAGAATGATTCTTTGGAATTCTGCTAGTTAAAATTACCTTGTGATCTTGAATTGAGTTCTGGAGCCGATGGCTGGGGACATCCTTGTGATTTTGGAGATTATGTGGACGAAAGGAAAATTTGATGCTGAAAACTCCGTTGGGGGAGCGATTAGGTGGTGCACGTATTGGACGTATTTCTTGGGGAGGCATTAAGACCTTGGGGGTATAGGAGGTGATCCTTAGAGATTCTCTGGGGACGTTGCCCAGAGGAAATTCACATGTATTTTTAGACCTCCACCGGGGAAATAGGGGTTCCGCTTGAGGGAATGTGGAATTCTCTTGGTGAAAATATTTTATGTCCTTCGTGGGATTGTTAGGAATTTTTTAAGGATTTTCTGATATTTTCTGGGAGTTTTTGTACCCAATTTTAAGGAGGTACCGATTGGCATGGTATGGGGGGTGCCATTCGGCAGTGGCATGGACTTTTGGACTGCCTTGGGATGGTAAAAGGGCTATGTCGATCGGTGGTTGGGGGGTCAGTGCCGATCGGCATAACCCTTGGCATCCTATATAAAGGGGCAAATTCCCTTCATTTTCATAGCTTTTTGCTTTCTCTCTTTCTGTGATTTTCCTCTGCGAATCGTTCTAGCATTCCGATCTCTAAAAAATGGCCGCTTTCGTGAGCTCTACAACACATAGGGAATGGTTGACCGTTGATGACTGGGCGAATGTGGAGTGGAGGTCCATGGCGCCTCTTACTTTGGGGAGCGAGAACTCCTTCGACGCATTCAAACCGGTTACGGATGAGCGGACCTTGCTGCAGGAGCCTTCGCATCATCGCTCTTCAAGGGTGGTGAACCCTTGCGATTATATACGTAACCTGACTTTTGGCATTCTTTTCCTTATGGTAATTTTTCCTTTTCTTCTTGAATTTTGACAAGGTTTTTTTTCTTTTGACAGTCAGACATCTCTTTAAATACATGCGTGCCCGCGGGACAAAGGGGCTTAAGGATGTTTGGGAGCATCTTCCACCTGTGGTGCGTTGGGTGGTATCCTTAGCGCGTTTTGGGAGGTTGGCGTCTGTGCTGGATGAGACGCTTCGTTCGACAACGGTCTTGTTCGCTCTGGGGGAGAGATGGTGGGATACTACTGACACCTTCCATTTCAGTTTTGGTTAGATGATCGTGACTCCCATAGATATGCAACAGCTACTAGGGTTGGATTGTGATGCGGAGTAGATATAGGTGGATCGTTCTCTGTGGGTGAGTCCAGAGTCGGTGCGTGAGACTCTTAGTAACGTAGGGAGAATAGTGTCTGGGGATTGTATTCGGTTGTCCCTGCTAAAGGATGTTTTTCTGAGTTGGGTGGTTGATGTGGAGGACGGGCTGCAGGTGAGGCAAATGTCCAGGTTGTTTATTTTGTTGGTGTTGTGAGGCTTTCTAGTGGCATCGAGCGACGACGTCATCCATTTGTGGGTTTTGACGTACCTGAGGGTGTTTTCGAACATCCTTTTCTACGATTGAGGGAGCCTGACTTTGGCTACCCTCTATTTTTCTCTGGATGCATTCAGCCGGTGCTGTCGAAAAACTTTCACTGGAGCCACGTATCTCCTTGAGGTATTCTTTAATTTTCGCACTTTCCTTATGCGTCTTTCTTTTATTGTGGGTTGTTATCTTTGGCAGAGGTGGTTATATGAGGTGATTGGGTGCAATACCCAACTGATCGCTCTGAAGGATGAGACTGTTGGGGACTTCTGTTGGTTGTACCAGTGGCGGAAGTCCAATCGGCAGTCGAAGGGATATCTTTCTCTGTAGGCAGTGCGTCAGGTCTTAAATGGACTGACTAGTGGTAGGGTAAGACTTTTTCCTTTTCAGTCTTGGCCTTTTGCATGTTCTAATTCTTTATTAACTTATGCCCGGTGTGGATTTTAAGGTGACCTTTTACCCTTGGGGACGTCCATTCAGGACACCGGGGTGACTGGGGTGAACGGGCAGATGAGGCATTTGTTAGCGCATGAGTTTGTCCACTCTTGGTATCTCAGGGTGAGGGTGGTCCAACAGATTGCTGAGGAAGTGGTGGTGCCACCTGCGAGGCCTCCTATGTCTATGAGGAGGGAGCGGCTACTGCCGAAGGATGCGAGGATTGCTCCGATGATCGACGAGTCCTACCTGTTGTACACCGATACGACTGTGCCTTATGATTACATGGACTTTGTGACGAGCTGGATGATGGCGCCCAATATATATGATGCCTTGCCTTTCCCTCCTGCGGGTTCGAGTCGGGCAGGGGAGTCCTCCCACAGCAGCGGTGGTACATCGACGTCTGCGACTGTGGCGACTTCGGAGGTTCCTTTTATGCGGTTCCATACCTCTTTCTACAATATTCGGCGGGCTAATGGATGGATGGTGCCTAAGTTGTACCTTCCTCATGCGATGGATCTAGAGGATCTAGGTTTGATAGAGGAGGTTCTTAGACCTGAGGTATACCTTTTCCTGTGCCTCTCTTTCTTTATTTTTAATTTCTTTCTTGTTTTGATACTGAATATGGCTTTTACTTGCACCAAGTTCGGGTGTCGACCACTCGGCCAAGGGACATCAGAGACTGGATATCTTCAGAGACTGCCCATATTCGGGACCTAGTTCATGTTCCTTCTTGTTTGGTGCCATTTTCTTCATCCAGGGAGGAGTCTGGCTCGGGTAGTGGTGGTGCGTCGTCTTGTCGCAGGGGAAAGAGAGCGCGTCACAGGGGTGGAAGCTCTTAGAGAGAGGGTTGAAGGGTAGGTGAGAGAGAGAGAGAACATGGGTTCGAGCTGAGTCCTATTTTTTTCTTTTCTTCTCTTTCCTGCAACATTGATGTAACATAGAAAAATATATATGCAATGGAGTTTTTTATTATCTTCTATTAAAGGTGAATGAATGCATGCACATGTGCTTTTCACTTTGCTGCTGAGACCGTAAAAAGAGATATTTCTGGAATTTTGGTGGAAAGTTTTTTTTTTAATGAGAGATTATACGAGGGTGGAAGGGAATTTTTGAAATTATGTTGATAGTATCAATTTATTTTTAATGAGTTCCTGATTTTGAAAAAAGAGGAAAAAAGGGAAAACTTCCAAAAATAGGGGGTTGCTGATCGGTAAGCCCCTTGCCCTGCCTTTCGGCAGTCAAGTCCTGTCCAATCAATTAAAAGTTTTGATTTGGTACCCTCTTCAGCCTTTTTACTTTGTGGGGTAGAATTCCCTCCGATTTTTATAGGGATTATGTTTTTTATGAGGGTTTTCAAGTATAAAGAAGTGTAAGGGTGGAGTGTTTTCATCACACCTTCACATTCTTACTTACTTGCCTACTACCTTTTAGTCTTATAAGATGGCTCTCCCTGGTAGCATTGAGTTTTCTAACTACCTCGAAGCCCTGGAACCAATGTGCTCTTATAATGTTGACTATGATGCTTTCAACATGCGTCGAGTCTCTTTGTGGCGCAATCGGCCCATTGAGTGGAACATGCTAATAGAGGTGGTATAATTTTGGTACCCTGAAGACCATGCATTACGCTTTGGGTTGGATGAGGTTTGTCCTACCTACGAGGAATTTTTTGCCATTCTGGGGATAAATCCTAGTGTCTCCGCGGCTCTGCCTAAGTTTTCCCATTCTCCTAAGGATTTGTTGGTCAGGCTTCTTCATATTTTGCCTTTAGTGGCCAGACCACTGGTTGCTGGAGGAATGATCTCTCTTTCGATGGTGTTACAATCTGTGCATTTCCAGGAGGTTGGTGATGATGGATACATCGGAGCCGTTGTTCTGGGCATGGTTTCAAAATTGCTGCTAGTGACTGGGGAACTGCTGGCAGACTCACAACTTGTAGCCATTACTTCATGAAGGTCATACTGTCGCAATCCTGCAATGATGATACTGGCGGAGACTTTAAACGACCTGGATTCTTGGTGAGAAGGTCGCTCTGACTTTCTGAGGGGTAGCCCCGTGACACTGTTCATGTGGTTGTCTGAAAGACTCCGCATGGTGACTCCTCTAGATTATCCTTTGTCGGCTGTACCCAACTTCTTTTCACGCTATTTCATCAGCGTTGGCTTGGATATTGAGAGCTGGGAGAACTGGTTTGTGGAGCATGGGGCTCTGAATATGTATTAGTCAGTGCCTTGGTGGGGATAACTGCTGCCTATGCTGGAATTGGGAGAATACCCGTATGTTCGGCTAGTTAGCCTCAGACAGACCTCTTTCTATTTCACTTGGCAGATTCTGTGCCAATTTGGCTGGGAGAAGGTCGTGCCACGTCAGACACTAGATTTGTTTCCTGTAGAAGATTTGACTAAGTGTCTGCGCATGAGGCTTGGCTCTTTGTGTGAGAGTCGGCGTCCGTCGATCCATACCTCTCAGTCTGTTGGGAGAGTTTGGCATGTCCCCGGGGATTATATAAAGTGGTTTTGGAGGAGAGTAGTGAGCAAGATGTTGATAGTGGAGACTGGACAAAGGTGGCGTGTTTTATTTAATACCATGGAAGGAGGCTTGTGGTTTTTTCGAGGCTGGTTTGAGCTTATCGGTCCATGGAGCGTTTGCGGCATTCTGTTCAGGCAGCGGAATCTTGGGGACCCCAAGACGTAGGTGATGATGATGGAGCGGACTCCTCTGGTAGCTGTGGGTAGGACTCTTGGAGAGTTTGTTATGGAATGGGGGAATACATGTGGGGATATATTTAGCTTTTTAGGAAGGTAGGGGGAAGGGAGTTATCCGTTCCTTTTCTCATGTAATATGTATCGTAATTTCTTATTAGCCAAATAAACAAGTTTTTGATCATCCAGCTGCGCCTTTTGATGAGTTTCATATTTTTGAATTATTTATACCGATCGCTAAGGCATGCATAATCATTTTGTTCAAGTATATGTTAGAATGAACTATCGTTCTCGGAGATAAGAAAATAATAGTTTTTTATGAAAAATAAAGGGTCGTGCTCATATAAGATGTATGAGCTTCCCACTTAGTTCTGGGTAGAGAGAAATGAAGAGATTGTTTTTTGAATAGAAGGGAGATGAGAAGAGTCGTAGCACGTCGAGATTTCAGAAAAAGGGGAGAACTTTTTCAGACGGTCCAGGTTGACTAGACGAGCCATCTCCTCCCCATCTAAGTCGGTGATAATGGCGGCACCGCTAGACAAGATCTTCTTCACAATATAGGGGCCGCTCTAATTGGGATTGAATTTCCTTTTGGGGTCCCAGTTGGGCTGTACTATTATTGAATGAACACGCTATTCGACGATGGTACCCTTGTAAGTGGTATATAGCTTTCAATCTCTTTTCATATAGGAGGGTCACCTCGTTAAGACGGCTTTGTCACCTGTCTTCTTCGCTGATTTTACTTCGAAGCATGACACGGAGCGATGGTATTTTCAGATCCACGGGTAAGACTTCTTCCATGCCGTAGACTAGAGGGTAAGGGGTAGCCCCAGTAGAGGATCGATTTGAGGTTCGGTAGCCCCAAAGGGCATATGGGATTCGGTCGGCCCAATCTCGACCACTTTCAGTCATCTTGCTGATGATGGCTTTGAGGATATTGTTGGTGTCTTTGACTGCACCATTTGTCTAAGGTCGGTGGGGAGAAGATTTGTGGATCTGAATATCATATTCGTTGACCACTTCTGTGACTTCTGCCTCAAAATGCAACCCGTTATCTGACACTAACTCGTGCGGGACCCCATATCAACATATGATGTTTTTCTTGATGAATTTGGCCACTTTCGTAGCGTTCAGAACTATGTATGACTCATCTTCGATCCACTTGGTGAAGTAATCAATGGAAACTTGGATGAACTCATGCCCGTTAGAGGCCTTGGGTGTAACTTTTCCTATAATATCGATGCCCCAGGTGGAGAATGCCCAGGGAAAAGTCATATTTTATAATTTGCACGGAGGCAGGTATTGAAAGTTGGAGAACTATTGGCATTTTAGGCATCTCTGAACACAGGCGGTGCAATCCTGGGTCATGGTGGTTCAGTAGTAGCCTTGTAATATAATCTTATTGGCAATAATGTGACCGTTCATGTGGGGTCCGCATTCCTCGTTGTGGATCTTCTGCATTATCTTTTCAATATCAGCCCCTGCGATGCAGTGTAGGTGAGTTCCATCGAAGTTCCTTTTGAGTAGTACTTTATGGAAGATAATGTACTGAGGGACCAGTCTTCGAAGGGTTTCTCTATCTTTGGAACCCTCTGGATGCCTACCATGATTTAGGAGGTGCCAGATATCATAGTACCAATAATTGGCTAGCTCGGGATCTTCTGTGGAGACAAGCTCAATGTGGTAGCAATGGGTTGGTTTATCTTGCTTATGAATCTGGAAAGGGGTCATTATTATTCCTTCGGGTATGTCGACCATGGAGACGAAGGTATCAAGGGCATCGTCAAGGTTATTCTTGGCTCGAGGTAGGTAATGGAAGGTGATATCTTGGAATTAGGAGTCTAGCTCTTCTAAGTGGGCATAGAAGGGTTGGAGCCTCTCGTCCTTGACTCTTCACTTTCTGAGCACTTGATCGATAATGAGGTCGGAATCCCTGTAGGCATATAGGCATTGAATACCTTTCTTGAGAGTAACCTTGAGGCCTATCGTGCATGCCTCGTATTCAGTCATTTTATTGGTACAAAGGAAATTCAGCATGATGGCGATGGGAGTGTGGGAGTCATATGGGGAGATCAGGATTATCCTAATGACATAAACCTTTTTATTGACAACGTTGTCAAAGAACATTTTCCATCGGAGATTGTCCTGGGTAGTGCAGAGGATGTTTTCATCTGGAAATTAGGAGATCCAGACATTGGCTTCATCCATAGGGTAATCAACGAGTTAGTCAGAGATGGCTCTTCCTTTCATGGCTTTCTGCATGACATACATGATATCGATCTCGGCTAGGAGCATCAAACATTGGTCCATTTGACTGGATAAGGAGGGTTTCTTAAGTAGGTATTTGATGGCGTCCATTTGGGATACAAGTTTGATGCGGTCCTTTCGGGATAAAAGTTTGATGTGGAAGACGAGCATGTAGTGCCACAAATTTTGGGTGACCCAGACAAGCGCGACACATGCCTTTTCCAAAGCAGTGTAGTTGACCTCGTACCCGAATAATTTATGACTGGGATAATAGATGGCTCTTTCTTTGCGATAATCTTCATGGTATTGGTCTAGGAAAGCCTCAGTTGTAGTGTTTGTTATGGTCAGGTATAGGAGCAAAGGGAGACCAGGCTATGGTGGCATGAGTACCGGAGGTTGAGTCAGGTATTGTTTGATTCATTTGAAGGATTCTTGGCAGGTCTCATTCCAAACCTTAGTTGAATCCTTTTGGAGGAGTTTAAAAATAGGTTCGCAGATGGAAGTTAACTGGCTGATGAACCGACTGATGTATTGCAATTTTCTAAGGAAACCTCAGACTTCTTTCTCTGTTAGGGGAGGTGGCATCTCAAGTATGGGTTTCAGCTTGGTAGGATCTGTTTCTATCCCTTTCTCACTGACCATGAATCCCAAGATTTTTCCTTTTGTAACGTCGAAGATCCATTTTTGCGGATTGAGTCTCATCTGATACTGTTATAGTCATTCAAAGAACTTTCGAAAAGAGGGAACATGACCTTCTCTAGTTTTGGATTTGATAATCATATCATCCATATATACCTCAAGCTCTTTGTGAATTAGATCATACAAGATGGTTGTTGCATCCCTCTGGTAGGTAGGCCCAACATTCTTGAGACCAAATGGCATGACAGTGTAGCAAAAGGTTCCCCATGGGGGTGATGAACACGGTCTTTTCTTAGTGATCTGGGTGAATTTTGATTTGGTTGTATCCAAAAAACCCTTCGACGAATGACTTAAGAGCATGACTGGCTTTGTTGTCCACGATCATGTCGATATTGGGTATCGGATAATCATCCTTTGGAGAGGCTTTGTTCAAGTCCTGGTAGTCTACACACATCCGAATCTTCCCTCCTGATTTTGGCACAGGCACTATGTTAGCTATCCATGTGGGATATTCGATCATACGAATGAAGCCTACGTTCAACTGTTTGACCACCTCTTCTTTGACATTGAGCGACCATTCGGTGCGGAGCTTTCTCAACATTTATTTAATCGGCTTGTAATCTGGAAGAGTGGGATCTCATGTTGAGCAATTTTAGGATCAATGCCGGGCATATCGTTATAGTACCATGCGAATAAATCCACAAATTCCTTCAATAATTCTTCGAGTTTTGCGTGCTCATGCTTTTCAAGGGTAGCTCCTATCTTAATCTCGTGTTGTTGGCACTAAAATCGAGGTTAACAACAACAGTCTCTTCTTCATTAACTTGAATGCAATTTTGTTGTTTATTATAAACCTTATTTAGATTAGTTAAAAATTGTTCGTTTGTAAAATCATTATCATCAAAAGTTTGATTAGAATCCAAGAAGTTAATGTAAGGCACAACAAGATACTCAAAATCATCGTTTATTTCATTGATAGGAAAAACAGCATTGAGAACCTCATCAAAGGAGGTCTCGATTACATTTGAGCAAGGACAGATAACAGAAGAAGAAATAGGGTAAACATTAGGGTTAGGTGGGGTTTGAATAGGTAGAACCGGAGCAGTACGCTAATTGAGGAGAGGTGCATCAGCAGCTTTAATCACGTGGGATGGATCCAGTGATGTAGTACTTGAGTGAACTATGCGAAGTGTCAGCCCTAGTGTCTATAAATTGAATGAGTCCCTAGAGTCACTTTCCTCGGTCTCTTTGGTATCTTTGATAAATGGTTGTACATGATGTTGGGAACTTTCGACCCATGGGTAGCTATCTTGAAAAAAGATCTCCATTCCATGCTTCATCTTCTTGTCTGTATGGTCATACCATGGTTCCAAAAAGCCACAAAAGGGGGAGTCTGCACCCTCTTTGATGAATCATCCATTCAAGGAGTCACCTGGGATAGTCTGGATGCAGTCTAGTCTCCTCTTTTGTCGAGACTGGCGGATCATTTTGAGCTCTTGTTCTGATGGTTGATACCCCAAACCACATGGAGGGAAATATTTGTTCAGCTCAATAGGCTCAAGTATCCTTTGATGTCTTTGTCCTAGCCCTAGTCCAGGCATGAAGTTCATGTTTCTGAACATCTTAATGACATTGACATTTCCATGAGGGTCGTATTCAGGATAAACCCTTTCTTTGAAGTCGTCCCCTGCCGGGAGTAGAAGTGGCTCAACTTGAAATTCTGATACGAGCATATCATTTGACCCGTGCTGTATCTCAAGGATCGGACTGTTGGTACTTGTTCCCTCGACATTATCGTCGTCACCCAAAATGGTGATGAACTTCAATTTCTAGTCTCTTCTCAAGGATCGAACTGTTGGCGACGAGCGAGGAAGACACACCCTTGATACTGCGGAGCCAAGGTCATCCTAACAACAGGTTGAAACAAGATGGGATGCCAATAACTTAGAATTTGACGACATGGTTTATAGGTACAACCCCTATTACAAGCTTTATGGATCCCATCACCTCCCTACGGGTATTATCGTAGGCCCGTATAGCAGCGGAGGTTGGAGCGAGGTCACTTTCTTTCAGGCCTAAACATCTGAAGGTTCTTAGTGGGAAAACATTCAACGCGAATCCATTATCGAAAAGAGAGAGTGGTGTGACCTTCCCCATAACATCGACTGAGATGTTGAGTGCATGATTGTGTTTTGACCCAATTTTGGGGAATTTTTCTTCGAAAAAGGATAGCATTCGGGTAGAGCTCAAGTATCCGACCAAATTTACTACTTCTTTCGGTGTAGTAGAGGGAGGAAATGTGGGTCCAGTGAGAAACTTGATCAAAGCATTTCTGTGTAGCTGAGAAGACATGAAAATCCCCCATAGAGTGATGTTCGCTTGAGTTTTCTTTAGTTGATCGAGGATCTTTCTTTCCTCGATGGTCATTTCTGGCATAGGAAGGTTTTCAATGCCCTTCCCTTTGTCATTGGCTGGTAGTGAGCTTGGAATCTGGTATTGCCTCCTTGATCTGGTCATGTGATTTACTGAAAAAGGGAAGAATATGAATCCCATTTCCTCATCAATCTCGGGTTGTTCCGCCACTTTATTTATTTCTCCGAGGAGTTCTTTAAATGATATCATCCCACACATGTCAGCTATCGAGCAAGTTTTATCACAAACTTGTTCTTCATTCGAATCTCTAAATTCTTCCCCCATCTGGTGGAAACAATTATGTCTTTCCATACAAAATCAATGCATTCCAAAACTTCGACAACTTCTTTATACAGGTCTTCCCATTCTACGGGGATGTGTAACGGTGAAGGGACCAGGCACCCTTGTAGCTTCAGAGTATCAAGTAACTCGATCATACTACAAATGTTGTTGGTTTTCCTGAATAATTCTACCATAATATGGATAACATCATCCAAGCTGAGTTCATCAGTCGGTACTACCCAACGGTCTGATTCTCGGGCGCATTTTCTTGCTTCCACGAACAACATGCTGAACCTCTGGCAATCAATGATCATCTGTGAGGGCAATTTCAGCCCGAACTCTAGGAGTTGGTTTAATACTTCTGATAATTCCATACCTCCATTTTCAAAATGGGTACGGACATCGATGCATGCTCTGGTAAGGAGTGACAGTGTCTGATCGGTGAGGCTAGTAGGGTGTAGGAGAAAATATGGGAAAGTTTGGAGAGGTTTAGGAGAGTATATGGGTGTGATTTGGGTTGAGGGATCAAATTTTGGTGTATTCTTAGGAGAGTATATGAGTACACTGGTGTATTCCTTTCGAACTGGGACATGGCGGATTTTCGGTGCCCATGATGTGGTTGGTTGAGAGATGTTGTTGATGGTTGAGACTGTTGCACTGGCAGGCTTATCATATTTTCTAGGGGTGAACTGTCCGAACACCTTCTTTGGTTCAACATCTATTTTAGCCATACTCTCCTCGACTTCTACTCCCACTTCTCTAAGAGCTTGGGAGTGAGGATAGTATTATCCTCCCATAGTCGCTCGGACATGGGGTAAGAAATTCTTCTTCACTATGCTGACTTGTTCTTCCTCGGAAGGCCGATTGGTCATGGTAGCTTCTTTTTCCCTCCATCGGGATAAGAAGTTACTGACTGATTCCCCAAAGTTATGTTTGAGCATCTCTAAATCACGACGGGTGACCTGAATATCTTCGTTGTATTTGTACTGCGACATGAATTCTCAGGCCACATCCTCCCAGCTACGAATTCTAGACTCTTCGAGAGAAAAAAACCATCGGAGGGCTCCATCGTTTACAGTTTGATGAAACAATTAGTCCATCACTTCTTCAGAAACCCCTAGTAGATTCATGGAACAGTGATAACTATGGAGATGAACAATCGGGGGGCCATTTCCTCTGAATTTCTTGATATTTGGCATCTTGAACTTCTGAGGTAACCTCGATTTCGGATAAGGATACATGTGGGTGTAGTCCATGTAATTCCCAGAGATTATGATTTAGTCAAACTTCTTAGTGAGCATCTTGGGGTCTTCTTTGACCTTGTTCAACTCTTCCTCTTTTGGATTAATGATCATAGGCAAGTTGCCCCCAGGCTGGGCAGGGTTCGGCATCGGAAGTTGGGCAGGCGATGGCCGATTAGCACGAAGGGCACGTGGTGCGTGCTGATATTCTTTGAGAACCCGGATAGGCTCGGGTGGTCCCATTGCATGAGGGAACAGGGCCTTGGGCTCTTGAGTAACGGGAACCTAATTTCGTTGCATCTCTCAGACCTCAGTCTGGAGATTATCAATCTTGGACGCGAGCTGAGCTAGGATTTCCATCAGATCTGGCTTCACAACGGGTACTTGGTCTGTGTTCTCCATGGAAAGTGAATGGATACCAGACTCGGAAGAAGTAACAGGGGAATGAATATAACTCCGAAGTGATTTGACTAAAGACCAAAGCCACTAAGGAGCCCGACCAAGGGCGTGCGATCGACCTGAGAAGGCGTAAAATGGGATTTATTTTTGAGAAAAAGGGATGAAAATATTTTTGACATTTTTTTTGATATTGGAAGACAAAATATTTTTGGCTTTTTAATAAAGAGAGGAGAAATGTTTTTGAATTTTTGATAAAGAAGGGAGAAATGTTTTTGGATTTTTGACAAAGAAAAGGGAAATGTTTTTGGGAGACGATCTCAGCATGATTATATAATTTTTATGTTCTCACTTGTATTAAATTCTCCTAAATACAAAATGAAATGCCTAACGAGACCCGAGACCAAAAATATTGGGTTTTTAACATATGCAAAGCTATGGATGGATTTGTGACCAGGCTCACGGATAGGGTCCCATTTTCAAAATGCACAAAAATTTGGGCGGCAGGTCGACCAGGAATTTCGACAGAGTTTCGGGTTAAAATCGAAAATCTTATATGTGTGTCATAGCCTTGACACCTATATGTGGGTATGCAGTTGGTTTGGTGAATCAAAAAGGGTTCCTCCCTTTGGCGTGACTTCCACGATATACGTCTTGCTCTCATGGGCAATCGGTACGTGTGGACAATCCATTAGATATACCTGAGTGTACGTGAATTGCCTCACTATATACCTTGTGGGGACGGTTCGCGTGAGAGAGAATTCGATATACTCGACGTACGTGAATGAGTTCCTTGCGATATTCCTCCCATCATGACTTCGGTCAAGCGGTACGATGCGGGGGAACCATTCGATATACATCGAAGGTACTTGGCCAGTGGAAGGTTAGAGTCATATCTCTTAGGCTAACTACAGACTGGATAAAATTTGGTCAATCACAATGCCCTTTGGTGATGTCGTGTGAATCGTGCATGATTCTCTTATTAGTATCTTATGAGAATGTCTTTCTTGATCATGCTAAACAGGGACCAAAGTACAAGTACAAATGGTATACCAAGTATGGGTGATGCGTGAAGCGTGAGGATATATGTGATCCAAGGTGCATATGGTGCCAAGTGTACATGGAGAATTTTCTACAAGTGTGTGAATAGAAGCATAAGCATGGGGGACACATGGAAAGGGGGAAAATTCAAAAATGGGGTAAAATATAAACAATCATAATACCCATGTAAATAGAGTCTAGCCCTCAAAATATTTATCCACAACGGAGTCCCCACTGTGTCCATCCCCGAACCTCATGGCGGGAGGGTAGAGTGAGGATCCTAGGTCCCGCGTGTCCCTCTCGGGACTGCTTCGGTCGGCGTCGTTGATCAGGTGAAAAATGTAGAGAGATGGAGTCGCCCGTCTATTTTACTCAAAACAGACAAAAGAAAGGGAGCCATCCTGAAGGACATCATCCAAGGACATATTGATACATTCGAAACCAAAATGATTCGAGAAGGGTCCGGAGGCTAAGTTACAAAATAGGAAGGTGTTAGGCACCCATTCTTCCCCTATGGTCTCTCATGGGTTTTTGCTATTTTCCTTTATTTTCCCCATGATGTGTGTGCATGTGTATATATAGTGGAGATAGGAATCCTCTACTTGTATCATGGGAGAGATAAAGCGAGTCATCCATAGGAAAGTTTATAGAAATAATATTAGAAAATAGTATTTAGCGATTATCCTTGCGTTGATCGTTATAATGGAACGATAACATATGTGGAATAATACGCCACTAAGAACAAATATATGCATATATAAATATATGTAATCTAAGAGAGTTGAGTTTAGATAAAATAGAAAATGAGAGAAAAAGTGAGAATAGGACTAGAGTCTCCGGTTTTACCCTGAGACACCTATATAGCCTATAGAGGCATCAAAGTCCACGTAGTTCGCATGCAAAATAAGGGCTGGGATTTATCCCATAAGTCCAACTGGGGAATTCTCTTATTTGTGTGTTGTGTGTGTAAAAAGGTATTTTGGTTGTGAGAAAAGTGTAAGAAGAGGGTGAGAATTCCAGTTTGGAATTTATGAGCAAACCCTCTTTTTCTTATTTTTTTGGGTTTTTGTTTGTATGAAAATAAGAGATGTGCAATAATTCTAAATAAAAAGTACATTAGGATATGTTAGATGAGAGAATAAAAGTGATAAGTAATGAAACAAGTTAATGAGAATTTAAGGAGAGAATTGAGAAAACAGGACCTTCTTGAAGATCTTGAGCTTGATCTTGAATGTTGGAGAGCAGACCTTGCACTTGGATGATGATGGGGGGTAGTTAATTCACCAATTTTGATGAAAAGGATGATGAAAAGTGAAGGTTGTAAAAGCATTTGGATGTTGAAATCAGTCTGACTTCGAGAGAGGTTTTCTGGATTCGCTGAGAGTGTGGTATTTCAGATCTGGGCTCCTTTTGTAATGAGCTCAAGGCCTACTTTTTATAGGACCATGGTATTTTCTATCGGCATAGCCCTAGTCCTTCCAATCAACAGGTGCGTTTAGGCACACTGTCGATAGGCTGGGTCTGGGATCGGTCGTTTGGCAGTGGCTTTTAGGCCTTTTTGGAAAATCGGTCGTTGCGCGCGAACCGTTGATCCGAATCGCGCACAAGGAAGACCGTTGGAAAGGTAATTCAGAGAACTTCGAAATTCCTTGGACTACTCCCGAGCTAGGAAGTTGTATTTGGGTCAAATGTGGCTCAGAAGCGCTTGTCAGTCCTTTGGACGGGGGATCGTCAGATGGAAACGGATCGTTCGTCGGCATGGCAATTCATAATCGCGCTTGGGGTGAACTATTGGAAAGGTTAGGAGATGTACTTTGACATTCCAAAGAGTTTGACCCAATTTGTGGAGTTTACTTTGGTTAACCGGGGCCTGGAAGTTCTCGATGACCTTTCAGAGTAAAACAGATCGTTCATCCATACCGTAAGTCAGAATCGCATCGAAGAGTTGACTTTGGTCAAATGGAGTCCGAGAGTACCCGATGGCCTCCTGATCGGGTTTCGTGGGAAAACGGATTGCTTGTCTGCATGGTAAGTCAGAATCGCGCACGGGACGGACCGTTGAAAAGGGCATTGAGTCCTCTTTGAAGATTTATTTAGTCTTTGAGCTAAATAATTTGACTCTTTAGTCAAACGGATCTGGGAGTGTCCGATGACCTTTAGGTCAGTACTCGGAGTATGACATGGGTTTGCAATGATTAAAGGAGGTGCTAGGGACTTAAGGAGAATTTAGGGGGTAATATAATGGGTATCTACAGTAGCAATGTTCAAGTGTAGAACAACTCTTCTTGGTGAAAACAAGATCACTATTGCATATAGTATTGAAAACATTTTAAAAATATTTTCTTATTAAAATAACGTCCTTAAAATTTTTAAAATCAATTATGAGTCCCATTAAAATAACACATTCATACCTGAGTGATCTCAAAATGCAATTAAACTTGAAGACGAATAAACTTGAACTAATTAAACAACAACATCTTCAATAAACTTCAACACGTCATAGCCTATGTGGGATCATGACAATAAAAATCTCCTTATGACATAAACATGTTTTGTTCCAAGAATAAGTCAAAAGTATAAAATGGACCCAATTGAAATTTTTTTCCTTACAAATCTACCCCTTTGACTATTTCGGGACATAACCAACAATGAAATGCCTAAACCAGGTTGTCAAGTCGTATGATGCCTAAATCCCATCCCATAAATGAAAAATCAAAAATTACATGACAAGGCTGGTAAATGATTGTCCGACAAGCATGAAATATCTCTGAATGTCTGAATGTGAAGTGGACTTGAAATATAGAGTCTCTTAAAGCATACCTACACAGGTGAAACCAAAAAAATACCTCGTGAAGTATGCAGTAAATATGATATAAATCATAATTAAATATATGAGTAAAATATTTTGATACCAATTTGAAACAAATAACTTTTAAATTCGAATATAAAATATGCACAAAAATAAGATACCGATGTAGATACAAATGTGTGCAACAAACAAAAATAGTGATCAAAAATCACCCCCTACATCACATACCTCTCTCCCCCTTTTTGTCAAATAGACAATCAGGTGAAAAGATAAAATATCCTTGCACGATGATAACTAATGACGAATAGATAGATAAACATGAAAAAACTAGTGAAGAATGATCAAATATATGAAATCCGTCGATTGTAATAATTATTCACACAAGGAGAATCATGAATCTAAGTAGGTGTGACTAACAGCAATCATATTCCATAAAATATGTAAGAAATATGAAACTGCAAATAAACAAACTATCCAGAAGTAGTCAACAATACCAAAATGTATAACCATAAGAAGGATGGTACTGAAATAGAAGGAAAACATGGATCTAGACTGGTCGCTCGACCGAGTAAGCCCTGTCGCTCAAATGACAGAAGCTTCTCGTGAGAAACACTTTGTATGACAGAAGGATCTCTCTCAAATGAGGGTGTGAAACTCCCAAATTCAGCCCCGAAAAGCATACAATTTAGCCCAGTGAAAATTTTTTGACGAAAAACCAAATAGAAGGAGCTAAAAACTGCAAAAAAAATATGAAATAGGAGCTAACATAGTACATATGTGCTCAAACATGAACATGGAATGTATGGGTGTGAACTATAACAATGAATCACAATTATAACATATTAAAACGATCAAGAATCTCGTATTGTTAGCTATAAATCATTAAACTTTATCTTAGACATATGTGACAATTAAAGTTTGAGGTAAATGAACTAAACAATTAACATGCACACAAATCTGGAATTTGGATGATTCTACAAATAATAACGTCATGATACGATTTTTCAACGTTAGTATTCGTGGTGAAAACCCGTTTAAATTATCCATCCAAACTCCCTCAAATATTTATCATATTGTTCTTTTGGGATGAACATAAAAAAAATTGTCCCATTTTTGGCTTACAAATACTTTTATTGCTTTTTAGTTTTTTTTGTGCTCTTTCAAAATAGTTTCTTTCACGACAAGTCAACTTTACACTATTGCAACACTTTTCCGTGAACACTCATCATTTTTTCCATTTAAATCCTCACGGTAAATGGTTCTTACATGCACACCTCATCCTTATTTCTACTTATGCATAGATGAAAAAACTGAGATAAGAACATCTCACCAAACTCAAATATGCAAGATATGTTAATCATTCATATAAACTCGTGCCTGTGTGCAAAGATGTCATATATACAAAGTAGAATCAAAATGCATGTATACTTATAAATAACCCCATAATATAATGGTTAAGATCACTATAAGCATCAATAATTATAACCAAATGTGTTAGCCACATGGATAATGAAAGGAAGGGGGTCCAAGCATACCAATATGCCACATCAAACATGTAAACTCAAAAACAAACCGAAAATCTTTTTTGGTTTTTCAACAAATTTTGAATCAAATAAACGCAAAATATTTTTTTCTTTTTCTCAAAAATTTTCTCAAAAAACAAAATCTTTTTTTATTTTTCAAATGAGATTCAATAAATGAAAAAAATAATACAATATGATATACTTGTCATAACACTAGCAAGATATAAATCATGATGCAAAGGCTAGCGTATAAAAACATGGTAACACAATGATCCTTTAGATTTATCATGGGAATAATCAAGTGCAACGAAATAAGAACCATGAAGTTTTAGTCCTAAAGACACAAAATACGATTTCCTAACCCAGGTAGGTGTGACATAATGGGTGGTCTTTTTGGGAACCGACACGACTTTATTCCTAAACTTCCTAGGAGCATTCCTAAGGTCATAGAAAAAATTTCTAAGGTCACCTTTACTACCGTAATGTGTGCAAATGTAAGGACGGTGGGAATGATTACCAAAATATCGACCTCTCCTCACTTTCCTAATGGGATCTCTCACATGGTTAGTATTGTCTTTGGGAATTGGAACAACTCTGAAATCATAGCCTTTACCAAACCTATCACTTTTGACTTGGACGGTGCCTAACAACCTATCCAAATTTTTCAACCTAGATTCCAAGTCAAACTTAACCTTACTCAACTCTTTTAACGTATCCTCCAACTCCCAAATCTTAGACTCAAGCACACGCCTAGACTCCTCAAACTCTAGCAACTCCTTTTTCAAAGTCTCCATCAAAACACGAAGTGATATCTCTCTTTCTCTACGTACTATAGGTTCTCCCTAAACATCTTCTACCATTCCCTAAGATCCTTAATCAAAGAATCATTATTTTCTATGGCATGCTCATTCAACCTAGCTTGCAATTTCGAGTTTGCCTTTTTCACTTTCACCGCCTCGGCATACAACTCATTAAATTCAACTTGTAATTCTTTCACATGAACCTCCTCTTCCTCACTCACTCACTTGGGATTAAAAGGACTCAAAAGTTTCATGCATGAGAATCTTCATTGGAAGATTTATCTTCGTCAGTCAAATGACATGCCAAGAAAGCAACAAACTTTAACCCACTAGGGTAACTTTCTCCCTCTTCTGAATAACTATCACTTAAGGAGCACTATAAGCTATATGTTTCTTTCTCTCTTTCTTAAGTCTAGTGTGACACTCGACAAACTTGTGATCATATCCCTTACACCCAAAACACCTATCCGACTCAACCCTATTAAATTTCTCACTTTTATCTTTAGGGGTGGACTCTACCTTATTGCTATTTAATTTCTCAAAATTTTTGGCATCTTTTGATTGATTTTGAAACATAAGAATTTTTTTTAACTTTTTATCCCACAAGGCGACATCCTCAAAATCAGAATCATAATCGTCAACCAAAACTTTAGTTTCCTCCTTCTGGGTTTTCGAAGCAATGACCTTTTCTTTCCTTAGCACTTGCTTGGAGGTAAACATATCGAGGTCATAGGTGTGTAAGTCACCTACAATATCTTTAAAATTCATATAATCAATCATACCTAAGGAGTTTAAAACGTCCACTTTTGCATCCAACATACTCCCCAGATATCTCAAAATTGTCTTTATCACACGGTTGTTGGGAATCTTCTCTCCTAAGTTAAACGATGAGTTGACAATATTAGACAACCTAGCGTAAAACTAATCAAATGACCAACTATATAACATCTCAATCGTCTCAAAACTATGTAGTGAGGTTTTGTAACATCGGCATCCTAACAATGCGAGTGCCAGTTCCCTCGTGAGTAAATGCAAGTATACTCAAAGCATCTTTTGAATTTTCACAAGTTATGATTCTATTATAGTCTTCTGGTGTGACGTGTGAGGAAATAATGTGTAATCTAGTGACCAGTCCATGTGTAATGTGCAAAACTATGTTCAGCCTCAGTCCATGACTCAACGGGTTTCAATCTAGTGACCACACCCCCTCGTGTGACTGGTTGTGACCAATGTTTTCAACCGCTAACAACACACGCTCATTATTAGATTTTAAAGAACTTATCATTCACATTTTCCAATAAGAATAATTTGTTCCATAAAAAATAGGAGCACATAAACTTTCAAAACCTCCAAAATTCATCGAAAAACACAAAGAATCAAACACAATAAAAAATATGTTTATAGCTCTGATACCAATTTGATGGTACCTTTTTATTTCTTATGCCAAAATTGTTTAAAGGATGACAAAACAAATTCTCTTTTTGTAAAAAACCTTTTTCCAATTTTTAATTCGCACCAAGTTGTGATCAATTTTTACTTAACCAAATTTTATCTTAATTAACGTAAACATCCATCAAGTGATTAAGGAAACTAAAATAAAGTAAATAATACTCACAACGCCGGATGTATGAGGAAACCACAATAGGAAAAAATCACGGATGGCCCAAGCTAGATAATCACTATGAATGTTGAATTACAACGAACAAACACAAATCTTACTCAACGACTCGATACCCTCGAAACTTGGACACTCTTGTTATCTTCAACCACTCCTCTCACAGTGCCAACACAGAGAGTCCTTCTACTACGATACCTATCCACAGTGGTCACCTCCCCAAATGCCTTGGTGTCCCTCTATGTAGCTAGGAAAGTCTACAAAATCGAAACACGAACTCATGCGCTTCTTCTCCACAAAAGTAGAAATGTTGAAGTATAGAACAACTCTTCTTGGCGCAACAAGATAAATATTTCATATTGTAATGAAAACTCGGATCTTGTAAACTCCATTGATGTGTTTAGATTCAGATCAACTTAGAAAACTAAGTGCCAAAACATACTATTTCGTAAACTACTTTCTGGATGGCACACTTATGAAATCTGAAGGAAACACGCCTTATATAATTTGCTTAAGGAGTTAGCTGATTCAATAGAAATGACACATCGCTCAAATGAGATGTGCATGTTGTTTGAATGGCTACACCGTCTCGCTCGAACGATGTGTCAAATCGATTGAGCGACGCACACGATTGAGTTTAAATTTAAAGAAAATCAGAAAAGATAGTTTAACTTAATTCCAAATATAATATGTCCTTATCAGAATAAAATGAAGTGTAAACCATTTCAAACACTCTAAAAACATTTTCTTAATAAAATAACATCCATAAATATTTTAAAATATATTCCAAGTCCCATTAAAATAATGCATTCATACCTAAGTGATCTCGGAATGAAATTAAACTTGAACACGAATAAACTTAAACTAATTAAAATTCCGACATAAATAATTCCTTAAAACTTTGTTGCAACGCCTTCAATAAACTTCAAAACGTCATAGTCTGTGTGGGATCGTGACAATAAAAATCTCCTTACGACTCAAACGTGTTTTGTTTCGAGAATAAGTCAAAACTATGAAATGGACTGAGTTGGAAATTTTTTCCTTACAAATATACCCCTTTGACTATTCTAGGACAAAACCAACAGTGAAATGCCTAAGTCGAGCCATTAAGCCTTATGATGCCTAAATCTCATCCCATAAACCTAAAAGAAAAAATCACAGGATAAGACTAGTAAATGATGGTCCAACACTCATGAATAGTCTCTAAAAGTATAAATATTATGTAGACTTGAGATCTCGAATCTCTTAAAGCATACCTACACACATGAAATAGATAAATACCCAGCGAGTATAGAGAAACAAATGATATAAACCATAATGAAATATGTTAGCAAAATATTTTGATACCGGTTGAAACAATAAACAACTTGTAAATTCGAATATAAAAAATGCACAAAAATAAGATACCAATGTTGATATAAATGTGTTCAACAAACAAACACATTTCTCAACAAATTACCCCTCCATCTCTCCCCCTTTTTTTATCGAATAGACAACCCGGTGAAAAGATAAATTGATCTAACACGATTATAACCAACATCAAATAGCTAGATAAACGTGAAACAACCAATGAATAATGATTAAACATATGAAATCCATCGATTGTAAACAAGTAATCACACGAGGAGAATCATCAATCTAAGAAGGTGTGACTAAAAGGAATCCTATGTATTAAAAGATGTAAGAAATATGAAACTACATATAAACAAACTATCGAGAAGCAACCAACAGTACCAACATATATAACCATAAGGAGTGGGGTACTAAAATAGAAGGAAAACAAGATTCCAGAGTGGTCACTTGAACGAGTAAGGCCTGTCGCTCAAATGATAGAAGCTTCTCATAAGAAACACTTCCTGCGATAGAAGGATATCGCTCGCATGAGAAAGTGAAACTCCCAAGTTCAGCCGAGATAAACATACAATTTTGACTAGTGAAAGTTTTTTGACAAAAGACAAAGTAAAAGGACTCAAAACTGCAAAACAATACCAAAACAAAAGCTAAAATAAGAAAAACAACCAAACAAGATATGAGTTGCATGCTAACATAATACCAATTTACTTAAATATGAATATGGAATGTATAGGCGTGAACAACAACAAATGAATCACAATTCCAAAACATCCAAATTATCAAGAGGCTATAATTGATAGGTATAAATCATAAAACTTTATTTTAGCCATATGTGACAATTAAAGTATGAGCTAAATGAACAAAGACTATCATCATATTCTCAAATTAAGGGTATAATGGCATGTTTTAAAGCCTTTGTCTAGATATTCAAACACGTCTAACAACATTTTTTAAGCATTGCTCCAGATTTTTTCAAATAATCATCATTTTCTCAAACCACGGGTCACAAAATGACGCGGTCAGTTTTGCAAGTTATCGGGTGCAAGGTGTTCGCGCCTCTCATGGGGTCATCTGTGGGGTGTTTTGTGTTTTCACCGTCTAACATAAAGTTTTTAAACCTAACTGTAGATATTTTCATATTATTGTAATATTCTCAAACAAGGAGTCCTGCGACCACGCGATCAGTTCCTACAAGTTTCATTGGTCCCGTGTGAGTTGTTCGCGGCTCTCGCGGGACCGTTAGGGGTGTGTTTTGGGTTTTCTCCCTCCAACGTCATGTTTTTAATCCTTTATTAAGATTATTTCAAATTATCATCATATTCTCAAACTGAGGAACCTATGACGATGCGGTCAGTTCCTATGAGTTACCATTGTCATGTGCGAGGTGTCTACACCACGCACTGGGCCGTTTGGGGTTTTTGTGTTTTCAATATCTAACAACATTTATTTAAGCCCGTGTTTAGATATTTTGAAGTTATCATCATATTCCCAAACCGATAGTCCCATGACCACGCGGTCAGTTCCTATGGGTTACATTGGTTTTGTGCGAGGTATTTGTACCGTTTGGGGGGTGTTTTCGATTTTATCCTTCTAATGGAACATTAGTAAACCTAAGTCAACTTATTTTTAAATTATCATCATATTTTCGAATCGGGAGTCCCGTGACCACGCGGTCAATTACTGCGAGTAATATTATCCTGTTCAAGGTGTACATGTCTCTCACGGTGCCGTTTAGGGTGTGTTTTGGGTTTCTCCCTCTAATGAAATGTTTCTAATCCTAATTGTAGATACTATCAAATTATCATCAAATTCTCAAACCATGTGTCCCGTGACCACACGATCAATTCATGCGAGTTACATTGGTCCTGTGCGAGGAGTTTGCGCCTCTCACGGTGCCGTTTGTGGAGCATTTTGGGTTTTCCCCCGTAACGACAAGTTTTTAATTCTAAGTTAAGATTTTCAAAATATATTATCATATTCTCAAACTAGGAATCTCGTGACCATGCGACCAGTTCATGCGAGTTACATTGAAACTGCTAAAGGTGCCCACACCTTTTGCGGGGCCGTTTCGTGGGTGTTTTGGGATTTCATCCTCTAACAACATGTTTTGAAGCCTAAGTTTTAATACTTTCATATTATGGTCATATTATCAAACCAGGAGTCCGGTGACCATGCGATCAGTTCTTACGAGTTACAATGGTCCCGTATGAGGTGTTCGCACCTCTCGCTAGGCTGTTTGGTGGTTGTTTTGGGTTATTATCCTCTAACCGCATGTTTTTAAGCTTTGGTATAGATATTTACAAATTATCATCACACTATCCAATTGGGGGTCACATGATGACGCGGTTCATTCCTTCGAGTTGGAATGGTCGCCTGCAAGGTGTTCCTTCGAGTTGGAATGGTCGCCCGCATTTTAGTTTATGTTATTTTTCAATACTTCTCATTTAGTTTCACTACTAAAATTACTACAATTCTCACAATTGTTGTCTTTCCACTTGTGTTCACTACTTAAATTACTAATTAGATATTCTCTATCTAACATTTCACTTCGTCATTAAGTTTCACTACTTAACTTACCAGTTCGGTATGTATCTTAGAATACATAATATACATCAATCTACTAATACACAGAAGTAGAATATTATCAAGTATATATTTCACACACAATATATACTAAAATGTAAATCATTATTATTTTTCCCTTTTTATACACGTAAAGGACTCTTGGTTTGGAATGATTCATCAACCCCAAGTAAGAATTGGTTCGGAATGATACATCGACCCCAATTATTTATATACACACGTAAATGATTCTTGGTTCGGAATGATACATCGACCCCAAGTGAGAGTTGGTTCGGAATTATCCATCGACCCCAACTATTTAAAAAAATATATATATACACATATTCTGGTTCAGGACTCTTTCATCGTGACACCAGTTCAAGGTTTGGTTCGGCATTTCTCATCGACCCCAAACATATAATGACCTTATGTTAGTTCGGAATGTCTCATAGACCCTAACATAATTAATTCAGGTACAAATCTCTCGACCTAAAAGATCACATAATTCAGTAGGTACACGCCCGACCTAATAATTATATACGTACGTAATATTTTAATCTCATATATTAGCCATACAACATTCGTTTTACGATTTATCTCATTAATCGCATTTATTTGAGTATTCACATAACTCTGAGGGTCCTAGTTACCCCTTACATATAATTTCAGTAGTCATTGCTTACCCTACTGGTCTATTACTTAAATTGAATTCACTTCGTCCCGTGACTCAATTTCCGAAGTCCCCGATACTCTACTAAATCGGATTATTCTCCTCGGTCCGTAATCCAAACCCTACACTCAATGGCCTTATCAACTCAACAGTATACCTACTGGTCTTACTCTCACTCCCATATAAGTATAATGCAAATCCTAGGATGCTCATTCATTCCCGAAAATCAACGAAGAATTAAACACAAAAAAAATTTGTGAAACAACTTGCGTCGATCGATCAACTGCTGGGTTCGAACGATCGACATAGTCGATCAATCGATAGTTCGAGATCGATCGATCGATCGAACAGGGACAGACGTAGTTCGTCTTCTTCGTTATAGTCCACCAAACTTTGACCCAATGATCCTAACATATTTTCACATATACTAGGACAATTTCTAACGTGTCAAATATCTCAAAACTCCAATTCCTTTAAAGAAATAGTGAATTAAACCCAGAATTCCTTGAAACCCTAGTTATGGTGTTCTTCCCATATTTTCATTCAAAATCCAGATTTTATTCCGAAAAATCATCAAGTCTAATCTGAATATTAATCCTCTACATAAGGTAAATCATTCTACATGCGATTCTTATCCCAACATGTATAAATATCATCTTTCTCAAACCAAGATAATGATTTAAGCAAAACTATTCAAAAACCCTACACATGGGTATTATAACTTTATAATTTTTGCAATAAACAACTTGCCTTATGATCAGTAGGGTCTGATTTCGTGATTGTTCTTGATGATTGATGATCTTCATCCTTCAATCCTTCTTCCCCAACAAGTTAATAGTGACAATCTCCTTTGAATCTTTCCCAATTCTTTCTTTTGCCTTAGAAAGTTGTGCCTCTCTCCTCTCTAATGGTATTGGTGTTGTCATGGGTTTTCTAACCCTAATCCCTCTATCATACGGCTGATATAAAGCTCTCAATTTCGTAGGTCTCCATACCCTCTCATGTTAAAAGACCAAAACGCCCCCGAACGGTCTCGGTTTAGTCCAAAATTACCCCAGGACTCAACTAGTACCCCCGGGTATACTATTTTGACTATTTTGACCCTTCCGGACTCATCTGTGACCTCTAAATTATTATTTGTGTCACTTAAAAATATTACTCGTTCTCACCCCAACACGGTCTACACGCGTTAAGTAACTATTCACCACTCGCACTAAGTAAATATAATGAGGCAATATCAACCGGTATCTATCTCTCGATTAATATTCCATAATTACAATTTTTAAATAAAACTCTTTAAATTACTACTCTTACGTAATTTAAATTAAGCCATAATTTTCTCATTTAATTCTCCAATCTAATTAAATAGAATTATTTGGAATATTCATAAATACGGGGTATTACAGCGGGTGATTTGGTGGTTGTTTTGGTTTTTCATCCTCTAATGACATGTTTTTAAGACTAAGTGTAGATATTTTCAAATTATTGTCATATTCTTAAACTGAGAGTCGCATGACCATGCAGTCTATTTCTACGAGTTACTTTGGTCCCATGCGTGGTTTTCGTGCCTGTCGGGGTCCATTTGGAGGAATTTTTAGGTTTTCTTCCTATAACAACATGTTTTTAATCCAAAGTCTAGTTATTTTCAAATTATCATCATATTCTCAAAACGAGATTACCGTGACTAGGCGACCAATTTCCTGAAAGTTGCATTGTCTCGTTTGAGTTGTTCGCGCCTCTCACGGGGCCGTTTTTTTTTTTTTTTGTGGGGGGGTTACTTCAAACGACATGTTTTTAAGCCAAAGTATAGTTATTTTCAAATTATTGGCATATTGTTGAACAGAGAGTCTCGTGAGCACGCGATTAGTTCCTACGAGTTGCATTAGTCTCGCACAAGGTGTCCTCATCTCTCGTGGTGCCGTTTGGGGTGTGTTTTAGGTTTTCTCCCTCTAAAGGCATGCTTTAACCCTAAGTGTAGATATTTTCAAATTATCATCATATTCCCAAATCCGGATTCTCGTCACCACGCGGTCAGTTTCTGCGATTTACATTTGTCTCATGCGGGGTGCCATCGCCTCTCATAGGGCCGTTTGGGTGGTGTTTGGAGTGTTCTTACTCTTATGACCCGTTTTTAATTCTAAGTATATATATTTTTAAATTATCATCATATTATCATACTGGGAGTCCGTGACCATGCAGTCAGTTCCTACGAGTTACGTTGGTCCTGCTTTGATGTGTTCGCGCCTCTAGTTCGGCCGTTTAGGGGGTGTTTTGGTTTTTGTTCTCTAACAATATGTTTTAAGCCTAAGTGTAAATATTTTAAAATTAGCTTTGTTTTCTCAAACTGCATGTCCCTTATCCTTGCAACCAATTTTATGACTTAAATAAGTCCCATGCGAGGTGTACGCCTCTCACGGGGCCGTTTGGGGCTGTTTTGGTTTTTCTCCCTCAAATGAAACATTTTTAAGCCTAAGTCTAGTTATTTTCAAATTAGCATCATCTTCTAAAATTGGGAGTCCCATGACCACGAGATTACTTCCTGTGAGTTACATTGGTCCCGTGCGAGGTGTCCACGCATCTAGCGGGGGCGTTTGGGGGGTGTTTTGGGTTTTCGTCGTCTAACGACATATTTTTAACCCCAAGTGTAGATATTTTCAAATTATTGTCATACTATCAAACCCATAGTCTTGTGACCATCGGGTCACTTTTTGCGAGTTGCATTGGTCCTGTGCGAGGTGCTCACGCCTCTCAGAGAGCGATTTGGGTAACAATTTGCATTTTTACCTTTTAACGACGCGTTTCAAATCCGAAGTCTAGTTATTTTCAAATTATCATCATACTATAAAATCGGGAGTCCCTTGGCCACATGATCAGTTACTGCGAGTTATATTGGTCCCATGCGAGGTGTTCACGCCTCTTGGGAGCCGTTTGTGGGGTGTTTTTGGGTTTCGTCCTCTAACATGTTTTTTTTTGCCTGAACGCAGATATTTAAAAATTATTGTTATATTCTCAAACCGGGAGTCCCATGAACAAGCATTCAGTTTATGTGAGTTACATTTGTCGCATACGAGGTGTCTACGCCACTCACGAGGCCATATGGGGGTATTTTCGATTTTCCCCTCTAATAGCACATTATTAAGCCTAAGTCTAGATATTTTCAAATTATCATCATATTCTCATCAAGGGGTTGTTTGGGATGTATAGGAGTAAGGTTTTCTTATTTTTTGTGTCCCGATGAGTCCTAGATGACTCAAAGGAGATTTTGTCTCTTATTTCCAAAGAGGGAGATTGAATCACACTATAAAGTTGACTCACTTGAGTCTATACTTTATCGGAGCCTTAACTTGTTTGGAAAGATAGACTAAATTGAGTCCCTCCCTCAGTGGCTTATTACAACTAAGGGTACATCTTCATCTTCAATGATCAAAGTCAAATCAGGCAGAAAACGAACACGCAAACACTCAGGGATGACATAATTTCATATCTTATTTCATATATGAGCGATATGTGCTAATTTGAATTAAAATTAATTTTCTACACTAATTGAGAATTTTTAGGAATTTTTAAAACATTTTTAGGAATTCTAAAATGTTTGAAATCTATTTTTAAAATAATTAAAATTAGGGTTTTAAAATGTTTGGGGTTTAATTTCACATATTGAAAGTTCCTAAAAACTTGTCTTGGGTAGAATATAAAATCAACACATAATATTATGGATGAAAATGGGATTATTTAAAATTAAAAAAAATGCATTTGAGAGCTAGAGTGTGGCTAGCACGTGGGTTTTTCCACTCTAACGGTATGTTTTTAAACCTAAGTGAAGAAAATTTTGAATTACCATTATATTCTCAAATCGAGAATCTCGTGACCTCGCAATTAGTTCGTGGGAGTTACATTGTCCCATTTGAGGTGTTCGCGCTCACGGGTCCGTTTGGGTGATGTTTTGGGTTTTCTCCCTCTAACGGCATCTTTTCATGCCTAAGTGTAGATATTTTCAAATTATCATCCTATTATCAAACAGGGGGACCCGTGACCCTACTGTCAATTCCTGCGAGTTACATTCGTCCCGTTCCAGGACTTCGCACCTCTTACGGGGCCGTTTGGGGAGTGTTTTGGATTTTTTCACTATAACGACACGTTTTTAATCCTAAGGGAAGATATTTTCAAATTAGCGGCATATTCTCAAACCGTGAGTCTCGTGTCCACACGGTATATTTTTGGTAGATACATTGGTCCCATACGAGGTGTGTGAGCCTCTCAAGGGGTCGTTTGGGGGGGTGTTTTGATTTTTTCCCTCTAACGGAATGTTTTTAATGCATAGGTCTACATATTCTGAAATTATAGTTATATTCTAAAATCAGGAGTCCCATAATACGCAGTCAGTTCCTGCGAGTTACATTTGTCCTGTGCGAGGTGTTTGCGCCTCTCGCACGACAGTTTGGTAAGTGTTTTGGGTTCTTTCCCTCTAATGGAATGTTTTTAAGACTTGGTCTATAAATTTTCAAATTATCATCATATTATCTAATCGAGGGTCTTGTGACCATGCGGTCAGTTCTTGCGAGTTACATTGGTCCTGTGCGAGGTGTCCGAGCCTCTCACGGGGCCGTTTGGGGGGTGTTTTCGGTTTTCACCCTCTGGCATTTTAATAAGACTAAGTATATATATTTGTAAATTATTGTCATGTTCTCAAACTAGGAGTCTGGTAGCCATGCGGTCAGCTCTTGGGAGTTATATTGGTCCCGTGTAAGGTGTATGTGCATCTCTCGGGGCTGTTTGGGGGTGTTTTTGGTTTTCTCCCTCTAACGGCATATTTTAAGTCTAAGTGTAGATATTTTCCCTTTTTTATCATATTCTCAAAACAGGAGTCCGGTCACCATGTGATCAGTTGCTCTGAGTTAATTTGGTGCGGTGAAAGGTGTCAACGCCTATCGCGGGGCTGTTTGGGGGTGTTTTGGATTGTTTCCCTCTAATGACATATTTTTAAACCTAAGAGTAGAAATTTTAAAATTATTTTCATATTCTTAAATCATGAGTCGCATCAACACATGATCAGTTTTTGGGAGTTACCATGTCCCGTTTGAGGTGTCCGCACATCTCACGGGGCCGTTAAGGGGGGTGTTTTAGGGTTTTTTCGTCTAACGACATGTTTTTAAGCCTAAGTGTCGAAATTTTCAAATTATCATCATATTCTCAAATTGAGGGTCCCTTGAGCCTACTGCTAACTCCCGTGAGTTATATTGATCCCGTGGTAGGAGTTCGCGCCTCTCACGGGGAGGTTTGGGGAGTGTTTTGGGTTTTTTCATTCTATCGACATGTTATTAAGCCTAAGTGAAGATATTTTCAAATTATTAATATATTCTCAAATTGTGAATCCTGTGACCATGCGATCACTTCTTGAGCGTTAAATTGGTCTCATGCGGCATGTATTTAAGCCTAAGTGTATTTATTCTTAAATTATTGTTATATTCTAAAAGTGAGAGTCCTATGACCGCATGGTAAGTTCTTACGAGTTACATTTGTCCCGTGTGAGGTATTTGCGCATCTCACATGGAAATTTGGCAGGTATTTGGGGGATTTCGCCTCTAACGGAATGTTTTTAGGCCTTGGTCAATAAATTTTCAAATTATCATCATATTCTCAAACTGAGAGTCTCGTGGCCACATGGTAAGTTCATGTGAGTTACATTGGTCCCGTGGGAGGTGTTCGTGCATCTCGCAAGGCCATTTGGGTGGTGTTTTGGGTTTTCTCTCCCTAACGACACGCTTTTAAGCTTTTGTTTAGATATTTTCAAATTATAGTGATATTCTCAAATCGGGAGCCCTATGACCTTACGATCAGTTGGGGGAGTTACATTATCCCGTTTGAGGTTTTCGCAGCTCTCACTGGGCCGTTTTGGTGGTGTTTTGGGTTTTCTCCCTCTAACAGTACATTTTTAAACCCAAGCCCAGATATTCTCAATTTATCCTCATAATCTCAAAACGGAGTCTTCTCACAATGGGGTCAGTTGCTGCGAGTTACATTGGTCTCGTGAGAGGTGCCCACGCCTATCGCGAGGATGTTTGGGAGGTGTTTTGGGTTTTTTCCCTCTAACGGCATATTTGTAAGCCTAAGTGTATATATTTTCAAATTAGAGTCATATTATCAAACTGGAAGTCGCATGACCATGCGATCAACTTTTGGGAGTTACAATGTCCCGTGTGAGATGTTTGTGCTAGTCACGGGACCGTTTGGGGGGTGTTTTTGGTTTTCTCCCTCTAACGTCATGTTTTTAAGCATACGTGTAGATATTTTTAAATAATACTCATATTTTCAAATCGGGGGTCCCATGACCTCGTGGTCAATTCCCGCGACTTATGTTGGTCCCGTGCTAGAAGTCTGCGCCTCTCACCGGTCCATTTGGGGAGTTTTTTGGGTTTTGGCACTCTAAAGGCAGGTTTTTAGCTTCAGTGAGATATTTTCAAGTTAAAATTATATTCTCAAATCGGTAGTGTCATAAGCACATGGCCAGTTCCTACGGGTTACATTTGTCCCATGGGAGGTGTTTGCGCGTCTCGCGTGGCATATTGGTGGGTGTTTTGGGTTTTTTCCCTCTTAGGGTCCGTTTGTTTGGCATAATTTGCCTAGGCAAATGTCAAAAAGTTGGCAAATATGAAAATTTACCCACATTTTGGTTGTTTGGTTGCATAATTTTGCCTAGGCATTATTTGCCAATGTACAACACCTCCTATGCACAATCTGTGGGCAAATTTTGCTTACCTATTTGAGTGGGAAATATTTGCCCACAAATTTGCCAACTTCTTAAACGGTTTTAATGTTTTAAAAAATAATTTAAAAACTGTTTTAAATAATTAAAAAACTGTTATGAATATTTAAAAATTGTTTTATAATGTTTCAAAAACTGTTTTTAATATTATAAAAAATTGTTAAGAAAATGTTTACAATTTTTTTAAAAAACCGTATTAACAAAATATTGTAAAAACTGTTTTTAACATTTTTAAAAACTATTGTGAATATATTATAAAAACAGTTTTAAATTTTTAAAAAATAATTTTAAAGACTGTTTCAAATATTTAAAAAAACTATATTTAAAAACTGTTTTGTAATGTTTTGAAAACTGCTTTTAATATTATAAAAAATTGTTAAGACAATGTTTTACAAATTTTTTGAAAAACCGTAATATAAAAATATTGTAAAACAGTTTTTAACATTTTTAAAAACTATTTTGGATATATTATAAAAACTGTTTTAAAGTTTAAAAAAAATATTTTGTAAAACTGTTTTAAATACTTTAAAAAAACTGTTGTGAATGTTTAAAATTTGTTTTGTAATATTTTAAAAACTATTTTTGATATTATAAAAAATTGTTAAGAGAATGTTTTACAAATTTTTTGAAAAAACGTAATATGAAAATATTGTAAAAATAGTTTTTAACAATTTTAAAAACTGTTTTGAATATAATATAAAAACAGTTTTAAAGTTTAAAAACAAAATTAAAAAATATTTTAAATAGTTAAAAACTGTTGTGAATATTTAAAAATTGTTTTGTATTAAAAAAAATTGTTAAGAAAACGTTTTACAATTTTTTTTAAAACTGTAATATAAAAATATTGCAAAAACTATTTTTAACATTTTTGAATATAATATAAAAATTGTTTTTAAATAAATTAATTGGATTGACTTTAATTTCGCCTAATGTTGTTTGATAGCGTCATTTGAATTTGCCTAGGTAAAATTTGCTTAGGCAAAATTTGCCTAGGCAAATTTTGCCATGCCCACTCTTTTGCCCACTTGCAACCAAACGGACCCTTAGAGAATGTTTTTAAGCCTTGTCCTATAAATTTTCAAATTATTATCATATTCTCTAACCAGGGGTCCTGTGACCACGCGGTCAGTTCCTGCGAGTTACATTGATCGTGTGCAAGGTGTTTGCGCCACTCACAGAGCTATTTGGGGGTGTTTTCTGTTTTCACACACTAGCGACATGTTTTTAACCCTAAGACTATATATTTTCAATTTATCATCATATTCTCAAATCGGGAGTCCCGCTTCCACGCTGTCAGTTCCTGTGGGTTACATTGGTCCCGGAAGAGATGTTTGCGCATCTCACGGGTCCGTTTTGTTGGGGGGGGTTATGTTTTCTCCCTCTAACGACACGTTTTTTTGTCCTAAGTCCATATATTTTTAAATTATCATCATATTTTCAATACGGTAATCTCATGACCTTTTGATCTATTTCTAGGAGGTACATTGTCCCATTTGATGTGCTCGCACCTCTCACGGAGCTGCTTGGGGGTGTTTTTGGTTTTTTCCATCTAACGGCTCATTTTAATGCCAAGTATAGATATTTTGAAATTATTACCGTATTGTCATATCAGGACTCCCGTGACCACGCGGTCAATTCCTACGAGTTACATTGGTCGCGTGCGAGGTGTCCGTGCCTCTAATAGAGCCGTTTGGGGGGTGTTTTGGGTTTTCATCCTCTAAGGACATGTTTTTAAACCTAAGTGTTGATATTTTCAATTTTTTGGTTAGGTTTTTCAAGTTACATTGGTCCCGTGTTAGAAGAATGTTCCCTTCACGGGGCCATTTTGGGGGTACTTTGGGTTTTCGCCCTCTAACGGCATGTTTTTAAGCCTAAGTTAAATTATTTTCAAATTATCATCATATTCCCGAACAAGGAGCCCTGTGACCAAACGATAATTCTTACGAGTTACATTGGTCCCATGCGAGGTGTCTACACCTCTCGGTAGGCTGTCCGTTGAGTGTTTTGGATTTTTCGTCCTCTAACAATGTGTTTTTAAGCTTAAATTTAGATATTTTTAAATTATTGTCATATTCTCAAATCGGGAGTCTCCTGACCATGCTGGCAGTTTCTGTGAGTTGTATTGGTCCAGTGCGAGGAATACGTGCATCTCACAGGGCTGTTTGGATTGTGTTTGGAGTTTTTTTTCCTCTAACGGAACACTTTTATGCCTAAGTCAAGTTATATTAAAATTATCATCATGACGCGGTCAGTTTGCATGAGTTACATTTGTCCCATCTGAGGTGCCCGCATGGGACCAATGTAAATATTTTCAAATTGACAGAATATTTTGAAATAGGGAGTCTCGTGACCAAGAAGTCATTTTTTTCGAGTTACATTGGTCCCGTGCGAGCTGTTTCCACCTCTCATGGAGCCATTTGGGGGGTGTTTTTGTTTTCTCCCTCTAACGAGACATTTTTAAACCTAACTCTAGATATTTTCAAATTATTGTCATATTCTTAAAGCTGGAGTCCCGTGACCACACGATCAGTTTCAGCGAGTTACATTAGTCCCATGCAAGGTGTCCATGCCTCCGATAGGGCCGTTAGGGGGTGTTTTTGGTTTTTTCCCTCTAATTACATGTTTTGAAGCCTAAGTCTAGTTATATCAAACTTATCGTGATATTCTCAAACTAGAAGTACCATTCGTGAACACGCACTCGGTTCTTATGAGTTACATTGGTCCTAAGAGAGGTGTTTACGCCTCTAGCGAGGCGATTTATTGGATGTTTTGGCTTTTCATCCTGTAACAACATGTTTTGAAGCCAAAGTGTAGATATTTTCAAGTTATCAATATACTCCCAAGACGTGGGTCCCGTGACCACGCGATCAATTCCTACAAGTTACATTGGTCCTGTGCAAGGAGTTTACACCTTTCACGGGTCCATTTGGGGAGTGTTTTGGGTTTTCTCCCTATAACTGCATATTTTTAAGCATAATTGTACAAATGACATTGTCCGCCTTCTAGCGACATCACATTTCGGCTGATAGGTCGTGAGATATGTCGTTCATTTTGTTCTTCAAAATACCACGTACTATTTTAAATATTTATAGGTCGTTTCCTAGTTCATTACTAATGACACTTAATCTCGTTCAAATGACATTGATAAGTCGTTCTAACGGCATGTGCCACCTCAAGTATTTTACTTTGCGATAAATACATGTTTTGGAAGACATTTTGTGTAAGAGTATTGCCATATGAAAACTGCAGATTTCCAGAATTTTATTCTTCACTTTTAGGGAACATATCATTGTTTTTATTTCACACAAAAGATCCCATATACGTTTGTAAATCATTTGGAACCCAAAAGACTTTTTGTCGAAGTTTTTCTTGTAGATAAGGATTTCTCTACTCCTGGATTGATAGTTCTTGCTAGGGAAATTTGCTGATGACTGTGGTCATTGGGGATACTCAAGGGTATTCATTTCTAAAGGAGGAGGTAAGATTCTTCATGTTCATCATGGAAACTTACTTGTGCTAGGTTGCGATCTATGTGGATTTTCTGCAGGAGATTCATTATAGATTTCGTTATGTAATTATAAGTTTCGATTTATGTTTGATAGTGAAATAACAATATTTACCCGAGAGTTTTTTTTCTGAATCTTGTTTCCCTCTTGATTTGTGATTGCATGCTTGATTTATACACATAGATGCGTGTCTAGGGTTCATTAAATTTTTCATTGAAGATTGACACTAATTAAATAAGTTTTAAATTGGAAATTCGCAAATTAAATAATTAATTAATATCACGCCTTCTCAAATTGGTATCAGAGATTTTAGCTCGGGATTTTTACCTCTTCAAAATGTATTAGATCCTGTTGCTCTAAATTATCGATTGATTCTATTTCCGCAAATTCTTTGTGATATCATTTTTTTAAAATCTAATTTTGAATTATTTTTACAATTTTTTGGAGGGATAACTTATTTGATCGGATGGCTGCCTTTGATGCCATATATTCTATCTATTGGAAATCCTACATGAGATCTTGTTTACTATCGAAGAATGCGTTTGGATTATTTATGAAAGACGGTTGAATCCTCCGACTATCACCACTGAAAATGTCACTAGTCTAAAACATGTGTCTGACTACACTGAGGATGATTATAAATGGACTACTTATAACTCCCGTGGCCTTAGCATTATTTCTCGAACCATCACCCCTAACGACTTTCACCATATTATAACGTGTGCCATGTCTAAATAGGCATGGGATATCCTCCAATTTACACATGGGGGTACCAATGCAGTTAAGGTGTCTAAGTTAATAAATTTTACCACCTAGTTTGAAATAACCACCATGTCAGAGTCCGAGTGTTTTGACGAATTTTATGCGAGGTTGTCGGACATAGTCAATACAAGTTTTAATTTTGGTGAGAAAATTTAGGAGACAAGAGTTGTTAAGATGATTTTGAGGTTATTCCTATCCTGTTTTATTCCTAAGGTCAGTGTTTTAAATTCTTTGGGGATATGAGATACACTTAGCTTAGAAGAAATCGTAAGACACCTTCAAACTTATGAGATCGACATTTTCTTAAAACTGGTAAGCCTAAGTATAAAAGTATTTCACTTAGGTTACAATCTATAAAAGGTGAGGAAGTGCCTAAAAACTAGAAGAAATAGAGAGATTGTGAGTCCGAGACTGAGGGAGAGTTTCATTTTGATGATGTGGCCATGGTTGCTAAAATTTTACAAGTTTCTCAAATTTTCCAAATAAAATTCTTAAAATAAAAGGACGTTTGAGAAAAATAAAGAGAAAGAAGAGGACAAAGAGAGAAGTGAGAAATAGGAAGAGGCGATATGTTTTGAGTGCGAGGGAAAATGGCACAAAGTGTTTGAATGTTCCACTATGATAAAGAGAAAGGTAAAGAAAATTGCTATGCCAACCACTCTTAGCGATAGTGATAATGAGGTGAATGATTCTGGGGATGAATCATCACACGGTATGTGTGTTTCCTTTATATCTAGTAACATGAACACATCTAGGTTGTACTACAATGGTGAGGACATTTGTATATGTGCGACCCTTGATGATTATTTGACTATTTGTAGTGTTTCTGAGAGTGACATTATAAGGAAGGGTCAAAACGACCCCCAAAAAGAGTTTAAAGATTTATACACTGAGATTTTAAAGACGAAGAAGTTGAATAAAGAGTTAGGTCTTATGGTGTTTGTAACACCCCGCAGAATAAAATATCGGGTGAACAGTCCTATATCAGATTATAACAGGAATCCCAGTTGGTTCATTCTTAGCATCACTGTCGAAAACCTTCTTAAAACTTACTAACCATTTAGTATTCCAAAAATCCGGTGCTAAATTTTAACTTTTTATTTAAACAAGACAATAACATGCGAAAATACATATGAATCATTCACAACAACTTAATCAAATGAACTGAATAAATAATTAAACTAACTGCCGAATATACCATCGGGCACCAAAGTAAATAGTCCAACAACAATCATCCAACAACTAAATAAATAAATCTGAAAACTGTAATGAAAAGTTTGGTCGACAATCCCTAAGTAAAACTGAAATAGACAGATGATTCCTACTCTAGGAAAGAATGAACGATGCATCTAATCCAAGCTCCTTCTGGCATCCACATGTGCCATAACTACATGTCCCTGGAATAGAAGATCAAGTCTGGCGTCCCTGTGGCTGGACATCTAAAAAGTTTTAAAAATAGTTTTAGAGCAAGGGTTAGAACCCAAAACATTTAGAAAATGTTTAGAAAGTGAATTAACTACTGTAATTAAAAATGTATGAATGCACTTCATTTATAAGTAAGTGTCGCAATCTCTTGAGTACATACTCACCCCTCCACTAATGTACACACCTAATGGTTACCTTAACCCCACCTAGTTGTACTCCCCCGTCCAACTAGTCCAATTATAACCCTCCCTTGCCTTCCTACTCTAAACTAGGTACTGTTATTCATGGGTTATAAGTTATCTCTCGAATTAACCTAATTAATCCCGTTTAAATAATATCATATAACCATGACACAAGTTATATAAAGTAAATACATCCCACATTATATTATAACCCGCATTTAATATTTAATATCATTATATACATATCTTTACTAAAACATCCACACATATATCATCTGTATATCCATCCTTCTGAGTATACCCTCGCCGGATGATTTCCTCTAAAGTACTATCATACTAGGTATGCTCACCTAACCTAGTTACCCTAGTCGGGATCGCTCACCAACTTGGCCAAAAATATCAACGTAGTGGAGGCGGTCATATTCCTTCCCTGAAAGTGAGATAAGCCCCTCACCCATATACCGGAGGCTATGACCTGGGGATATACTCTTCCTACTCCTCAAGCTAGGGGATTCACCCACATCGCGTAAGCTCCCTTGATAGCACTAGAGTGTATAAATTAAATAAATATCTAGTCACTGATATTTAATAGCACACACAACATATATATAAATAAATATATATATATATATATATATATATATATATATATATATATATATATATATATATATATATATTAGTACCACTTTGTATATATATTAAAAACCTCGGCTTTACCGTGTACTAAAATCCGTAACACTAGCCTATATATACCTGATTATATGGTTCGTCTCTAATTTAATTAATTAATTTCACTATAATTAATTAATTTAAGGCAGTGTCGCTCAACTAAATTACCCGGACATTTTCCCTCGGTCCGAAATTTAACCTTTTAGAATTTATTTCACCAAATTTCGTTAATAAGTTTGACACTCTTATTAAATTTAATATTCCTTAATACTCATCCCATAAGACTCCTAGTATTAAATTCTATTCAATTTCTATCAATTAAATTCTTCCGTAAGATACCAACCTGTATGCTAAATTCATCCGAAATTCCCATTCAAATACGTTCATATATTTTCACGCGTTGTTCATTCTAAATACTCCCAAATTCATATCTCATATTTATCTCTATCTAATCGAACGATAAAATAATGTTCCTCAGTATTTTTTCAAAGTCCTTCACTCATTTACGGTGATTTCCAAATAACCCGAATTTATTTCTTCATAAAGTTGTCGGTCCCACGCACCCTTTCATAGAAAAATAATTATAAATTAAAAAAAACTCAGAAAAATACGAGGTCAGTTCCCACGCGACCATGATGAAAAGATATGCAATGCAAAGTTTTAAAATAACTGAAGGTGTTGAACGATCGACCCCTTGGGTCGATCGATCGATCGATCAGATATTCATCTTCGTCCCCGAATCTGTTTCCACCATTAACGCACAACCAAGCTTTAATACTCTCTCCCACTATTATGCCATCATAACCAATAATATTTAACACATGGAAAAGGTTCTAAACCTCATAGAGACCTTAAATTCGTAATTTGTTTTCATAATTTTTAAGTTTCTCGATTCGGATATTTTTTGGGTTTTACTCATTCGATTTTCAATTCATCATCATAGTTCCAAATCAGACGCCCAATAGATACTGGTTCATACTACAATCCGATTTCCATGATTTCATTACCATATACAAACACTAATTGAGTATCAAATCCACATAATTTTCCCAATTCATTGAAAACCCATTTTCATGTAAATCCCACACCCAAAAATGAATTTTGGTTTACACCTCGCATAATATGAATTGGTTATCATCTATTTAAGAATCACAATAGTTAACTGCTTGCCTCTAATTGTTTGTAGAGTCTGATCCGTTGGTGTAGAGAAAGGGTTGATGAAGAACACCCAATTTGTCCCTCGATTTGTCTCCAAAAGATCCCCAATTTGTTCTTCACTTGCTTCCTTTGTTTTTGTTTCAAGGCCTCATGTTTAGAATTTGTTAACTGCCGTTCAACACTCCCTCAATTAGGTTTAAAACCCATAATCACGTTTTTAGTCATATGGGCCTAATTAAAATGGCCCAAATCTCCCGTGCGAGCCTGACTATGTCCAAAAATACCACGAGACCCAATTACTACTCCCGAGTACTCTTTTCTGACTATCTCGACCCATCCGGAAGCAATCGTGCACTCAGAATTGTCATCTAAAACACTTTATAACATTAGCAAATTTCGACCTAAAAAATGCGACACATAACAATTTGAACAATTAAACTTAGAGTCGCTAAAAGTTAGAATAATTCTTCCCACTCTAATAAATTCGCCAAATCATAATTTTCTCCAATTTAAATAATTTTATTTCTCCCAAAAATAGTTAAATAGCAAATCCAAAAAATTGCGGGGTGTTACATACTCCCCCCTTACAAAGGAATATCATCCTCGAAATTAAGATAATCCTAGTTCTTCATGCTTCGAATATCAGTCCCTAGTCCTATGCCTCCAAACTCGCTACATCTATCTCTCCTACTTCTAACTATGAGTTATAGAAATATGCATTTTAATTAACCAGGGGGACCATACACCCTGTACCCGTGCTTAATCGCACGAAAGTTACCCTAATTGACCAGGGTTCCCATACACCCTGTCCCCGTGCTTAACCGCATGAAAGTTACCCGACTATGGTAGATGTAACCCGTAATGTAACTTCGAACCCGTAGTCATGTCATATATTTAAATAATAGTCGGGGTACCCAACCCATGTACTAATGACCAAACATCTCCCCACTTCCAATGTCGCGTTAAGCTTCATGCGTGGGACGTATCGCATAGTTGTATCTAAACAAGGAACCCCCCGATACACTACTACCTAACATTATTGATCATTAAGATCCATTAGACCCTCAGTCCATAGCACGTACCCCAAAATAATTGTCTCCTAACACAAAAGTATACACGCCTACTCTTACGATACAAAAGACAACATAAAATACCCCCCGTTGCTATCACTAGCTGTTGCACAAAATAAACCCCGAACTATCTCTCCCTGCTCAAAAATAAATCTAACCACCCTATTTCACTTCAGTAGATACCCCTACTTACTGGGATAAAAATATGAGAGCATAAGACCTCATTATGTGTTTATCGCACCACACAATACAACTTATATACACACATATATAGGCTAGACGCCCTCTCAGGTGACACCAAGTAAAATTCTTTTGTACCTGGTGTCGCGAACACCAAACCTTACCCTCACTATCCACGATAGCTCAAATCCATCTCTATCCAACCGATATTTTGAAGAATCATCTACCATACTCCCATAATTCTCGAAAGTAGTGACCACGCGTACAATTCAAGCTTTCTCTCTGTCTACACCACTCTCTCGTGGTTAACACCAAATAAATACACTACCCCCACCCCCCCCACACACAGATATATATATATATATATATATATATATATATATGTAATATGGATGCTATAGCCAACGCATCCACTAAATTCGACTTACCTGTGAACTCTAGTGAAAATAATTTTTATATTGTGACACCCTCACTATCACTTAAAACATACCCCATGACCATAGGATAAAAAGATAATTACCTCCATACTCTAGCTGCAATGGATGATCCTCGAGTTCATGAGTAGCTTGCCCCAGCCCGAACAAACCCATGACATGTTGAAGTGGTTGTACATCCAGAATCTCGTCCTGTAGTTAACCCGTACCTCACTTAGGACAATCTATCTTCACATTTAATGCTTCCCCACAAATGAAACACCTCATAATAAATTCAACCTGCCAATGATACCTTCCTTGTTGGCCTTGTCAAAAGTCCTGGCCATCTTGTCGATAGCTCCCAGATCTAAATCGCTTGGCCTAATTCCCCTGTCAGAAATCTTGCCCCTGATGTCCCTCTGTTTGCTGTTGGGATACCCCACTGTACTATTCCCTCCCGCTTTATCCGACTGGCTAGGTTCCATGCCCCTCCTGCTTCTTTTCACGTGGAGGCGATATTCCTGGCAGTGTAGGAGTGCTGCATTAACGACGTCTGTATAAGCTACCAATGCAGGATTACGAACCAAATGTTTCCTGATCCTCCAGACTAACCCGTCCATGAACTTTGACTTTTTTCTTTCTTCGTTGTTTACCTCATCCGGTATAAAATTTACCAAACGAGTGAATTCTTCCTCGTAATCGACCACTGAATGGTCCCCCTGAGTCACCTCACTGAATTTTCTCCTCATTTCGGCCTCAACTACTGGCGGGAAATACTGGCGGTCAAATTGAACCCAAAAGTCTGCAATAGTTAATTTATCCCTTTCCTCAAGGGTGGTCATTGAATCCAACCACTGTAGCGCTGCTCCCACTAACCTAAAAGTAGCTAGCATTTTCTTCTGCACTTCATTGCAATCTACCATACATAGGTGACGCTGAATATATCTCTTCCACTGACACACTAGAACTACATCTAAACCTCCTCGAAACTCTGGTGGACGGCCTTTTTGAAAGGCCTCTCATACTTGTTTCCACTCCGACGGCCCAAGTTGGGTTCGAACATTTGGTACCACTAACGCATGTGGCTGATCTCGTGGAAAGTAACTTGCCATTGCAATCATCATCGCTTGAACTTACTGTGCCACTAATTCGGTCGTCTGTGAGGTCGAAATCATCTGTGGAAGTTATTGCAGTAACTCTGGCTCCTGACGAGACTCTCTAGTCTCATCTCCCCCTGTTGCCCTAGATGCTCTCTTCTCTTGGGCAGCATCTGAAATAAGAATCGAATCGTATGAGTTCACCATCAAATATAAAGTAATTGGTAGAAGAACTTAAATGCACATACGTATAAGAATACAACAATCCTATGATAGAGCTCTACATCAAAGAATGCTAATCTGAAACGTGAAAAGCCGTACAGATCCTACGGACACTAGAACCTGATGCTCTGATAATATCTGTGATATCGGGTGATCAGTCCTATATCAGATTAAAACATGAATCCCAGCTGGTTCATTGTTAGCATCACTGTCGAAAACCTTTTTAAAACTTACTAACCACCTATGATAGGGATCTACATCAAAGAATGCTAATCTGAAACGTGAAAAGCCGCACAGATCCTACGAACACTAGAACCTGATGCTCTGATAATATCTGTGATACCCCACCCAATAAAATATCGTGTGATCAGTCCTATATCAGATTAAAACATGAATCCCAGTTGGTTCATTATTAGCATCACTGTCGAAAACCTTTTTAAAACTTACTAACCACCTAGTATTCCAAAAATCTGGTGCCAAATTTTAAGTATTTATTTAAACAAGACTATAACATGCGGAATACATATAAATCATTCACAACAAACTGAATCAAATCAACTGAATAAATAATTAAACTAACTGCTGAATAAACAATCGGGCACCAAAGTAAATAGTCTAACAACAATCATCCAACAACTAAATAAATAAATATGAAAACTGTACTGAAAAGTTTGGGCGACAAGCCTTAAGTAAAATTGAAACTGTAGATGATTCCTACTCTAGGAAAAAATGAACGATGCGTCTAATCCAAGCTCCTTCTAGCATCCACATGTGCCGTAGCTACGTGCCCCTGGAATAGAAGATCAAGTCTGACCTCCTTGTGGCTAGACATCTAAAAGGTTTTGAAAATAGTTTTATAGCAAGGGTTAGAACCCAAAACATTTTGAAAATGTTTAGCAAGTGAATTACCTACAGTAAATAAAAATGTATGAATTCGCTTCATTTTTAAGTTAGTGTCACAATCTCTTAAGGACATACTCACCCCTCCACTAATGTGTACACCTAACTGTTACCTTAACCCCACCTCGTTGTACTGCCCCGTCCAACTAGTCTGAGTATAACCATCCCTTGCCTTCCTACTCTAAACCGACTATTATATTATTCATGGGTTAGAAGCTATCTCTTCAATTAACCTAATAAATTCCTATTAAATAATATCATATAACTGTGACACTAGTTATATGAAGTAAATACATCCCACACTGTATTATTACCCGCACATAATATTTAATACCATTATATATATATTTTTACTAAAACATCCACACATATATCATTTGTATACCCATCCTTCTGAGTATACCCTCACCGGATGATTTCCTCTAAAGTACTATCATATTAGGTATGCTCACTTAACCTAGTTACCCAAGTCGGAATCGCTCACCAAATTGCCCTAAAATATCAATGTAGTGGAGTCGGTCATATTCCTTCCCTAAAAGTGAGATAAGCCCATCATCCATATACCAGATTCTATGACCTGGGGATATAGTCGTCCAACTCCTCAATCTAGGGGATTCACCCACATCGCGCAACCTCCTTTGATAGCACTAGAGTGTATAAATTAAATAAATATCTACTCACTGATGTTTAACAGTACACACAATATATATATATATATATATAGATATATATATACTATCAGCACACCATAGATATATTATAAACCACGACTTTACCATGTACTAAAATTTGTAACACTAGCCTATATATACCCGAGTCTATGGTTCGATTCTAATTTAATTAATTAGTTTCACTATAATTAATTAATTTTAAGTAGTGTCGCTCAACTACATTACCCGGACATTTTCCCTGGGTACGAAATTTAACCATTTAGAATTTATTTCACCAAATTTCGCTAATAAGTTTGACACTCTTATCAAATTTAATATTACCTAATACTAATCCCATAAGACTCCAAGTGTGAAATTCTATTCAATTTCTATCAATTAAATTCCTCCTTAAGATACCAGCCTGTATGCTAAATTCATCCGAAATTTCCATTCGAATACGTTCATATATTTTCGTGTGTCATTCATTCTAATACTCCCAAGTTCATACCCTAGATTCATACCTATATGATCCAAGGATAAAATAATGTTCCTCAGTATTTTTCCAAAGTCCTAAACTCATCTATAGTCATCTCCAAATAACTCGAATTTATTTCATCCTAAAGTTGTTAGTCTCGCGCACCATTTTGTAGAAAGATCATTATAAATTCAAAAAAAAAAAGAAAAATACGAGGTCGGCGCCCACACTACCATGACAAAAACATCTATAATCTAATGTTTTAAAATAACTGAAGGGGTCAATCGATTGACTAGATATTCATCTTCCTCCCCGAATCTGTTTCCATCATTAACGCACAACCAAGCTTGTTATCCACTCTCCCAATATTAGGCCATCACAACCAATAATATTTAACACATGGAAAAGGTTTTAAACCTCCTAGAGACCATAAATTCATAATTTGTTTTCATAATTTTGAACATTTGTTGATTCGGGTATTTTCTAGGTTTTACTCATTCGATTTTCAATTCATCATCATAGTTCCAAATCAGACGCCCAATAGACACTGGTTCATACTACAATTAGATTTCCATGATTTCATTACCATATGCAAATATTAATTGAGTATCAAATTGACATAATTTTCTCAAATCTTCAAAAACCCATTTTCATGTAAATCCCACACCCAAAAACGAATTTCGATTTACACCTCCCATAATATGAATTGGTTATCATCTATTAAAGAATCACAACAGCTAACCGCTTGCGTCTAACAGTTCATATAGTCTGATCCGTTGGTGTAGAGAAAGGCTTGATGAAGAACAACCAATTTTTCCCTCGATTTGTCTCCAAAAGATCCCCAATTTGTTCTCCACTTACTTCCTCTGCTTTTCTCTCAAGCCCTTATGTTTAGAATTTGTTAACTGCCATTCAACACTCCCTCAATTAGGTTTAATACCCCTAATCACGTGTTTAGTCATATGGGCCTAAATAAAATGGCTCAAATCCCCGTGCAGGCCCAACTATGTCCAAAAATACCCCGAGACCCGATTACTACTCCCAGGTACTCTTTTCTTACTATCTTGGCTCATCCGGACTTAACCATGCACTCAGAATTGTCATCTAAAATACTTTATAACATTTCCAAATTTTGACCTCAAAAATGCGACACATAATAATTTGAGCAATTAAACTTAGAGTCGCTAAAAGTTAGAATAATTCTTGCCACTCCAATAATTCTCCAAATCATAATTTTTTCCAATTTAAATAATTTCATTTCTCCCAAAAATAATTAAATACCAAATCCTCAAAATTATGGGGTATTACAGTGTTAGATTTGGAGAGAGAGAGAGAGAGAGAGTTTTTAACGGGGTGTGAGGCATAGACGAGTTAACTCGATAAGGTGAAGGTTTGTTTAAGTGACCAGGTTATTGTCTTAGTCCAAGAAAAGGGTGAACTTGAATCCCGGTGTACCAACTAGAGAGAGATCTTGAACGTTCTTAGGAGTTCAGGTTTACTATAGAGGATACGTTTAAGAAGGTTGGAAAGATGCTCCTCAATCCTGCTTTGGGTAATTTTAAATGATTAGGAATAGATTATGATAGTTAATCTACTTCCCATGTTACACTCGAGATGGTTATTAAATTTGTGATAGATCCATATGGATCTCAACCTAACCCATCTAGGCATTTGTTTCTTCGTAGGAAAGAACGTTCTAATCATTTTGATAGAGGTGTTCCCAGACCCATTTTTGTTTGTTCCCATTGCAAGTAACGAGGACACCTTAGGGAATATTTCTTTAAGTTAGGTTATGTGTAAGTTTATACCACTTTATTCTAATACGCGCGTTCTCACACACACACCCACACATTATACTTCACATGCTCCTTCACATCGCATGAAAGATTTTGATCATTTTAGAGAACAAGTTGAGTATTTAGTCAAAACTTCACATGATTTGATGGAGGTTTTTCATAGGATTTCACCACCCTTGGAAAACACCTTCGTACCTAATTGTTGAGGTTTAGACTCGTTTGCTAGCATATGATGGTTTTCATGATGATATTTCATGCCTATTGCTAGTTTTTACCACTATTGTATTTTTTTTTTCATTTTGATATACTTTTAGAAAAACCCAAAAACATTTTTATTTTTGAATTTTTTTGGAAAAATACAAAAAACAATTGTATTTCTTTTTACACTATTTATGGATGTAAATTTAGAATGACCAAGTCACAACAACATTCCATATCCATGCGACTATTTGATCATGCCTTGAGATGATTTATCATTTCATCCATGTGCTTTATAATGTTTGGAGTCATTATGATGAGATTTGTGATTACTTTCTACATGTTTGACTCATGATTTCCTTTAATGCACACTAGCACGATTTTTTTTTATTATTCTTATCTATCACATGTTGATCGAAGTGTTTTCATCTCAATCCTATCTTTAAAATGAACCATATGGAATAAATCTTGAAAATGAAATTAGTTCATGTAAGAATTATTGCTCGTGAGGAATTTCTTTAATTAAAAAATGATGAGTGAACAGCAAATAACCTTTGTGTTAAAGCCACGGTTTGAAAGAGCCATAAATGTGTGGAATTGTAAAAAGTAGCCAAGGAAAAACTAGTTTAATTTTATATGATCATTCAAAAGAAAAATAATAGAAAAAAAATATATTCATTATTACATACGAGGGAGTTTGGTTTGAAACAAATCAACGGGTTTACACATCCTGATAAAGTCTTGAAAAAACATTACATAGTTTTAGACGTTATTTATGTGGAAATGATTTTAGGCTTTGATTTGTTAATTAGATTGAGTGCATGTGATTTCAATTCAATAACTTTTATGCCCAAGGACGATTTTGAGTTCCTTCGTAGGAGTATCCATATTCATCGTGCACATATGTCATGAATGTTTGAGTTGATTTTCCTATCGAATATGTTCACACCCGTTTATTATATTTCCACGGTTTGGTTATCTTAGTGTAAATTCATGGTGTGTGTTGTTTTGTAAATTATATTTACTTGAAAATTTTGAAAAATAAAAAAGATATTCTGAAAACCTTTTAAGTATATCCTTGCGTGAGCATAATTGACATATATTTGCAATGCTTGTCGTGACACTCCACATTTATTTTTGTTTATTCTTTTCCTTATCTATTTCGGACAATCAAAATGGAGGAGAACGCATTACGAATTAGGAATTATGGGGGAGTGAGAGTTTGACTTATGGTGGAGATTTGATATTTGACTTGATTTTATTTTAATTTGAAACTTGATACGTCACGAATATATTTGTTTTGTCTAGTGTGTAGGACTTTTATGATCATTAGGACAACACATAAAAATAAGTGAAAGGAAATAAAAGAAATTTGATTTGAAGAGATTTAAAGCTGAAATATTTTTAGGACTTGCATTTTTGATATCTTTCCACTTTTGGGTTCATGGGAGGGTATTAGATTTGTACAGGCATTTGATTGATAATTCGTATTGTTTTTATTTTGTACTAGCATCGAGATAGGAGATATTTGTAAGGACATAATTTTCATTGTTCTGATCCTAAATTAAGTATGTTACAGACCGCTACAACCATTGACAGAAGCTCACGATCATTTGTTCAAGAGGACGGATCAAAATATCAAGTACAACAACAACAATCTCTAAGGTTGATTTTAGTAAGGATTGTTGTTAAGTTTTGAATTTAGTTTACGCCAGTATTGGGATATTTTTTGAAATTATTTTTATCAAAATGAGGTCTTTTCTAAGTAAAACTATTGTTTGAAATACGTGTAAGAGATATTTTTAAAATATTAATTTTTTGCTTTCGTCGTTCAAAAGACAAGGTAATGTCATTCGCACAACTTTGACAAGTCGCTGAAAGGACCCCTCTAACGACATCACATGTCGTTTGATAGGTTGCAATATAGGTTGTTTCATTTTTGCTTCAAATGATCACGTACTGTTTTTCATCTTTATAGGTCATTAATAATGACATCTAATGTCATTCAAACAACATTCAGAAGTTGTTTTAACTAGATGTGTCGCCTTAAGTATTTTACTTTGTTATAAATACCAGTTTTGGATGACCTTTTCTTTATGACTTTTGCCAAAACGAAAAATGAAAATCTGTAAAATATTATTCTTCACTTTCAGGGCGCAAATCTTTGTTTTTGATTCACACAAAGGATCCCATATACATTCATGAATCATTTGGAAGCCAAAACACTTCCTGTCGAAGTTTTTCTTGTATAAAAGGATTTATCTACTACTAGATTAATAGTTCTTAGGGGGTCTATTTGCTGATGACTGTCGATCATTTAGGATACTCTAGGGTTTTCACTACTGAAGGAGGAGCTACGGTTCTTAACGGAATCTTTACTAGTGCTTGGTTGCGGTCAATGTGGATTTTCTACGAGAGATTCATTGCAAATTTCATTATGTAATTGTAAGTTGAGAATTACATTAGATAGTGAAATACAAGGTGTTGCCTCAAAGTTTTTTTTCTAGAATCTTACATGCCGCTTGATTTATTATTGCATGTTTGATTTATCCATATAGATGCATGATTATGGTTTGATAAAATTTGGATTGAAGATCCACTCTAATTAAATAAGTTTTAAACTGAAAGTTTTTGAATTAAATGATTAATTGATATAATGCATTCTCAAATTGTTATCAGGCCTTTAAGCTCGGGAGTTTTACATCTTTATTCTCAAACTGAAGCTTACGTGACCACACGGTCAGCTCCTGCGAGTTACATTAGTCCCGTGAGAGGTGTCTGCGCCTCTCATGGGGCAGTTTTGGGTTTTCCCTTTAACGGCATATTTTTAATCTACGGTGTAGATATTTTTAAATTATCATCATATTCTTAAATCGGGAGTCCCGTGATGATGCACTAAATTTGAAAAAGTTACATTAGTCTTATGAAAGGTGTTTGTGCCTCTCACGAGGCCGTTTAGGACTTGTTTTGGGGTTTTCCCCTATAACGACATGCTTTTAAAACTAAGTGTAGATATTTTCAAATTATCGTTATATTGTCAAACCGAAAGTCCCATAACCACGCAGTAACTTTTTATGAGTTACATTGGTTTTGCGTAAGGTGTTTGCGCTGCTCACGGGGCCGTTCCGAGAGTATATTGGTTTTACTCCCTTTAACGACACATTTTTAGGCCAAGGTCTAATTATTTTAAAATTATCGCCATATCTTCAAACTGGGAGCCCTGAGACCACACGGTTAGTTACTGCGAGTAACATTGGTCTCGCTCCCTCTAACAACATGTTTTTAAGCTTTAGTGTTGATATTTTCAAATTATCATGATATTCACAAATTGCAGGTCCCGTGATCATGCGGTCAATTCCTGCGAGTTACATTGATCATGTGAAAGGAATTCATGCCTCTCAAGGGGCAGCTTGGGGAGTGTTTTCAGTTTTCATGATCTAACAAAAGATTCTTAAACCTATGTGAAGATATTTTAGAATTATCATCATATTCTCAAATAGGGAATCCCGTGACCACGCGATCTGTTCGTGTGAGTTACATTGGTACATGAGACGTGTTCACGCCTCTCACGGGGCCGTTTGAAGGGTATTTTGTGTTTTCACCCTCTAGTGTCATTTTATTAGGCGTAACTCTATATCTTCTCAAATTTTTATCATATTCTCAAATCGGGAGTCCCATGACCACGACTCAGTTTCTAGGAGTTACACTGGTCCCGTGCGAGGTGTCTGTGCCTTTTGTATGGCAGTTTTTGGGGTGTTTTGGGTTTTTTCCCTATAATGACATGTTTTTAATCCTCATTCTAAATATTTTCAAATTAGTGTCATATTAACAAATCGGGGGTTACGTGACCAAGTGGCCAGTTACTGAGAGTTAGATTGGTCTCGTGCTCTTATAGGGCCGTTTGGGGGAGTGTTTGTGGTTTTCGCCTTCTAACAACATGTTTTTTTGGCATAAGTCTAGATAATTTCAAATTATTATCATATTCTCAAATCGGGAGTTCCATGATCACGCACTTAGATTCTGTGAGTTACAATGGTCCCGTGCAAGGTGTTCAGGCTTCTCACGGGACCGTTTGGGGGTATTTTTAGTTTTTGCCTGCTAACAGCATATTTTTAAGCTTAAATCCAGATATTTTCAAATTATCATCACATTCTCAAGCCTGGAGTCCCGTGACCACACGGTCTGTTCCAACGAGTTATATTGGTCCTATGCGAGGTGTCCGTGCCTCAAGCGGTGCCATTTATGGGGTGTTTTGAATTTTCTCCTTATAATGACATGTTTTAAGCTTGAGTGAAGAAATTTTCATATTATCATCATATTCACAAAATAGGAGTCCCGTGACCACACGATTAGTTCCTACGAGTTACAATGGCCTCGGGTGAGGCGTTCGTGTATCTCGCGAGGCCGTTTGTGGGGTGTCTTGCGTTTTTCCCTCAAACAGCATTATTTTGAGCGTAAGTGTAGATATTTTCAAATTGTGGTCATATTCTTAAACAAGGGATCTTGTGACCACGTGAACAATTCCTGTGAGTTTCATTGTCCCAGTGTGAGGAGTTTACAGCTCTTATGGGCCCATTTGGGGAATGTTTTGGGTTTTCTCCCTTTAACGACTTACTTTTAAGACCGAGGGAAGATATTTTAAAATATGATCATATTCTCAAACTAGGAATCTAGATCAGGAACACATTGGTCCGTGAGAAGTGTCTGCGCCTCTCACTGGGCCATTTGGAGGGTGTTTTCAATTTTCTCACCCCAACGGCATGTTTTAAGCCCAACTCTAGATATTCCCAAATTATCATCATATTCTCCGGTTAGTAGTCCTATTATAACCCAATTAGTTCCTAAGAGTTACATTGGTCCCGTGCGAGGTGTTCGCGCCTTTCTCATGGAAGCTTGGGGGTATTTTGGGTGTTCGTCCTTTAACAACATGTTTTTAAGCCTTCGCCTAGATGTTTTCAAATTATCATCAAATTCTCAAACCAAGAGTTTGGTGACCATGTTTCAGTTTCTGCAAGTTACATTGGTCCGGTGCTAGGTTTATACGCCTCTCACTAGGTAGTTTGGGGGGTCTTTTGGATTTTCTCCCTTTAACAAAAGGTTTTTTTAGCCTAAGTGTAGATATTATCAAATTATCATCATATACTCAAATCGAAAGTCCCAGGATAATGTGGTCAGTTTCTACGAGTTACATTGGTCCCATGTGAAGGGTTCATGCTTATCAGGGGGCCGTTTGTTGGGTGTTTTGGGTTTTTTTCCCTCAAACGGAACATTTGTAAGCCTAAGTCTAGATATTTTAAAATTATTATCATATTCTCAAAATGAGAGTCCCATCATCGTACGGTTTATTCCTGCAAGTCACATTGGTCCCTTGCGAGGTGCTCGTGCCTCTCGCTGGACTATTTAGGTGGTGTTTTGGGTTTTCATCGTCTAACATCATGTTTTTAAACCTAAGTGAAAAATTCTTTAAATTTCATCATATTCTCAAACTGGGAGTCTCGTGACCACGAGGCCAGTTTCTGTGAGTTACATTGGTATCGTGCGAGGCGTCTGCGCCTTTCACGAAACCATTTGGAGGTGTTTTGGGTTTTATCCCTTTAACGAATTTTTTTATGCCAAAGTATAATTACTTTTAAACTACCATCATATTCTCATACTGGGACTCTCGTGACCACGAGGTCAGTATATACGAGTTACATTGGTCCAGTGCGAGCTGTTCGTTCCTCTACTGGGGCTATTTGGGAGGTGTTTTGGGTTTTCTCCGTCTAACAATAGGTTTTTAAGCCTAAGTGTAGATATTTTCAAATTAGCAATGTATTCTCAAATTGGGAGTCCCATGAACATGTGGTTAGTTCAGGCGATTTACATTCATCACGTGCATAATGTTCGTGACTCTAGCGGGGCCGTTTGGGGGTGTTTTTGGTTTTCAACCTCTAATAGCATGGTTTTAATCCAAAGTGTTCGTATTTTCAAATTATTGTTATATTCTCAAATGGGGAGTCCCGCGACCATGAGATCAGTTTATATGAGTTACATTGGTCCTGTATGAGGTGTCCACACCTCTCACGGGGCAGTTTGGGAGGAGGGGTGTTTTATTTTTTTTCCATCTAATGGCACATTTTAAGCCTAAGTCTTGTTATTTTCAAATTATCATTATATTCCCAAATGGGGAGTCCCGTGACCATGCAGTCAGTTCATTTGAGTTACAATGGTCCCGTACGAGGTGTTTGTATATCTCGCGGAGCTGTTTGGTGGGTGTCTTGGGTTTTCGACCTCTAACAACCTGTTTTGATGCCTAAGTGTAGATATTTTCAAATTATTTTCATATTCTCAAACCAAGGGTCCCATGACTATGCGGTCAATTCCTGCTTGTTACATATTTCCCGTGCAAGGAGTTCACGCCTCTCACAGGATCGTTTCAGGAGTAGTTTAGGTTATCAACCTCTAATGATAAGTTTTTAAGCCTAAGTTAAGATATTTCAAATTATTATCATATTATCAATCCCATAATCTTGTAACCATGCGGTTAGTTCCTGCGAGTTACATTGGTCTGTGAGAGGAGTCCGCACTTCTCACAGGGCCATTTGGGCGGTGTTTTGGGTTTTCACCCTCCCACCACATGTTTTAAAGCATAAGTGTAGTTATGCTCAAATTATCATCATATTCTAAAAACGGGAGTTTCATGACCACGTGGTCAATTCTACATGTTACATTGGTCCCGTGCGAGGAATTCACTCCTCTCGCATGGTTGTTTTGGTGTTTTTTGGGTTTTCACCCTCTAAGGGAATGTTTTTAAGTCTTAGTCCAGATATTTTAAAATTATCGTCATATTCTCTAACTAATGGTCTCGTGATGATGCGATCAGTTCCTATACGTTACATTGGTCTCATGCGAGGTGTTCATGCCTAGCATGAGGCCGTTTGGGGGGTGTTTTAGGTTTTCGCCCTCCAACGACATATTTTTAAGACTAAGTGTAAATACTTTCAAATTATCATCATATTACAAAATTGGTAGTCCCATTACCATACGGTTAGTTTCAACAAGTTTGCCTCACACAGGGATGTTTTGGGGTTTTTTTGGGTTTTCACCCTCTAATGGCATTTTTTTAACCCCAAGTGTAGATATTTTAAAATTATCTGCCTATTCTCAAAACGAGAGTTCGATCAGCACGTGGTCAGTTCCTGTATGTTACATTGGTTCCGTTCGAGGTGCCCGTGCCTCTCGTGGTGCCGTTTGGGGGGTGTTTTTGATTTTCGCCCTCTAATGAGATGTTTTTAATACTGAGTATAGATTTTTTAAAATTATCATCATATTCTCAAATCGAGAGTCCCTTGACCACGCTGTCAATTCTTATGAATTACAATGGTCAATGCTTGGTTTTTATGCCTCTAGCTGGGCCTCTTGGTGGTGTTATGGTTTTTTGTCCTCTAACGGCATGTTTTTAAGCCCAAGTGTACATATTTTAATAGTAACATCATATTATGATATCGAGAGTCCTATGACCACACGGTCAGTTCTTGGGAGTTATAATGAACCCGTGCGAGGTGCTCACATCTCTCGCTGGGCCGTTTGGGGGGTGTTTTGGGTTTTCTCCTTCTGACGACATGTTTTTAAGGATGAATATAGTTATTTTCAAATTATCATCATATTCTCAAAACATTAGTCCCGTGACCATGCGAATAGTTTCGACGAGTTACATTGGTCTCGTGCGAGGTGTCAGCATCTCTCGCGGGGCCGTTTGGGGGGTGTCTTTTATTTTCGCCTTCTAATAGATTTTGTTTTAATCCCAAGTGATGGTATTTTAAAATTCCTGTCATATTCTCAAACCGGGGGTTTTATGACCATGCGATCAATTCCTTCCAATTACATTGGTCCCGTACGAGGTGTATGTGCCTCTCGTGGGGCCGTTTAGGAAGTGTTTTAGGTTATCTCCATCTAAGTGCATATTTTAAAGGGTAGGTGAATTTTTTTTCAAATTATCATCATATTCTAAAAATGGAAATCTCGTGACCACGCAGTCAGTTCCTACAAGTTAAATTGGTACGTGAGAGCTATCCATGTTTCTTAGGGGGGCCATTCTAGGGGTGTTTTGGGTTTTCAGCCTCCAGCGGCATGTTTTTAAGCCTAAGTATAAAAATTCTCAAATTATTGCAATATTCTCAAATTGGGAGTCCCTTAACCACGTGGTCAGTTCCAATGAGTTGTATTGGTCCTGTGCTAGGTATTCGCACCTCTCGCGTGGTAATTTGGGGGGTATTTTAGGATTTCATCCTCTAAAGGCTTGTTTTAAGCAATTAACTAGATGTTTTCTAATTATCATCATATTCTCCAATCGGGGATCCCCTAACCACATAATCGATTCCTTACATTGGTCCTGTGCGAGGTGCTTGCACGTCTCACGGGGCCATTTGGGGGGTGTTTTGGGGTTTTTCCCTCTAACGACATGTTTTTTAGCCTAAGTGTAGATATTTTCAAATTATTATCATATTCTCAAACCAATAGACCCATTACCAAGCGGTTAGTTTCGAAAAATTACGTCGGTCCCGTGTGAGGTGTCCATCCTTCTCACCATGCCATTTAGAGATTTCTTTGGTTTTCACCCACTAAAGGCACATTTTGAAGCCTAAGTTTAGATATTTTCAAATTATTATCATATTATGAAAACGGTAGTCCCATCACCACATGGTCAGTTCCTGCGAGTTACATTGGTCCCTTACAAGATGCCCGCGTCTCTCGCAGGACTATTTGGGGGGTGGTTTAGGTTTTCACCCTCTAACGACATGTTTTCAATCCGAAGCCTCGATAATTTCATATTATAGTCATATTCTCATACCAAGACACCCATTACCACGTGATCAGTTTAGGTGAGTTACATCAGTATTGGGCAAGGTGTTCGCACTTCTCACAGGGGCGTTTGTGGAGTGTTTTGGGGTTTTGCCCACTAATGGCACATTTTTAATCCTATTTCTAGATATTTTCATATTATCATCATATTTTTGAAAATGGAGTCCTATCACCGCGTGGTCAGTTCATGCAAGTTACATTTTGTCCCGTATGAGGTGTTCGCACCTCACACGGTGCCGTTTGGGGTGTGCTTTGAGTTTTCACCGTCTAACGTCATGTTTTTAAGCCTAAGTGTAGATAATTTCAAATTATTTTCATATTCCCATACCAAGAGTCTCGTGGCCTCACGATCAGTTTTTACGAGTTACATTAGTCCCGTGCGAGGTATTCGAGCCTCTCACGGGGCCGTTTTGGAGATGTTGTGGGTTTTCGCCCTCTAAGAGCACATTTTAAAGTCATAGTATAGATATTTTTGAATTAACATTATATTCACAAATTGAGAGTCCCCTAATCACATGGTCCCTTTTGGCGAGTTACATTGGTCCCGTGCGAGGTGTTTGTGCCTCTCACGGGGCCGTTTGGGGGGTGTTTGAGGTTTTCTTTCTAACAGAACATTTTTAAGCCTATGTCTAGTTATTTTCAAATTATCATAATATTATTAAATAGGGAGTCTCATGACCATGTGTTCAGTTTCTGCAAGTTACATTAGTCCCGTGCGACGTACCACACCTTTAGCGTGGCCGTTTGTTGGGTGTTTTCGGTTTTCATCCTCTAATGACATATTTTAAAGACTATGCGTAGATATTTTTAAATTGTTCTAATATTTTCTAACCGGGTGACTCAAGACCATGCAACAAATTTTCAAGTTACATTTGTCCCGTGCGAGGTGTCCGAGCCTCTCATAGGGACGTTTGGGGGGTGTTCTGGGGTTTAGATCTCTAACGAAAGGCTTTTATGTCTATGTGTAGATATTTTAAAATTATCAATGCATTCTCAAACTAGGAGTCCTCTGACCGCGCGATCAGTTTCTATGAGTTACATTGGTGTTGTGCATGGTGTCCGCGCCTCTCACGAGGCCATTTGTGGAGTGTTTTGGGGTTTCGTCCTTTAAAGACATGTTTTTAAGCCTATGTAAGTATATTTTCATATTATCATCATATTCTAAAACCGGGAGTCCCGTGGACACACGGTCAGTTACTGTGAGTTACAATGGTCTCGTGCGAGGTGTCTGCACCTCTAGTGGGGCCTTTTATTGGTGTTTTGGGTTTTTGTTCTCTAACAGCATGTTTTTAAGTATATGTGTAGATATTTACAAATTAGAATTAAATTCTCAAATAGGGAGTCCCATGTATTTTAAACCTTATGTTATACCACGATTAAAAGATAATATATTCAGAGTAAACAACAAAATGAATTCTGTGAGTCACGTTGGTCCCGTGCAAGGTCTTTACGCCTCTCATAGGGTTGCTTATGGGGTGTTTTGGGGTTTCACCCTCTAACGACACATTTTAAAGCATAAGTCTTGTTAGTTTCAAATTATAATCATATTCTCAAATCGAGAGTCCCATGATCACGTGGTGAGTTCCTTCGAGTTACATTGGTCCTATGCGAGGTGTTTGCATCGCTCATGGGGCTATTTGGGTTTTTTCCCTCTAACAACTTGATTTTAATCCTAAGTGCATGTATCATAAAATTATTGTCATATTATCCAATTGGGGTCATGTGACCATTCGATCAATCCTTGCGAGTCATATTGGACCCGTGCGAGGAGTTAAGCCTCTCAAGGGGCCATTTGGGGAGTGTTTTAGGATTTCACCCTCTTACAGTATGTTTTTAAGACTAATTGCAGATATTTTAAAATTATCATTATATTCTAAAACTTGGAATCTCTTCACCACGAGTTCAGTTCCTGCGAGGTGTTCGCACTTTTCCAGGGGCCATTTGGGGGTATTTTTTGTTTTCGTCCTCCAGCAACATGTTTTTAAGCCTAACTATAGATATTCTCAAATTATCATCGTATTTTCAAACAGGGAGTCCCATGACCACGTGGTTAATTCCTACAATTTACATTGGTCCCTTTGCGATGTATTCGCCCCTCTCGTGTGGCAGTTTGGGGGTTGTTTTGGGTTTTCTCCCTCTAACGACATGTTTTCAAGCCTTCGTCTAGTTAATTTCAAATTATTGTCATATTGAGTCATGTGACCACGTGATCAGTTCTTACGAGTTACATTGGGCCCGTGGGAGGTGTTCACGCCTCTAACGGGGCCATTGTGGGAATGTTTTGGGTTTTCACCCTCTAATGACGTGTTTCTAAGCCTTAAGTGTATATATCTTCAAATTATCATTATATTCTCATAACCAGAGTCCCATTACCACACAGTCCATTTTGGTGAGTTGCATCGGTCCTATGCGAGGTATCCGTACTTCTCACGAGGCCATTTGGGGAGTGTTTTCATTTTCTCCCTCGAGCGGAACATTTTTTAGCCCGTGTCCAAATATTTTCAAATTATCATCCTATTTTTAAAATTGGAGTCCAATCACACCGCGATCAGTTCCTATGAGTTACATTTTATCCCGTGCGAGGTGCTCGCTCTTTTTGTTGGTCTATTTTGGCGGTGTTTTGGATTTTCTCCCTCTAAAGGCATGTTTTTAAGCCTAAGTGTAGATATTTCCAAATTTCCATCATATTATCAAACTGGGAGTCCCATGACCACACGGTCAGTTTTTGCAAGTTGTATTGGTCTCGTGCGAGATGTTCACACCCCTCACGGGGCTGCTTGGGTGGTGTTTTGTTTTTTCCCTCAATAACAACACATTTTAAAGCTAAAGTCTTGATATTTTAAAATTATCATTTTATTTACAAACTAAGAGCCCTGTGACCTTGTCGTTAGTTTTTATTAGTTACATTAGTCCCGTGCGAGGTATTTGTGCCTCTCACGGGGCCGATTAGGGAGTGTTTTTGGTTTTCCCCCTCCAACAGCACATTTTTAAGCCAAAGTCTAGTTATTTTCAAATTATCATCACATTCTCAAATAGGGAGTATTGTGACCACGCAACCAGTTCCTGGATGTTACATTAGTCCCTTGTGAGGAGTATGTGCTTTTAGTAGGGCCGTTTGTGGGGTGTTTTGGGTTTTCATCCTCTAACAACATGTTTTTAAGCCTATGTATAGTTATTTTAAAATTATCATCATATTCAAAAATAGGGAGTCTCGTGACCACACATTCAGTTCATGCGAGTTATATTAGTCTCGTGCAAGGTGTCCGCCACCTTTTAGCAGGGCCATTTGTGGGGTGTTTTGGGTTGTCGTCCTCTAACGACATGTTTTTAAGACTTTGTACATATATTTTAAAATTATTATCGTATTCTTAAACCGGGAGTCCCGGGTCAGTTTCCACAAGTTACATTTGTCCCGTGCGAGTTGTCCGAGCCTCTCATAGGGCCGTTTCGTGGGTGTTTTGAATTTTTGCTCTCTAATGGAATGTTTTTATGTCTAAGTGTATATATTTTCAAATTATTGAAACATTCTCAAACCCTGAGACTCGTAACACTGCATACAGTTTCTGCGAGTTACATTTGTCTCGTGCGGGGTGTCCGCGCCTCTCACGGGGCCATTTGGGGGTGTTTTGGGTTTTTTTCCCTCTAATGACATGTTTTTAAGCCTAAGTCAAGATATTTTCATATTATCATCATATTATAAAATTGGGAGTTTTATGACCAAATGGTCAGTTCCTACGAGTTACAGTTGCCCCGTGCGAGGTGTCTCCGCCTCTAGCGGGGTCGTTTGGTGGTGTTTTGGGTTTTCATCCTCTAACAGCATGTTTTTAAGCCTAGGTGTAGATATTTTCAAATTAGCATCATATTCTCAAATAGGGTGTCCCATGACCACACGATCAGTTTATATGAGCTACATTGGTTTCGTGCAAGGTATTTTGGGTTTTCACCCTCTAACGACATATTTTAAGCATAAATTTACTTTTTTCACATTATCGCCATTTTCTAAAACCAGGAGTCCTTTGACCACATGGTGAGTTCCTCTTAGTTACATTGGTCCTGTGCGAGGTGTCCACGTCTCTCACCGGGCCATTTGGGGAGTGTTTTTTCTTTTTCCCTCTAATAGACTGTATTTAAGAAAAAGTGTAGGTATTTTAACATTATTGTCATATTCTAAAACCGGGGATCCTGTGACCATTCGATCAATTCCTGCGAGTTATAATTGTCCCTTTGGGGAGTGTTTAAGGCTTTCCCCCTTTAATAATATGTTTTAAGCCTAAGTGCATATATTTTCAAATAATCATTATATTCTAAAACTCGAAATCTCGTGACCACGTGGTTAGTTCATGCGAGTTACATTGGTCCATAAGAAATGTCCGCGCTTTTCACGAGGCCATTTGGGAGGTGTTTTGGGTTTACACCCTACATGCTCTTATTTTTATAAACCTGAGTATATATATCATAAAATTACCATCATATTCAAAAACTAGAAGTCCCATGACCACGTGGTCAGTTCCTCCAAGTTAAAGTGGTCCAGGGCAAAGTATTCGTTCAGCTCATGTGGTAGTTTGTGGGGTGTTTTGGGGTTTCTCCATCTAACGATATGTTTTTAAGACATGGTCAATTTATTTTCAAATTATCAACAAATTATACAATCGAGGGTCACGTGACCACACAACCCGTTCATACGAGTTACATTGGTCCCAATGGAGGTGTTTGCGCCTCTCACGGGGCCGTTTGAGGGGTATTGTTGTTTTTAGCCCTCTAACGAAATATTTGTAATCCTAAGTGTAGATATTTTGAAATTATCATCATATTATCAAACTGGGAGACCCCTGGCCACACGGTCAATTTTTGCAAGTTACACTGGTCCCATGCGAGGTATTTGCGCCTCTCACGTTGTCGTTTGGGGTGTATTTTGAGTTTTTCCCTCTAATTACACATTTTATAGAAAAAGTCTAGACATTTTCAAATTATAATCATATTCTTAAAATGAGAGTCTCATCACCACGCGATCAGTTCCTATGAGAGATAATGGTCCCGTACAAGGTGTTTGTCCCACTAACGGGGCCGTTTGGGGGTGTTTTGGGTTTTGATCTTCAAACGACATGTTTTAAAGCCTAAGTGTAGATATTAATAAATTAGCGTTATAATCTCAAATTAGGTGTCCTGTGACCACGTGGTCAGTTTCTACATGTTACATTGGTCCCGTGCGAGTTGTCCATTACTCTCATAGGCCCGTTTAGGTGGTGTTTTTTGTTTTCGCCTTCTAATGGCACATTTTTTAGCTTATGTCTAGTTATTTTTAAATTATCATCATATTCTCAAATAAGGAATCCCGGGACCACGAAGTCAGTTCCTACGAGTTACAATGGTCACGTGCAATGTGTTTGGGCCTCCACCGGGGCTGTTTTGGCAGTGTTTTGGGTTTTTATCCTCTGACGGCATGATTTAAGCATAAGTATAGATATTTTCAAATTATTGTCATAAACTGAAATCGAGTGTCCCATTACCATGCAGTCAGTTTCAGTGAGTTACATTGGTCCCGCGTGAGGTATCCGCACTTATCATGGGGTCATTGGGGAGTGTTTTGGGGTTTTACCAACTAACGACACATTTTTAAGCCTTTGTCTAGATATTTTGAAATTATAGTTATATTTTTAAAACTGGAGTCCAATCACCTCACGGTCAGTTACTGCGAGCTACATTTTTTCCCGTACGAGGTGCTCGCACTTTTTGTGAGGCCGTTTGGTGGGTGTTTTGGCCCTTTAATGGCATGTTTTCAAACCCAAGTGTAGATATTTTCAAATTATCATCATATTCTCAAACAGAGAATCCCGTGATCACGCGATCACTTTCTACGAGTTACACTGGTCCCGTGCGAGGTGTTGGTACCTTTGACGGGGCCGTTTGGGGTTGTTGTTGGTTTTTTACCTCGAACAACATATTTTAAAGCCAAGGTCTAGATATGTTCAAATACTGTATTTCTCAAGCTAGGAATCCCGAGACCATGTGGTATGTTTCTGCGAGTGGTTCTGTGCGAGGTGCTTGTTGCTCTCAGGAGACCGTTTGGGGGTGTTTTGAGTTTTCGTCCTCTAACGGTATATTTTTAATCCTATGTTTAGTTATTTTCAAATTGTTATGATATTCTCAAACAAGGAGTCTCGTGACCTCGTAGTCAGTTCTTCAGAGTTACATTGGTCCCGTGTGAGGTGTCCTCGCCTTTAGCAGGGCCGTTTGTGGGGTGTTTGGGGTTTCGTTCTCTAACGGCATGTTTTTAATCCTATTTATAGATATTTTTAAATTATTATCATATTCTCAAACCGAGACACTCGAGGCCAAGAAGTTAGCTTCTACGAGGTACATTTTTCATGTGTGAGGTGTCTGAGCCTTTCACAGGGCCGTTTGGTGGGTGTTTTAGGTTTTCACTCTCCAACATCATGTTTTTAAGTCAAAGTGTAAATATTTTCAAATTGTCGACACATTCTTAAACCGAGAGTCCCGTGAGCACGCTGTTAGTTTCTACAAGTTACATTAGCCCCATGCGAGGTGTCTGCACCGTTTGGGGGGGTGTTTTGGGTTTTCTCCCTCTAATGACATGTTTTTAAGCCCGAGTCAAGATATTTTCATGCTATCATCATATTCTCAAACTGGGAGTCTCATGACCACACGATCAATTTTGGTCGATTACATTGGTCCCATGTGTGATGTTTGCGCCTCTAGCGGGGCCATTTGGTGGTGTTTTGGGTTTTTGTCCTCTAATGATATGTTTTTGAGCCTAAGTGTGGATATTCACAAATTAGTGTTATATTCTCACATTGGGAGTCACATAACCACGTGGTCAATTTCTATGAGTTACATTGGTTCCGTGCAAGGTGTCTACGCCTCTCATGGGCCGTTTGTGTTGTGTTTTGGATTTTCACCCTCAAACGGCTCGTTTTTAAGCATAAGTCTTGTTATTTTTAAATTTTTATCATATTTACAAACCGAGAGTCCTGTGACGATGTGGTGAGTTCCTACGAGTTACATTGGTCCCGTATGAGGTGTCCGCATCTCTTGTAGGGATGTTTGGGGAATGTCTTCGATTTTCACCCTCTAACATCCTATTTTTATGCCTAAGTGTAGGTATTTTGAAATTTTTGTTATATTCTCAAATCGGGGGTCTTGTGACATTTTGATCAATTCCTCTAAATTACATTGGTCCACGATAGGTGTTCGTGCTTTTCACGGGGCCATTTGGGGGTTGTCTTGGGTTTACACCCACCATCGGCATGTTTTTAAGCCTAAGTATAGATATTACAAAATTATCATCATATTCTCAAAATAGGAGTCCTATTACCACGTTGTCAGTTCCTGCGAGTTACATTGGATTCGTGCTAGGTATTCGTGCCGCTCATGTGGATGTTTGGGGGTGTTTGGGGTTTTCACCCTCTAATGTCTTATTTTCCAGAATTGGTCTAGTTATTTTCTAATTTTAGTCATATTCTCCAATCTGGGGAGGGCTCGTGACCCCTCTGTCTCTTCATGCGAGCTACATTGGTCTCGTGCGACGTTTTTGCACCTCTCACGGGGCAGTTTTGGGTATGTTTTGGGTTTAGCCCTCTAGCGGCATGTTTTTAAGCCTAAGTCTAGATATTTTAAATTATCGTCATATTCTCAAATCGGGAGTCCCTTGACCTCATGGTTAGTTTTTGCAAGTTACATTGGTCCTGTACGCGGTGTCCGCGCTTCTCACACGTCCGTTTGGTTAGTTTTTGGGTTTTCTCCCTCTAATGACACATTTTAAAACCAAAGTCTTGATATTTTTAAATTATCATCATATTCTCCAAATTGGAGTCCCGTCACCACATGATCAGTTCCTGCAGGATACAATGGACCCGTAGGAGATGTATGTGCCTTTAGCAGGGCGATTTGGTGGTGTTTTCGGTTTTCGTCCTCAAGTGAAATTTGTTTAAAGCCTAAGTTTATATATTTACAAATTAGCTTCATATTCTAAAATTAGGTGTCCCGTGACCACGCAGTCAGTTTCTGTAACTTACACTGGTCTCGTCTGAGGTGTCTGTGTCTTTCACGAGGCCGTTTCGGGGGTGTTTTGGCTTTTTTCCCACTAACGGCATCGTTTTAAGCCTAAGTGTAGTTATTTTCAAATTATTCTCATATTCTCAAATAAGGAATCCCGCGACTGCGCAGTAAGTTCTTTCGAGTTACATTGGTCCTGTGCGACGTGTCTTCACTTTTATCGGGGTCATTTGGTGGGCGTTTTGGTTTTCTCTCTTTAACATTTTTTTTATGTCTATGTGTAGTTATTTTCAAATTATCAACTCATTATCAAACAGGGAGTTCTGTGAACATGCGGTCGATTTGTGCGAGTAACATTTGTCCCATGCGAGGTGTTCGCGCCTCTCCTCGGGCCATTTTGTGGGTGTTTTTGGTTTTCGCCCTCGAACGGTATGTTTCTATGCCTAAGTGTAGATATTTTGTAATTATCGTTATATTCTCATACCGGGGGTCCAATTACCACGCAGTCAGTTACATCGGTCCCGTATGACGTATTCGCTCTTCTCATGGGGCCATTTGGGATTTTTGCCCCTAACGACCCAATTTAAGCCTATGTCAAGATATTTTCAAATTATCATCATATTTTTAAAACCGTATTTCAATCACCACGCTGTGAGTTCATACGAGTTATATTTTTCCCGTGTGTGGCGCTCGCGCCTCTCGCTAGGAAGTTTGGGGGTATTTTGGGTTTTTTCCCTCTAACGTCATTTTTTTATAACTAAGTGTAGATATTTTCAAACTATTATCATATTGTCAAATCGGGAGTCCCCTGACCATGCGGTCAGTTTTTACGAATTACATTGGTCCCGTGCGAGGTGTTCGTGCCTCTTAGGGGGTCGTTTGGGTGTGTATTGGGGTTTCACCTTTTAACAAAACATTCTAAAGCCGAAGTTTTGTTATTTTCAAATTATCATCTAATTCTCAAATAAGGAGACTCGTGACCATGAGGTTAATTTTTGCGAGTCACATTAGTCTCGTGCGAGGTGTCCTTGCCTTTAGTAGGGTTGTCCGTGGAGTGTTTTGGGTTTTCATCCTCTAACGACATATTTTTAAGCCTATATTTAGTTTTTTCCAAATTGTCATGATATTCTCGAAAAGGGAGTCTTGTGACTTGGTAGTCAGTTCTTCAGAGATACATTGGTCCCGTGCAACGTGTCCACGCCTTTAGTCGGGCTGTTTGTGGGGTGTTTGGGGTTTTCATCCTCTAAGGGCATGTTTTTAAGCCTGTGTATAGATATTTTTCAATTATTTTCATATTCTCAAACTAGGAGTCACAGGACGATGCGATCGGATTTTGCAATCTACATTTGTCTCGTACGAGGTGTTTGAGCTTCTCACACGGCCGTCTGGGGGGTGTTTTAGGTTTTCGATGTCTAATGACATGTTTTTAGCCTAAGTGAAGATATTTTCATATTATTGTCATATTATGAAACAGAGAGTTATGTGACCATGTGATTAGTTGCTGCAAGTTAGAAAGGTCCCGCGCGAGCTGCCCGCGTCTCTAGTGGGGCCGTTTGGTGGTATTTTGGGTTTCTGTCATCTAACAACATGTTTTTAAACATAAGTGTGGATATTTACAAATTAACATCATATTCTTAAATCGGGAGTCCCAGGAGCATGCGATCAGTTTCAACGAGTTTCATTGGTCCCGTGCGAAGTGTCTGTATCTCTCGCAGGGCCGTATGGCGAGTGTCTTGGGTTTTCACCCTCTAACAGCCTATTTTTATGACTAAGTGTAAATAGTCTCAAATTGTCATCATTTTCTCAAACTAGGAGTCCCATTACCACGTGGTCAGTTTCTGTGAGTTACATTGGTCCCATACGAGGTATTCGCACGTCTCGTGCGGCAGTTTAGGGGGTGTTTTCAGTTTCCTCCCTCTAACGGCATATTTTTAAGCCTAGTCTTGATATTTTCAACTTATCGTCATATTCTCCACCCAGGGGTCCCTTGTACGCGGTCCATTCATGCGAGTAACATTGGTCTCGTGTGAGGTTTTCCCGCCTCCCTTGGGGCCATTTAGGGGGTATTTTGGTTTTTCGCCCTTTAATGACATGTTTTTAAGCCTAAGAGTAGATATTTTCAAATCATCATCATATTCTCATACTGGGAGACCGATGATCGCGCGATCTTTTTTTACGAGTGATATTGGTCCCGTGTGAGGGATCCACGCCTCTCGCGGGGCCGTTTGTGGGGTGTTTTGGGTTTTTGCACTTTAACGACATGTTTTTAAGCCTAATTATAGATCTCCCCAAACTATCTTCGTATTCTCAAATTGTGAGTCCTGTGACCTTGCGATCAATTTTTGCGCGTCATATTGGTCCCATGAGAGGTATCCACACCTTTCGCGGGGCCGTTTCGGTGGTGTCTTGGTTTTTTTTCCCTATAACGGCATGCTTTCAAGCCTAAGTCTAGTTATTTTCAAATTAATGTCATATTCTCAAGTCGTGAGTCCCAAGACGACGTGATCAGTTCCAATGAGGACATTTGTAACGTTTATGGTGTCCGCGACTCCCATAGGGCCATTTTTTGGGATTTTTTCTCTCTAATGAAATTTTTTTAAGCCTAACTCTAGATATTTTCAAATTATCATCATATTCTTAAAATGGGAGTCCCCGATTAGTTTCTACAAGGTACATTAGTCCCGTACGACGTTTTTGCCCCTCTCACAGCGCCCTTTGGGGGTGTTTTTGGTTTTCACCCTCTAACAACATTTTTCTAAGCCAAAGTTTTGATATTTTCAAATTATCCTCAGATTCTCAAATCGGGAGTCCTGTGAGCACGCTATTAGTTCCTTCGAGTTAAATTGGTTCCGTGGGAGGTGCCCGCACCCCCTCGCAGGGCCATTTTGGGGGTGTTTTGGGATTTCGTCCCCTTATGGCATGTTTTTAATCCTAAGTCCACATATATCCAAATTATTATCATATTCTAAAACTGGGAGTCCTGTGACCACGCAATTTGCTCCTGTGAGTTACATTAGTCTCATATGAGGTGTTCGCACCTCTCATGGGGCCCTTTATGGTTGTTTTGGTTTTTCACACTCTAACAAGATTTTCCTTAGTCAAAGCGTAGTAGATATTTCCAAATGAACATCAGATTCTTAAATTGGTAGTCCCGCGAGTTAAAAGGGTTGTGCCATATGTGATACCAATTTAATTAAATTTGCAAACTGCAACTATAAACTTATTGAATTGTAGTCAATTAAATCAGCACCAAAACATGTAACTACGTGTGTGTGTGTGTGTGTGCCAAACCATCACAAACAAAATTGCTAATTCACAGATGTCATGAAAAAAACCTTAGGGGTAAAACCTTTATTTCACTATAATACTTAGAATGATTACAACGAAATATGCAATGAGTTAACCGTAGAAAACCCACGTAGACCGCAACCTAGATTTAGTAAGAACCGCAACTCCAATTCAGCCCAAGAATACCCACTAGCACTCCCTATCGACATGCAGTCATCTTCAATCCAATACTCCCGTTAAGAGCACCTTAATCAGCCGTCGAGATTTTGTCTACAAGAGAAACTTAACACAATATGTGTTCTTGGGTTCTAACACAACTCACATAAACTATAGGGATCATGTTAATCGAAAAAAAAAGAGGGATTAAAGCCCTAAAGGGGAAGACAGACATTTCTGCTGTAATAGTTTTCGTGAAATAGTAATCTCAGGAATTGTGAACAAAAACGAAATTGGAAAAACAAATTTATAGAAAATCTAAGGTCCTGGCTCACTCGATTGAGATAGCAACGTCGATCGAATGGTTACACGTGTCATTCAAATGACATCACACAAAATTTTCCTATCGCTCGAACGATACGTCTATCGCTCGAACGAGATATTTTAAGGAATAAATATTTTATTTCGCCGGTAAATGTTGTGCCTTAAAACATCGAAAACTATTTTTTGACGAAAAACTTAAAAAGTCCCCTCCAACACTTAGAAAATATTTGATTAAAAATATCCCAACAATATAAGTTAAATGCTAAGGAATTAAAACACAACCTTTACCAAATTTATCTCATGGACGCTTGAACGTTGAAGAAAATTGATATTCGGATCCGTATTGATACTTGAATGATCTTGAATTATTCTTCGAGGGTTGTAACGGTATACAACATACTTAATTGATAACAAACAACAAAAATAATGTCCCTACAAATCTCCCCATATGTCCATGCCTGCATAAAATAAAAATATCCGAATTATCAAAACATAAAATTCCTATACAAATCTAATACCCTCCCATGAACCTAAAATGAAAAGGTACTAAACATGTATGTCTCCAAATTTTCTTCAAAAATATTCAACTTCAAATCTTTAAGATTTTCTCATCTGGGTGTGCAAAATAATGATATTCAATTTTGTACATACACACATGAGACAAATAAAATTCCTTCGTGACACATCGAGTTTGAAATGATATAAGAATAAATCTATCAATAATCAAATCTCCTCCATAATGCAAAAACTCCCCCATAATTCGTTGTTCCCCTTTTTATTTGTCCAAAATAGATAAGGAAATGAATAAACAAAAACAAACATAAAGTTTTCATGACAAATATGCATTGAAAAAAAGAATTAATTTACGCTCATGCAAAGGAATCCTCAGAGGCATACACAAACTTTTTTTAATTTTTCAATTTTTGATACAAAAAAAAAAGAAAAAATAATTTGGCAAGAATCACACACCATGAATTTACACTAAGATAACAAAATCATGGAAATAGAATGAATGGGTGTGAACATATTCACTAGGCAAATTACAACAATTGATAATAACATATGTGCACGATGCATATGTGTACTCCTAACAAATGAATCTCAAAATCGTCCTTAGGTGTTAAAAAATGTTGAATTTAAATGACATCAACTCAATCCATCAACACATCAAAGTCAAGAATGATTCCCATGCCAATAGCATCTAAAACTACGTAAATGCTTGACTCTGTCAGGACGTGCAAACCCGTTTTCATTTCATTCCATCCAAACTCCCTCATAAATAGTAGTAATTTAATTTTCTTCTAAGGTGGCCCCTTTTGGCATATTTATCTTTTTAATTCCAATTTTTTTGTCTCTTTTCAAATGTTGTTTGGAAGGGTCTTTCACACAATGTTTGCATAAGTTGTTTGGAAGCTACTGCCAACCCATTATGGAAGAAAGATATCACTAGGTGTTTGTCAAAACCATGATGGGAGCATGCATCTTTCTAACTCTTGGAAACGTACCCAAAATCTATTAAAAGACTCATTATAATGTTATCGAAAGGCTTGTAATTAAGTTTTGGCAGAGTTGGTCTTACGTTGAGGGTAGAATTTTAAGATAAACTTAGACTTCATATCTCTCCATAAAGTTACGGAGCTCAGGGGTACTTACCAAAGCCTGGTCTTGGCTTTATCCTTTAAGGAAAAAGGAAAAAGATTTAGGCAAATGAATCCTGCTTGCAAGCTTGATCAGTAAATGTGTCACATGCCTCTTCGAACTTACGAATATTCAGGTATGGCTTCTCCGAATCCATGGCATGAAAAGAGGGAGAATCTATATCATCCCATTGTGAAAGTGGAAGTGACAGACATTATACGGAAGTAAAATGCAACCAGGGGTGACAGTCCTCTCAGGAAAAAGTAAGTCTTTCATGGGAGGATAGGGGAGATCTCCCTCTTCAGTATCGAAACTTGTTGCGTCAGACATTGTAGTCGCGCTCTCTTCAAAAGACTTTGTGTACTCACTTGGTGTCCTAGATGTGTGACTCGAAGGTTAACTCAGGGTATAACTACCTATAGAGTGCTCAGGAGCAGGAAGTGGAACCCAGAATTATGGAACGCGAGGAGTGTGGGGGCTTTCAGAGTTATACTCAACTATTGGGTTTTCGTGGATTCTGGTTGGAGTATTGTGAGGAGTTTGACTATGTTCAGGATTTTGCATTAAAGGCTTTTTGAGAGATGAATTTTTATTTTTATTTTTTTTCTGAAATATTTTTATGTTTTTTAAATTTTTTTGGTTAAAGTTTTAGATTGAATTAATCTAACCGAAGTCTTCATAAATCACCAACAACGGCACCAAAAACTTGATGTGACCACAAATGTGTCCAGTGTGCGTGCTATTTAGGCTACAATGCAAGCTTGTCGCTCAAGTAATAATCCGATAAGTCAGGTATCGATCCTCAGGGAACAGGACGAACTAAGTCGTAATGACAATTAAAAGACGAGGGTAACCTAACTTTGGCTCTAAAAGAAGGAAAAGGTGACTTGGATCGCGAAACAACTACGAGTAAATGCAATTTTGAAAATGATTAATTAATGAAACAATGAATGAATAAAATGCCACTACACTAATTGAGAGAAGAACTACTAACGAAAAGTTTTACTACTGAAATATAAAAAAAGAACAGTAGGTCGGGTTACAATCCACCACACCCTTGTTATTCACTTCACAGGATACTAGATTTATAATTAAAACTTCAGATGAACCCGGTCTTTAGTTCTCCTAAGTATTCCACATATGAGGGATCGTATACCGCACAGTATGTAAGCAAAGGATGAATTAAAGCAGTATCGCATTAACCAATACTTGCGTTCCTTTCTTAAGCATCCTGATTACCTAGGGCAAACGAGATTAAAAGTCTACAATGATTATACCAGTTATAAAACACAATTCACCTACGATTTTATTTCAAACTTCGATTTCCATTATCATGAATGACATCAGGTGGGGTTCATGCACCCTTACCCTTGAAAACTTAGTCGGACATGTTAAAACTAGAAGAAAACATGCTTTGAGTGAAAGAAAACATTTCAAATAACAACTTAAGATGAAGAAGAACGAAATTACTAATTAATGAATTAACTACTGCAATAATGAGAGCAAGAATTATAATGAATTTACTTGAATTGCATAACTGTAATCAAGGTTATATAAAAACTAGAGTTTTTTGTTGTGTTCTCCTCTAAACTAATTACAATGCTTGTCTAAATGGATTAGAAGCCCCCCTTAATGTCTAGGAGGTGGTTTAAATTCATACCCTACGAAAATTACAAGAGTTGTATGCATACAAACCTGTATCAAGAAGAAGATAGCCCTAAATCTCGAACCCCAGATCGATCCGATCAGGATATATCAGATTGGTCTGGTAGACACAATTTATGCAGAGATATTTGGGACCAGATCAATCCATTTTTTTGGATGGACAGATTGGTTCTGTAAACGCATTCTTATTCAGTGATTTCTCCTACCCTAATTGGTCCGTTTTTCATATAAGCCGGATTGGTCTAGATTCGCTTCTCAATTTCTCTTGATTTTCTCTTCAAAATCTCTTGATTATCTCTCATCTTCGGATCTCCATAACTTGTATTCTAGAACTCGGATTGAAACTCCGTTTGTTCCTACGTGTTCATAAACACGATATCTTCGACTTTTATTTTGGGACCTTGACCGGATTCCTGTTGGAAATTATGCCCTTTTGATTTCATCCTCTTTCTATTATCTTGCTTCTTCCGATTTCTTTCTTTCTTTCTTTCTTTCTTTCATGTATTAAATACCTGTAAAATCAATAAGAAATACACAAAACTCGGGATACTTGTTAGACGAAGTTGTTGGTAATGATATGAGATAATCCAACTCATTTTACATTGTGTTGAGTAATAAAACCCTCTAAATTAAGGGGTAAATTTAGAAGAATTTATTCCTAATCATTTATTGTTTTCACGCTTCAACGGAACGTCTTCAAACATAACTACTAATATTTCAAAGATATCATCATATTATCAAACTGTGAGTCCCGTGACCGTGCAGTCAAATCCTGCGAGACACTAGTCCCGTGCGAGGTGTTCGCACCTCTTACGTGGCCCTTTGGGGGGTGTTTTGGATTTCTTCCCCTCTAATGGCATTTCTCTAGACCTAAGTCTAGATATGTTAAAATTTTCGTTCAATTCTCAAATCGGAAGTCCTGTGAGCATGCTAGAAGTTTCGGCAAGTTACATTGGTCCCATGTTAGGTGTCCACGCATCCCACAGGGCCGTTTAGGGGGTGTTTTGACATTTCTCCCTCAAACATGTTATTATGCCTAAGTCTAGATATTTTCAAATTATCATCATGTTATCAAACTGGGAGTCCCATTATAATGCAATTAATTCCTGCTAGTCACATTAGTCCCGTGTGAGGTGTTCCCCCCTCATGGGGCCATTTAGGGAGTGTTTTTCATTTTCCTCCCTCTAGTAGCATGTTTTTAAGCCAAGTCTAGATATTTTCAAATTATAGTCGTATTATTAAAATTAGGAGTCTCGTGACCACGCGGTCAGTTCCTGTGAGTTGCAATGGTCTGGTACAAGGTGTTCGCGCCTCTAACGGGGCCTTTGGGGGTGTTTTGGGTTTTTGCCCATAAACGACACATTTTTAAGCCTAATTTTAGATATTTTCAAATTGTCATCATATTCTCAAAATGGGAGTCCTATGGTCAGGTCCAGTGAGTTACATTGAACCCGTGTGAGGTGCATGTACCCCTCGCAGACTATTTATGGGGTATTTTTAGGTTTCTCCCTCTAAGGGCATGTTTTCAGGCCTAAGTGTAGATATTTAAAAATTATCATAATATTTTCAAAATCAGGAGTCCCATCAGCACACGGTCAGTTTCTACGTGTTACATTGGTCTGGTAAGAGGTGTCCATGCCTATCACGGCGCCATTTGGGGTGTGTTTTGTATTTTCGCCCGCTAACGACATATTTTTAAGCTTGAGTCTAGATATTTTTAAAATTATCATCATATTCTAAAACTGGGAGTCCCGTGACCACGCATCAGATTCGATGAGTACAATGGTCCAGTGCGAGGTGTCAGCACCTCTGGTTAGGCCGTTTCAGGGGTGTTTTTGGTTTTCTTCCTCCAACGGCATGTTTTTAAGCACAATGCTAGTTATTTTAAAATTATCATCATATTCTAAAGTCGAGAGTTTCATGACCATGTTGTCTGTTTCAAAAGTTACATTGGTCTTATGTAAGGAGTTTGTGCCTCTCGAGGGGCTGCGTGGGGGGTGTCTCGGGTTTTCGTCCGCTAACGACATGTCTTTAACCCTCAGTGTTGAGATTTTCAAATTATTGTCATATTCTCAAACCTGTGATTCCATGACCATGTGGTTCGTTCCTTCGAGTTGGATTTGTTTTGCGCGAGATCTTTGCGCTTCTCACGGGACAGTTTGGGGGTGTATATTGATTTTCTCTCTAACGGTATGTTTTTTCACTTAAGTCTAGACATTTCCAAATATCGTCATATTCTCAAACTGGGATTCCTATAACCACGCAGTTAGTTTCTGCGAGTTATATTTGTGCCATGATAGGTGTCCGCACCTCTTGCTGGCCCGTTGGGAGTTTTTTTCGATTTTTGCGCCTAATGAATTTTTTTAAGACTAAGTCTAGATACTTTAAAAATTATCATCATATTCTCTAACCGGGAGTCCCTTGACCACGCGGTCAGTTCCTGCGAGTTACGTTAGTCCTGTGCATGGTGTTTTCGCCTCTCATGGAGCTTTTTGGGGGTGTTTTTTAATTTCGTACTCTAACGACATGTTTTTAAGCCTAAGTCCAAATATTTTCAAATTATCATCATAGACCCAAACCGCAAGTCCCATGATAATGCTATCAGTTCTCGTGAGTTATATTGGTCTTGTACGAGGTGTTCGCGCCTCACACTAGACCGTTTAGGGAGTGCTTTGGGTTTTCTTCCTCTAATGGCATATTTTTAAGCCTCAATATGATTTTTTTCAAATTATCATCATTTTCTCAAACCGAGAGTTCCATAAACATGCAGTGAGTTCCTTCAAGTTACATTGGTCTCGTGCAAGGAGTCCATGCCTCTCATAGGGACGTTTGGGGTGTGTTTTGGGATTTCGCGCTCTAATGACATTTTATTAAGAATAAGTCCTGATATTTTCAAATTGGAGTCCTGTGACCTTGGGGTTAGTGCCTACGAGTTAAAGAGGTCCCGTGCAAGGTGTTAGCAACTCTCACGAGGCCATTTGGGTGGTCTTTTGGGTTTTCATACACCAACAGTGTGCTTTTAAGACTAAGTGCAATTAGAGGGACAAAAACTGAGAAACCTATGACCTCTTTGGGGTTGTTTTGGGTTTTTTGCCATCTAACGACACATTTTTTAGCCTAAATGTTATTTTTTTTAAATTATCATTAAATTATTGAACCGGGAGTAACCTAACCATGCGATCAGTTCCTACGGGTTGCATTTGTTCGGCGCGAGGTTATTGCATCTCTCGCGGGGCCCTTTTGGGTTTTTTGTTTTTTCCCACTAAGGGCATGTTTTTAAGCCTAGGTTTAGATGTTTTTAAATTATTGTCATATTCTCAAATTGGGGGTCTTGTGACCATCCAGTCAGTTCCTAAGAGTTACATTGGTCCCATGCGAGGTGTTCACGCCTCTCACGTGGCCATTTGGGTGTGTATATGGTTTTCTCCGGTTAATGAAATGTTTTTCAGATTAAGTCTAGATATTTTCAAATTATCCTCATATTCTCAAACCGGGAATCATAAAACCATGTGGTCAGTTCCTGTGTGCTACATTGGTCATGTACGAGGTGTCCGCGCCTCTCACGGGGCCATTTGGGTTTTTTGGGTAGCCTCTAAAGAGTTTTTTTGAACCTATATGTGGATATTTTGAAATTGTCAAAATATTCAAAAATGGTGAGTTGCTTGACCACGCGGTCAGTTCCTGCGAGTCACATTAGTCCATGCGAGGTGTTCGCACCTCTCACGGGACCCTTTACAGGGTGTTTACGGTTTTTTATTGTAAGGGAATTTTCTGAGCCTAAATCTAGATATTTTCAAAGTTCCATTAGATTCTCAAATTACGTGTCTCGTGAGCATGCTGTCAGTTCCTGCGAGTTACATTGGTTCCGTGAGAGGTGTTCACACCTCTCACGGAACCGTTTATGATGTGTTTTTGGATTTTTCCCAATAACGGCATGTTCTTAAGCCTAAGTCCATATATTTTCAAATTATCTTCATATTCTGAAATAGGGAGTCCCATAACCACGCGGTCAGTTTCTATGATGTGTTTGCACCTCTATCGGGGCCTTTTAGGAAGTCATTCAGGTTTTTTCCTTCTAACAATTTGTTTTTAAGCCTAAGTGTGGATCTTTTCAAATTATAGTCATTTTATCAAAACGGGAGTCATGCAATGGTGTGATCAGTTTTTACAGGTTACATTGGTCCTGTGCAAAGTGTTTGTACCTCTCATAGGGCCGCTTGGGGGTATTTTGTGTTTTTAACCTCTAGAAGTATGTCTTTAAGAATAAGTTTTGATATTTTCATTTTATAGTCATATTCTCAAATAGGGAGTCCCGTGACCTCACGGTCAGCTCGTGCGATTTTCATTGTTCCCGTGCAATCTGCCCGCATCTCTCGTAGGGCCATTTGGGTGTGTATTGAGTTTTCTCCTTCTAACGACATGTTTTGAAGCCCAAGTATTGATATTTTCAAATTTTCATCATATTCTCAAAATGGGAATCCCTTCACCACACTGTCAGTTCCTGCGAGTTACATTGGTCCAATGAGAGGTGCCCGTGCCTCTAGTGAGGGCGATTTGGAGTTGTTATGGGTTTTCGCCCTATAATGGCATGCTGTAAAGCCTATGTCTAGTTACTTTCAAATTATCATTATATTCTTAAACAATGTGCCCCTTCACCACATGATTAGTTCCTACGAGTTACATTGGACTTGTGCATGGTGTTTGCACCTCCCACGGGGTTATTTGGGGAGTTTTTTGGGGTTTTGACCTGTAATGACACATTTTAAGCCTAAATCTTGATATTTTCAACATTTCATCATATTCTAAAAAATGGAGTCTCATAATCACAAGTTAGTTCCTACGAGTCACATTGGTCCCGGGTAAGGTGTCCCGCCTCTAACTGGGCCATTTTGGGGTGTCTTGGATTTTCGTCCTTTAATGGCATATTTTTGAGCCTCAGTGTATGTATTTTAAAATTAGTGTGATATTATCAAACTGGGAGTCCCATGACCATGCGGTCAGTTACTGTGAGTTACATTGGTCCCGTGCGAGGTGCCCATGCCTCTTACGGTGTTGTTTGGGTGTTTTTTGCATTTTCACCCTCTAACGACATGTTTTAAGCCTAAGTGTAGTTATGTTTAGATTATCGTCATATTCTCAATTAGGGAGTCCCGTGACCACGGGGTTAGTTCCTTCAAGTTACATTTCTCCCGTACGAGGAGTTTGCATCTTCTGCGAGGCCATTTGGGGGTTGTATTCGATTTTCTCCCTCTGGTGTTACATTTTTAAGCTAAAATCTTGATATTTTTGAATTCTCGTAATATTCTCATAATGGGATTCTCCTCACCATGCGATCAATTCTTACGAGTTACATTAATCATGCAAGGTGCTCGTACCTCTAGCGAAGCTATTTTGAGGGTGTTTTGATTTTCACCCTCAAAAGTCATGTTGTAAAGCCTAAGTCTAGTTAATTTTAAATTATTATCATATTCTCAAACTGGGAGTCTTGTGACCACGCTTTCACTTCCTCCCTGTTAAATTGGTCCCGTGCGAGGTGTAAGAATCTCTCGCGGGGCCGTTTGGGCGGTGTTTTGGGATTTCTTCCTCTCAAGGATTATTTTTAATTCTATGTGTACATATTTTAAAATTATTGTCATATTATCAAACGAGGAGCCATGTGAACATTCAGTCAGTTTTTGCGAGTTACATTAGTCTGATGCGAGGTGTCTGCGCCGCTCACGGGGCCACTTGGGGGTGTGTTGGATTTTCTCCCTATAACTAAATTATTTTAAGCCTAAGTCTAGTTATTTTAAAATTATTATCACATTCTGAAACCAGGGTCCCGTGACCACAAGATCAGTTCCTACGAGTTAGATTGGTCCCGTGTGAGGTGTTCGCTTCTCTCACGGGCCCATTTGGGTGGGTGGGGGGTCTCGCACTTTAAAGACATGTTTTTAATCCTAAGTGTAGATGTTTTTAAATTATCTTCATATTCTGAAATTGGGTGTCCCGTGACCATGCGATCAGTTCCTACGAGTTACATTTGTCTCGTGTAATGCGTCCGCGCCTGTCACATGGTCGTTTAGGGGGTGTTTATTGTTTTTCCCGCTAATGGTAAGTTTTTAGGCTTAAGTATAAAAATTTATAAATTATCATCATATTCTCAAACCGGGAGTCCCATGACCACGTGATTAATTCCTTTGAGTTACATTGGTCCCGTGAGAGGTGTCTGCACCTCTCATGGGGCCATTTGAGTTTTTTGGGTTTTCTCCCTCTAGAAACTTTTTTAAGCCTATGTCTAGATATTATGGAATTATTAAAACATTCACAAACCTTTAGACGCGTAACCACGCGGTTGTTTCCTGCGAGTTACATTAGTCTCGAGCGAGGTGTTCGCACCTCTCGCAGGGCCCTTTGGGGGGTGTTTGGGGCTTTCACGCTCGCATGGCATCTTTCAAAGCCTAAGTCTAGATATTTTCAAACTTTTGACATGTTCCCAAATCGGGAGTCACGTGAGCACGTTGCCATTTCTTGCGAGTGATATTGTTCACGTGCGAGTTGTCTGCACCTCTCACAGGGCCGATTAGGGGGGGGATTTCGCCCTCCAACGGCATGTTTTTAAGCCTAAGTCAAGATATTTTAAAATTATCATCATATTCTCTAATGGAGAGTCCCCTAACCACGCTTTTAGTTCCTGTAAGTTACATTGGTCCCGTACGAGGTGTTCATAGTTCTCTAGGGTCCATTTAGGGATTCTTTTGTGATTTCACCCTCTAATAGTATGTTTGAAGCCTAATTGTTGATATTTTCAAACTACTGTGATTTTCAAAGACTGGGAGTCCCGTAACCACGTGATCAATTCCTACTAGTGAAGAAGGTCCCCTGTAAGGTGTTCGCACCTCTCATGGGGCCGTTTGGGGTGTTTTGTGCTTTCACATTCTAGTAGCATGTTTTTAAGCCTAAGTACAGATATTTTCAAAATATAGTCATGTTGTCAAATCGGGAGTCCTGGACCACGAAGTCAGCTCCTGCAAGTTACGTTGGTCATATGCAAGGTGTTCGCGCCTCTCATGGGGCCGTTTGGGGTGTTTTAGGTTTTTGCCGTTTAACGACATATTTTTAAGGCTAAGTGTTGATATTTTAAAATTATCCTTATATTCTAAAACCCTGATTCTAGTGACCAAGCAATCATTTTTCATGAGTTACATTGATCCCATGCGAGTTGTTTGCGCCTCTTACGAGGCCGTCTGAGTTTTTTTTGGGTTTCCCCCCTCCAACGACACGTTTTTAAGCCCAAGTCTAGTTATTTTCAAATTATCATCATATTCTCAAATCGAGAGTCCCATGACCATGTGGTTAGTTCCTACGAGTTACATTTATCCCATGACAAGTGTCCACATCTCTCACGGGGCCATTTGGGTGGTGTCTTGGGTTTTCTCCCTCTTACAGCATGTTAATAATCCGAAGTTTAGTTATTTTCAAATTATCATCATTTTCTCAAATTGGGGGTCCATTGAAAATGCGATCAGCTCCGACAAGTTACACCCATCCTGTGGCAGGTGTCCACGCCTCTCACGGGGCCGCTTCAGGGGGGTTTAGGATTTTTGCCCTCTAACAGCATGTTTCTAAGCTTAAGTCTACATATTTCCAAATTATCGTTATATTTTCAAATCAAGAGTCCCAAGATCACGCGGTCTGTTCCTGCAAGTTACATAGGTCCCATGGGAGATGTTTTCACCTTTGGTAGGTCCATTTGGGTTTATTTTGGTTGTTCACCCTCCCACAACATTTTTTTAATCCTACAACTAAAATTTTTTGAATTATCATCATATTCTGAAAGTTGGAGCCCCATAACAATGTGATCAATTCTTGTGAGTTATATTAGTCCCATGCGAGGTGTTTGCACCTCCCATAGAGATCTTTTGGTACCTTGCACTGGATTTCTCCCTTTAATGACACATTTTTAAACCTAAATAGAGATATATTATAATTATCATCATATTCTCAAACTAGGAATTCCGTGACCACGCTGTTAGTTTCGGTGAGTTACATTGATCCCGTGTGACGAATTTGCTCCTGTCATGGGGCCATTTGGTTTTGTTTGCGGCTTTCTCCAGCAAATGACAAACTTGTAAGCCTAAGTAAAGTTATTTTCAAATTATTGTCATATTCTCAAACAGGGAGTCCCGTGACCACTTGGTTAGTTTGTGCGAGTTACATTGAACCCATGCGAGGTATTCACATCTCTCGTGGGGACATTTGGGGGTGTCTTGGGTTTTCTCCCTCTACCGACATGTTTTAAGCGGAAGTGTAGATATTTTCAAATTATGATCATATTCTCAAGTCGGGGTCCCATTGAAGATGTGGTCAGTTCTTATGAGTTACACTTATCCACTTCGAGGTGTCGGCGCCTCTCACAGGGCCGTTTGGAGGGTGTTTTAGGATTTCACCCTTTAAAGACATGTTTTAAGGATGAGTATAGATATTTTAAAATTATCATTAACATCTCAAACCGGGAGTCCAATGCCCATTCGATCAGTTTTAACAAGTTACGTTGGTCCCGTGCGAGTTGTTCGCGCACCTCTCACGGGACCATTTGGGGTGTGTGTTGGGTTTTCTCCCTCTGATGACCCATTTTTATGCCTAAGTTTGGATATTTTCTAATTTTCATTGGATTCTCAAAACAGGAATCCCGTGAGCCCGTTGTTGGTTCCTGCTAGTTACGTTGGTCCCATGCGAGGTGTCTGCGAATCTCGTAGGGCCATTTGGGGAATGTTTTGCGATTTTTCCCTCTGACGAGATGTTTTTAAGCCTAAGTCAATACATTTTTAAATTATCATCATATTATCAAATCGGGAGTCCCGTGGCCATACTGTCAGTTCATATGAGTTACATTGGTCCAGGGCGAGGTATTAACGCCTCTCTCGGGGCCGTTGAGGGATTCTTTTGGGCATTCACTCACTAACGACTTGTTTTTATGCCTAAGTGTGGATATTTTCAAATTATATTCATTTTTTCAAACTGGGAGTCTCGTAACAACGAAGTCAGTTATGCTAGGTTACATTGGTCTCGTAAAAGGTGTTAGCACCTCTATCGGGGCCCTTAGGGTGTTGTTTTGTGTGTTGGACCTCTACTAGTATGTTTTAAGACTAAGTCTATATATTTTTAAATTATATTCATATTCTCAAATCGAGCCTTCCGTAATCACGCGATCAGCGCCTGCGAGTTACATTGGTCATGTGCAAGGAATTCGTGTCTCTCATGGGTCTTTTGGGGAGTGTTTTTAGGTTTTCTCCCTCTAACGACATGTTTTTCATCTTAAGTCTTGATATTTTTAAATTTTCATCATATTCTTAAAGTGGGTGTCCCATCACCATGCGGTTAATTCTTGTGTGTTACATTGGTCATGTATGCAACACTCATACCTCTAGCGAGGTTGTTTGGATGGTGTTTTGGGTTTTCATCCTCTAGCGACGTGTGTTTTATGCCTAAGTGTATATATTTTCAAATAAACATCATATTCTCAAATTGGTAGTCCCTTGACTACACCGTTAGTTCTTATGAGTTAAACTTATCTCGTGCGAGGTGTCCTCGCCTCTAGCGGGGCCATTTGGGGGTTGTTTTTGGTTTTTGCCCGCTAAAGGCATGTTTTTCAAGCAAAGTATAGATGTTTCCAAATCATTTTCATATTCTTAAACTATGAGTCGTGTGACCATGCGATCCGTTTTTATGAGTTTCGTTTGTCCCATGTAAGTTGTTCGTGCCTCTTATGGGTCCGTTTGGGGGGTGTTTTGAGTTTTTGTCCATTAATGACACATTTTAAGCCTAAGTCCAGTTATTTTAAAATTATCGTCATATTCTCAAATCGGGAGTCCCATAACCACATGGTTAGTTTCATTGAGTTACATTGGTATCGTGCAAGGTGTCCATTTCTCTCGCGGGGCAATTTGGGTGGTGTCTTGGGTTTTCTCCCTCTAACGGTATGTTTTAAGCCAATGCGTAAATATTTTTAAATTATCATCATATTTTTTAAACCGAACGTCCATTGACCATGCAGTTAGTTCCTGCTAGTTACATGAGTCTCGTGTGAGGTATTCACACCTCTAATGGGGCCGTTTTAGGGGTGTTTTTATTTTTCGCCCTCTAACGACATGTTTTAAGCTTAAATTGAGATATTTCCAAATTATCGTTATAGTTTCAAATCGTGAGTCTCATGACCATGTGGTCTGTTCCTGCGAGTTACATAGATCCCGTGCGAGATATCTTCGCCTATCGCAACGCCATTTATTTTTTGTTTTTTTCCCTTTAATGACATGCCGTTAAGCCTATGTCTAGATATTTCCAAACTATCATCATATTCTCAAATCGAGAGTCATGTGACCATGCTGTCGGTCCATGTGAGTTATATTGGCTCCATGCGAGGTGTCCGTACCTCTAGCGGGGCCCTTTGGGGGTGTTTTAGGATTTTTCCCTCTAACTTCATGTTTTTAACCCTAAGCCCAGATATTTTCAAATTATCATCACATTATCAAATCGGGAGTTTGGTCACCTCGTGGTCAGTTCCTCCGAGTTTCTTCACTCCCGTTCGAGGTGTCCCCACCTCTCATGGGCCCATTTGGGGGTTGTTTTGCATTTCTACTCTCTAACGATATATTTCTAAGACTAAGATTAGATATTTTCAAGTTATCATCATATTGAAAAATTGGTTCTCGTGAGCAGACTATAATTTCCCGCGAGTTACAATGGTCCGATGCGAGGTGTCCTTGCCTCTAGCGGGACATTTGGGAGGTGTTTTGGATTTTTGTCCTCTGACGTCATATTTTTAAGCCTAAGTGTAGATATTTACAAATTAGAGTCATATTATCAAACTGGGAGGAGCGTGACCACACTGTCAAATCATGTTATTTACATTGGTCATGTGCGAGGTGTCCACGCCTCTAGTGGGGTGGGGTCGTTTCATTGTGTTTTTAAGACTAGTGGTTGATAATTTAAAATTATTGTCATATTCTCAAATCAGGAGTTACGTGACCATGTGGTCAGTCTGTGCAAGTTACATTTTCCCCGTGAGATGTCTTTGCGCCTCTCATAGGTCCGTTTGGGTGGAATTTTGGGTTTTCTCTCTCTAATGACATGTTTTTAAGCCTAAGTGTAGACATTTTGAAATTATCATCATATTCTAAAATCAAGAGTCTCGTGTCCATGCAGTCAGTTTTTGCGAGTTACATTGGTCCCGTATGAGGTGTACGCGCCTCTAGATGGACCATTTGGGGGTTGTTTGGGGGTTTATTCCTCTAACGGAATGTTTTTAAGCCTAAGTGTAGATGTTTTTTCTAATTAATCTCAAATTCTAAAACTGGGAATCCTCTTACAGCGCGGTTAACTTCTACGGGTTTGATTTTACCTGTGCCAGGTGTCCGCACCTCTCACATGGCCATTTTTTAGGTATTTTGGGCTTTCGCTCTCTAATGGCATGTTTTTCAGCCTAAGTGCAGATATTTTCAAAGTATCGTCACATTCTCAAAATCAGGAGTCCCGTGACCACGCAGTTTGTTTATGCGAGTAACTTTGGTCCCATGCGAGGAGTCGACACCTCGCGGGACCATTTGGGGGGTGTTTTGGGTTTTCTCCCTCTCACGGCATGCTTTTAACGCTAAGTGTAGATATTTTTAAATTATCATCATATTGTCAAACTGGGAGTCCTGTGACCTCGCGGTCAGGTTTTGCAAGTAATATTGGTCCAACATGAGGTGTTTGTGCCTCTTGCAGCGCCGTTTAGGGGGTGCTTAATGTTTTCGACCTCTAACGACAAGTTTTTAAGCTTAAATCTAGGTATTTCTAAACTATTTTCATGTTCTAAAAATCTCCCATGACTACGTGGTTAGTTCCTGCGAATTACATTGGTCCTGTCCAAGGTGTTCGCGCCTCTCGCAGGGCCATTTGTGGGTTTTTGCCCTCTAATGGTGTGTTTTTAAGCCGAAGTAGAGATATTTTAAAATTACTATCATATTCTAAAATTTTGAGTCCTGTGACCATGCGGTCAGTTCCTGCGAGTCACATTAGTCCCGTGCAAGGTGTTTGGACCTCTCACAGGACATTTTGGGGGTTGTTTTAGGTCATCAACCTCTAACGACATTTTTTAAGTCTCGGTCTAGATATTTTAAAATTATCATCAGATTCTCAAATCGGGAGTCCCTGAGCAGGATGTCAATTCCAATGAGTTACATTGGTCCCGTGAGAGTTGTCCACGCTTCTCACAGGGTCGTTTGGGAAGGTGTTTTGGGACTTCGCCCTCTAACGGTATGTTTTTAACCTAAAGTCCAGTTATTTTTAAATTATCGATAGATTTTCAATTCGGGATTCCCGTGACCACGTGATCAGTTCTTGCGAGTTACATTAGTCCCGTGTGAGGTTTTCACACCTCTCATGGGGCCTTTTAGGGGTATATTTAGTTTTCAGCCTCTAGCGGCATTTTTTTAAACCTAAGTCTAAATATTTTCAAATTATCATTAGATTCCAAAATTGGGAGTCCCGTGAGCACGTTATCAAATCATGGGAGTTATAATGGTCCCATGCAATGTGTCTACGCCTTTAGTGGGCCATTTTGGGGGTGTTTCGAGTTCTTGTGCTCTAACGGCATGTTTTCAACCTTAAGTGTTAATATTTACAAATTAGCATTATATTTTCAAACTGCGTGTCCCGTAACCACGCATTAAATTCCTGCAAGTTACATTTTTCCCATGGAAGGTGTTCGCACCTTTCATGGGACCCTTTGGGAGGTGTTTTACATTTTTTCCCTCTGACGACTTATTTTTAACCCTAAGTGTAGATATTAACAAATTAGCCTCATATTCTAAAATCGGGAGTATTGTGACCACTTGGTTAGTTCCTGTAAGTCACATTGGTCCACTATGACGTGGTCACACCTCTAGCGGGGCCATTTGGGGGGATGTTTTAAGCCTAGTTGTTGATATTTTTAAATTATTATCATATTCTGAAATTGGGAGTCCCACGACCACAAAGTCAATTTGTCCAAGTTACATTTCCCCAGTGCGAGGTCTATGGGCCTCTCTTGGGGACGTTTAGGTAGTGCTTTGGGTTTTATCTCTCTAACAACATATTTTTAAGACTAAGTGTAGATAATTTCAAATTGTCCTGTTATTATCAAATCATAAGTACCATGTCCACACGATTAGTTTCTACAAGTTACATTGGTCCCTTTCGAGGTATTCGCGCCTCTTACGGAGCCGTTTTGGGAGTGTTTTGGGTTCTCCCCCTCTCACTGCATGTTTTCAAGCCTAAGTGTAGATATTTTCAAATTATCATCATATTTTTAAACTAATAGTTCCTTGATCACGCGATCAGTTTCATCAAGTAATAATGATCCCGTTCAAGGTGTTCGGGCCTCTCGCGGGCCATTTGGGGGGCATGTTTTAGGTTTTAACCCTGTAACAACATGTTTTTAAGCGTAATCGCAAATATTTTCAAATTAGCATCATATTCTCATTTTGGTAGTCTCGTGACGACGCGATCAGTTTCAACATGTTACATTAGTCTCGTGCGAGGTGTATGCGCCTCTCACGGTGTCGTTTAGGGGATGTTTTGGGTTTTCTCCTTCTAACGACATGTTTTTAAACTTAAGTCCAGAAATTTTCCAATTATCATCATATTCTAGTACTGGGAGTCATGTGACCATGTTGTTAGTTCCTGTGCGTTACATTAGACCTGTGCGAGGTGTCTGCACCTCTAGGTGGGAGGTTTGGGGGGGTGTTTTGGGTTTTTGTCAAATAACTCAATGTTTTTAAGCCTTAGTGTAGATATTTTCAAATTATTGTCATATTCTCAAACCGTGAGTCCCGTGACCACACGATCAGTTAAATTTGCCCTGTGCATGGTGTTCGTGTCTCTCTGTAGGACGTTTGGGGGGGTGTTTTGGGTTTGTTCTATCTAACGACATGTTTCTAAGCTTGAGTGTTTATATTTTCAAATTATCATTGCATTCTAAAATCGGGTGTCCCGTGACAAAGCGATTAGTTTTTGGGAGTATCATTATTCCTGTGCGAGGTGTCTACACCTCAAGGGGCGGTTTGAGCGGTGTTTTGGGTTTTGTCCCACTCATGGCATGTTTTTAAGACTAAGTGTAGATCTTTTCAATTATCATTATATTCTCAAATTGGGAGTCTTTGACCACGCGGTCAGTTTCAACAAGTTACATTGGTTCCTTGTGAGGTGTTTGCACCTCTCACGGGTCCGTTTGGGGGGAGGGTTTGGATTTTCTCCCTCTAATGACACAATTTTATGCCCAAGTCTAGATATTTTCACATTATCATCATAATATCAAATCGGGAGTCCCGTGACCACGCGATCAGTTCCTGGAGTAACATTAGTCCCGTGCAAGGTGTCTGCACCTCTAGCGGGGGTGTTTGGGGCCTGTTTTTGGTTTTTCCCTCTAACGGTATGTTTTTAAGACTAAGCTTAGTTATTTTCAAATTACCATCATATTATTAAATCGAGCATCCCCTGACCATGTGGCTAGCTCCTGTGAGTTACAGAGGTCTCGTGCGAAGTGTCCACATCTCTCCAGGAGCCATTTGGGGGGTGTTTTGAGTTTTTTCACTCTAACGGCATGTTCCAAAGCCTAAGTGTCGATATTTTCAAGTTATCATCATATTCTCAAATTCGGGGTCCCGTTACCATGCGATCAGTTCCCTCGAGTTACAATGGTTTCACACAAGGAGTTCGCGCTTCTCGAGGGGACGTTTGGGGGTTATTTATCGTTATCCCCTCTAACGGCATGATTTTGATTGTGAAGTATTAATATTTCCAATTTAAGATCATATTCTCAAACCGGGTGTTCCACGACCCCGGGGTTAGTCCTTGGGAGTTAAATTGGTCCCGAACGAGGTGTCCGCGCCTCTTGTAGTTTCGTTTGGAGTTTTGGGGAGCTTTCGCCCTCTAATGACAAGTTTTTAAGCCTAGGTCTAGTTATTTTAAAATTACCATCATCTTCTTAAATTAGGAGTCTCGTGACCATGAAGTCAGCTCCTACGAGTTGAATTAGTTCCATGTGAGATGTTAGCAGCTCTCACGGGGCCCTTTGGCAGTATTTTGGGATTTCACATGCTAATGCCATGTTTTAGATCCTATGCCAAGATAATTTCATAGTATCATCATATTCTTAAACTGGGAGTCTCATAACCACGCTGTCAGTTCCTACGAGTTATATTGGTTTCGTGCGAGAAGTCCACACCTCTTATGGGGCCGTTTAAGGAGGGTTTGGGGTTTTTGGCCTTTAACAACATTTTTTTAATCCTAAGTGTGGATATTTTTAAATTATCATCATTTTCTTAAAAGAAGTGTCCCGTAAGCACGCGATCAGTTCCTATGAGTTACACTGGTCCCATGTGAGGTGTTTGTGCCTCTCACCAGGTCTTCTGAGGATGTTTTCGATTTTCACTCTCTAGTGACATATTTTTACGCCTAAGTGTAGATATTTTAAAATTATCTCCACATTATCAAATCAAAAGTCTCGTGACCACGTGGTCAGTTTCTATGAGTTACATTGGTCCGGTGCGAGGTGACCCCTCCGTTCACGGGGCCATTTGAGGGGTGTTTTGGGTTTTTTCCCTCTCACGACATGTTTTTATGCCTAAGTGTATATATTCTCAAATTATGGTCATATTCTCAAACTGGGAGTCCCGTGACCAATCGGTCAGTTCCTATGAGTTACATTGTCCCGTACTAGGTGTTTGTGGCTCTCATTGGGACGTTTAGGGGAAGGGATGCTGTTTTCATTCGCTAACGGCTCATTTTTAAGATTAAGTCTATGTATTTCCCAATTATCATCATATTCCTAGACCGAGAGTCCTTGGACCACGTGTAGAGTTCCTGGGAGTTACATTGTTCCCGTGCGAGGTGTATGCGCCTCTCGCACAGCCATTTGTGAGTCTTTTTTGTTTTCTCCCTCTAACGACATGTTTTTAATCCTATGTCTAGATATTTTCAAATTATTAAAATATTAATAGACTAGGAATTACGTGAACATGTTATCATTTCCTGCGAGTTACATTTGTTACATGCGAGGTTTTCATCCCTCCCACGGGGCCCTTTAGTGTGTGATTTGGTTTTTTGCCCACTAACTAAAATCTTCTAAGACTGAGTCTAGATATTTTCTAATTGTCTTTAGATTCTCAAATGGGTATTTCGTGAGCTTGCAGTTAGTTCCTGTGAGTTACATTGGTCCCGTGTGATGTCGTCACACTTCTTGTAGGGCCATTTGGGGGGTGTTTTACTATTTTTCCATCTAAGAAAATGTTTTTAAGCCTAAGTGTGGATATTTTCAAATTATAGTCATTTTCACAAACTAAGAGTCCCTTGATTACATAATGAGTTTCTACGAGTTACATTGGTCTCGTGCGAGGTGTCCGCGCCTCTCACGGGGTTGTTTTGCCGATGTTTTGATATTTCACTCTCAAACGGCATATTTTTAAGCGTACAAGTCCTGATATTTTCAAATTATAGTCATATTATCAGATTAGGAGTCCCGTGACCTGACGATAAAATATAGGAGTTACATTTGTACCATGCAAGGTGTTCGTGCCTCTCACGGTGCCTTTTGGGTGTCCATTGGGTTTTTATACACCAGCAACATGTTTTTAAGCCAAAGTGTAGTAATTTTAAAATTATTCCATATTCTGAAATTGAGAGTCCCGTGAACACGCGTTCAGTTTCTGCGAGTTACATTTGTCCCGTGCGAGGTGTTCGCGCCTCTCACAGGGTTGTTTGGGTTGTGTTTAGTGTTTTCACTCAATAACGACATGTTTTAAGCCTAAGTGTAGATATATTCAAATTATCATCGCATTCTCAAATCAAAAGTCCCTTGACCAAGCAGTCAGTTTCGGTGAGTTACATTGGTCCTGTGCGAGGTGTCTGCGCCTCTCATCGGGTTGTTTGAGGGGTGTTTAGGGTTTTTGCCTTCCCATTACATGTTTTTAATCCTAAGAGTAGATATTTCAAATTATCATCATATTCTCAAATGTGGAGTCCAGTGACTAAGAAGTTAGTTCCTACGAGTTTCATTGGTCCCATGTGAGGTGTCCGCACCTTTCGCATGGCCATTTGGGGGTCTTTTGAGTTTTCACCCTCTAAGGACATGTTTTTAAGCCTATGTATAAATATTTTTAAATTATCAAAATATTCATAAATCAAGAGTCACGTGACCACGTAGTCAGTTCGTCCGAGTTATATTTGTCCAGTGCGAGGTGTTCACACCACTCATGTGGCCCTTTGGGGGCGTTTTGGGTTTTCACCCTCTAATGACATTTTTGAAAGTGTAAGTCTATATATTTTCAAAGTTTTGTCATTTTATCAATTTGGGAGTACTCTGAGCGCTGTCAATTCCTGCGAGTTATATTGGTCCCGTGCAAGATGTCCCCCCTCTCATAGGGCCATTTGGGGGAGATTTTGGTATTTTCCCCCCCAACAGCATGTTTTTTTAGCCTAAGTCTACATATTTTCAAATTATCATCATATTCTCAAATAAGGAGCACCTTGACCATGTTGGTTCTTTCGACGAGTTATACTAGTCCAATTTGAGGCATTTGCGCCTCTCTCGGGGCCGTTTAGGGAGTCTTTTCAGTTTTCATCTTCTAATAGTTTTTAAGCCTAAGTGTGGACATTTTCATATTATTATAATTTTCTCGAATCGAGAGTCCCATAACCATGCGATCTATTGCTACAAGTTACATTTGTCCTGTGCAAGGTGGCCGCGCCTTTCCCGGGGCCATTTGGGGGAACATACGGTCAGCTCCTGCGACTTACATTGCTCCCATTTTAGGTGTTTGTGACTATCATGCGGATGTTTGGGTGGAGTTTTTGTTTTTTTTTTTCCTCTAACATCCCGATTTTAAGCCTAAGTCTTCATATTTTCAAATTTTTGTCATATTCTCAAAATGGGAGTTCCATCATTGAAGTTACATTGGTCCCATTCGAGATGCTCGTGCCTCTATCGAGGCCCTTTTGGCTGTCATTTGGTTTTTTGTCCCCTAATGACACATTGCAAAGCTTAAGTCTATTTAATTTCATATTATTGTCATATTCTCAAACGGGGAGTCTCATGACGAAGCAGTCAGTTCCTACGAGTTGCATTGGTCTCATGCGAGGTGTTAGTGCCTTTAGGGGACCGTTTGGAGAGTATTTTGTTTTTTCGTCCTCTAACAACTCCCAAGTGTGATTAATTCAAATTAATGTCATATTCTCAAACTCGGAGCCCCGTGACCAAGCAATCAGTTTCTAGGAGTAATATTGGTCTCGTGAGAGGTGTGCCTGCCTCTAGCGGGGGCGAGTGTTTTTCGATTTCTCCCTCTAACGTCATATTTTTAAGCCTAAGTTTAGTTATTTACAAATTATCATTATATTCTCTAATTGGGAGTCTCGTGACCATGCGGACAGCTTCAACAAGTTACATTGGTTCCGTGCGAGGTGTTGCGCCTCTCACGGGGCCGTTTGGGGAGTATTTTGGGTTCTTGGCCTTTAATGGCACATTTTTAAGCCTAGTTCTTGATATTTTCAAATTTCCATCATATTATCAAAACTAAATTCCCATCACCACACCGTCAGTTCATGCGAGTTACATTGGTCTCATGCGAGGTGTCCTGCCTCTAGTTGGGCCATTTGGGGGGTGTTTAGTTTTCATCTTCTAACGACATGTTTATAAGTCTAAGAGTAAATATTTTGAAAGTAGTGTCATATTCTCAACCCGTGAGTCTCGTGACCATGCGATCAGTTGTTGCGAGTTACATTGGTCCCATGCAAGGTGTTTGTGCCTCTCACGGGGCCTTTTGTGGGTGTTTTGGGTTTTTTTCCCTCTAATAAATTGTTTTTAAGCCTGAGTGTACCTATTTTCAAATCATCATGATATTCTAAAATTGGGAGTCCCGTGACTCCGTGATCAGTTTCGATGAGTTATATTGGTCTCGTGTGAGGTGTGCACCCCTCTAGCAGGGCCGTTCGGGAGCTGTTTTTCATTTCTTCCCGCTAAAAACTTAATTTTAAGGTTAGGTGTAGATATTTTCAAATTATCCTCATATTCTCAATCCATGAGTCTCGTGACCATGCAGTCAGTTTTTACGAGTTACATTCGTCACGTGCGAGGTGTTCGTGCCTCTCACGGGGTCGTTTGGGTTTTCACCCTCTAACAACAAGTTTTTAAGCCAAAGCCTATTTATTTTCAAATTATCGGCATATTTTCAAACCAAGAGTCTCATGACCACGTGGTTAGTTCCTGCAAGTTACATTGATCCCATGTGATGTGTCCACATCTCTTGCGGGGCCATTTGGGTGTGTCTTGGATTTTCTCCTTCTAACAGCATGTTTTTAGACTGAAGTTTACATATTTTCAAATTATTATCATATTCTCAAATCGGGGATCCATTGACCACAGGGTTAGTTCCTTCTAGTTACACTGGTCCCATGGGAGGTGTTTACGTTTCTCACAAGGCCGTTTAAGGGGGAGTTTATGATTTTTTCCCTCTAACGACATCTTTTTATCCTTAAGTCTAGATATTTTTAAATTATCACCATATTCGAAAATCGAGAGTCTCGTGACCTCACGATCAGATCCTGTGAGTTTCATTAGGCCCGTGTGAGTTGTTTGTACCTCCCACGAAGCTCTTTAGGTTGTATTTTGGGTTTTCTCCCTCTCACGGCATTTTTCTAAGCGGAAGCCTAGGTATTTTCAAAGTTTTGTCAGATTCTCTAATCAGAAGTCCCATGAGCATGTTGTTAGTTCTTAAAAGTTACATCTGTCCCATACGAGGTGTTCGCACCTATCATAGGGACTTTGGGGGTGTTTTGGAATTTCTCCCTCTAATAACATGTTTTTGAACCAAATTCTATATATTTTCAAATTATCATCATATTCTAAAAGTAGGAATTATGTGACCACGCTATCAATTCGTGTGAGTTATATTAGCCCCATACGAGGTGTTCGCTCCTCTCACGGGCCATTTTTTTAGGAGGGGAGGTGGGGTTTAGGGTCATCAAACGACATGATTGTAAGCCTAAGTCAAGTTATTTTTAAATTATTGTCACATTCTCAATCTGGGAGTCCCATGACCATTTGGTTAGTTCCTACGAGTTACATTGAACCCGTGCAAGGTGTTCGCATCTCTCGTGGGGCAATTTGCGGGGTGTCTTGGGTTTTCTCCGTATAATGGCATGTTTTTAAGTTGAAAAGTAGATATTTTCAAATTACAATTGGATTCTCAAACCAGGGATCCATTGACCATGTGGTAAGTTCCTGCAAGTTACAATGGCCTTGTGCGAGGTGTTCACACCTCTCGCAGGGCTGTTTGGGGAGTGTTTTAGGAGTTAGCCTTTAACGACATGTTTTAAGGCTAAGTATAGTTATTTTCAAACCGGGAGTCCAATGCCCATGTGAACAATTTTAACAAGTTACATTGGTCCCGTGCGGGGTGTTCGCACCTCTGACGGGACGATTTTTGGTGTGTGTTGGGTTTTCTCCCTCTGATGACCCATTTTTATGCCTAAGTCTAGATATTTTCAAATTTTCATAAGATTCTCAAATTGGGAATCTCGTGAGCACGTTGTTAGTTCTTGTTAAATACGTTAGTCTCGTGCGAGGTGTTCGCACCTCCCGCATGGGCGCTTAAGCAATGTTTTGGGATTTTCCCCTCGAACGACATGTTTTTAATCCTGACACGATATATTTACAAATTATCATCATATTCTCAAATCAGGAGTTTCGTGACCACGGTCTCAGTTCCTACGAGTTACATTGGTCTAATGCAAGGTTGTCGCGCCTCTCTTGGGGATGTTTCCAGACTATTTTGGGGTTTCACCCACTAATGACATGTTTTTAATCCTAAGTGTGGAAATTTTAAAATTATTATCATTTTCTCAAACTGGGAGTCCCATAGCAACACTATCAGTTCCTTTGAGTTACAATAGTCCCATGTAAGGTTTTCACGCCTCTATCGGTGATGTTTCAGGGGTGTTTTGTGTTTTCACCCTCTAGCAGCATGTTTTTAGGCCTAAGTCTAGATATTTTCAAATTATTATGGCATTCTTATATCGGTTTACCCGTGATCACTAGGTCATCTCTTGTGAGTTACATTGGTCCCGTGTAGGGTATTCGCGCCTCTCACGAGGCCATTTGGGAGGTGTTTTGGGTTGGGGCCCTCTAACGACATGTTTTATAACTTAAGTCCTAATATTTTCCAATCGTCATCATATTCGTAAAATGGGATACCCATCACGATGCGGTCCATTCCTGTGAGTTATATTGGTCCCTTTCGAAGTGCCCGCACCAATAACGAGGCCAATTGGTGGGTGTTTTTGGTTTTCACCCTCTAACGGCATGTTTTTAAGGCTAAGTGTAGATATTTCCAATTTGTCATCATATTCTCAAATCGTGAGTCCCGTGACCATGCGGTCAGTTTTGGCAAGTTACTTCGTCCCATACGAGGTGTTCACACCTTTCGAGGGGCTATTTTGGGTTTTCCTCTCTAACGACACATTTTTAAGCCTATGTCTAGTTAATTTAAAATTTTCTTCATATTGTCAAATCAGGATTCCGGTGACCATGTGGTTAGTTTATGTGAGTTACATTGGTTGTGTGCAAGGTGTTCGTATCTCTCGCGAATCCATTTGGGGTGTCTTTGTTTTTTCCCTCTAACGACATGTTTTTAAGCCGAAGTGTAGATATTTTCCAATTATCATCATATTCTGAACCAGGGGATCCATTGACCATGCGATCAGTTCCTGCGAGATACGCTGGTCCCGTGCGACGTATTCGCGCCTCTCACGGGGACATATCTGAGGAGTTCATAGTTTTCACCCTCTAACGACATGTTTTTGAGATAAAGTCTAGATATTTCCAAATTATCGTTATATTTCAAATTGTGAGTCTTATAACCATGTGGTATATTCCTGCGAGTTACACAGGTCTCGTGCGAGATGTTCGCGTGTCTCGCAGGACCATTTGTTTTTTTTAGAGTTTTGTCCTCTAATGATATATTCTTAAGCCTATGTCTATATATTTTAAAACCATCATCATATTATCAAACCGAGAGTCCCGTGAGCACGTTGTCGGTTCCTGTGAGTTACATTATCCCCATGCGAGGTGTCCATGCCTCTTGCGGGGCCCTTTGGGGGTGTTTTCAGATTTCATCATTTAACGGCATGTTTTTAACTCTAAGTTCAGAAATTTTCTAATTATCATCACATTCTCAAATCGTGAGTCCCGTGACCTCGTGGTCGATTCCTTCTAGTTTCATTACTCTCGTGACCTTTCATGGGGCCCTTTGGGGGGTGTTTATATTTTTACACTCTAACGACATTTTTCTAAGACTAATTGTAGATATTTTCAAATTATCGTCATACTCACAAATTGGGACCCATGAGCACGCAGTGAGTTCCTGTGAGTTATAATGGTCAGGTGCGAGGTGTTTGTGCCTTTATCGGGCCCATTTGGGAGGTGTATTGGGTTTTTGTCCTCTAATGGCATGTTTTCAATCCTAGGTATAGATATTTACAAATTAGAGTCATTCTCAAATCGGGAGTCCCGTGACCACACGGTCAAATCATGTTTGTTACATTGGTCACGTGTGAGGTGTTTATGTCTCTAGTAGGACTGTTTGGGGTTTATTTTGAAGCCTAGTGGTTGACAACTTAAAATGATTATCATATTCTCAAATCGGTAGTCCCCTACATAGGGTGTCAGTTCCTGTGACTTACATTGGTCCCGTGAGAGGTGTTCGCACCTATCACAAGGCCGTTTGGGTTGTGTTTTGAGTTTTTTCTCTTTAATGACATGTTTTTAAGCCTAAGTATCATATTCTCAAATCGAGAGTTTCGTGTCCACGCGATCAGTTTTTGCGAGTTACATTGGTCACGTGCGATATGTCTGCGCTTATAGTTGCCGTTTGGGGGTTAGTTTGGGTTTTCATCTTCTAACGAATTTTTTTAACCCTAAGTGAAGATATTTTTGAATTACTCTCATATTCTCAAACTGGGAGTCCTATTACCATGCAGTCAGTTTTTGTGAGTTACACTTACCCTGTGCGAGATGTCCGTGCCTCTCACAGGACCGTTTTGGGGGTATTTTTTGTTTTTTCTCTCTAGTGGCATGTTTTTGTCCTATGTGTAGACATTTTCAAATTATCATCCCTTTCTCAAACCGGGAGTTCTATGACCATGCAGTTAGATTCTGCGAGGAACGTTGGTCCCACGCTAGGTGTCCACACCTCGCAGGGCCATTTGGGGGTGATTTTAATTTTCTCCCTCACATGGCATATTTTTAAGGCTAAGTGTAGATATTTCCAAATTATTATCATATTCTTAAACTCGTAGTTATGTTACCTCATGATTAGTCTCTACCGGTAATATTGGTCCCGTACGAGGAGTGCGCACCTCTCACAGAGCGGTTTGGTGGTGTTTATAGTTTTCACCTTCTAACGGCATATTTTTAAGCTTAAGTCTATATATTTTCAAATTATTATCGTATTCTCAAACTGGGAGTCCCATGACAATGTGGTCAGTTCCTGTGAGAAACATTGGTCCCGTGCAAGGTGTCCACGCCTCTCGTCGGGCCGTTTATGACTTTTTTGGATTTTTGCCCTCTAATAGCATGTTTTTAAGCGAAAGTATATATATTTTCAAATTATCATCATATTCTACATATTTGAGTCCCATGACCATCCGGTCAGTTCATACGAGTTACATTAGTCATGTGCAAGGTGTTCGCACCTCTCACGGGCCTTTGTTGGGGTGTTTTAGGTTATTTACCTCTAATAGTATTTTTAAGCCTAAATCTACATATTTGATAATTATCATCGAATTTTTAAATCGGGATTCCCCTAAGTACGTTGACATTTGCTATGAGTTACATTGGTCATGGGAGAGACGTCTGCACCTCTCGCATGGCTATTTGAGGGGTGTTTTTGGTATTTCACCCTCTAATGACATGTTTTTAACCCTAAGTCTAAATATTTTCAAATTATCGACATATTCTCAAACCGACAGTCCCGTGATTACACGGTCAGTTCCTGTGAGTTACATTGGTCCCGTGTGAGTTGTTCGCACCTCTCATGGGATGCCGTGAGAGAGCGTAAACCCAAAACAGGCCCTCATAGCCCTGCTAGAGGTGCGGACACCTCGCACGGGACAAATGTAACTCACGGTAACTGACTGCGTGTTCATGGGACTCCCAATTTGAGAATATAACAATAATTTGAAAATATATGGACTTAGGCTGAAAAACATGTCATTAGAGGGAGAAAACCCAAAACTCCCCACAAAGGGCCCTGTAAGAGGTGCAAACACATCGCTAAGGACCAATGTAACTTGTTAAAACTGATGGCGTGGTCACGAGACTTCAGGTTTCAGAATAAAATGATAATTTGAAAATATCAACACTTAGGATTAAAAACATGCCATTAGAGGGACGAATCCCAGAAAACAAAATGGCACATCGAGAGGCTCAGACACCTTGTACGGGACCAATGTAACTCGTAGGAACTGACTGCATGGTCATGGGACTTTCGGTTTGAGAATATAAGGATAAATTGAAAATATTTAGACTTGTGCTTAAAAACATGTTGTTAGAGGGCGATAACCATAAACACCCCCTAAATGGTCCTGTGAAAGGCGCGAATACCTCGCACGAGACCAATATAACTTATAGGAACTAACTCCATGGTCACGGGACCATTGTGTCTTGAGTATATGACGATAATTTAAAAATATCTACACTTAGGCTTAAAATAATGTCGTTATAGGACAAAAACACAAGACACCCCAAAAACAGCCCAACGAAAGATGTGGACACCTAGCACGGGGCTAATGTGTCTTATAGAAACTGGCCGCCTAGTCATGGGACTACTGGTTTAAGAATATGATGATAATTTGAATATTACTAAACTAAGTCTTAAAAACGTGGCGTTAGAGGGACAAAACCCAAAACACCCCTCAAGCAGCCCCGTGAGAGGCACGTAAACCTCGCAACGGGTGAAGTAACTCGCAAAACTGTTCGCATGGTCACGGGACTCACGATTTGAGAATATGACAATAATTTTAAAATACCTACACTTTGGCTTAAAAATATGTAGTTAGAGGGTGAAAAATAAAAATAACCCCAAAACGGCCCTGCGAAAGGCATGAAGACCTCACACTGGACCAATATAACTCATAAGAATTAGCCGTGTTGTCATGGGACCTTCAGTTTGAGATTATGATGAGAATTTAAATATATATGGACTTACCCTTAAAAATGAGTCAAGAGAGGGAGCAAAAACAAAACACCCCCCAAAGGGCTACGTGAGGGGCGCGAGCACCTCACACATGACTGATGTAACTTGTTGAAACTTGCCACGTGTTCATACAACTACCGGTTTGAGAATATGATGATAATTTGAAAATTTCTTCAGTTAGGCTTAAAAACATGTCGTTAGAGGGCGTAAATCGAAAACAACCCCAATAGCCCCGATAGAGGTGTGGACGCCTCAAACGGGACTAATGTAACTCACAGTAACTGACTGCATGGTCATGGGACTCCCGATTTGAGAATATGATGATAATTTGAAAATATTTAGACTTAGGCCTAAAAACATGTCATTAGCGGGAAAAAACCCAAAACACCCCCCAATGGGCCCCCTGAGATGCACAAATACCTCGCACTTGACAAATGTAACTTGTTAAAACTGACGGCGTGGTAACGAGACTTCCGATTTAAGACTAAGATGGTAATTTGAAAATATCTACTCTCAGTCTTAAACACATGCCATTAGAGGTACGAAACCAAAAAAAAAATGGCGCAGCGAGAGGCGCTTGCCCCTTGTACAGGACCAATGTAACTCGCCGAAACTGATCGCATGCTCATGGCACTCCCGATTTGAGAATATGAAAATATTTTAAAAATATCGATACTAAGACCCGTGAGAGGAGCGAACACTTCACAGGGGACCAATACTACTCGCAAAACATGATTGCGTGGTCTCAGGACTTCCATTTTGAGAATATGAAGATAACTAAAAAAATATCCACACTTAGGCTTAAAAACATGTCGTGAGAGGGGAAAACTTAAAACACCCCCCAAACGGCCCCGTAAATGGCGCGTAGACCTCACATGAGGCCAATGTAACTCGTAAAAATTGATCGCGTGGTCACAGGACTCCTATTTTGAGAATGTCGTGATAATTTGAAAATATATACACTTAGGCTTACAAACATGTCATTAGAGACAAAAAAACCCAAAACACACCCCAAATGGTCCTATGAGAGGTGCAAACACCTCGCACGGGACCAATGTAACTCACAGGAACTGACCGCATGGTCATGGGACTCCCGGTTTGAGAATATGATGATACTTTGAAAAAAAGTAGACTAAGGCTAGAAAACATGACATTATTGGGCAAAAAAAACAAAACCACCCCTGAAACGGGCGTGTGAGATGCCCGAACACCTCGTATGGGTCCAATATTACTCATAAAAATGATCATGTGGTCTCGGGACTCCTAGTTTAATAATATGATGATAATTTGAAAATATTCACACTTAATATTCAAAACATATCGTGAGAGGTGGCAAACCCAAAATAGCACCCAAACGGCCTGGTGAGAGGCGTGAACACCTCACACGGGACCAATGTAACTGACAAAAACTGATCGCATGGTCATGGGACTCCGGGTTTGAGAATGTGATGATAATTTAAAATTATCTACACTGAGGCTTATATAAATTCCATTAGAGAGAGAAAACCCAAAACAAACCCCAAACGGCACCGTAAGAGGCGTGTGTGGCTCGCACGAGACAAATGTGACACTAAAAAATAGACTCCATGATCACGGGACTCTCGGTGTGATAATGTGATGAGAATTTGAAAATATATACACTTGGGATTTCAAGCATTCCGTTAGAGAGAAAAAATTGAAAACACACCATAAATAATCCTGTGAGAGGTGCGGTCACCTCGCATGGGACTAATGTAACTTGTAGGAACTAACCACGTTGTCACGGGACTCTCGATTTGGGAATATGATAATATTTTGAAAATAACTATACTCAGGCTTAAAAATGTGTCGTTAGAGGATGAAACAAAGAAACACACCCAAACGGTCTCACTAGAGGCACGTGCACCTCACACGGGACCAAACTAATGGGTCAAAACTAAATGAACGATCACGGGACTCTTGATTTTATAATGCAATGACAGTTTGAAAATAAGTAGACTAAGGCTTAAAAACATAACGTTAGAGGGGAAAAACCCAAAACACCCCCCAAAACGGGCCCCTAAGAGGTGAGGAGATCTCGTATGGTCCAATATTATTCGTCGAAACTTATTACTTGGTCTCGTGACTCCCAGTTTGATAATATGATGAAAATTTGAAAATATTCACACTTAGGCTTAAAAATATACCGTGAGAGGGGAAAAACTCAAAACACCCACCAAACGGCCCTGTGAGAGTCGCGGACACCTCGCACGGGACCAATGTAACTCACAGAAACTGATAGAGTGTTCACGGGACTCCCGGTTTGAGAATAAGACAATAATTTTTAAATAAATACCCATAGGTTTAAAAACACGTCATTAGAGGAGAAAACCCAAAACACCCTCCAAACAGCCCTTCTAGAAGCGGAGACACCTCCCACGGGACCTATGTAACTCGCAGGAACTGACTGCATGGTCACAGGACTCCTGATTTTAGAATATGACAAAAATTTTAAAATAACTAGACAAAGGCTTAAAAATGAGCCATTAGAGGGGAAAAAAATCAAAACACACCCCAAAAGACCCTGTGATAGTGGGGACACCTCGTACGTGTCCAATATTACTCGTACAAATTGATCGTCTGGTTTCGGGACTCCCAGTTTGAGATTATGATGATAATTCGAAAATATCCACATTGAGGCTTAAAAACATCACGTGAGAGGGGGAAAACCCAAAATACCTCCTATACGGCCCCGTGAGAGGCGGGAACACCTGACACGGAACCAATGTAACTAAAATAAACTGACCACATGGTCACGGGACTCTAGGTTTGATAATGTGATGATAATTTGAAAATATATACACTTAGCCCTACTAAAATGCCGTTATAGAGAGAAAACCCAAAACACAGCCCGAATGGCCACGTGAAGGAGCAAAACCTCGCACGGGACAAATGTAACTCGCAGAAAATGACCGCATGGTCACTGGTTTACAGTTTCAGAATGTGACAATAATTTTAGAATAACAACACCTATGCCTGAAACACACCATTAGAGGACGAACACCCAGAACACTCCCCCCCCCCCCCCATATGGCCCTGTTAGAGGCGCAGATGCCTTGCACGGGACAAATGTAACTCCCAGGTACTGACCACGTGGTCATGGGACATCCCTATTTGAGAATATGCGGATACTTTGAAAATAACTAGAAATATGCTTAAAACATGCCGATTATAGGACGAAAACTCAAAACGCCCCCCAAACGATCTCACTAGATGTGCGATCACCTCGCACAGTACCAATTTAACAAACAGGAATTGACCGCCTAGTCACGGGACTCCCGGTTCGAGAATATGATGAGAATTAAAAAAATATCCACATTTAGGTTTAAAAACAAGCTGTGGGAGGGGAAAAACCCAAAACAACCCCCAAACGGCCCCGTAAGAGGCACGTACACCTCACACGAGACCAATGTAACTTGTAAAAATAGACCACTTGGTCACGGGACTCCCGACATGAGAATGTGATGATAATTTGAAAATATCTACACCTAGGCTTACAAACATGCCTTTAGGGAGGACAAACCCAAAACACTCCCCAAACGGTCCCGTGAGAGGTGCGGACACCTCGCACGGGACCAATGTACCTCGTAGTAACTGACCACTTGGTTATGGGACTCTCGGTTTGAGAATATGATGACAATTTGAAAATAAGTAGACTAAGGCTAAAAACGTGATGTTAGAGGGCAGAAAACCAAAAAAACCCACCCAAACGAGCCATGATAGGCGCGGACACCTCATATGGCTGAAAATCACTCTTAGACATTGATCTCATTGTCTTGGGACTCCCAGTTTAAGAATATGATAATAATTTGAAAATAGTCACACATAGTCTTTAAACCATACTGTGAAAGGGGGAAACCCCAAAACACCCCCCAAACGACCCTGTGAGAGGTGTGAACACCTCGTACGGGACCAATGTAACTAACAAAAACTGGCAGCGTGGTCACAAGACTCCAGGTTTGCGAATGTAAAAATAATTTGAAAATATCTATACTTAGGCTTACAAACATAGTTAGAGAGTGAAAACATAAATCATAACTCGAACAGCCCTATGAGAGGCGCAGACACCCCACACGGGACAAATGTAAGTCACTGAACCTAACTGCGTGGTCATGGGACTATCGATTTGACAATATGACAATAATTTAAAAATGACTATACTTAGGCCTAGAAACACTCCATTAGAGGACGAAAACCCAAAACATACCCCAAACGGCCCTACTAGAGGCATAAACACCTCGCACGGGACCGATGTAGCTGGTAGGAACTGATCGCGTGGTCATGGGACATCCTGATTTGAGAATATGTGGATAATTTTCAAATAAGTAGACTTAGGTTTAAAAGAAGGTTATTAAAGGATGAAAACCCAAAACGCCCCTAAACGTTTTTGCTAAAGACGCGGACACCTCGTACGGGACTAATATAACTCACATGAATTGATCGCGTGGTCACAGGATTCTCGATTAGAGAATGTGGAGTTAATTTAAAATATATATATTTAGTATTAAAAACATGTAGTTATACAGGGGAATTGAAAACACCCCCAAAGGCCCCGTGAGTGGCACGTACACCTCGCACGGGACCAAAATTACTTGCAGAAACTAATCGCGTGTTCTCGAAACTCCCAGTTTGAGAATATGCTGAAAATTTGAAAATAAGCCTACTAAATCTTAAAACACATGCCATGAGAGGGGGAAAACAAAAAACACCCCCAAACGGTCTCGTGAGGGGCGCGAGCACCTCACATGAGACCAATGTAATGCGCAAAAACTGACCGTGTGGTCAGGGACACCCAGTTTAAGAATGTGATTATAATTTGCAAATATCTACACTTGGGATTACAAACATTCAATTAGGGCGCGAAAACCCAAAACACACACCAAATGGCCCATTGAGAGGCGCGAGCACCTCGCAGGGGACCAATGTAACTCGTAGGAACTAACTGCGTGGTTATGGGACTCCCGATTTGAGAATATGATGATACATTGAAAATAATAGGACTTGGGATTCAAAATGGGCTGTTAGGGGATGAAAACCCAACACACACCCCAAACGGTCTCGCTAGAGGCGCGGGCACCAGTGACGGGACCAATGTAACTCTTCAAAACTGAGTGCGTGGTCACGGGACTCCCAATTTGAGAATATGATGATAGTTTTAAAATATATCAACTAAGGATTAAAAATATGCCATTAGAGGGAAAAACCCTAAAATAACCCCCAAATGGGTTCGTGAGAGGCACGGACACCTCGTATGGGTCCAATATTACTCGCAAGAACTGATCGTGGGGTCTTGCGACTCCCAATTTAAGAATATAATAATAATTTTAAAACTGAGGCTGAAAAACATACCATATGGGAGAAAAACCTACCCCCTAAACGGCCCTGTGAGAGTCCCCAACACCGTACACGGGACCAATGTAACTCACAGAAACTGACTGCATAGTCACGGGACACCCGGTTTAAGAATGGCATGATAATTTGAAGATATATACACTTATGCATACAACATGCCATTAGAGAGGAAAAACCCAAAACGCACCCCAAATAGCCTAGTGAGAGGCGCGAACACCTCCCACGAGAAAAGTCTAACTTGCAGAAACTGTACGCATGGTCATGGGACTCCCCATTTTAGAATGTGATAATAATTTTAAAATAACTACACTTAGGCTTAAAAACACATAGTTAGAGGATGAAAACCCAAAACACCATACAAATGTTCCCGCTAGAGGCGCAAACACCTCGCATGGGACCCATGTAACTCACAGGAACTGACCGCATAGTCACAGGACTCCCAATTTGAGAATATAAATATACTTCATAAATATCTGGGCTTGGGCTTAAAAAAATTCCATTGGAGGGTTAAAATAAAAAATACCTTCCGAAGGGCCCGTGAGAGGCTCGAACACCTCAGATGGGACCAATATTACTCACAAAAACTGATTACATGGTCTCAGCACTCCCATTTGAGAATATTAAGATAATGAAATACTATCCAGACTTAGGCTTATAAACATGTCATGAGAGGAGGAAAGCCAAAAATAACCCCCAAATGTCCCGTAAGAGGCGCGTACACCTCACAAGAGACCAATGTAACTCGCAAAAACTGATCGCGTGGTCGTGGTACTCCCGATGTTAGAATGTGATGATAATTTGAAAATGTATACACTTAGGCTTACAAACATGCTGTTAGAGAGAAGAAAAAAAGAAAACACACCCCAGACGGTCCTATGAGAGGTGCGGACACCTCGTACATGACCAATGTCACTCGCAGGAACTGCCTGCATGGTCACGGGACTCCTAGTTTGAGAATATTATGATACTTTTAAAATAACTATACTTAGGATTATAAATGTTTCGTTGGAGGATGACAACCCAAAACACCCCACAAATGGTCTTACTAGAGGCGCGAGCACCTCACACGGGACCAATGTACACTACACCAAATCTGCCCATTTGTCAAGGTCATTGACCTTGACAAATTCACCTTGTCAAGCTCAATGACCGTGACATTTCGAGGCGAGACAACTTTTTTTGTCACGATCGTGTCATGGTCATTGACCTTGACAAAAAACTCGCGTTTTGTGTCACGGTCGTGTCAAGGTCAATGACCGTGACACGTTTGTCACGGTTTATAACCATGACAAAGTCGTGACCCTTTTTTAAAAAAATTGTCACGGTCAATGCCCGTGACAATTCTGGGCAGAATTTAAAAAAAATCTGCTGGGCAGTATGGCCGCTGCCACTGCCCAGCAGTATATTTGTACCTGTTATAGCAATGTTGTACCTGTTCCAAACATCATATATCCAACACAAACTAAAGATAATGCAAATAAATATTCATGACAGTATAATCCAAATCTTCAAAGTAAAAATAATATACATGACGATATAATCCAAATATAATTAAAATGGACAAACTAGAGAATAATGTTACTACATGTCTTGGATAAAACTGAGGAGGTGAGTAGGCCACACGACATACGAATTGACGCACCCACTAATATACGTCGTGCCGCATTGTTCGCGCAACCACAATAGGGAGTTCTCCTTCCCGGTTATGACATGCATGACGAGCACCCTGGACTCCATCTGTTGAAGCACACGTCCATGGACTATTCCACCCTCGACGATATCCGGGTCCCTCAACCCCCGCCCTATCCGCTGGCCATCAAATATGTCCAATATGAACACGCTCGGCCAACCAATTGTCGATAATGGTCTGTTGGAGGGCGTCAAATAGGGAAGTGGATCGTCGAAGTACGAACGTGTCGGTGATGAAGCAGCGAGGTCCACATCCTCGTCATCCTGCGCCTCGTCCTCCTGCACCTCCTCGTCCTCCCGCACCTCCTCCTCCACCGCCTTCTCCTTCCCTTTCCCTTTACATTTCTCTTTACGGTCTCCACCCAACGTACGCTTCATGAATGCGTACATATCTTAGACCGTCGCCTCCAAACGGGACAGCTTCGCGTAGTGTGAATCCACCGTTCGAGCCAACCCGGTGTCGCTCATCTCCAATCCGATGATCCTAGATTTGGCCACCCGCGAGCTCACTCCCCTTGTCCTCCCCTTGCGATCAGAGCCAAGCACTTGGCTGAGTGCGTCTATGGACAAAGATGCCTTGTCGGTATCAGACTGCGACTCATGCACTTCCTTAAGCTTTGCCTGAAACGACAAAAAGCACATGATTAGTAAAATAAGTAAACTAAAAAATTATAACGTAATTAACAATAATTAAACTGTCGGATTACTTACAATCGTGGCCGCGACGCTTGGGGACACCTCCTTGTCCTTCCCCTTCTTCGTCCGAAGAGCCACATAGTATCAAGCCTATGTGGCTTACCCCCTGGCCCACTCCCTACCCCCTGAAATAAAATAAAGTAAAGTAAAATTAGTATCGGCCCCGCAAAGTAAAATAATATCCAATAATATATTTCTGTAGTTATAGATAAATTAAATATTACCTTCATCCTATGCTCCACCTCAGCGTAAGAGGTCCGGCCGGAGTAGTGCACGTCCGTCTTTTTAGCCCGATTTTCCCTCCCCGATTGGCGAGATGCCAATTGTCGATCCTCGATCTCATTGTCAATGAACTTTTTCCATTGTGCCAATGAGATCGGCTCCTTGGGCGAGACGGATCCGCGCCATTGTAAAATGGTCTCTCGTGTTTTTCCAAAGTACCATGTCCGCATATTTTTTTTCCACGTCTTGTGTTGCTCCCTCAACTGCTCCAAGACGGAATCGCGTAGCTTTGGATCCAAGTTGAATTGTTCTTGTCCAACAAATACAATGTTAGTTGCGAATAAATATAAATATAAATATAAATATAAATATAAATATAAATATAAATATAAATATTACCTGTAGTGCCGCCCAAACAGCTAACTTGAGCTCATACGGCACCTCCTTCCAACTCATAAACCCCGGGCCGATGACCGTCTTTAGCAGCTCGAGGGATCTCGCTAAAAGCTCCGACTTGTTTTCGACGGTAATCCCAATTTTTCCATATTTGGGGAGCCTAGGGGCGGAGGAGCCCTCGTCGCCTCCGCTACCACCGAACCCAGACGACGACATCATCATAAACAGCATCATCATCTTCGCCCTAACATCTGAAGGAGACATTTTTGCTGTAAAAAAAATGTTATTAGTACAGATAAAAAAAATGTTATTAGTACAGATAAAAAAATGTTTCGTCTATATTATAACGTATGTGTAAGTTCCGTCAATACCATTTCGTTTCAATTTTGTAATATTATGTTTTTTCCAAATATTTAAAGAGTTATTAAATGGGTGCCCCACCCCTGCCCCCTCCCCCCGCCACACACACACACACACACACACCACCCCTACCCACCCCACCCCCACCCCCACCCCCTCCCCCCACCACGACCGTGACAACTACATATATTGTTTATCAATAAAATTATGACATGAGATAATTATAATTGTAGCATAAATTTCATTATCATGGGTTTTACCTAATTGAATTAAATGAACAATACTTTTAGCCCTTGTTATTCATCAAATTTGAGGCAAGTTAATTAGAATATTTGTATCAAGCCTATGTGATTTATATGGATTAATTCTATTACATTTATAATTTAACTAATAGAGTTGAATTTTAATATTAATCCTTTGGTTTATTTAACTAACTTTGGTTTGGTTTATTTCTAGTTGAATCTGAGTTATAATTTTTAGATTATGTATAGGAATTGAATTTTAATATTAATCCTTCATAAATCCCTTGAATACATGCATAAATTTGTAGAGATTGAAATTAAATTGCTTGAGATTGAATTTCTATGTTTCGGGGTCATTATTTGAAAATACTTAATTTTCAACTCCAACAACATATGCTTCAACTTAACCCAATCTTCCCAATAATACCAACTAATCAACACCCAACATCCAAATCCAACAACATAGGTCTAGAACCAAAGTTTGTACATAATAATTTATAGTCTCCAAGAAAGTACCATTTTTATTCATAATATTTACGATTATCAGTTTCTCGTGTATTAGCCAAATTTCCACCCCACCCTGCCCCCCTCCACCACACCCTGCCCCACCCCCTGCCCCCCTCCACCACCCTCCAACAATATTTTTGAATGAAATATTTATTTTGAAGGAAAACTTTTATTGGATGGTTGAAAAGACAATAGTTACAAATTTATTATATTCCATAACAATTTCATAGTTTCAATTCATTTTCATTTATTCTCTTAGTGCTACAACAATAATTTGAATTCATTTCATATGATTTCCCACCCCACCCCACCCCTCCACCACCCCCTCCCCCACCACACACCACCACACACACACACACACTCCACCCCACCCCCTGCCCCCCTCCACCACCCCCTCCCCCACCACACACCACACACACACACACACACACACCCCACCCCTCCCCCACCACACACCACCACCACACACACACACACCCCACCCCACCCCCTGCCCCACCCCTCATCCACCCCCTCCCCCACCACACACCACCACACACACACACACACCCCACCCCACCCTCCACCACCCCTCCCCCACCCTGCCCCACCCCCTGCCTCCCTCCACCACCCCCTCCCCCACCCCGCCCCACCTCCCCCCCCTGCCCCCCTCCACGCACACACATACACACATATATATATACACATACACACATAAATATACACACAAATATATATATAAATGGAAGAGAGAGAGAGAGAGAGAGAGAGAGAGAGAGAGAGAGAGAGAGAGAGAGAGAAATGGACCTGAAAGTAGAGAGAGAGAGAGAGAGAGAGAGAGAGCAGCGTCGAGAGAGAGAGAGAGATGGAGGGAACGGCGCGGGAGGGAAAAAAGAAGGGGGATAGGGTTTTTGCTGCGAACATTGTCACTGTCGTGTCAAGGTCTTTGACCGTGACACGAATTGTCACGGTCATTGACCGTGATAAGTCCGTGACAAATTTACTTGCCACGGACTTGTCACGGACTTGTCACGGTCAATGACCGTGACAATTCGTTGTCACGGTCGTGTCAAGGTCAATGATCGTGACATAAAACGCGTGTTTTTTTGTCACGGTCAACGACCTTGACAAGGTTGGCCGGCTGAAAGGTGGCAATTTGCCCATTTTGGTGTAGTGGTAAATCACCGAAACTTACTACACGGCCATGGGACTCTTGGTTTGAGAATATGATGATAGTTTGAAAATAAGTAGACTAAGGCTTAAAAACGTGGTGTTAGATGGCTAAAAATAAAAGCACCCCCCAAACGGGCCCGTGAGAGGCGTGGATACCTTGTATGGGTCCAATATTACTTAGAGAAACTGATCACATGGTCTCGAGATTCCAACTTTGGTAATCTGGTGATAATTTAAAAATATTTACACGTAGCCTTAAAAAACATACCCTGAGAGGGGGAAAACCCGAAACACCTCCCAAACGTCCCGGTGAGAGGCGCAAAAACCTCACATCAGATCAATGTAACTCACACAAATTGACCGCGTGGTCCCGGGACTCCCAATTTTAGAATGTGATGATAATTTTAAAATATCTACACTTACGCTTACAAATATGTTGTTCGAAAGGGAAAAGCCAAAACACACCACAAACGGCCCTGTGCGAGGTGTGGACACCTCTCCCGCAACCTATGTAACTCGTAGGAATTGACCGCGTGATCAAGAGACTCCCAATTTGATAATAGGATGATAATTTGAATATAACCATACAAAGGCTTCAAAAGGAGCCATTAGAGGGGAAAAAACAAAATAGTCCCCAAACGATCTAATGAGAGGGGGGACACCTAGTATAGGTCCAATATTACTCGTAGAATTTGATCGTGTGGTTTGGGGGATCCCAGTTTGAGAATATGATGATAATGTTAAAATATCCACACTTAGGCTTAAAAACATGACGTTAGAGGGGGAAAACCCAATGCACATCGTATACAACCCCGTGAGAGATGTGAAGACATGACAAGGGACCAATGTAAATCACACAAACTGACTGCCTAGTCAAGGGACTCCAGGTTTTCAATTGATATGAGTAAGTTTATGTAAGTATCTTTGTATGTTGTAATTACGACGATGAGTCGATGACGATACTCAAACCGAAAAACATGCAATTTTACTGTAGGGTTATCTTCCTCTACAATTATGCTGAAGAATAGGGAATAGGCAAACAAACAAAAGAATAAGAAAAGGAGAATAAAAAGTACAGAAATCAGGATTACCGATGCAACCATTAACATCTAAGGTCTGGTCAATGTGGTGCAGTATTACCTATATGTTCTTGTTGTTAGAACTTCATTTTTCATTTTTGACCATTTGGTTTACCTACTGTTAGTCATGAGTTTGGTATAGTGCAGTATAGCTAAACCCATGTAGCTTTCTTTATACCATCATAATGCATACAACGCATTGTTCTACAGCTGTCTAATATGCCTATTTCGATTTGTCTTATCAGCCGTGCTATTTTTTATAAATTTGTATGGGTTTTCAGTTGACTGGACTTAATGTCAGCTATCATTTTTTTAATGGTTTGTTTTGTACAGAGGTTATTAAATACACAAACTTCACAAAATGAACTAGCGGATAAAATCATGTAAGAAACTTTGAAAGAGTTATGAACGTTATTGATTCATTATTTGTTATTTTTTATTTTATTAATAAGGAAAATAAAAGGGACAAAACAAAAAGGTCTCTTGGCGTGTAAATATTAATTATAGGCATGTCATCTACAGTACTTTAGCTAGAAGCTTTCGTAGTCTATACATTTTTATAGAAAATACACACCATGTTGTCGTTAAGTAAATGAGTGAAAAGATATTTCAGCTCATATATCTCCCTCTTGCGTGTTTAAGACCACAAAGTTAAAAAAGAACATGAAGAGTGTTTCCACCTTTCTCAATAAAATGACGAGAAGGTCTAAAGATAAATAGTAAAAAAGAAAAGAAAAGAAAAGACCAAGATTCTCATAATAAGTGTTGGGAAGCATACAAGTATGATATATCTTTTTCTCAACCACACACGTGGACTAGTAACTTAAGGCATGACCCTGTGTTTCCTTAGCCTACTGATATTCCTTGAAGTGACTTATTTATCTGAGTATCACCCATCTTTTACAATACGAAAAAAAGTAACTCAATTAGAGGAAGATAATTCAGAAGATAATAATGAACTCAGAAGTAACTCATTTAGAGGAAGAAAGAGGTAAGCATCCTAGATACGCCTTGGCAGGCAACAAAACACGTCAACCCTCAAAGTTCTCCGGTCAGATATTAAAATCTTCGTAGTAAATGACAATGGTGGGTAAGTAAGAGCTCTGGTTTTGTAATAACTTCTTTTTCTCTCATAATAATCTCTATCTCTAGCCAAAAAATCTCTATTAAAAGAACCCCCTCTTTTAGAAGTGGTTAAGGCCAATAAATAACCCCCCATACCAATCCCGAGATGCCTCATTCCTTTATAACTATGAAAGATATCCTTCATACTTTATGTCACAAACTTTAAATGTCTGATGGACAAGTAAACTCAACATCATAAACATTAAATGCCAAAACATTCATTTTGCCTAACCATTGTGTGTCAGGGGGCGGTCATCACAGAGGTGCCCCACCAACTATCTGACAACCCCTAAATACCATAATGGTTCACCCAAGTGAGGATTTGACATTGTTTATCTTGCTAGTGACATCATTTGTAGTAGATGTGACATTAAGTAGAAGGCACAAGTGGTTCACAACTCAACGCACGATTGGACTCAAGACTGCTCCTCCCAAGGCTCCACGGTCAAGGGATTTTGGTGTTTTATCAGGTGTATCTAAGATGGTCAGGACAATCCCCAACGTTACCTCACTTATCAACCCTCCAAACTAAGTCCCTTTGAAGTTTCCACAGTGAGGTCATTCGATAGAGCATGAAAGCTCTCTCTGGCCCTGTCAGGCCTAGTCTTTCACGAGTACCATTTGACCTCACACTAAATACCATTATAATCATTACAACTTGTAGAAAATATAAATAAAAGATACAACAACACTAAGTAAAATAATAGAACTAAAGGATGAGATCTCTTTTCCAGTTTCTTCGTGGGAAGATCTCCCTGGGCTGTCACGCTGAACTACCTCGCTTTAGCTACTTCACTTGAGCTACCTTATTGAGATGCATCCCTTCAGCTGCCTCACTAAGCTACATCATTGAGATACATCTCTTGAGTCTGTTGTATTAGTTTGGGGATTATCTCTAATCTCGAGATTATCTTCAAGCCCCCTACAGTTTTATTAAGTAAAAGAATTTATCTATATTGGATACAAGTCATTTGAGTAATTATTTGATCCTGTTTTCCCTGATAAATTCGAACAATATTAAGCTAGTAAGTTCCTTACACATGTACAAGTATACTTTTATTTGTAAAAATATCTTTTATTTTAAGACAAGGCGTATTTCTTAAAATAAAGAAAAAGAGATTAATCGACATAAAAGTATAAATTGTCTTCTCAATAGTATTCGCAGAGTGAATAATTTTGAGATTTTTTCAAGTCGGTCAGTTTATGTGATTAACTTCACACACCATAATTTGATTTCATTTAAAAATAGGCCATAAAATAAAAAAAATTCCAAACGTCTACTCATAACTGTTTTCAGTGTAGATTTTTTTATTTCAAAGAGCATTAAGCGTTCTTTTATAAAAGGAAGTACCTTAATCACTATGAAAGTATTGATTGCTCAACTAGTAACTCGAGCGTACTCTATCTTGAGGAAAATGATAAAAATAAAAATGGCTACAAACAAAAGTCATTATGAGGCTTAAAGTTATACAACCTTCATATATTTCATACCTAATTATCAGGGAGAAATATTACATAGTTCAACGTACTGCTTCAATATTCAAAAGCTATAGTGAAAAAATTGTTGCTCGAATTTATGACCCGAGCGTTTGTGTGACCAAAATTTTCCCGAATCTGTAACTCATATAGCTAAGTATTTTAACAAAGCTTTTGTTGACAATACCCTAGTAAATTGATCGATAATCTTAAGATCGACATATTTGTATACTCAGAATAATTTATGTTATTAGCATCACATTGCATTTGATATTTTGAACTATAGTAACTCATTATGAGAAGAAACAAAAGATCTATCAGTCCATCCCTCGAACACATTTGACCCATTTATTCAAAGTATAAGTGACTTTGAAAGTTATCTATTACTATACCATATACATTAGCTTTTATATTAATTGATTGAAGATATTGACTCGATTGATATGCATTTCAAAAAAGTTATGTTATGCAGATAAAATATTATAGCTGATTTTAATGGAAACTTTATTCTCTCGCATGCTTGGATTCGAGCAGCGGGGCTAGCAAGCAGATATGTGAATTTTGATAAAAAAATTTTAAAGCCCAGATTGACTTTATTGTAGTGTGGTCGACTCCAACATCCTTCATGAGCATCCTTACTCAGTTTGAAAGACAAGATCTAGCAACAAAAAGTACGAGACATCAACGATACTTTCTTTGAAAGATTAATGCTTATGAAATGTTAATTTCTTTAATATTGGTCATTGTGCCTCTAATGCATTTTTACTTACTAGTGTTTCTCCACCTAATAAAATAGGCCAATAGATGTGAGAACATAAAAATTATTTGCAAAAGTATAAATAGAAGTATATAAAAAGGTACAATAGTTTAGGGCCTAAGCCTCTAAGGGCATTACAGCGCTCACAGTATTTACTTGAAAATAACGAAACATGTTAAGTAAATGAGCAAATGCCAATAGTAAGTAAAAAGGTACAATAGTTTAGTACCTAAGGATCCAAGGGCACATGATCGCTCATAGCATTAACTTGAAAACAAAGAAACAGGTTAAGTACACGAGCAAATGCCAAGAATAAATAAAAGGTATGACATCTCAGTACCTTATGCTCCCAGGGAATCAGAGCGCTCAGAGTATTAACCTGAAAACATTGAAGCAGGTTAATTAGACGAGTGAATGCTAAGAATAAATAAAAAGTTATAACAGTATAGTACCTAAGACTCCAAGGGAACTGGAGCACTCGCAGCATTAACCTGAAAAAAGAAACAAGTTAAGTGGGCGAACAAATGCCAAGAATAAATAAAAGGTACAACAGTTTAGAACCTCATTCTCCAAGGGCACAGGAGCGCTCATAGAATTAACCTGAAACCAAATAAATAGGTTAAGTAGATGAGTAAATGCCAAGAATATATAAAATTTATGACAGTTTAGTACCTCGCGCTCCAAGTGCATAGGAGCTCTCATAGTATTAACTTGAAAACAAAGAAACAAGTTAAGTAGACGAGAAAATGCTAATAATATATAAAAAGGTACGAAAATTCAGTACCTAAGGTTCCAAGGGCACCAAAGCACTCATAGTATTAACCTACAAACAAAGACAAAGGCTATGCAAACGAGCAGGTGCCAAGTATAAATAAAGGGTACGAAGGTTTAGTACCTCATACTCCAAGGGCATAGGAGCACTCATAGTATTAACCTAAAAATAAAGAGTTAGGTTGTACAAACAAGAAAGTTTCGAGTAAAAATAAAATGTTCGACAGTTTAGTACCTCAGGCTCTATGGGCATATGAATACTCACAACATTAACCTAAAAATAAAGAAATATGTTAAATAGATGAGTAAATGCCCAAAATTAGTAAAAAGGTATGATAGCTTAGTACCTAAGACTCCAAGTGCACCGACTCGCTCTTAATCTTAACCTGTAAAAAGAAACGGGTTAAGTAGATGAGCAAATGCCAAGAATGAATAAAAAGGTATGATAGTTTAGTACCTAAGATTCTGAGGGCACTTGAGCACTCATAATATTAACCTGAAAAAAAATAAGAAATAGGTTATACAGACGAGCAAGTACCAAGTATAAATATTAACATATAAAAAGTACAAAAGTGTAGGCTCCACGGGTGTAGGAGCACTCGTTGGGCTCCCTTGAAAATAAAGAAATAGGTTGAGAGCCTGATCAAGTATTTACGCAGTATAAGAAAAAGAACAAAAATATACAACAATCTACCGCTCGAGGCTCCACGCGAGCAGGAGCACTAGAAATCAATAAATTAGCAAAGTGAAAACAGAGAAATTAGTGATCACATAAACAAAAATTTACAAACCATGTGTGCGACATGCAATATAAGTGAATGTAAATATTATACTAGGAACTCCAAAGACAAGCGACTACCCCGACAAAAAATTTAGCATTCGCTTCAATATAAAATGAAGGAAAAGGGTTGAGAAATGCGACCAAATTTAAAATAACAAAGTACGAGTGCTAGTAAGTGATGTACCCAAGACTCCACAAGAACCTGAGTACCGAGGGTTTAAACTTTAGTATTAGTTTCGACCCGATAAAAAGGTTGAGTAATGCACGACAATATTAAAATTTAAAACATAAGCGAGGATTTTAGTTAATATTGTACTTAGGACGCCGTAAATATTCGACTACCTAAGACATATGCCTCTACCAAATTTACATGGTTTGCTAATTAAATTTTAAGGTGACATTATTTCAGATCAATGTCCAAATATCAAAATACAGCGTGCAAGGAAATTTTAAAATTTCCAAAGCATGAAAAGAAATTCATTTTCTTTACTTATTAAGTTGATTTATGCTCACAATATTTATAGTGGGCATATTTTCACAGTTATAATCTTTTTGCTAAAAAATGAAGCATAACGAGCACAACAACTTGTTCCCACGGTACAAGGGAAAGTATATCATATTATTCATACTCACTTGCAACATATGTAATTTACAAAACAAAATGTCCTGCGAACTAATAAATCCCATAGTATAAGAGTAAAGCAACAAGAGTGCGTCAACAATTAATCGCAAAATGTTTTCTGAGCAAAGAGTCCCACAGTATGCGGGATAGTCAGTAGTATAATAATTACTCACAATGATTTTACATGCAAAAGTTTGGCGAGAAGATAGTCTCGCAGTCTAAGAAAAAAGTAAATGAAAAAATATATATCAATATTTACTCGCAAAATGTTTTTGCACAAAGTTTCATAACCAGATAGACCCATGGTATATGGGACAAGTACAAAAAAGGGGGTGGAAATAATGTTATAAACAAAAAGGGAAGTGATAACCCCTAGAAAGACTCTTATCGGCTAAATTTTAAATTGATTTGTTCACATGTATTTTGCACAAGGGTGCTAATGTTGATTAGTCCTCGTGCAAGTGAACAAATAGTATAATTTTGATTATGCTAATGATTAAATAGTTGATATTTTGTGAACAAGTCTCTTGACACTACAAGACACTTCTGCACGAGGGGGATAATGTAGAGGGGTCCCCAAACAACAAAATATAAGTTGCGAGTTTATCCTCGAAGCAACATGTGGAAAATGAGGGAATCTTGCTTAAAGATGAAAGCGCAAGCATGTTGAGGGTGTTATTCCCAAAAAGATTAAACTATATGAAAACTTTCATGTTGATTGGAATGTGCGTACACAACTCTCTTACAAAGCAAGAGACTTCTGTACGAGGGGGCTAATGTAGAGGGGTCTTAGAGCTTCTTAGTACTAATTATCATTTAAATTAATTATGCATTTATTTTGGTACTAATGGTAATTTATATTACATGTTACCAACAAGGTTACTTTGTTCTAGTTAGTGGTTCGAGTTAGCAGGGATCGAGGGATCCTTGAGGGTTTTGACTTAGAAGCTTGAGAGTAAGGTTTGTTGAGTGAGATAAAATGCTCAACCATTGTAACATAGTAATGTTCGTTGAGTGAGATAAAATTCCCAACCATTCTAATATAAGAGAGAAAAGCACCAAAAGTGTCGAGTAACTCGCGGCTACTTGAGACAATCACACTACCCTCATGGGACCTTAAGGTCACTCGAGAGGTCATTTGCATTATAGTTAGTCGAGGGGGATCAAGGCCCCTTAAGAAGTCATGTTCATAAATAGTCACTCGAGGAGGCTTCACGCTCCTCAAACAGTATATTTTATTTATAGTCATTTGAGAGGCTTCATATCCCTCAAGAAGTCATAATTAAATTAACAGTCAATCGAGTAGGCTCACGACCTCTCGACAAATCATGATCACCGCATAAATTCCATGCAATCCAGAAAAATATTATTTTTAAATGACAGTTTAATATTTACTTATTTATTTTAGTCCAACAGAAAAAGGGACTTCACACTCGTACATTTTATATGTCAACTATTTTGGGTCAACCGCATAGTTGGTCATTTGCTATGTCAATTTTGTGTCCCACATGTTTGATTATACTATTTCAATGACAAAGACAAGTTCATTTATATAATTTTAATGAGGACACATGTAAAATTTGGGTGAAACCCTAATTCATCCACACCTATTATAAATAGAAGGCTTATCCCTCACTAGAGAGGACAATGTAGAAAGGAGGGAAGAATACTCATGCATAAATGGAGGCTCTTAGTCTCAAGAAACAAAGCCATTGTAGCTTAAAGTTTTATCTTCATATTCATAGTATTTTACACCAGATTTATATCATAAATGGTATAGTCCATAAAATTCATTTTTACACACACACTTGGTGCTTTTACACCCTCCTATCCTCCCTCTCTTATTTTGGAGTTCTTATTCTCTCACCCTCTTCTCCAAAGCTTTCAAAGGTTCTCTCATGGAGATTAAATATCTACTATTATTATTATTATTGAATGCTACACTTGAAGAGATTTACACCAAATTACTCCATTAATATCCATTGAAGGCAAGTCACGCCTCACCAGATTTCGTTCTTCATGGACCCCGATTTGAGAATATAACAGCATTTTGGAAATATCTAGACTTTAGGTTAAAAACATGTAATAAGAGAGAAAAATCTATAAACACCGCCCAAACGGCCCTCTGAGAGGCACAAATAACTTGCACGAGATAATTTTAACTTTTTCGAACTAATTGCATGATCAATTGACCCCTTCTTTGAGAATATGAAGATAAATTGAAAATATCTACACTACGGCTTAAAAACTTGCCGTTAGAGGGAGAAAACCCAAGACACAACCCAAATGGCACCACGAGAGATCCAAACACCTTACATGGGACCAATGTAACTCACTGGAACTAACCATGGGGTCACGGGACTCCCGATTTGAGAATACAAAGATAATTTGAAACTAACTAGACTTAGCCTTACAAACGTGTTATTAGAGTTGGAAAACCCAAAAAAAAAACTTAACGGCCCCGTGAGAGGTGTGGACACCTCGGTAGGGACCAATGTAACTCGCATGAATTGACTACATTGTCATGGGACTCCCGATTTGAGAATTTGATGATAATTTGGAAATATCTTAACTTAAGCCTAACAATATGCCATTATCGGGAGAAAATAATAAACATCCCCAAATGAACATGTGAGAGGCGCGAACACATCCATGGGACGAATCTAACTCATAGGAACTGAGCACATGGTCACCGGACCCTCAGTTTGAGAATATGATGAGAGTTTTAAAAATTCTAGACTTATGCTTAAAACATGCCGTTAGAGGGAGAAAACCCAAGACCCCGCAAACGGTCTAACGAGAGATGCATACACCTCGCACGGGACCAATGTAACTCGCACGAATAGAATGCATGGTCACAGGACTCCGGGTCTGACAATATGACAATAATTTGAAACTAAGTAGACTTAGGCTTAAAAACATGACGTTAGAGGGTAAAAACCTATAACACCCCCAAGCGGCCTCGTGAGAGGTGCGGACACCTCGCATCGAACCAATGTTACTTGAAGAAATTGACCGCATGGTAACGGGACTCACGATTTGAGAATATGATGATAATTTGAAAATATCAACATTTAGGCCTAAAAGCATGCCATTAGAGGAGAAAACCCCAAAACACACCCCAAACGACCTTGCGAGAGGCACATACACCTCGCACGGAACCAATGCAACTCATAGGAACTGACTGTGTGGTGACAGAACTACCATTTTGAGAATATGATGACCATTTGTAAATGTCATGACTTAGCATTAAAAACATCCCATTAGAGGGAGAAAACCCAAAACACCCGCCGAGAGGGCCCGTGAGAGGGGTGAAAACCTTTCACACGACCAATGTAACTCGCAGGATATGATCGCGTGGTCACGGGACTCCAAATTTGAAAATATTCATTGAATCTGAAAATATCTAGACTTTAGCTTAAAAACAGGCTACTAGAGGGCAGAAACACATAACACTATCCAGTGCGAGGTGCGAACACCTTGTACGGGACCAATGTAACTTATAAGAACTAATAGTGTGGTTAAAGGACTCCTTATTTGGGAATATGATGATAATTTGAAAATATCTTGGCGTAGGCTTAAAACCATATCGTTAGAGAGTGAAAAGCCTAAAAAAACAAATGGCCTAGCGAGAGGCGCGGACTTCTCGCATGGGACCAATGTAACTTGCTGGAACAATTCGCGTCGTCACGGTACTCTTTGCTTGAGATTATAACAATAATTTGAAAATATCTAGAATTAATCTTAAAAACATTTGAATAGAGGGAGAAAACCATAAACACCCTACAAAACGGCCCTGTGAGAGTCACGAACATGTCGGACGGGACCAGTGTAACGCAAGAACACACTGCATGGTCAATGGACCCCTAGTTTGAGAATATGGCGATAATTTGAAAATATCTACACTTTGGCTTAAAAATATGTAGTTAAAAGTAGAAAACCCTGGACACCCCCCAAACGGACCCACGAGAGACGTGGACACCTCACACGTGACAAGTGTAACTTGCAGGAACTAAGCACGGGGTCACGGGACTGCTGATTTGAGAAAACGATGATAATTTGAAAACAACTAGACATTGGCTTAAAAACGTGTTCTGAGAGGGGAAAAATCTAAAACATCCCCTCCCCCCCAAAACGGCAGCGTGAGAGGTGCGGACACCTCGCATGGGACCAATGTAACTCATAGAAACTAATCGCATGGTCAATGGAACCCCAATTTGAGATTATGATGATAATTTTTAAATACCTACACTTTCACTTAAAAACGTACTGTTGGAGGGGGAAAACCCAAGACACCCCCAAAATGGCCTGGAGAGACATGCGAACACCTCGCACGAGACCAATGTAACTCACATGAACTAACCACATGGTTACGCGACTGCCGATTTGAGAGTATGATGATAATTTTAAATGAACTACACTTAGGTTTAAAAATATGTCATTACATGGTTAAAAACAATAACACATCCCAAAACGGTACCGTGAGAGGAGCGAACACCTTACATGGGACAAATGTAAGTTGTAGGAGCTGATAGTGTGGTCACTAAACTCCCTATTTGAGAGTATGAATATAATTTAAAAATATCTAGACTTACGCATAAAAACATACCATTAGAGGGAAAAAACCCAAAATGCCCCTCAAACATCCCCATGAGAGGCGCATGCACCTCGCACAGAACCAACGTAACTCACATGAACTGGCAGCCTGTTCACGGGACACCCTATTCGAGAATCTACTAAAAATCTAAAAATATCTAGACTTAGTCTTAGAAAAATTCCATTAGAGGGAGAAAACCCAAAACATCCCCTAATGGGCCCCATGAGAGGCGCACCACCTCGCACGGGACTAATGTAACTTGCAGGAATTGACTGCGTGGTCACGCAACTCCTAATTTGTGAATATTTTGATAATTTTAAAATATCTTGACATTGGCTTTAAAACATGTGGCTAGAGGGTGAAAACCTTAAAAAACAAATGGTCCAGTGAGAGCCATGAACACTTTGCACGGGAGCAATGTAACTCACAGGAACAGACCATGTGGCCATGGGCTTCCCGGTTTGAGAAATATGATGATAATTTGGAAATATCTAGACTTAAGTTTAAAAACATGTTCTTAGCGGGCAAAAACCATAAACACCACCCAAACTGCCACGTAAGAGGTGTAAACACCTCGCACGGGACCAATCTAACTGGTAGGAACTAACCGCATGGTCACGGGACCCCCAATTTGTGAATATGATGATAATTTAAATATAGATACACTTAGGTTTAAAAATATGTCATTAGAGGGAAAAAAAAACCAAGACCCCCCCATATGGGCTCGCGAGAGATGGGAACACCTCGTACGAGACCAATGTAAGTTACAGGAACTGACCGCGTGGTCACGGTACTCCCTATTTGAAATATGAAGATAATTTCAAAATAATTATACTTAGGCTTAAAAACGTGTCGTTAGAGGGACAAACCCCAAAACACACCCAAGCAGACCCGTGATAGGCGCGGACACCTCCCATCGGACCAATGTAACATGCCAAAACTGACCGCACGCTCATGGGACTCATGGTTTAAGAATGTAATGTTAGTGTCAAAATATCTACACTTAGGCTTAAAACATGTGGTTGGAGGATAAAAAATCATAACACCCCCCCAAAGGGGTCACTAGAGGCGTGAGCACCTCACACGGGACCAATGTTACACTGAGGAACTCACCGGGTGGTGACGGGACTCCCATTTTGAGAATATGATGACAATTTGAAAATATCATGACTTAGGCTTAAAAACGTGCCGTTAGAGGGAAAAACCCAAAACACCTCCATAATGGCCCCATAAGAGGCACGAACACCTTGCACGAGACCAATGTAACTCGCAGGAGCTGATCGCGTGGTCACGACACTCCCGATTTGAGAATATGACAATATTTTAAAATTTTCTAGACTTATGCTTAAAAATAGGGTGATAGAGGGGGAAAACACAAAAGAGCCCCAAACGGCCCCTTGAGAGGTGCAAACACCATATACTGGACCAATGTAATTTGTAGAACTGACGGCGTGGTTATCGAACTCCCAATTTGAGAAAATGATGATAATTGAAAAATATCCATAGTTCGGCTTAAAATCATGTCGTTAGAAGGAAAAAATACAAAAGACTCCGTAAACGGCCCCGAGAAAGATGCGAACACCTCGCACGGGACCAATGTAACTTGCTGGAACTGACGGCGTGGTCCTGGTACTCTCGATTTGGGAATATGATGATAATTTAAAATTATCTAGACTTAGGCTTAAAAACATGTCGTTAGAGGGAAAAATCCCAAAACACTCCCCAATCGTCCCCATAAAAGGCACGAACACCTCTCACGGGACAAATATAACTTGTAGGAACTGACAACGAGCTCACGGGACTCCTGATTTAGAATCTAACAAAAAATTTGAAATATTTGGTCTTAGTCTTAAAAACCTTCCATTAGAGGGCAAAATCCCAATAAACACCTAAAACGACTCGGCATGAGGTGTGAACACCTCGCACAGGACCAATGTAACTTGAAGGAATTGAAAGTGTGGTCATGGGATTCTCGGATTAGGAATATGATGATAATCTTCAAATATCTAGCAATAGCCTTAATAGCATGTCGTTAGAGTGAAAAAACCCAAAATAAAAACAAATGGCCTTGCAAGAGGTGCAGAAATCTCGCATGGTACTAATGTAACTCGCAGGAACAGACACTCTGAGTTTTAGAATATAACAAAAATTTGGAAATATGAAGACTTAAGCTTAAAAACATGCCGTTATAGGGTGACAACCAAAAACACCCCCCGAACGACCTCATGGGAGGTACGAACACCTTGCACGGGACCAGTGTAACTCACAAGAACTGATGGCATGTTCAATGGACCCCCAGTTTAAGGATTTGACGATAATTTAAAAATATCTGCACTTCAACTTAGAAACATGTTATTAGAAGGAGAAAAACCAAGACACCCGATAAATGGCCCCGTGAGAGGCGCAGACACCTCGCATGGGACTAGTGTAACTTGTCGAAACTGATCGCATAGTCATGGGACTCATTATTCAGAATAGGATGATAATTTGAAAATATCTACATTTAGCCTTAAAAAAATGACTTTAGAGAGATAAAACCAAAAATAACCTGCAAACGACATCTCTAGAGGCATGGACACCTACCAAGGGACTAATGTAACTCGCAGGAACTGACTGCTTGGTCACGAGACTTCATTTTAAGAATATGACAATAATTTGAAAATATAGAGTCTTGGTCTTAAAAATGTGCCATTAGAGGGAGAAAATCCTAAACACCACCAAAATGGCCCCGTGAGAGGCGCGAAGATCGTGCACGGGACAATTTAACTTACAAGAGCTGACCGCGAGGTCACGGGACTCTCGATTTGAGAATATGATTATATTTTGAAAATATGTAGACTTAGGCTTAAAAACATGCCATTAAAGGGAAAAAATACAAAACACCACCCAAAGGGCCCCGTGAGTGGTGTGAACACCTTGCATGGGACTAATGTAACTTGCAGGAACTGACCATGTGGTCACGTGACTCCCAGTTTGTGAATATTTTGATAATTTGAAAATATATAGACATAGGTAAAAAAACATGTCATTAGAGAGAGAAAACACAAAAACACACCCAAATGGCCCTGTGAGAGGCGTGAACAACTCTCACGGGCCCAATGTAACTCGGAGGAACTAACCACGTGGTAATGGGACTCTTTCTTTAAGAATATAATGATAATTTGGAAATATATGGACTTAAGCTCAAAAACATGTCATTATTAGTTTACAAAGCATGATGTGAGAGGGTGGAAACACAAAACACCCCCCAAAACGGCCATGTGAGAGGCACAAACAACTCACACAAGACAAATGTAACTCATTGGAACTGATCGCATGGTCATGGATCCCCCCGATTTGCGAATATGATGATAATTTAAAAATACCTATACTTAGGCTTAATAACATGCCATTAGACGGAGAAAACCTAAGACTCCCGCCCCCAATGGCCACACGAGATATGCAAACACCTTTCACGAGACCAATATAACTCGCAGTAACTGACAGGATGGTCACGGGACTCCAGATTTGAGAATGTGATGATAGTTTGAAACAAACTAGACTTACGCTTAAAAATGTATCGTTAGAGGGAAAAAATATAAGACACACTCAAGCTGCCCCGTGAGAGGCGCGGACACATAACAACGAACCAATGTAACTCCTAAAAACTGAACGCATGGTCACTGCACTCGCGGTATGAGAATATCTACACTAAGAATTAAAAACATGTCTTTAAACGGTGAAACCACAAAACAACCACCAAACCGCCCCGCTAGTTGCCCGGACACCTTGCACAGGACCAATGTAACTTGTTGAAATAGACCGCGTGGTCACGGGAATTCTGGTTTGAGAATATGGTGATAATTTGAAAATATCTACACTTAGGCTTGAAAACATGTCGTTAGGGGAGAAATCCCAAAACACGGCTAAACGGCCCTGCGAGAGCCATGAACACCTCGCACAGGACCAGTATTGCTCGCAGAAATTGATCGCTTGGTCACGGGACTCCTAGTTTGAGAATATAACAATAATTTGAAAATAACTACACCTAAGCTTAAAAACATTTTTTAGAGGATGATAACCCAAAACACCCCCTAATCGGCCCTGCTAGAGGTGCTGACACCTCGCACGGGACTAGTGTAACAAGCATAAACTGACCTTATGGTCATGGGACTCCAAGTTTGAGAATATGACATTAATTTTAAAATAATAAGACATAGGCCTAACAACATGCCGTTATAGGGTGAAACCCCAAAATGGTCTCGCTAGAGGTGCGACACCTTGCACAGGACCAATGTAACTTGAAGCAACGAAGCGTGTGGCGAAGGGACTCCCGTATTGAGAATTTGATGACAATTTGAAAATATCAAGACTTAGGCTTAAAAATGTGTCATTAGAGGGAGAAAACCCAAACCCCTCCTAAACGGCCCCGTAAGAAGCACAAACGCAAAAGTTGATCGTAGGGTCACGGGACTCCGGATTTTAGAATATGACTATAATTTAAAAATATCAAAACACAAGCTTAAAAACAAGCTACTTGAGGGCGAAAACACAAAATACCCCCCAAACAACCCCATGAGAGGAACGAACACCCTACACGGGACCAGTGTAACCTGTAGGAACTGATCACGTGGTTACCAGATTCCTGGTTGGATAAATACAAAAATTTGAAAATATCCACAATTAGGCTGAAAAACGTGTCGTTAGAGGGAAAATCCCTAAAGACTCCCTAAACGGCCCCGACCGAGGTGCGAACACCTCGCACTGGATATATGTAACTTGTAGGAACTGACAGTGTGGTCACGGGACTTCCAACTTAATAATATGATGATGATTTGAAAATACATCGACTTAGGCCTAAAACATTCCATTAAAAGGGAAAATCCTAAAACACCCCCCAAACGGCCCTACTAGAGGAACGGAGACCTCGTACCAGACCAATGAAACTCGTAGGAACTGACATCGTGCTCACGGGATTCCTAATTTTGAGAATCTAATGAAAATTTGAAAATCGCTAGACTTAGTCTTAGAAAATTTTCGTTAGAGGGTAAAAGCCCAAAACATCCCCAAAAGGGCCCCGTGAGAGGGGCAAAAATATCGCATGGGACATATGTAACTCGCAGGAATTGATCGCGTGGTCACGTGACTCATAGTTTGTGAATATTTTGATAATTTCAAAATATCTATATATTGGGTTAAAAACATGTCATTGGAGGGAGAAAATCCAAAAGACACACAAAAGCCTTGTGAGATTTTGGTTTGAGAATGTGGAGATAATTCTAGAGTATCTACAGTTAGGATTACAAGCGTGTCATTATAGAGCAAAAACACAAAATACCCCTCAAATGGACTCGCATCAACTGACGACGTGGTCACGAGACTCTCGGTTTGATCATATGAAAATAATTTGAAAATATCTGGACTTAGCCTTAAAAACATGTCGTTAAGGGGAGAAAATCCAAAACAAACTACTAATAGACCTGCGAGAGGTGCGAACACTTCGCACGGGGCCAGTGTAAATCACCGAAACTAACCACGCAGTCAGGGGAATCCCTATTTGATAATATAATGATAACTTGGAAATATCTAGACCAAATCTCAAAAACATGCCATTAGAGGGGGGGAAACTGTAAACACCCCAAAAACACCCTCGTGAGAGGCACGGATACCTCGATTCAAAACCAATGTAACTTGGAGGAACTGACCGCATGGTCACAAGACCTTTATTTGGCAATATTATTTTAACACCCCGCTAAATTCTGGTGTCGGCCGCCAGCAAAATTTAGCCGGGCATTGGTAAATTAAATATCATCCTTATCATGTGACATATATGAGACATCTAAAATTTTAATCCACAAGCTAAATGATTTACATCAATCCAAAACATTTAGAACATCCAACTAATTTAACATGAATGTGAGATTAATTCCATCACATGCAATCTCCAAATATCTTAATTATTACAATAAGTAAAATTCAACTGAAATCTTAAGACAACTTCGGAACCGAAAGGCCCAATAAAACCCAAATATAGTCTCATAATAATACGACTCAATAGGAAAAGAATCAAAATACTAAAGCAATAAAATATCAACATATGCACTTCTAAAAGATCACCAATAAGTCCTATGCAGCTACTCCAAATACATCCCTAAAAATATTAGTCAATGCATGTGTCAAAGCTCTGAGCATGAATACCGGCTACTCCTTTCAATTAGGGTCCTTGAACCCAGACAATAGTCCAATATATATCGACGATAACAATAGAATCTTTTTATTAAAAGAAAAATAATTGTCACCCAAAAGCAAATTTCTAAGTTCCCACAAGGTTTTTTTCAAATGTGCCACACCAATATTATTTTAATTATCCCATAGACCCAAAGTGTTAATTTAAATAAATTAATCCAAATTATCGTTTACTCTCACTTTATTATTAGGTATAGCGGTCCTCCCGCCTCAGGTGGTTCTCCCACCAAAATACATTATTATGGCGATCCTCCCGCCACAGGTGATTTCTCCACCAAAATACACATCCCCTTGTCATAATCGTCGTCTGACCCGTTTAAATTTTCGTCCCCCGATATATGATAAGGTTCCACTCACACACACATACCCTTATCAAGTTCGTCGTTTGATCCATTTTTATCCTGCGATCCTTACGATATGACAAGGTTCCACACACGACACGACATAAATAGTCGAAGCTGACCCGTTCAAACTATCGGTCACTGACACATTAGGCCGCCAATAAATTTTAATACCCGTTTTAGTCATGCGGTATTAATTTCCCAAAATTTCTCATACTCATTATTCAATTTAATTTCCCCCGCCCATAAAAGCGATGTGAAAATCCTCAAAATACCCCTTAGTCCCAACTATGGTTCCCAAAACAAAATTTCGTCCTATCCTCAGTAAAGGATGATTATAAAAATTTCAATCCCCCTAGATATAAATCCTAGGTTATCGTAACAATGGTATAATATAGAGAATTAGCCCCCACCCCAATTTATATAACCCGCATAGACTCATAATAACAAGTCTCATACCTAATTAGCATAAATCATAATTAATGCCCACTTACTAGTCCCATAACTAACAAGTGTCCTATAACAAGGGGTGAAAACTAATTACCTACAATACCCAACGTTCCCGAGATATTCAAAATTATAGCATTTCATAAATGGCGCAGTCAACAATTTATAATAATATTCTCAACAACACTAAATTCCCAAATAAATGATTTTAAATCTAAATAGGGGGGAAATCAAGAACACATAATTGTTGTGATTTTTCGAATCATGATTACTCGCAAGTTCCATCTTAGCTATTATTTTTCTAGCACAATTAATTTAGTTAATTTAGGATTTTTACATGAAACCTCGAAATTTTATTTCGAAGGACTCCTCTACATGAATATGCGCATAACAAAACCGACTACCCAAATACAACCCGAAGGACAACAAAGTTATAATTGTTTGGTAGCTTTAATAATTTATACGAAACAATCCCGAAATTTGTTTCTTAAAAATATTATGTTCATAATTTATTTTAGAACACATGAGTTTAATGGAGGCTACAATCAAGACACATAAATCTAAGGGAAAAGAATCGGATAAACATGTGTGTGATTAGATGTAGAAATTGACTAGAGATTTGAGTTCCCCTTGAAAAATTGATCAAAAACCCCTCTTGAACCAACTCAGAATGTAGATGTTTATGCCTTCAAAATGTAGCTTGAAAATTGGTTTTCATGGAGGTTGGCGCTAAGTGTATATAAATAGGAGAGGAACTAAAATATGTTGGCTACCAAAACATGGTGCCGAAAGTTTCTTTAAAAATGGTCAAAAAGGTTTGCCCACAATCCCTATAAATAAGGCCACAAAATGATTAAAGTTTATAAGAAAAAAGTCTGGCCGAACCAAAAATTGACATAAATCAGGTGTAAATGATGTTTTTGGGAAATGTCGAAGAAGGTAAAGTTGCTCATAATTAAATTTTTAGTCGGTATGCTGATTTTTAGAATTTTCGGAGCACTTTTTTTTTTGAATAAAATAATAATATTTTATTTATTTATTCATTTTTTGACTTAGGCCTATTTTCAGCATCCAATAAATATGGTCAAATTATTTTTCACCCCAATAAAATATCCAACAAAAATCACGTAAGTTCGCATCCGGCACGACACATGCTGACAAAAGTCGCGTTATATGAACCATGACAGTGTCACAATCATTCCTTGGAATTTTTGCATCAAACCTAACCAACATATTTATTTAATCAAAATTTTTAAATTCAAATTTTGTTTTTTTCTCGAATATTCCAATTTTGTGTAAAAATATTTATTTAAAAATTTGGGTTGTTACATACTTTCCCATTAACAAGAAATTTCGTCCTCGAAATTTAGCAAAACTAAGTGAGCACAAAAAAAAACAAACTTCACAAGCCTACTATAACGTACTATAATTAGGTCCATATACAACTTAATTTTAGCCGCACAAAATCCCACGGTCAAAAATAAAGTTCATATCACCTATATAGTTACATAACTATGAAAATAACTACGTACCACGCGCTCTCATGAATCACCACTCGATTAAATATCTAAAAGTCATCTAAAAACCAAAGTCCTCAAATTTCTTCACATCACAAAATCGAAACTTACAACAACCACCATTTTCTCTAGCAATTCCCAAAATAAATCTCATCTACAAATCACCTCTAAAGATTCTCGCATAGAAATTAAGTATTTTTAACCTCAACTACCACAATCAACAGAAAACTCATAGTTATCCTAATACGAACACATCCTTCTCTTCGACATTCCTATTTCCAAACATCGCTAACTTGTATGCTAGGACCACTATTTTAGAAGGTACGAATCAACAAAGAATCAAAGATTGGTAATGCGGAAGCTAAACGATCTCATAACCTACGAGACCTAAAACCATGCTCTGATACCATATGTAACACCCCGTTAAATTTTGGCATCGGCCACCACCAAAATTTAGCAGGGCATTAGTAAATTAAATATTATACTTGGCATGTGACATATATGAGACATCTAAAATTTTAATCCACAAGATAAATGATTTAAATCAATCTCAAACATCAAGAACATCTAACTGATTTAACACGAAAGTGCGATTAATTCCATCAAATGTAATCTACGAATAACTCAATTATTACAATAAGTAAATACAACTAAAATCTTAAGAATACTTTAGAATAAAAAGGCCCAATAAAACCCAAATACAGTCTCATAATAAATACGACTGAATAGGATAAGAATCAAACTACTAAATCAATAAAATAGATCTAGTTGCACTTCCGAAAGATCACCAATAAATCCTATGCAGGTACTCCAAATACATCCTTGAAAATATTTGTAAACGCATGTGTTAGAGCTAGAGCCCTGAGCATGAATACCGACTACTCCTTTCAATTAGGGTCCTTGAACCCAGAGAATAGTGCTATATATATCGATGATAACAATAGAATCTTTTAATTAAAATAAAAATAATAGTCTCCCAAAAGTAAATTTTTAAGTGCCCATAAGGTTTCTTTCAAATGTGCCACACCAATATTATTTTAATTATTCCACAGTCCCAAAGTGTTAATTTAATTAAATAAATCCAAATTATTATTTATTCTCACTTTATTATAAGGTATAGGGGTCCTCCCGCCTAGGGTGGTTCTCCCACCAAAATACATTATTATAGTGGTCCTCCCGCCACGGGTGATTTATCCATAAAAATACACATCCCCTTGTGAGAACCGTCGTCTGACCCGTTTAAATTGTCGGCCCTCGACATATGACAAGGTTCCCATCACACACTCACACATCCCTTGTCAAGTTCACCGTCTGATCCATTTTTATCCTGTGATCCCCACGATATGACAAGGTTCCACACACGACATGACATAAATCGACCAAGCATACACGACATAAACTATCGGTCACTGACACATTATGTCACCAATAAATTTTAATACCCGTTTTAGTCCTGCGGTATTAATTTCCCAAAATTTCTCATACTCATTATTCAAATTAATTTCCCCCACTCTTAAAAGTGATGTGAAAATTCTCAAAATACCCCTTAGTCCCAACTAAGGTTCCCAAAACACAATTTTGCCCTACCCTAAGTAAAGTAAGATTATAAAAATTTCACTCCACCTACATATAAATCCTAGCTTATCATAACAATGGTATAATATAGATAATTAGCCCCCACCCCAATTTAGGTAACCCGCATAGACTCATACTAACTCGTCCCATACCTAATTAACATAAATCGCAACTAAGGCCAACATACTAGTCTCATACCTAACAAGTATACTATAACAAGGGGTGAAAATAAATTACCTACCATACCCAACGTTCTCGAGATATTCAAAATTATAATATTTCATAAGTGACACAATCAATAATTTATAATAATATTCTCAATAACACTAAATTCCCAAATAAATGATTTTAAATCTAAATAGGGGAAAATCAATAACACATAATTATTTTGATTTTTCGAATCATGATTACTCGCAAGTTCCATCATAGCTATTATTTTTCTAGTACAAGTAATTTAGTTAATTTAGGAATTTTACATGAAACCTCCAAATTTAATTTCTAAGGGATCCTCTGCATGCACAAGCACATAACATAACCGACTACCCAAATACAACTCAAAGAACAACAAAGTTATAATTATTTGGTAGAGTTAATAATTTACACAAAACAGTCTCGAAATTTGTTTCTTAAAAATATTATGTTCATAATTTATTTTAGAACACATGACTTTAATGGAGGCTACAATCAATACACATAACACTAAGGGAAAAGAATAGGATAAGTATGCTTATGATTAGATGTAAAAATTGACTAGAGATTTGAGTTTCCCTTGAAAAATTGATCAAAAACCCCTCTTGAACAAACTCAGAATATATATGTTTATGCCTTCAAAATGGAGCTTGAATTGGTTTTAATGAAGGTTAGGGCTAAGTGTATATAAATAGGAGAGGAACAAAAATATGTTGCCTGATAAATCATGGTGCCGAAAGTTGCTTCAAAAATGGTCAAAAAGGGTTCTCCACCATCCCTTTAAATAAGGCAACAAAGTGATTAAAGTTAAGAAAAAAAAACTCTGGTCGAACCGAAAAATGACCCAAATCGGGTGTAAATGATGTTTTTTGGTAATGTCAAAGAAGGAAAAGTTGCTCAAAGTTAAATTTTGAGTCAGTATGGTGATTTGTAGAATTTTCTGAGCACTTTTATTTTTTTGAATAAAATAATAATATTTTATTTATTTATTCATTTTTTGACTTTTGACTGCTTGGAACTCTTAGTCCTATTTTTAGCACCCAATAAATATGGTCAAATTATTTTTAATCACAATAAAACGTCCTACAAAAATCACGCAAGTTCGCATCCTGTGGGACACATGCTGACAAAAGTCGCGTTATATGAACCAGGACCGTGTCACAATCATTCCTTGGAATTTTTGCATCAAACTTAACCAACATATTTATTTAATCAAAATCATTAAATTCAATTTTTTTATTTTTCTCGGATATTCCAATTTTGGGTAAAAATATTCATTTAAAAATTCGGGTTGTTACAATTATTATAATTTCAAAACATCTACACTTAGGTTTAAGAACATGCCATTTAAGGGGAAAACTCAAGACGTCCCCAAACGGCCCCGCGAGAGATACAAACACTTGGAACATGACCTTTGTATCTCGCAGGAACTAGTCACGTGGTCTCGGGACTCCCAGTTTGATAATATGACAATAATTTAAAAATAACTATGCTTAGGCATAAAAATATGCCGTTAGAGGGAAAAAAATCAAAAACAACCCGCAAACAACACTGCTAGAGGCACAGACACCTCGCAGGGGACCAATATAACTCGGAGGAACTGAGCACATGGTCACGAGACTCGCAATTTTAGATTATGATGATAATTTGAAAATATCTAGTCTTAGGCTTAAAAACGTATCATTAGAGGGTGAAAACCCAAAACACGCTCGTGAGAGGCGTGAACACCTCCCACGGGACCAATGTAACTTGTTGGAACTGACTGTGTGGTCATGGGACTCCGATTTTTAGAATATTATGATAATTTCAAATTTATACACTTAGGATTAAAACATGTTGTTAGGGAGCAAAACCCCAAAATAACCCAGATGACCCAATGAGAGGTGTGTACACCTCATAGGGGACCAATATTACTCGTCGAAATTAATCGGGTGATCACGGGACTCCAAGTTTGAGAATATGATGATAATTTGAAAATATCTACAATTAGGGATAAAAAAATTTGTGAGAGAGCAAAACCAAGAACACCCCCCAAATGGCCCTGTGAAAGGCACGAATGCCTCACACGGGACAAATTTAACTCGCTGAAACTGACCGAACCGCGTGGTCATGAGACTCCCATTTTGAGAATGTGATGATAATTTTAAATTATCAACACTCATCCATAAAAACACGAAGTTAAAGAGAAAAAATCCAAAACACCTTACAAACGACCTTGTGAGATGTGCGGACACCTTTCAGGGGACAAATGTAACTCGTACAAACTTATGGCATGGTCACTGGACTCCCAATATGACAATATGACAATAATTTAAAAATAACTGCACTTAGGCTTAAAAACATGTCGCTAAAGTATGAAACCCCAAAACACCCACAAACGACACCGCTAAAGGTGCTAACACCTCGCAATGGACCAATGTAACTCGCATGAACTGACCACGTGGTCAAAGGACTCCCAATTTGAGAATATGATAATGATTAGGAAATAACTAGACTTGTCTTAAAAACATCTCATTAGAGGGAGAAACATCAAAACAGCCCACCAATAACCCATAAGAGGTGAAACCACCTTGCACGGGACAAATATGACTCACAAAAATTGCCTGCGAGGTCACGGGATACCCTGTTTGAGAATATGATTCTAATTAGAAACTAACTACACTTAGGCTTAAAAACTTGTCGTTAGAGGCCAAAACCCAAAACAGCCCCCTAATAGCCCCGCGAGGGCGCGGGCACCTCGCATGGGATCAATGTAACTCGCAGGAACTGACAACGTGGTGATGGGATTCCCATTTAAATAATACGACAAAAATTTTAAAATATCTAGACTTGGGCTAAAAAACGTGCCGTTAGAGGGCCAAAATCCAAAACAACCCAAATGGTCCTGTGAGAGGCATGAACACCTTGTATAGGACCAACGTAACTCGTAGGAACTGACTGCATGGTCACGAAACTCCCGATTTTGTGAATATGACTATTGTTTTAAAATATTTATTCTCAGGCTTCAAAACATGCTCCTCGAGGGAGAAAATCCAAACAACCCCCACACTCCACTATGAGAGGCAGGTATACCTCACACTGGCCTAGTGTAACTCCTAGGAACTGACCACGGGGTTTTGGGACTCCCAATTTGAGAAAATGATGATAATTTGAAAATATCCACACTTAGGCTGAAAAATATGCCGTTAGGGGGAAAAACCCCAAAAGACTCCCCAAACGGCCCCGTGAGGTGGGAGACCACCTCGCACGGGACCAATGTAACTCGTAAGAATTGACAGTGTGTTCATGGTACTCTCAGGTTGAGAATTTGATGGGAATTAGTAAATATCCACACTTCGGGTTAAACACATACCGTTAGAGGATGGCAACCTAAAACACCCCTCAAATGGCCCCGCTAGAGGCGCGAACACCTCGCATGGGACCATTGTAACTCGCAGGAACTGATAGCATGCTGATGTGACTCTGGATTTCTGAATCTGATGATAATTTGAAAATATCTAGACTTAGTCTGAGAAAAATGCCATTAGAGGGAGAAAAACCAAAACACCCACCAAATAGCCTCATGAGATGTGTGAACACCTATCACGGGACTAATATAACTTGTAAGAACTAATCGTGTGGTCACATGACTCCCAGTTTGACAATATGATGATAATTTGAAAATATCTAGACTTAGGATTAAAAATATGTTGTTAAAGGGAAAAATCTCAAAACACCCCCAAAATGTCCCCACGAGAGGCACGTACACCTCGCACGGTACCATTGTAACTCCCAAAAACTGACCGTGTGATCATAAGACAAATGGCTGAGAATATCTCGATCATTTGAAAATATTTAGAGTTAAGCTTGAAAGCATACCATCGGAGGGTGAAAAAAATAAACACTCCCAAATGGCATCATGATAGGCGCAAACACCTCACATGGGCTAATGTAACTCGTTGGAACAGACTGCATGGTCCCCGAACCCCCGGTTCTAGAATATGAGGATAATTTGAAAATAACAACACTTACGCTTAAAAATATTTCGTTAGGGGGAAAAAACCCCAAAACAACCTTTAAACAGCCTCGCGAGGGATGCAGACACCTGGCATGGGACCAGTGTAACTTGAAGGAACTGAGCGCATGCTCAAGGGAATCACGGTTTAATAATATGATGATAATTTTAAAATAAATAGATTTAGGCTTAAAAACATGCCATTAGAAGGCCAAACACAAACACCACTCAGATGGTACTATGAGAGGTGCGGACAGCTCGTATGGGACCAATAAAACTCGCAGAAACTAACCACGTGGTCACATGACTCACGGTATGAGAATATGATGATAATTTGAAAAATCTACACTTGGGCTTTAAAACATGCCATAAGAGGTCAAAAAAACAAAACAACCACCAGACGGCCCCGCTAGAGGAATAAACACCTCATATGGGACCAATGTAACACACAGTAATTGACCATGTGGTCACGGGACTCATGGTTTGAAAATATGACAATAATTTGAAAATAACTAGACTTAAGCTTAAAAACATGTAATTAGAGGGTGAAAACACAAGATACCTGGCAAAGGGCCCCATAAGAGGTGCGACCAACTCGCATTAGACCAATGTAACTTGTTGAAATGGACCACGTGGTCATGGGAGTCCAAGTTCTTGAATATGGCGATAATTCAAAAATATCAACAACTAGGATCAACAACAACCCCCGAAATGGCCCCGCAAGAGGCGTGAAAATCTCACTCGAGTCCAAAGTAGCTCACAGGAACTTACCGCGTGATCACGGGACTCTTAGTTTGAGAATATGATACTAATCTGTAAATATATACACTTTGGCTTAAAAACATGCCGTTAGAGGATGAAAATCCAAAACACCCCCAAACAGTCCCAATAGAGGTCTAGACACCTTAAATGGTACTATTATAACTCATACACTGGGGGCTCATGGGATTCCGAATTTGTGAACCAGATGATAATTCTCAAATATTTAGACTTTGGCTTAGAAAAATGTTGTTAGAGGGACAAAACTCAAAACACCCCTAAAGAGCCCAATAAGAGGTGCGAAAACATCTCACACGGGACTAATATAACTCACAGGAACTGACCACGTGGTCACGGGACTCCCAATTAGAGAATATAATGATAATTTACATAACTATATATGGACTTAGGGTTAAGAATATCCCTTAGAGGCAGAAATCACAAAATTACCCCCCAAACGGCCCTGCGAGAGGCACGAACACCTCTCACATGACCAATGTAACTCGTAGGAAAAGACAGTACGCTCATGGGACTCCTAATTTGAGAATCGAAAGATAATTTCAAAATATTTATACTTAGGCTTAAAAAATGCCATTAGAGGGTTGTAACCTAAGACACTCCCTAAAGGCCCCCGTAAGAGGTGTGAACACCTTTCAAACACCTTGCACGGGGCTAGTGTAACTTGCAGGAACTGAGCGCGTGGTCACGACACTAATGGTTTGAGAATATGATGATAGTTTGAAAATATCTAGACTTAGTCTTAAAATCATGCCGTTAGAGGGCGAAAATCGAAAAAACCCACAAATGACCCCACGAGAGGCGCGATCAAATCGCATCGGACCAATGTAACTCGCAAGAACTCACGATGTGGTCATGGGACTCATGATTTGAGAATATGATGATAATTTGTAAATATTGAAAATTAAGCTTAGACACATGCCATTACGTGGAGAAAGCCATAAACACACACAAATGGTTGTGCGAGAGGTGCAGACACCTCGCACGAGACCAATATTACTCGCACAAATTGATCAAGTGTTAATGGGACTCCTAATTAACAATATGATGATAATTTGAAAATATCTACACTTAGCCTTAATAACATTCCGTGAGAGGGCAAAACCCCAAAACACCCCCAAATGATTTCATGAGGTGCAGACACCTTGCATGGAAGAAATTTTACTCGCAGAAACTAGCTGCCTGGACATGGAACTCACAGTTTGAAGAATGTGATGGTAATTCAAAAATATCTACACTTAGTCTTAAAAACATGTCAGTAAATAGATAAAACCCAAAACACCGCAAAAATGGCCCAGTGAGACGCATAAACATCTCGCACGGGGATAATGTAACTCATAAAAATTGACAGCGTGGTCATGGAAATCCTGGTTTGTGAATATGGAAATAATTTGAAAATATCTACACTTAGGCTTAAAAAATTTTGTTAGAGGATGAAGACCCAAAACACCCCCCAAACGGTCGAGCTAGAGGCACGAACACCTCGCATGGGACCAATGTAACTCGAAGGAACTGACTGCATGGTCAAGGGACTCCCGATATGAGAATATGATGATAATTTAAAAATAATTGCACTTATGCTTAAAAATGTGTCCTTAGAGGGTGAAAATGTAAAACAACCCCCAAACATCCCAATGAGAGGCAGGGAACCTCGTACGGGACCAATGTAACTTGTTAAAACTGATCGTGTGTACACAGGATTCCCAATTTGAGAATTTGATGATAATTTGAAAATATCTGCACGTACTTTTAAAAACATGTCGTTAGAGGGTGAGAACCTAAAACACCTACTAAATGGACAGACGAAAGGCCCGACCAAACAACTCACACAGTACTAATATTACACGGAAAAACTAAACACATGGTCACAGGACTCCCAGATTGAAAATATGACAATCATTTGAAAATATCTACATGTAGCCTGTAAAACATGTCGTGAGAGGACGAAGAACCAAAACACCCCCCAAACGGTCCCGTGAGAGGTGCGGATACCTCGAAAGGGATCAATGTAACTTTCAGAAACTGACTTCATGGACACGGGACTATCGATTTGAGAATATGAGGATAATTTGAAAATATCTACACTTAGTCTTAAAAACATGTCGTTAGAGATCAAAAATTAAAAACACCGCCCAAACGTCCATGTGACAGGCGCAGAGACCTCGCATGGGGAAAATGTTACTTGCAGACACTGACCAAATGGTCACGTATCTCTCGATTAGAAAATATGACTATAATTTGAAAATATCAATAACTAGGCTTAAAAAACCCCTAAACAGCCCCGCTAGAGGCGCGGGCACCTCACACGAAACCAATGTCGTTAAAGGAACTGACCGATGATGCTAATTTGTAAATATCTACACTTAGGCTTAAAAACATGTCGTTAGAGGATAAAGACCAAAAACACATCCCAAATGGCCCCGTTAGAGGCGTAAACACCTCACGCAGGACCATTTTAACTCAGAGGAAGTGAGAGCGTGCTGACGGCACTCGCTATTTGTGAATCCAACAATAATTTGAAAATATCTCGACTTAGGATTAAAAAAATGCCATTAGAAAGGACCCCCCCCCCCCCCCCAAGGGGCCCATGAGAGGTGTGAACACCTCCCATGAGACTTATGTAACTCGCAGGAACGGACCACATGGTCACGAGACCCACAGTTTGAGAATTTGAAGCTTACTAGTAAGTATTTATACATAGGGTTAAAAACATGCCGTTAGAGGACGAAAACCCAAAACACCCCCAAATGTCTCCACTAGATGCGTGGGAACCTCGCATGGGACCAATGTAACTCGCATGAAGTGACAACGTGCTAATGGGACTTATGATTTGGGAATCTCATGATATTTTGAAAATATCTAGACTTAGGCTCAGAAAAATGCAGTTAGAGGGCTAAAAATTAAAAAAAAAACAAAGGGACCGATGAGTGGTGCGAACACCCCGCATGAGACTAACTTAACTCACAACAACTGACCGTGTGTTCACGGGACTCCCGGTTTGTGAATTTGAAGCTAATTAGTAAATATCTACACTTCGGGTTTAAAACATGTCGTTAAAGGATGAAAACTCAAAACACCCCCAAACGGCCCCGCTACAGGTGCGAACACCTCGTATGGAACTATTATGACATGATGGAACTGAAAGAATGCCCATGGGAGTCATGATTTGTGAATCTGATGATATTTTGAAAGTATGTAGACTTAGTCTTAGAAAAATGAAGTCATAGGGCAAAAAACCAAAAAAGGGCCTCGTGAGAGGTGGGAACACCTCGCATGGGACCAATGCAACTCGAATGAATAAACCGCATGGTCAAGAGACTTTCGGTATGAGAATATGATGATAATTTGAAAATAATTGCACTTATGCTTAAAAATGAGTCCTTAGATGGTGAAAACGTAAAACACCCCCCAAACAGCCCAGTGAGAGGCCAGGAACCTCGTACAGGACCAATGAACTTATTGAAACTGATCGTGTGTACACAGGACTCCTCGTTTGAGAATTTGATGATAATTTGAAAATATATGCACTTCCTCTTAAAAACATGTCGTTAGAGGGTGCGAAAATAAAACGCCTGCTAAACGGACCGACGAGAGGCCCAACCGAACACCTCACATAGTACCAATATTACTCGGACAAACTAAACGCATGGTCACAGGACTCCTAGTTTGAAAATATGACGATCCTTTGAAAATATCTACATGTAGCCTTGAAAACATGCCGTGAGAGGGCGAAGAACCAAAACACCCCCCCAAACAGACCCGTGAGAGGTGCGAATACCCCGAAAGGTACCAATGTAACTTGCAAAAACTGACTTCTTGGACTCGGGACTATCGATTTGAGAATATGAGGATAATTTGAAACTATCTACACTTAGTCTTAAAAACATGTCGTTAGAGATCAAAAACTCAAAACACCGCCCAAACGGCCATGTGAGAGGCGCAGAGAACTCGCATGGGGAAAATGTTACTTGCAGACACTGACCACATGGTCACGTGACTCTCGATTTGAAAATATGACTATAATTTGAAAATATCAATAACTAGGCTTAAAAACACCCCCTAAACGGCCCCGCTAGAGGAGCGGACACCTCACACGGGACCAATGTAAGTTAAAAGGAACTGACCGATGATGCTAATTTGTAAATATCCACACTTAGGCTTAAAAACATGTCGTTAGAGGATCAAAACCCAAAACACATCCCAAATGGCCCCGTTAGAGGTGTAAACACCTCGCACATGACAATTTTAACTCACAAGAAGTGAGAGTGTGCTGACTGAACTCGCTATTTGTGAATCCAAAAATAATTTGAAAATATATCGACTTAGGATTAAAAAAATGCCATTAGAAGGAAAAACTCAACCCTCCCAAAAGGTCCCCATGAGAGGTGTGAACCCCTCCCAAGAGGCTTATGTAACTCGCAGGAACTAACCACATAGTCACGAGACTCCCAGTTTGAGATTTTGAATCTTACTAGTAAATATTTATACATAGGGTTACAAACATGCCGTTAGAGGACGAAAACCCAAAACACCCCCATACGTCTCTGCTAGATGTGTGGGCACCTCGCATGGGACCATTGTAACTCGCAGCAACTGACAACGAGCTAATGGGACTTACAATTTGGGAATCTCACGATATTTTGAAAATATCTTGACTTAGGCTTGGAAAAATGCCGCTAGAGGGCGAAAAAAAAAACAAAGAGCCCTATGAGAGGTGCGAACACCTCGCATGAGACTAACTTAACTCACAACAACTGACCGTGTGTTCATGGGACTCCCAGTTTGAGAATTTGAAGATAATTAGTAAATATCTACACTTGGGGTTAAAAACATGCTGTTAGAGGATGAAAACCCAAAAAAACCCTAAACGGCCCCATTTCAGGCGCGAACACCTCGCATGGAACTATTGTAACATGGTGGAACTGAGAGCGTGCTCATGGAAGTCCCGATTTGTGAATCTGATGATATTTTGAAAATATGTAGACTTAGGCTTAGAAAAATGCAGTTAGAGGGCAAAAAAATAAAAATAAAAAGGGCCTCATGAGAGGTGGGAACACCTCGCATGGGACTAATGTAACTCGCAACAACTTACCGCATGGTCACGGGGCTTCCATTTTTAGAATATGTCGATAATTTTGAAAATATCTTGACTTAGGGTTGAAAACATGCCGTTAGAGGGAAAAATCCCAAAACATGACCCAAACGGCCGACGAGAGGTGCGGACACCTCTAACGGAACCAATGTAACTCCTAAGAACTAACAGCGTGCTAACAGGACTTTTGATTTGAGAATTTGATGATAATTTTAAAATATCTAGACTTAGACTTAAAAAATGTCATTATACGCTGATAACCTAAATCACCCCCCAAAAGGACCCTTAGAGAGGTGCCAACACCTGACATGGGACTAATGTAACTCTCTAGAACTGACCGCATGGTCACGGGACTCCCGATTTGAAAATATGACGACAATTGGAAAATATCTAGACATAGGCTTAAAAACATGCGATTAGTGAGCAAAAACATAAAAAAAGCTACAAACAGCCCCACTAGAGGCGCAGATGCCTCTCACGGGGCCAATGTAACTCGCAGGAACTGACCACGTTTTCATGGGACTCCCAATTTGAGAATAGCATGATAATTTGAAAATATCTTCACTTGACCTTAAAAACATGTCATGAGAGGGGGAAAATCGAAAACACCTCCCAAACGGACCTGTGAGGTACGAACACCTCGCACGGGACCAATGTAACTCGCATAAGCTACGGCATGGTGGTGAGACTACCAATTTGGGAAAGTGATGATAGTTTGAAAATATCTACACTTAGGCTAAAAAACATGTTGTTAGTGATCAAAAACCCAAAACACCCCCCAAATGGTCCTTTGAGGGGCGCAGACACCTTGCACAGGGAAATTTCAACTCGCTGAAATTGGCCATGTGATCACGGGACTATCGATTTTAGAATATGACAATAATTCAAAAATATCTACACTTAGGCGTTAAAAACATGCCGTTAGAGTACAAAAATCCAAAATAACCCAGAAACGGCCTCAAGCTGCTTGAGGCGCGGACACCTCGCACAGGATCAATGTATGTCGCAGTAACTGACATCTTGGTCATGGGACTCCTGGTACGATAATATAATGATAATTTGAAAATAACTGGACTTAGGTTTAAAAACGTGTCAATAGAGGGTAAAAACCAATAACACCCCCCAAATGATCCGTGAGAGGCGCGAACACCTCGTATGGGACCAATGTTACTTGTTGAAACTAGTCGCATTCTCCTAGGACTCCCTATTTGAGAATACAATGCTAATTTGAAAATATATGCACTTACGCTTAAAAACATGTCATTAGAGAGTGAAAACCCAAAACACCACCCAACGACCTCACGAGATACTCGAAAACCTCGCACAGGACTAATGTAAACAGCAGAAAATCATCATGTAGACACGGGACTGTTGATTTGAAAATATGAGGATAATTTGAAAATATATAAAGTTAGGCTTAAACACATGTCATTTGAGGGTGAAAACACAACACACACACCAAACTGCCGCATGGGAGACGCGGACATCTTAAATGTGACCAATGCAACCTGTAGGAACTGATCGCATGGTAACATGACTCCCGATTTGAGAAAATGACGATAATTTGAAAATATCCACACTTAGGCTTAAAAATATGCCATTAGAGGGAGAAAAGCTAAAAGACTACCTTTTCGGCCTTGGCACGTTAAATTTTTTTGTCATTTTCGTTCAATATATGTACTGTGACCCATATTGTGTTTCAATAAATCAAATGCCACCATTTAAATATATGTAATGTCACTACTGTTTAATAATTTCAGTTACAATAAAATAGTCGGTTCAAACTTTATAATAATTATAATAACGAATATATGATCACAACAACAATTGTACAAGTACAAAATGATATGAAACTAAGAAAGAGATTAGACACGGTTACAATCACAAATACTCTAAATTCATCAACCCACCATTTCATCACCATGGGTGTTCCAAATGTGCTCAACCAAATCATTATGATACTGTTGATGTTTAGTTACGTCTCTTATCTTAGCATCCTATGAGAGGTAGTCGTAGAAATTAGTTTGGCCCCTCATAATTTCAGGTGTTTCATCATTTTGTTCGTATTCATTTTCCCATGGATAGTCTCTGCATTCATCGTCAATAATCATATTTTGCAGTATAATGATAGATTTCATAATGGTTGATAGTTACATCCTATTCCATAATTTACAAGGTTCACGAACAAAAGTGAATCGTGCTTGTAGTACACCAAAATCACATTCAACATCTTTTCTGGATGCTTCTTGGTACTTGCAAAATAATTTCTATTTTTGTGTAATTGGATTTTGGTTCCTAAATGTATTTACGATTTAAGCGTAGGGAGGGTAAATGTCATCACCAAGGTAGTACCCCATTTCATATGAATTTCCATTAACAGTGTAATTAGCGGGAGATGTCATCCCATTGCACAATTCTTAAAGATGTTAGACCGATGAAAGACATTTAAATTGTTGCAAGATCCTAGCACCTCAAAGAATGATTTCCAAATCCAGAGGTCGTACGAGGCAACCACTTCCAGGATTATAGTAGGTGATTCTTTACATCCACTATATTGAGAGTGCCATGACGTGGGGCCGTTTTTCCAATGCCAGTGCATGAAATATATGCTGCTTAGCATTCCTGGAAAACCTTTGTTTGAATTTTGTTCGAGTAACCTTGTGACGTCACCTTCTGTCGGATTTCTGCCATATTAGGGATTGAAAATCCTCATAATTGCCTCTGTGAATCTAATAAAGTGGTTTTACTCATTGCGTGTAGCACAGACCACACGTCATGGGAACCCCCATTAACTAACAGTCGAATTTCCCCCAACACTTTCTGATGAGAGCTTAAACCTTGACGACCACACACATCCTTCTTCTGAACAAAGTAGTTATCATAAAGAAAAACATAATCAAGGATGTGATTAAAACACTATACCACATCATAAATCCCCTTTCGAAAAAAATAGTCGTTATATACCTTATCTTGACCAAAGTAATCTTTTTATAGTGTTGCATGCCCCCTTTCTCTCCTCCGGTTCACTCAACGTCTTGTTTCGAGTTCTTTCCCATCGCGAATTATATTTTTTTTAGCAAACCACCGTGTAATCTCCATAAAAATTATTATCTCCTCGTTTGAATCATTTGATGATCTGCTTTCATGAAATTGAGCATATTGGAGAAAAATATTTCGGCCCTCATCACTAGAACTGGAGGAATCTATAATTTAATTTTGTTCAAAATAATTTAGAAATTTAATAAGTTATATTATAAGTTTTATACTCTACTGAACTATTTATAAATTTTATACTCTACCATTTCTTAAATTGTCCATACAACATTTTTTATATTGTCTACCATACAAAAATTACTAAGATTCAAAGCGGTCTGTTTGAATATTGTGTGTGCCAGAGGCCTAAATAAAGTTACTTTTCTATGGAATATGTGCCACTTTTATGTTTTACCAAAAGAGCCCTGCGCAACCAAACAAATTTTCAACATGAGCCTTTTGTCTATTATACGTAGGTATGTGTGCCACTAATTGTTTTACCCATTTTATATTAAAGTAAAAGTTATTTTGCTAAATTATTGCCTGCAGAATAATATACTCATCGTGAGCAACTTTGGTATGTGTGCTAAATTATTTTTTGCGGAATAATTTACCGATGACCAATTTTCGTTACAATAATTATATGATGGTTTTGTGATTTTTTGTAATAGGATGGTAAAATTGGATGGCAGTTTGATTATACGTTATAAATTCCATTCTATTTATAAATTAGGAATAGGATGGAAAATATAAATTCCTACGATGAATTTTGTAAATTAATGTATTGATATGTGTGCCTCTGTTGTTGAATTGTGTACCTCTCTTATTGAATTGTGTGCCTCGGTTAATGGATTGTGTGGCAGTGAGAATTTTTATCAACCTTAACAAATGTGTCAATATAAATACAATTTTTTACTATTACAAATTGAAGTCCTTTAATTATAAAACAAAGCCACCGTAGACCTTAAAATTTTATTAGAGAGTGAGGTTTTAAAGAATGTGTGACTACAGGCTGTATGTCAATTTACTATTTTTATTTAAAATGTGCCATTACATGCTGCATGGGGATTTACTATAATTCTTTGAAGAATGTGCCACTACAGACTATGTGTATATATACTATATTTACTACAAACTATTTTCTTGCCCACACTTTGACATGGCATGCAGATGGCCTGTATTTTTTTAGTAATATGTCATTTGCAACTAGAGTAAATCTGATCAAGTGTGATATTTTGATAGTCTGCAATTTACTAGTTTAAAACAAATAATAATGTCATATCACACACTATCAAATAGCTAACCATAAACAGACCGACGATTTTAACCCGGGTAAAGGGATACTAGATTACTTTAGTCCAAACATGGTGGGAAGGAACAACGAGCCCATGAAGGTCAAGCGTAAATCCAAAGCATCAACATCATTTGATGTTGTCCATATTAAGTATGTTGCACCCTTTTTACTAATCCAGGAATCTACGAAGATCCCCATGGAGGGAGTTGGTTTGAGGAGAAAATGGTTTTCAAAACACTCCTCTATGCACACTGCATTCTTTAGGTGATGTTGGCCATGTGATGAAATGGTTATCTCTAACAAAAGAAAATATTCCTTGCAATGATCATTTGAAATGGCCTAGATTTTATGATAGACGCTGCGATTTTGAGTGCTACTGTAATTAGCATGGTTTACCCGTGCCATAAGCAAGATCTGCTAAATATTGCAAAGATTCACCCAAAGACAGTGAGAATTGTATCCGTCTACTATAACGGTAAATTGCACAGATGGAAGAAAGATTACAGCGTTGGCATTGTACACATTTAATAAATACGGAACTTGACGATCCGGGGTATGCATCGGATCCGAAACTTCCGGACTACAAAGGGGACATTTTCAACATGGATTTTGTAAAACATCTTGATGGGTTATGGGAATGCATTTTGTTGCAATCCGTGGTTTACTAAGAAACCATGAAGTAATTAATATGTAACTTTCGTTTTTATGTTTTTATTATGAAAATTTTAATATTATATTTTGAGTTAATTTGGTTTTAAATTTCAAATTTTTTAACAAAGTACGCATTCTAATCCACACTGTTGGGGGCCGTTATTTTTAATGTTGTCACTCCCTGTGTAATAAAATGGTTAGGAATCGATAATAACATGAATACAATCTATGATAATTGTACAAGGAGAAGTGGAACAATCAATGCTTGTTGCAATTATACAATGAATACATCCAATGACAACAATCTACTAAGGTTACAATTTTATTCATTGTTGCCCCTGCCCAAATCCATAATCCTGACCCAAATCCATGTGCGGCCTCATCATCGGATTGTTGCCAAAAGGGGTGCCCCAACTCTATTGTGATGGATATGCCACATATGGATGAGATTGTGGGTCTGGTTATGGTACGTAAACATCATCATGGGTGTAACTCGGCCCACTAACCTCAGGTCCAACACCACGCACATTTAAGGCGGAAAGTTGTCGCTCGAGCTCCTCAATTCGATCATCGAGTGCTTTGATAATATCCTCACGCTCTCGAGTCTCAGTAAGTAGTAAATGATGGAGACCACATATATTATCTGTTGCGTCAATGTATGTCTCGCACCATTCTAATTGTGATAACGAGTGAGCTGGAGGAGCGTTGGTTGGTAACTCCGATTACGAAACACTCCTTTCGTATGAAGCACCCTGCGGTAGGTTGACGTCTACCCTCCAATTCGGCCTATGTGCCTATATTTGTGTAGAGCTAACCACCTCAAACTATGTATGATACTCAGATAGCTAGTTAATTGTTTCATGGGCCCGTGGGATGCTCAATGTATATGGTTCCACTAACCCAACTCTAATAAAATCTACGTTCACGTATCGTGCCATCGCCAGCAGTAATGGCCCCTGCGCAACTACCTTCCAACATGCATCATACTCTTCTTGGGACATAACTGATATATGGTCATTTGCCAGTGGCCAATTCTAAGCAAATGAGGTTTGGAATTCTTGTTCTGCGATTGAGCCCAAATTACGGGTAGGGTTGTCTTCTATACATATTTGGCTCGTCAATTGCCGAAACCCCCGATCGCCCATGTACCAAAATTCCTTAAATAAGGGATCCCAAAAAATCATACGCAACCCGAATAAATAATGAGTGTATGTGATGACATCATAATGTCGGTACATCGACAGCTCGTACGGCTACCAGATGATGGATTCGGGTGACCGCATCTCAAGCTGATGTTGGTTGCCTGAGATATTAAACTGTTGAGCGCCATTTACTCTGCTGCTGTTTGACTTTGACCAACGAAATATCCGGGTCCATACATCCAAGGTCAGATCAACAATAATCGTACACACGGTCGCCATGTACTCGTAATGTAAGTACTGTAAAATATGTAAATACATTAAATTGATTAAAATACAATAACTATTATTTTAACAAAACATAAAATGTGTAAACATTTAAATAACAATTTTAGAAAATGTACTTCTCTATCAATTTCCACATGCAGTCGACATTGGTTAATAAGTGTCGACTCGCTTTATCCATTGACCAAATAATACGCGCATAAATGGTCGAACCCCAATCGTAGGCCCTAATCATCGTAATGTCCTCAAAATAATGTAAATACCCGAGGTCGGATGTGGAATTGGCATTTGAAAAGAATAAACTGCCAATTCGTAAAACCAAAATGCCTGAGCGATTACTAGCCACATGTAATCGGGTAGATTTGGTTGTTTCACAAAATTTTCAATATATTTCTTAAGATCGAAAACTGGAATTCCCACACTTGAAAATCGTTGTATATGAATTGCAGAATAAAATTCGTTAACGGTGTTTGCAAAATTTGTATATTTTTCAATCAGCAACTTTTGAATAGGAAACCCTTGCCCAATTGGGATGATTGTACATAAATTAAAAATACTTGTCATATATACAAATAATATGATAATTATTGTAACACCTACAAATAATTTAATATAAATAATATAAAATAAGGGATTCAATAAGAAATAAAAATTATCGAAAAGCATCGTGAAGTCGAAAGGAGTGAACGCAATTTCAACATACGGTAGTTGGAAAGAATGCGTCGTGTCCCACCAACGTTCGATCATCGCCGTCACAATGCATTGATCGGAATCTCGCATCACCTTCGAAAATAAATTGGATATAAAACCGACACTATCGATAATTTCTTTTATCAACGGTTTATTTTCTCCGATCGTTTTGTATAATTTCATTGGATCGCCCAATTACCCCGAAATTCAAACTTATTTTCGTTAATAATCGGCGTCTCCTCGTCGGACGCGTGTGCCTCTCAATCAAAAATACGGGTGTAATGTTTGTATATGAGATCGGAAGGTTCACTCGGTGCAGCTTGTGTCGAAATTGATGTTGAGGTGGAGCTGTGTTTTTTGCTTTTTCTTATATTCAAGTACTTTTTCCATCTTTTTCCATCCATGATGTAAAAAATATAAATTTCAAAAATTAAGGACTGCTCTGTGGGATACAAGGACTTATCTTGATAAGTTTGCGGATTTTTTTTGTTATTTATTGGATGTATTTGGATGGTAATTGGTATTATTTTGGGGATTAAAGGGACTAGTTTTTGTTTGTAAAGATGGTGATGCAGAAGGTTGAAGATGATGGGGTGAATGATGAGGACGAGAGTCGTGTGAGCTATCATTATTTATAATAGAATAATGTTACCGTTTATAGTCGTTCTGACTTCTTACGAACTTCAGATGTTCGTAAGAAGTCTCCCCCACTGCATGACATCCATTTGGGTAGGGGTGGCACGACATGAAATGACACGAAATTGATCCGAAATTGACACGATATTTCGTGTTCGTGTCGTATTTTTTTACACGAAGTCGCGTCGTGTTTTTTTACACAAAGTCATGCCGTGTCGTGTTCGTGTCAAAATTATGAGTCGTGTTTTGTCGTGTTAATCGTGTTTTCATTCGGGTTATCGTGTCTACTTCTGTTTAATTCAGTGTGAAATTTTAAAAAAATCGTGTTATTTGTGTCGTATCGTATCGTTTTTATTTGGGTCGTATTCATATCAACTAAAAGAAACACGAATCCGTATCGTGTCGTGTTCGACTCTAAAAATTCCTTGTCATGTCACGTCGTATTGACCCGAAACGCGACTCAAATACACAAATTGTCACACCTATATTTCAACAAAAGGTAAAAGACCAAAACGAATTTATAAATCACCTTTCGTTGGTACACACTACTACATATGCTTTTAGGATGAGATGCTGTTGGTTAGCTTCATTCCTCTTTGTTTTTGCAATAATATAAAGTAGTGATCCGTCAAAGTACATTTCTCTATGTTCTTAACCATACTATCCTTTTTGTTACAATTATACAAAATCAATTAATTAAACGGACACGCAAACACTTCTTAGTTCCTCCTCATATGCATAACGCTCCACCACATGCAAATTTTCAAACCACCCGAGCAAAAGCAGATTAATTCAATCCCTCAGTCAAAAGAATCAAATGACGATTATAACCTTTAAATCAACTCTAGTCCAACGAAATCTTCGGAAACCGCAAAATTCCGCACTAAATCCGGGATATTACAGACACTGTCCAGAAAAGCTCCCTTCTCAAGGAGTCTTGCTTCCTTTTACCGGTCGTCGGTTACTATTTTCAACGTACGGACAAAAAGATGCGTACAATACGTGGCAGTATGTTAGTATGAATTTCGTAAATTTTTCCAACATTCATGTCACACTAATACAAGATCTCTCCCGTCAGTGATAGCTTTCTTAGAAAAGCAAAATTAAGAGAGTTTTTTTTATTTAAATTCATTTTTTATAAATTCCGTTTTTAAAAAGAGTTAGAAGGAAATTAAAACATTCAGAATAAATTAAATCTTGTAACGACTAGTTTTTATACATAGTCTAATTTTAGACACAGATGGACGGAGCCAGGAATTATCAATAATGGGGCTAATTTAATAGTGATTTTTGAGGGTTCGGGGGCGGGAGCCCCCGACCTGAATTATTTTAGATTATTTTTTAGTATTTATCAAAAAATAATAAAATTTATGTAGTGTGGATGTGACTCTAATTTTTTAAAAAAAAATCTCTCCATAATTTAACCATAAAATTCAAGGAAAATATACCAAATAGTCCCTCTAATATTTTTTTCATACACATTTAGTTCAAGCATTCAAAAATTTCTTTACCATGCGGCTGGCGCGGATCTTTATAAGTAAGAGAATAAGAATTTTTTTGGTGCAAAATAAAATGTTTGGACTAAATGTGTATTAAAAAATATTTGAGGGACTTTTTGGTATCTGATTCAAAATTCAACCATAAAATTTCAACAATTTTACTTCTAAAATTCAATCATTAAATTTCAGCTTTAAAATTCATTTTAATCATAAAATTTCAGCAATTAATAGAGTTAATAAATTTCAACAATTAATAGAGTTAATTTCAACAATTAATAGAGTTACCTACAAATTTCCGAAGGAAATGGATAGAAGGAGGAAAAGTTGTTGAGATGTTTCAACAACTTGGTGCTGCTTGCTTGTAAACCAAACGAAATACCCTGCTTGTATTTAAATAATTTAATGGAATGGAGGTTGGAAGAAAGAATGAAATGGAACTTGAAAGAGAGAATGGATGGAACGAAGAAGTGATCGTGAGTTTAAAACGCTGTTGCTATAAGAAATACGGCTTAAACCTTTAAGAGTTTAAAATATTTATGATTTTTAGCCTATGCTTTATAAAAATCAGTTTTTACCCCTAAAAAAATTTACTTACAAAATTATTTTTTTGAAAAAAAACAAAACAAAACGTGGAGGCTCAAGCTCCCACCGGCCTCCGTTCCGAAAGTTATGAGAATATTGTGTCCATATAAAATTATTTAAGTTTAATACAAGAATGGAAAAGAAATAAAGATATATTATGTAATACATTTATCTGATTAAGTTATTTGTTTCAGTTGTAAGAAAGAGTATCAACTCTCTATCCACCATAAAACACATTCCACAAAAGCTCCTTTAACTTCGATCATAACAATATATACAAAATGAACGAAGATCGATCTAACCATTCGATCAAGATCTGCTTTATCCTCACTACCAAACCCAAAAGTGGTAAGAAAAATAAAAATAAAAAATAAAACGCTAACTAAACAAATTCATCGATCCGACAAGGAGTTAATAAGATCTTGAGACATATCGCCAATTCGAAAAGCTTCAAGGACACGTTCAAAGACAAGGACATGGCAAGGTATACGAAGGACGCCCTTTTGGTGATACCCATATTCTTGAGCAGATTTGTTGAGAAGGTTGAGGAAAATTGGGTGGTTTAAAAGATCCGCACTAACCACAAACCGTTCCATCTCTTCTCCAACGTAAACAGGTAAGTGACCTTGTGGGACATCGTTTGAGCGGCGGGGTTTGGTCATGGGGAAAGAAACTGTCCTGCGAGGACGTGAATCTGTGAGAGTTTCGGATCGGAGGAGGCAGTATTGGGATGAGTCTGCTACGCGTGAGAGTCTACGAATTAGCTTCTTCATGTTTGAGACTATTGTGGTGAGATGGGGTGGGAGGTGAGGATATAAATACGGGAAGAAAGCGGAATAAAATATGAGTGTGCCAATAGAAAGGGCATTGGAAATTAGTTGAGAGGTACAGGTAGGCGTACCATGCAGGTACAATTATTGTTTGCGTATATCATAATCCAGTTTAACTCACAAACATTACTTCTTTAAAGAAAGACAATTGTTCCGGAGAGAGAAACAAAGTCATTAGGATTTTTATTTATCTCTATTTCAAAATCGGAAACAATTACTTGTTAGCCTGGAGAAAATATTAGAAATAAAAACTTACATAAACACTTCTTTTATCTCCGGACTTAAATTTAGAGTGACAATAAAAAGGAATCTTATTTTCAGCTACACTCATATTTTATTTTTTTAATTGTTGATCCTATTATAATAAATATGGAACATTTGACAGCCTTTGCAAAAAAATATGAGTAATTATAGAGAAGTTATGTAGATAATTTTGAATAGTTATGGAACCATTTACAATTTTGAAAATATATGAGATTGTAGCCTAACAAATTTTTGTAAATGAGACTAAACCCCCAAAAACTAATAAAAATACTCAAAACTAATAAGAATCAACCATTTTCCATATTATAATAAATATGGAAAATGTTCACATGTGCCCTAAGGGCGTATGTTTTGAGCCTCGAAATAGTAAGTATGATAACTCCACATGAGTATTTGTTCCCTATTAAATATATGTCGAAACTTTATCCTTACTATTTATGGGTTCTAAGTGTGTACCCTTAGGGCACATATTATCAAGACCTTTTTATTAAACTTGTGATAAAGGCATTTTGGTAGAATGTACACATTGTGAACATCTTTTAAGAATATGTTATCAATTATATTCATAAACCAATAAAAACCTAAACGTCATCTAGTGTCTTTTAATTATGTAGTAAGTTACATCCACATCATGTTCTTATAAAAGGATATTAGATGTAACCATTACATTCATGTTCTTTCATTCCATATTTCATCTTTCATAATCCCAAACTAACAAAACATTTACACATCATTTAATGTATGTTTGACTTTTGAGCATGTCATATTTATCTCTTTTACCTTTTGGACAACCCTTCACATGTTCCCCTTGTTTTTAAACTTCCTTTAATTATCCTTTTTTAATTAAATTTATTTGCATATGCTTATTTTTAGAGTTTGACATTGTTAGTGATATATATCATGACTATAATGAAGAGGAAATGTAAAAACGCTAGGGCTATATGGATTCACTAGTATCTTAGATCATACACAAAAGATTCATTTTTTACCAAATTTTATCTTGATTAGATTAAAGTGAACATGCAAGATAAAATGTGAAGCCAATATCCAAACTAACCAACCAAACCAAAATAGAATGGGAAGAAGACAATGGAAATTTTCTTTCGGATAAAACCTATATTCAGCACTGTTTAAGATTTAACAGACCATGACAGACTTACAGATAACTTAGAGCGCCACTAAGTTTAATGCAGTAGCATCTTCGAATCTTTAACAAAAAATGATGTAGTCCAGCACTGCCCACAATAAGCAGATCTTGCCTCGATATCCACCGATCAACCTTCGTAAATAATTCCTTTATTTTTTTCAGCTGTAGAGCCTTAACTTCATGAATCAACAGGAGAGAAAAATCTCTACAAGGGTTTAAAAATCATATTGTGTTCTTCTTTGTCTGGCAAAGTGATCCTAAAAGATCCAAGAAGTTTAGATGAAAAATTATAGAGTTTGATCATAAATAGAACTCTAAAAAGGTTTGAAAATAAATGCATCCCAGCATCTTTATTTATAGAAAAAGTTGTTACAAGGAGATAGGGATTAAAGATTGCATTTTATTTGTTTTAAAAAAATCTCAAGTACTCGTTCGAACAAACTAGCATCTCGTTCGAACGACGTATCAAATTTCATTTGAACAACTTCCAATGCCACCTCGAATGACATTCTAAAGTTGAGCCAAACGGCGACGCTTCAGATCTCATTCGAACTTGAAAATCTCATTCTATCAACTTACGGTATCTCGTTCGATTGATATATGTTGTCGTTCTAACGACCTCGCAAAAATTTTGAAAAATAAAATAAAAAATCATTTAAAAATTTTTTGAAAGCTTTTTTAAAAGAAAACACTTTTAAAAATGACCCCTGGATATTTTAAACTTTATCAAACCACCTCATAACTCTTTTCGGGTAAAGTTGTGACGAACTATTTTCAATCTTTGAAAATGTCATCAACGATTATTCTCTTCGAAGACTTGAAAACGGTCATGAAGGTGCAGTGGGGTGTAGCAGGATAAGCCAAATAAAAATAAAATGAGTAGTTATAAATTTTACTCTTACAAATCTTTCCGACTATCCCGGTACAAAACACAAATCGAAGCTAACATTGACCCTTGAGATTAATACAACTAATGTCCTCCTAAACCAAGAAACATACACGTATAAATGTAAAAGTCTTCAACTGAAAGTTTTTATCTTGTGTAGTCCATGAAATCATCATCAAGGCAGAATGACCTACACACATGAGACAAAAGGAATACCATGAGGTATACGAGAGTTTAAAGAAAATAAAAAAGCTCCCCCTTAATTTGTTCTACTATTTTTTTATCCGTAATATACAAAAAGTAAGAAACTAAGCATAAAACATTAGCATCACACGAATCAAAAAGAAATAACATCACAAAAATAAATATTAAGCACATGCGATGAATTTTCAAAAGGCTTTCAACCAACTATTTTTGAAAATTTTCAATTTTTTCAAGTATAAAAAGTATGTGCATAAAAAATACTTATAAGAACAAATACATCACACCATAAAATAGAACTAAAATATTCGTATCATGATAACAGAATGTAATTGTGTGAACATTTTCATGGGAAAATCAATATAGGCACGAAGGCAATGAGATACTTCTATAGATAGAAGTCAATTTCAACCTTAGGTGTAAGAATGTTGAACATAAGTGAAATTGACCCGACTTATACAACATACCATGAATTTAAATGCTTTTCAAAATAATAATGCCAAACTATATAATATTTTTCTAGAGAGTCTGATATGCAACCCCATTGATCTTCCACTTTACAACACCCTCAAAATCTCACATATTTAAGAATGTACTCTCAATTTTTTAAATATATCATAATGCTTATGTGAAGCGAAGCATCAATGAAAAAATTAGCCTTGGCAAATCGATTTTTTGTGAGTTGTTAATCTTTTAGGCTCTTTTGAAAATGATGGCTTTTAATGCAAAAGATAATTTTCTCTTTTGCAACACATTTCCATTACTTAATATAAAGTAAATTTTTCGGGAAAAGAAATCCAGGCATTCATTCTTACAAGTTCAACTTATGTCTAGTACATTTGGTTTGTTATTAAACATTATTGAGATGAGAACATCGTATTCGACATATGATAAGCAATTACAATATTCAAAAATGACGTGCACATGTGCAATAAAAGTGATAAAGAGTCTAGCATGAAGAAGTTATTCATCATTGAACAGCAAAATTCTAGCCACACATTATTAAGCACATTAAATAAATGAAGCCATATATAAAATACCATGAAAAGTCACATGAATGGATGAAATATAATTGTAATTCGAACATATTAAATGCACATTCATATAAGGTGAAAAGTAAAATACAAAACCTTTTTTGTAATTTAAAAAAAATATCAAAAAATAAAATCTTTCTGAAAATTTTGAAACTTTTTCTTAAAAACCAAAAATCTTTTTGAATTTTTTAAAGATTTTTCAAAATAAAAAGCATATAAAAATAAACATAGAATTACAATCTATCAATAGGGACAGAAGATAGCAACAGGATAATCACTTTATACTTGATGCAAAGTCATAGCCTTAATCTTTAGTCCGAGAGTTCTCAAAAGGAGCAGACATCCTTTGAAATTAATCGATAAAAATTTGAGAAGTTCTAACAAAAAAATTATTTTCTCACAAAAACTCTCAAAATTTATATGGTGATGTGCGGGAGCTTGTGTGAAACCATGTGTGGGAGTGCGCGCGTGAACATGTGTGTGACGTCGCGTGGGAGCATATCAGGGAATACGTCTGTGTGAAACTCTTCCTAGATTAAAACAAAATTCTCGAAGGTGACCACTATATTTGCAATGGGAACAAACGTAAATCAGCTTGGGTCGATCGTGGTTAAAAAGCCTAGGACACGCTCTCCTTGGTGGGTTAGGTGTCCCTGATGGGTTAGGTCAAGGCCCATACAGATCTATAACAAACTCGAAAATCGTCTTGGGTGCAGTATTGAAAGTGGATGCACCATCATAACCTATTACTTGCCTCTCATTAAAACCTTACGCAGGACCAAGGAACATCTTTTCAACCTTCTTAGATGAGTTCCAAACAGTGACCTTAACATTCCGAGCATATTTTAGATCTTTTTCGAGTTGAAAAACATGTGCTTCAAGTTTCTCACAAGTTTCCAATAAAGCTTGAAGATCTCTCATAAGAATAGCCACAGTGTTAATGAAATCAGTCTTCTCCCTACCAACCACAATCAATTGCTCACATAAATAAATATTCAACTTCTAGAGTTGACTCACTGACACTACACACTCTCTCAAAGATTTCACCTCTTTATCTAAATCAAACACCCTAAGAGTCAAACTTATATTTTGCTTTTTGGTATTCAAAGACTGTAAAATTCGGTGTGACCTCTTTAAAGGCCACTTTCTCCTTAACACAAAATCTCATAATCATCCCTAGTCTCTCCAGAATGATTCGATAAATATCGAGGCTTTCACATTTAGAATTGTCATCACCGATGTGGGATAAACTAGAAGTACTAATGTGACTTGCCGTTAAAGCACATAAATTAGGTTTATGTGGTGATTCATCCCCAAAATCTATCGACTCTACATCACTATCGCTAAGAGTGACTTTATATTCATCTTTGCATTTGCCATGTCTCTTTAGACTAATGGCACACTCGTAGGCTTTGTCTCCCTTACCCTCGCACTCAAAACATCTTACTCAATCATTCTCAGAAATATTCTTGATCTTATTGACATTTTTATTTTTCTCAAAACTTTTGTTTTCTTTGGAAGAATATTTTTTTGTTAATTTTTTAAATTTTCTCTCAAATAAGGCAATATCATCAAGCTCAAAATCAAAATCAAAATCAAAATAAAAAACCTTTTCATTTTTCTTAGATGCGTGCTTAAGGAAAGATAAAAATGATAATTAGTTTACACAACGTTTGGCTAATTGGTGCTTGATTGAAACTAGTTTAATTGTTTATTCGATTTATTAAAATAAAAAAAATAGTGTTATATAATCCTCTTAACCGTATTAGCACTTGCCTTTCCCAAATTTATATTAGATACAAGTGCATTAAGTTATAGTGTTGATTCGTAGTGTGTGCTTGTTTTTCTTGATGGATCATCAAATGGAAAATATTAGAGACTTTTTTAGTGATGATGGTGGTTTTGATATACGAGAGGAGTTTAATGAGATTCATAGTCATGCTGAAAAATTAAATCGTTTGAATTTGAAATTTACAAAAAGAGTTAAATCCCTTAAAAAGCAAAACTTGTACTTAACAGATGACATCGATGTTTTTTGCTAACTATTCAAGGTCAAAGAGATGGTATTTATGAAAAGATCAAGGACATTAAGCGTGATTTGGAACATCCATGAAATAGAGTGAGGTTAGAGTTCGTGTTATGGAGGGTGAGTTAAAGGACTCTAAGAACGTAGAAGCTAGGGTGAAAAATGTGTTGTAGAAGAGAATGATAAATTAATGGAGGATTTAAAGGCACATAAGGAGACTCTTAGGGATAAGTTCTCTTACATTGAAGGGGAGCAAGACAACCTTCTAGAAATAGTTAAAAATATGAAGAAAGAGTCCCTAAAGTTTGAAGAGTTTAAATTTTTTCTTGAGTCTAGGATTTTAAAGTTAGAAGATGAATTAAGAGACTCATGTCGCATCAAATTTGATTTGCAATCTAGGTCGAAAAAGTTAGATAAGATTTTAGGCACCATCCAAATAAAAAATAATAAAATTGGAATTGTCGTCGATGAACCAAATGCTTTTGTACCTAAAGCCAAAACCATGTGTTTGACAGTGTGAATCGTTGTCAAGGACATTAGAAATGGTCAATCTAGAGGTAACATTCCTCGTGTCTTCACATGCACATATTGTGGTAGGAAAGGTCACCCCATAAAGTTTTTTTAATGATCTTATAAAAGGTCTTCGAAAGTCTAGATCTCGTTTCACCAAGGTTCCCAAAATCCAAGTTCGTCACGTGATACCTATGTGGATTAGAAAATTTGATTATGAGGCACTAAATATTATACTTGTTAATTCTTGCATGCTTGCACAAGATTCTTTACATCCTGTACTTACGAGTGATTTTGTTTGTATATTTTTTTCATACACTAGTTTTTGTGCTTCATGACATATGTTATGACTAATTGTATGATGTTTGTATCTTTTGTTTTTTGATTCTTCATTTTTTTGTTCTTATTTAAAAATACAAAAAAAAATTGTTTCTCTTATAGTCAATTTTAAAATCATTTAAAAACTCAAAAAGCTTTTTGTTTTGTCTGTATAATGACTTTTACACATTTTGTGTGGTATATCGGTATGCTTGAATCCCATTCAAACTATGTTTTCCACGTGATAAGAACATTAGAGTATGGTTTACAATGCTTTCAATTGTTTATTAATTATGCTTGTATGGAGTTGTTCGAATTGAATTTGCTTAATTGATTCATTTAAGTATATGCCTCCGCACACACTTTCACGAGATCTTTTGTATTTTAACTACTTATATTGCATGAGCTAAGTGAGGTTTTCTCTTCTCAGTCTTGTTAATACATATCTATATATGGAGGATTTGTGCTGTGTTACCGTGCTTCTTCATCGTTGCCTTTTCACTTCATCACATGATATTATTGTTTCCTTTATGTTCAATTATGTCACATTAAGGGGATAAGTTGGTTCTATATTATGCACTTTACCTTTGTTTATTCTCGAACAAAAAGGAGGAGAAGTCTAACCTAAAGGGGAGAACTATTCTCTAAGGAGGAGATGTTCAACAAATGGAGAGATTTGTTTTTCATAATCTCATTCGAACAACCACCTGTGCAAATTGAACTCATATTTGTACCCCCTTATTAATAAACTAACTCCTAAAATTCGCCAAATCATTTCATGTTGCTTTTGATTTCAATTCTTAAGGTTTCGATTTAAAATCTTATAGGTTCCACATCGGTTTCGAGCTCAGATCACAAGGGGGAGGCATGGTGATTGGTGGTTGTTCGATTAGTTTTGGTGATGTTAAAATTTTAGTTTTAGTTTTATGTTTTTAAAGATTTTTTTGGGATTTTGAAATTTTATTTAATTTAAAATTCACTGTTTTAGTTTCTATTTTTCTTTTATGTCTTGTCTTTTTTTAAATTAATTCAAAATGCCACATGACAATTAAAGTTAATAGTTTTAATATGAATATCATGAAGATTTGTTCCACGCGAACACTTCTTCATGATATTCATTAATTGACACATCTCCTCGCATAAGAAAAAAATTATCAAAAAAATAGACAAGGGACTTGTTGGAGTATAAAAAAATAAGATGAACTAAATGAAAATATATTTAGCTCCTCGGAACTAAACATTAATTGTTCCAAGAATTACTACAAAATCTTTAAATATAAATAAATATGTTTCGATTTGATTTTTTTTTAATAAATAGAAAAAAAAATTGTTCAAACATAATAGAAAAATGAATTTAAAAACCTTTTAGAATTTAGACAACATTTAATAATTGCAATCTCATCATTTGATACGACCAAAGTAAACTTAAGTGACTAAAATGAAACTGACCTCAAAATTCAAAGGTGAAATGTAAAATGAGTGCTAAAATTACAAATTATATTTGAACTACGCTTGAGTACTTAATCAGAAACAAAGAAAAGAAAAGGGAAGATAGAATATTTAAAAAAAGTTAAATTCGATTTTTTTTATGAGCATATATTAAATAATTCTTCGAACTTTTTTTAATACACGTTTAGTCCAAATTTTTTTAATTTTGCACCAAAATATCTTTCACCATGCCAAAATGCTTTACCATGTCCTTGCTGCTGACGTAGCCTTTAAATATAAGATATTACAAAAATAAAATACTTGAATCAAATGTATATTAAAAAAATATTTAAGAGATTTATTAATATTTGATCCTTTTTTTTTTAACATTCATTATTTCTTTGGAAACATAATTTAGCAATATACGAATGTGGATATACATATATGACTAGTTCCCACCCGTAAAGGTGTTAAAGAAATGCATTTTAAATTATACAAAAAGAAAAAAGAGAGATAAAGATGGAGGAGAGAGAAGAGACGAGAAGCGAAGAAAACGTTGGAGGCGTGATTACCGGTTTGGTCACTTCTTTTTCCTGTTTTGTCCGTAGCCGTTGTCGTACAATTTCCGTGATCAAAGTCCCTTTCACGCCTCCCTCTCTCTACGTGTCACTTTAACCGTTACTTTATTGAATTTTCACTCGCCTCATAACAACTGAACTAGACGCTCCACCTTAAACAGCCTGATCCCCAGTTTATCCGTTGATAAAGGGTGTGTGTCTTTTAAACAAGAAGTTAAACGGGCTCGAAAGCTTTCCAAGTAAAACCAGTTTGTTAAAGTAATGATCTTGTTGTCTCTTTGTATGCCCCGACGATTCCGTCGGAATCCTTGAAATAAGTTAGAAATATTGCAATCTCTTCTCTTATTTTGAAAGTCATAACTTAGACCAAACGTCTGGTTAATTTTCCATGTTTGTCAATTCAAGATTATAAAAACATCCTGATTTACCATTTTTTTTTCCCTAAAATGACTTAGGAGATCAGAAATCAGGACATCTTATCATGGTTGGTGACATATGATGGAAATTATCGATTTGATATATCATTTTTTATAGATGTGATATTTTATTTTAATTTTTATAAAACTTTTGTCATAACTTCAAAGATAACAACTATTAACAAGTTAATATATTAGAAGTTTATTGCAATTGGTCCTATAATCAATTTTGCTAATTCTTTTGTATTGGATCAATTTAAATATATAAAAAGAATCATTATACGCTGACTTACAAATGCGACACATTAACATGTTGTATTTGTATTAACTCGTATCAAGGTCCATCAGTAGTAGATTCCTGACATAGGCCAATGCAGATGCGAGACGTTAGTGTCTCGTGTCGCATTGTTGAGTCGATATAGATTTTCGTACAGAAAGAGGATTAAACCCCGATTATATAAAGAAATAGAGAAAAACAACCTTTCTCCGGGAGCTTACAAAGAAGTAAATGAAATAGAAAAATCGAAAATAAATGATCTAAGAAATCTAGAAAAGACTTTTTATATGGCCTAGCTTTGAAAAATAGAGAAATGTCTTAATGAAACTCATAAATTATAGATTTGGAATTCATATTTTTGTCTTCAAATGTATCCTTGTTTCGTGCACACCAAATTTCCAACAAATGAAGCTAGGAATTAGCTTGCAAAGAATGGCCCTGATATTGTGCCCATTAGAATTAATCCACCAAAACATAAGACGCGATCTAAATCCAGAATTCTGAAATTTAAGACCCATAATATTTTCAAAATGATTCCAAACGGCAGTAGCAGTATCGCTGGAGTTAAATAAGTGGGAGATGTTTTTCTCTTGATATAAAGTGCAACATCGACATCTCAAAACAAAAGGAATATTGATTACTTGAGGGTTAACATCGAGACATAGCATTACAAAGGGTGCGCCACATGAAAGTAGAAACTTTCGGAGGTAATCTAGGATCCCAAATCATGGTAAAAGAAAATTGAATGCCATGTTTGATTCTCACTACATCTCAAGCTTTTTATTAAAGTAAAATCACGTGAAATCCAACTTTGGTTAGGAGCTTCAAAAATATTATCATCAATAACATCATACACTGCTTGCATTCTCTTCCACGTACCACTTGCAAATGTAGGCGTACCTCTAAAATTCACATGAGCTAAATTTTTATATTTAAAGTTTAAAAAATTAGCCCATAAACAATTATTATGAATAAAACGAACCCATATTTTTCAAGAGAAAGCCACGCTCAAGTCAAGAATTTTACGAACACTAATCCCACCTTCGGATTTAGGTCTAGAGATAAGATCCAATGGAACCCAATGATATTAATGAATATCTTTGAAATTACCCCAGAAAAAATTTGCACAAATCCTATTAAAATCTTGGATGAAAACCACTGTAGGAGACAAAGCCGATAAGCTATGAGTTATTAGCATCATAAGGACCGCTTGAATCAAGGCCATTCTACCTGCCATTGAAATAAAGCCAGATTGCCACTGTGTAATACGATTGACTGCCTTATCAGTTATAGGTGCAATGATAATGTTTTTTTTTGCGCTGATGGAGAGGAACACCGAGATAAGTAATGGGATATTGTTTGATCATGAAACCTGTACAGGAGCTCATTTTTTTACGTTGTTGAACCGAACATCTAGGAGATGCTATAATGTAGCTCTTAGAAGTATTAACCTGCTGACTTGAATGAACATCATAATCTGAAAGATATTGCTTAAAACATTTGATCGACCTTAAGTTTCCATTCTGAAAAAATATGATATCGTCTGCAAATGATAGAGATGATATGAGCGGGCAGCCCCTGGGCATGGAATAGTGCACTATGGATCCGTCTAATATCAAATTGTGGATACCTATATTGAGAAACTTGTAACAACCCTCGATTTTTGGAGACTGAGAAATAAAAATTTTGGGAAAATAAAATTTAATTAATTGGAGAATTTTAAAATTTGGGAACTTAGGCCCAAAAATAGAGGACATTTTAAAGTATTCCGGATGATGATTTTGAGGGTACCATCGATCCCGGAAGGGTCGAGATAATCAAAATGACTGTCGTTGGGTTTTATTTCGGCTCCGGAATGTTTTTAAGTATGTTTGGCTCGAATTGGAGTAAACGAGTCATTTAAATTGTGTATTAACATTTAAAATTGGGTTTATGTTTTAAAGGATTTGGAGGCTTACGGATGAAGTCATTTCTCATTTGAGAGAGAGAGAGAGAGAAAAAATCCTAGAGGGAGAAAGAAGAAAAGATGAGAGAAAGGAAGGAAGAAAAGCTTGGAGATTTTCGGCCCAACCGCGACATCGAGGATGATCCAACCTCTACAAATCTGAGGCAAGTGTTTAATCTTGCTAAATAGCTATTTGTGTATTTCATTTCATAATTTGTGGGTTAAAGAAATGGATTTTGGGTATAAATATCAAAACCTAGATTTTTGGGTTTAAATCTTGAAATCAATGTTTATGTATGGTTTGTTGACATATAAATGGTTGGGATGAGATGTAGGATGGATTTTCTTGTTACAATTATTATTGGGTTAAAGATTTGGGGGCTTGAGGATGATATGTGAGTGTTTGAGGGTTGTGGGTTTGCTGAAATTGGAAAAATCGGCCAAGGCAACTGGTATGGCCGGTCGACCGCGGTCTGGGGACCGGTCGACCGCGCCTTAAGGGAAAAGCCTACTGTATTTCTTCGTAGGCAAAATTTGGACCCGCGGTCGACCGGGGGTCTGAGACCGGTCGACCGGTCCCCTGTTTTTAGCCCTAGAATGGGAAATCCTTTTTCCCCTTTTTCTTTTGGAGTTTATTCTTAGGGGCTTCCTTAATGGGCTGTTTTAGGGGGGTTTTCTAGGATAACCTCTAGCCCTTTTTGGTTGGGTTTATTAATTTGAGGCTTTCTCTTATGAAGTAAGAGATATTTTGGAGACTTATAGGGGGTCTCTCACTTAGTATATGATAGTGGGGACTTCTTGGAATAATTGGAGAAGAATATATCTATGTATGTGGTGAAATTTCTAGGCCGACATTTATGTCAAATCCTTATAAGGATAGGATAGTATTAAGATACAATTTGGGGTCAAATGGAAGAGAGCGATTGCCTACCCTTAGAAATGATAAATTTTAATAAATAAATCCGAGAGATCTTAGACTAGGGGATTCACAAAAGTGATTGAACCGTAGTCGGAATCGAGAGCTACAGGATCATATTTCCAACTAGAGTAGAATGTGAAAATCTAGTTGGAGTAGTTGTTGTTTATCGGTGTGTGATTTACAACGGGTATTTTCCCTAAGAAATGGGATTTATCTGATGACAATAAGACTGAGTTTGAGGTTTATAGACTATTAGTTATGTGTATACCGATAGTCAAAATTATTACTGGAGTCTTTAATGTGCTCTCAGATATAGATGGTATATGTAGTGATGGTTTCCTACACAAAATTTTGGGTGATAACCCAAATGTTGAATATATATGTATAGATATATACATATGATTTTGGGAGACTATCCATCATAGGAAAAATGATGGAATATGTTTCAAGTGAAGGATTGTATTCACATATCGAGGTAAATTAAATGAGTTTATGGTGACGGCTTGTATATTGAGGATTATGTATACTTATAGCCGAGTTCATATATCTTATACATATGAACGAGAATTAGTTTGTATATATAATGATATAGCGATGTGTGAATATATGTACGTATATCTATATATAAATATCAATATATGGATATATTTATGATGTGGACATACATGGTATGGATATTTAAACCGTATATGATGGTTTACTGTTTGGTCATATGATGGGATCATATGGATGTATGTATATTGCGCATGTGAGCGATATATATACTTATGTGGTTAAGCATACCCCGCTCATGCTATCATTGGGAAGTTTCTGCGCAGAGGGTGAGCATCCTGGCATATAGAGCAGGGTGTGGATATTCCCCAGGTCATAGTCGTCTCGTGTTATTATACGATAGATATATATTTTGGGATGAGACGTGGTGGGTATGTTTCGTCTCATTGCTGGTTGGAGCTATGACTGCTTCCCGGGACGTCGTGTGTGTGAGTTATCACGAGGTGGGTGTCGTTGATCCCAACCAGGTGATTCTCAGTTGCTACGTGAGCCGGGCACTGGGAAGATGATAGCATTGATGCAGTTTTATCGGCGATATATATAGCCGGGTGGATTATGTGCATGTCCATTGTACATCAGATATGATATGTACACTTGGTCATGGGTATGGATGATTGGTATATGTATATATATGGTGAGAATAAAATGCCTATATATATGTATTTATATATCCTATAGATGAAAGGATATAGAATCTTTGTGGAGTACATCTTGGATGATTATGGTGTACTAGATTGATGGGGGTTGATGTATCGCATTTAAGAAATATTTCGGTTACATCATCCCAAGGATATTATTGGAGATTTAGTAGTAGTGGTAGCATTATATGGTATGTACGGCATTATGGACCCCTATGATCGACATTGTCAAGGAGTAGTGTAACGGGGTGGTTCCTTATTTGGATTTCTCTTTGCGAGACACCCCACGCACGAAACGTAGTACATTGTTGAGATTAGAGAGAAGTTCTGTCGATAATTATGTGTGGCACAATGGATCTCCAGGATCGACGTTGACAAGGAGTAGTGTAACGGGGTGGTTTCTTGTTTGGATTTCGGTTTGCGAGACACCCCACGCACGAAACGCAGCGCAGCGTTGAAATTGGAGGGAAGTTGTGTCAATAATAATTTTGCATGCTTATTAAATTAGAAATTAAATCATATGTTTCAACCCAAATATAAATGGGTAACGCATTAAGAATGATAATTGAATAAATTATAAACCGGAATCCACTAAGCCTAATAAGGCACATATGATTGAAAATAAATACTTAACTGTGTTTAGAAAAGGGGTGGATTCTTGGGTTATGATAGGAAGGTAGATCTCGTGGGTATAGGCTGGGCCTATGTTAAGTTAGGTTGTCCTAATAAATGGGGGTAATTTAACTAAAATTTGAGGACGCGAATAGGTGCGCGCCTTTAGATGAGAGGTGAGTTGGGGTTCCACGAGAGTGCGATTCCACTTTAATTATGAAATAAGTGCACCGATATTTATTATGCACGGTTAACACACTTGATAAATATTTTTCACAACTCGGGCTCTGACCCATTTACTTTTCTCTCCTGCCTGTATATATATATACTATTACAGGTGTCCTACCGCATGGATGCCGGATGACCTTCTATCCAAAGTCTTGGGAGCCGTGACAGGTGCGAACTGTTGCGGGATGTATCATGTAGCCGCTTCCTACTTCTTTAAAATTCTAGGTAGGATTCATGTTGTATATCGGGTTTGTACCCAAGGGATATTTATATATGTTTACATTTATTCCATTTCTGTGACCCGACAGCTTATTCGGGTCTACTTTCTGTAGTACATTCTGTTGTAGTTAATTATTTCATTTTATTTCTAGCATTTCATTTCTCATAGTTCTTTCATGCATCTTTCTTTCTTTTATTAGTAGTGTTAGTTGGTTGTATGTTGCACATTTTATTTAAATTTTAACATCTCGCTTATATGATATCGGGTAGTTAGTCCTATATTATATCGTACCAACAGTTGATGTTGAGACTGGACCATCTGAAACTCCTGATTTAATGTAGTATAGGGCTGGCCACCCGTTATTATTTTGAGCGGGTTGTTACAAACCTTCGTCGTAATCACAAATAAAGTAGGGGATAAAGGTTCACATTGACGCACCCCACGTCTTGAATTGAAATAACCGCATGACTTGCCATTAATGATAATAAAATACCAACAATTAGACAATATCGTCCAAACCATATCGATACATGTTTTTGAAAAGCCAAAAGCCCGAAGCACCTTTATATTACAGTGCCAAGTGATTTTGTCATATGCCTTGGCCATATCCACTTTGATCACAACATTAGAACCATGAATCTTCTTATTGAGATTATAAAATAATTCTTAAGCAAGAAGAATATTATATGTGGCATGATGACCTTTGATAAAACCTGTTAGAGAAGATGAAATAATTTTGGGGAGCAAACTACCAAAATGGTTAGCCAAAATTTTGTTTGAAAAGTTTAAAAGGATAATGGGTCTAAAATCCGAACAAAAAATGGGATTGTCTACTTTGGGAATAAGGATAATATTAGTAGAAGACCAACTTTTGGGAATTTCATGCCCGAGAAAAAAAGATTGAATAGCTAGAACTAGATCCTCCTTGATAATGCCCCATGCTTGGAAGAAAAATCCATTAAATCCATTCGGACCTGCCACACTATCCTTGTCTAATGAAAAAACAACCAACTGAATTTCTTCGATAGATGGAACCTTGGTAAGCATAGAATTGTCACAAGCTTCAACCAATTTAGGAATATGCTGAAAAATGCTAAGATTGTTATCACAAAAAGTAGCTTCCTGAAGGATATTTTGAAAATGAGAAATAACCCATTTTTCAACCTCATTAGAATCCGAGAGCCACGTTCCATCATCATCCTTAACACGTTGGATAAACAATTTGTTATTTTTCTTCCTAAACATGGAATGAAAAAAAATTGAATTGAAATCCCCATGAGTAGCCCATTTAACCCTAGCTTTTTGCTTCCAAAAAAACTCCTCAATTTTTAATTCCTTGTTGAAATTAGCCTTAGAAAGATGCCAATCTTCTCTATGCTCTGGGAAGGATCAAGATAAAAAATAGCGTCTTTAATAATCAACTCGTGTTCTGCTTTTTGGACTCGGTTGAAGACATTCTTAAACACCTCTTTATTCCAAGATTTTAAAGAAATTTTGACATTCTTAAGCTTCGAAGCAGATAGCGCCATAGGACTCCCACTACCAACAATATTCTAAGTACCTCTCACCACATCAAACAAAGAATTATAAGAAACCGACCTGTTTTGAAAGCGAAAAGTTATAGGGACGGAATCAAATGGAAATTTGAGAGAAAGGACAAGATGAGCATGATCGAAGTTAGTGCGATGAAGATGTTCTATAGAAGAAGAAAAAGTCTTATTAAACCAACCATCATTGCCAAAAATCCTAGACTAAATCGTCTCCTTACCATGACAATTGTTACACCAAGTACAATTAGCACCCAAAAAAGGAACTTCATTTAACCCACCATTGATCATGGTAGCATCAAAGTCTAAAATGGCATGTCTATTAACCAAATTACCACCGAATTTTTCATCTTATTTGGACACAATATTGAAATCACCTCCAATAACCCAAGATTCATAACCAAGATAAGCAATAGTGTTAATCTCATCCCAAATAGGTCTCTTATCTAGACCTGGCAAAATGTGACACGACACGATAACACGACCCGACCCGATCCGACCCGAAATTAATAGTTAATGGGTCAAGGCTTATCGGGTACAGGTCACTATCGGGTTAACACGATAGACCCATTAAATATAACAAATCATGTTGGTTAAATTTGCTTCATCCGATAACAACCCGTTAAGACCCGAATACTGTTCATGTCATACCGAGTCGTGTGACTCGTTAGTAACCATTATGAACTGTTAAGATATTTAGGAAAAAATAAAAAAATATTTTTAGTTTGAGAGGGCTAAATATGTAATTATGCAAAGCTAACGGGTCTTATTGGTAGCTAACATGTCTTATTCGTACATGTCAATCGGTTCATATCGGGTACAACGGGTTAAATGGGTTAAATCCGTTAAGACCCGAAAATGATTCGTTACCTTAACAGGTTAAACGGGTTCGTGTCGTGTAACCCATTAGGAAAACGAATCGTGTATGAATATTGGATTCATGATCCATTAAGCTAACAGGTCGTGTTTAGGTGGAGAAAAATTCCACACGAATTCGTTAAGACCCAACACGAACATGACCCGAACCGACCCGTTGCTAGGTCTACTCTTATCATATATATTGCATTTGGCATAAACACAAGAGAATAAATAGGATTTGGGAAAGTTTGGAAAAGTGGAAATAGACGAAACTGGTTCCATATTTCTAACCAAATCAACTTGGCACTGAAAATTCCAAAGAATCCAATTATTCCCACTAATATTGGAAATACCCCCACAAAAACCAATTTTTCGAATAAGAGATTGAATGCTAGTAAAATCAAGTTTAGGTTCTTGAATATCAATCATGCTAATATGAATTTTTTTGATAATACGTTTGAGTCTACGATAAGATGGATTATTTCTTATTCTTCTAATATTCCAAAAAAGAGGATTTAACATTAGATATTAGCATGGGTAGAAGTTTGAGAAACAAGGGCAGACATTGTTTTAATATTTGAAGCAGGAACAAATTTGATATTTTTCTTCCTCCTTTTGCCATGGAAAGAGGCGAAATTGGGTGATGATTGTTGGCCAAAAGAGGAGTAGCAATCTCAGATGGAGTAGAAACGCCATCAAAATCTTTAACTATAGCAAGTTTTCTACCAAGGTTTATAGAGAACCTTTTCAAACTGTTGATAGAAACCTGCTTACCAATAGCCTGATCAGCATCTTCAAATGAATTCCACAAAGTCTTCATAATTCTTTGAATGGCTGCGTGGAAATCAGGAGTAGAAGAGGTAAAAGAGCGATGATTGGGATTCTTGGAATGGAGAAGAATATTTGGAATGATATCAGTTTCATAAACAAATTCACCATCTTCAAGATCTGATTCTAGCTTGGAAAAAGAATTTTTAAGATTAATACTTTCGTCAACACATTGCGAAGGTACCAAATTGCGAAGATAGTCCTGAGCATTAACATTATCCGAATCAACCTTATTGTTACCATAAATGACATAAACGTTTTTGGATGTAAAGGTAAGCCCATAAACTGTAATTTTTTAAAGCCCTAAACCGCTAGTTTGATTTTTAATAGGAACAAATGCATGCTTCGAAACTACATCATCCTTAATAATTATACCACCAGTTTGTTACTTTTAATTTCATTTTTACAATATCAATTTAGGATCCAACACAGAGGCTAAATGATGAGAATTAAGAGGTTTCAGAAGAAGAGAAGTATTAGCCGATGAAGACAATTTAGGGTTGGAGATATTATCAGAAGCAGAAATATTTTTATTTTTAGCGAAAGAACTACACTCACCTTCTACATGACCAGAGAGTAAACAACGACTACAAAAGGAAGGAATGAAAAATATTTAAAATTTCAAAAATTAGAGAGGTCGTTCAAATGACACATCTCTCTTAGTCATTCAAACAACTTCAATCGACTTCCTTAAAGATGTTTCCTGGAATGTAGTTTGAAGGACTCTAACTAATGACATCCTGTAATGTCGTTCGAACGAGCGGTTTTAATTTTGAAACAAATGTTTTTCCCTCTAACTTCCCTTGCCCACTACTTCGAAGTTTTAAACCACTTTGGCACTACACCAAAATGGTCAAATTGTCACCTTTCAACCGGTCACCCTTGTCAAGGTCATTGACCGTGATAAAATACACGTGTTTTATGTCACGGTCATTGACCTTGACACGACCGTGACAACGAATTGTCACGGTCAATGACCGTGACAAGGCCGTGACAAATTTACTTGTCATGGACTTGTCACGGTCATTGACCGTGACAATTCTTTAAATAATTGTCACGGTCAATGACCTTGACATGACCGTGACAATGTTTGCAGCAAAAACCCTTCCCCCCTTCTTTTTTCCCTCCCGCCGTTCCCTCCCTCTCTCTCTCTCGACGCTGCTCTCTCTCTCTCTCTCTCTCTCTCTCTCTTCCATGTATATATATGTTTGTGTGTATATATATGTATGTATGTGTGTATATATGTGCGTGTGTGTGTGTGCGTGTGTGGGGGGTGGGGCAGGGTGGGGCAGGGTGGGGGTATGGTGGGGGTAGGGTGGGGGCAGGGTGGGGGGTAGGGGGTGGGGCAGGGTGGGGGTAGGGGGTTAAAAATGTAAATAAATAAGTAATTTTCTATAAATTTCCAAAAATAATATCCAAAAATGTAAATGTAAATAATATCCAAAAATGTAAATGTAAATAATAAAAACAAATTTAGTCTATGTTGTTGAAACATTTGATCAAATTGGTGAGCCCTTCATATTTTAAAAATGTTGTTTTTATTCCTATTTAACTTTTCTTTCTATACACCCCTAATTATATTTAAAGTTTAATAAAATTGGAGTTATAGAAAGAAAAGTGGGGTTTAAATAAAATTGAAAATAGGAGTTATTTTTATGGGAACTTGTTATACTAGAACTTAGATGAACACTAAGTGATGAAAATAGTCCTTAAAATTGAAAATTAAATAAAGTTTATAAAAGTAAAGATGCTGGTAATACATCAAAAATAAATTAATAATGACTAAATAACAAAACGTGTTCAAGTGTATAACAAGAAAGAAAATGTGGTATTTAGATTGGGTAAAATTCTTATAGTAATGTTAAGGGACTAAAAGACCCAAGACAACTGGCCAGTAAGTCACGGACCGAAAAATTTATGACGGGTGATGAAAGCCCGTAAACATGTTGGGGTGGGGGTGGGGGTGGGGTATGATTTATAAAAAGCACAAAACAATAGTTGAAATTCAATACCTGAAATTAACATTGAGATTATTGTGACACCCCGCCTAATTAAATACCGGGCGATCACTCCTTTATTAAATTAAAATCAAGGTGAACAGTTGGTTCATTCTTAGCATCACTGTCGTGAAAATAAACTTTTCCAAATTAACACCCTAATTAATTAAGCTAAGTGTCAAAAACCACTTTTAAACATTACCTTCCAAATTTTATTTTTTTAAAATCATTTATTTAATTATTAACACCATTAACAATAAATAAGAATCATACCCCAAATATCCTAGAACATAATCCAATTAATTTAAACATTCAACATTCAAAGTCCCAACATTTAAAACTTAAAGTAAAACATCCATACTGAAATAAATTCCATAGTAACAGTACTAGAAATAATTGAAATACAAATGTCCCAATAAAACAGATAAATAGTGGAAAGGGCGACACATGCCCAATAAATGAGTATGATAGATGTGGAATCAAGTAAACGAAGTCGTCTATGCAAGTGGCCTGCAACTCCCACCTAAGCTGCAGCACGTTCCTTTCAAGGGATCCTAAGCAAGATGCCCCTGTGGCTGGGCACCTGTAATACATACATATATATACAAGAGAGAGAAAGAGAAAAAGAAACGGGTCAGAGCCCGATAGTGTGTTTTATTTAAAATACGTTTAGCAAGTATTTAAATTGATATAGGCCAATGCAACAACATATTAGTGCGACACTCTCTTGAGAAATTCTCACCTCTCTTCTAATGTGCACACCTATCGCACTAACCTTCCTAATGGTTTGTCTTATCATTTATCGCACTAATCTTCCCAATGATTTAACTTATCTTAGATTACTCGTAAGATTCAAAATTTAATGATTCAATTGTTTGAAAATAATATTTCAATTAGTAACCAAAGTTCGCATTTTATCTTTATTAATCAATAAAGTTTTCCAGTGTCATATTATACTTTCTCAAAACAAGTATTTATAATTGAGCCATCAACCATGTCCTACATATCAATTCACAATAGGTAGTTCCAAATTCTAGAATTTCATATATATATTAACTACTCGTAAGATATATATATCAAAACAGCACCCCAAATAATAACTATGGTGCGGGCATACTCTACTATCCAAACCCCATATCACTCACATTAAGGGGAACACAAATTCGGAATCACTCTCGAATTGTATTAACACATACTCAAACAATATTGAGGCGAAGCATAGATTCCAAGTCTCTAAGAGGACGGCATATGTCTGCGTCTCTTAGGACCGTCTGAATTATCACTGCGATAGCCTGTACCAAGGATATCTATACACAAACAAGATGAGGCGAAGAATAGATTCCAAGTCTCTAAGAGGATGGCACATGCCTGCGTCTCTTAGGACCGTCTGAACTATCACATAGATAGCCTGTACCAAGGATATCTATCTTCTAGGGAACAAGTCAATATCCCCCATAAAGGTCCCATCGAGATAAGACTGTCCCAGCGCGGAAACCTCAGGGATAGCAAGTAGCGTGGGCATGATTTTCACACATAGATAGTATATGCATACACAATCATATAACTATACTAATATTACCATATCAATATTAGGTAAATTCTCAATTCCCATAATTACGACATTTCCATATTATCATAATTTAGTAAACATTTATAACGGTTCGTTTCTAACCTTCATTCGGTATTATTCCAACGTACCACACAACTCTCATGGATTTATTCTCCAAATTATAGAATTCAGTAGGTATACACATTTGTCCCAAAGTAACTCTCTTACGTGTCTCTCTCTTTAAGTCATAAATTTACCGACCCTTATGTAATTATCCTAAAATACAATCTTTGCCCGTCATCAAGGGTCCCAAAATTTATTCACATGTCCTACTGGTCTTTCCTATCTCCCAAAATATTTTATTAAGGACGCCCAAGAATTATCTCACAATAAATTGAATTTAACTCATTTAAAAAGGGAAAATAGGAGTCTGACAGGAGGGGTCGATCGATCGAACCTTCGATCGATCGAAGCTCTGGGCTCGATCGATCGATCAAGCAGGTCTGCGAAAACTGAAATTCTGCCGTTACGGGTTTCATCTCCTAACTTAAACAATTTCCATATTTTCTAATCCCAAACGTCTCAAAATTTGTACTACTAACATCCTAACATGATGTCATACATTTCCTACGTAAAGCATGTCAATTTACGTCACTAAACATGGATTAATCATGCCATAATTCATTTAAATATTCAAGAACCCTAGAAATCTCTAAATCATGGTTCCAATCTGTTTTTCCAGAAATTTCTTCTTATAAACATCATAATTTCGTGGGTAAATTCCTCTACATGGCAAGGGTTTCCAGAATTATCATTTAAACCATAACTACATGCGATTCCTATCTCAAATCATAGGTTTTCTTCCTTAAAACTCATCCTAATCATTCCTACACTAATATGAAAGATGCATCAACGAAATAAGCAAGATAAACACTTGCTTGGGATTTTTGACGTTCTGGTTTGCAGATGATTTCGGTGTGGTTGCGTTCCCCGTCGCGCGATCTACGCGTTGGTGGTGGTGGTGGTGGCGGTGCTACCGGATGGATTTTGGGCCTTGAATTTGCCTTGAGAGCTCTCTCCTTCCTCTCCTATGGCCATTCTTGTGTTTGAGATTTCTAACCCTATCTGACTAACCTAAATGGCTGATATAGATTACTGATTTTCGTGGGTTTAATTACCCAAAAATGTGAAATGTCCAAAACGTCGTCCCGGGGTACTAATTAGGCCTAAAAACGCCCCGAGACCCAAACTAACTCCCCGGGTACACTTTTCTGACTATCTCGACCCTTCCGAATGCGTTGGCGCACTCAAAACGACCATACGAACAACTTATAAAATATTCACTTTTATTTATCAATAATTAGTCCCGACGCGACACGGGCGCGTCCCGACTCAAATTTCCAAAATTGTCATTTTATTCTCTCGTGACATTCAATATAACCAATATTATATATTACTTTGCTCATTAGTAATATTCAACAAATTTCCCATAATTACTAACTCTCGTCACGTTAATAATTATAACATAATTAATTTTCGGATTTTTATTAAATAATTAACTCACATTAAATTTAATAAATCCCCAAATTAATATAGCATAAAAATACGGGGTATTACAATTATTTTAAATAGACAGTCACTACTGTGTGTGTGTTTAAATTGAAAGAAGATATGAGAATTTTATTAAAGATTTTTATGGGAACTTGTTATACTAGAACTTAGATGAACACTAAGTGATGAAAATAGTCCTTAAAATTGAAAATTAAATAAAGTTTATAAAAGTAAAGATGCTGGTAATACATCAAAGATAAATTAATAAGGACTAAATAACAAAACGTGTTCAAGTGTATAACAAGAAAGAAAATGTGGTATTTAGATTGGGTAAAATTCTTAAAGTAATGTTAAGGGACTAAAAGACCCAAGACAACTGTCCAGTAAGTCACGGACCGAAAAATTTATGACGGGTGATGAAAGCTTGTAAACATGTTGGGGTGGGGGTGGGGGTGGGGTGGGGTGTGTGTGTGTGTGTGCAGGTGTGTGCGTGTGTGTGTGGCGGGGGCAGGGGCAGGGGGTGGGGGGATGTGGTGTGTGTGTGGTGGGGCAATCTTAACAATATATATATACACCTGCATGTTGTTAGAAAGTCTTAAATGTAATTCTCACTTTATTAATACCAAATCCGACTCTCTTATAAGATATGCATATTGTGATAATATTATATCTGTACTAATAACATTTTTTTACAGCAAATGTCTCCTTCAGATATTAAGGCGAAGATGATGATGCTGTTTATGATGATGTCGTCTGGGGTCGGTGGTAGTGGAGGCGACGAGGGATCTTACGCCCCTAGGCTCCCCAAATATGGGAAATTTGGGATTACCCTCGAGAACAAATCGGAGATATAAGCGAGATCCCTCGTTCTGCTAAAGACGGTCATCGGCCCGGGGTTTATGAGTTGGAAGGAGGTACCATATGAGCTCAAGTTAGCTGTTTGGGCGGCACTACAGATAATATATTTATATTTATATTTATATGAATATTTCAATTTCAATTTCAATTTCAATTTCAATTTCAATTTCGATTTCGATTTCATATTTAAATTTATATTTATATTTATATTTATATTTATATTTATATTTATATTTATATTTATATTTATATTTATATTTATATTTATATTTATATTTATATTTATATTTATTCGCATCTAACATTGTATTTGTTGGACAGGAACAATTCAACTTGGATCCAAAGCTACGCGATCCCGTCTTGGAGCAGATTAGGGAGCAAATCAAGTCGTGGAAAAAAAATATGCGGGCACGGTACTTTGAGAAAACACGAGAGTCGATTATCCAATGGCGTGAACCTGTCCCCCCCCCCCCCCCAAGGAGCCGATCTAATTGGCACAATGGCAGAAGTTCATTGACAATGAGATCGAGGATCAACAATTGGCATCTCGCCAATCGGGGAGGGAAAATCGGGCAAAAAATACATATGTGCACTACTCCGGCCGGACCTCTTACGCCGAGGTGGAGCATAGGATGCAGGTAAGATTTAATTTTTCTATAACTACAGAAATATATTATTCTTCATTATTTTACTTTGCGGGGCCGATACTAATTTTACTTTTCTATATTTTATTTCAGGGGGTAGGGAGTGGGCCAGGGGGTAAGCCACATAGGCTCGATACCTATGTGGATCTTCGAACGAAGAAGGGGAAGGACAAGGAGGTGTCCCCGAGCGTCGCGGCCACGATTGTAAGTAATCCGACAGTTTAATTTTTGTTAATTACGTTATAATTTTTTAGTTTACTTATTTTACTAATCATGTGCTTTTTGTCGTTTCAGGCAAAGCTTAAGGAAGTGCATGAGTCGCAGTCTGCTGCCGACAAGGCATCTTTGTCCACAGATGCACTCAGCCAAGTGCTTGGCTCTGATCGTAAGGGGAGGACAAGGGGGGTGATCTCGCGGGTGGCAAAATCTAGGATCATCGGATTGGAGACGAGCGACACCGGGTTGGCTCGAACGGTGGATTCACACGACGCGAAGCTGTCCCGTTTGGAGGTGACGGTCCAAGATATGTACGCATTCATGAAGCGTACGTTGGGCGGAGACCGTAAAGGGAAAGGGAAAGGGAAGGAGAAGGCGGTGGAGGAGGAGGTGCGGGAGGACGAGGCGCAGGATGACGAGGATGTGGACCTCGCTGCTTCATCACCGACACGTTCGTACTTTGATGATCCACTTCCCTATTTGGCGCCCTTCAACAGACCAATGTCGACACTTTGTTGGCCGAGCGTGTTCATATTGGACGTATTTGATGGCCAGTGGATAGGGCGGGGGTTGAGGGACCCGAATATCGTCCAGGGTGGAATAGTTCATAGACGTGTGCTTCAAGAGATGGAGTCCAGGGTGCTCGTCACGCATGTCATACCCGGGAAGGAGAACTCTCTATTGTGGTTGCGCGAACAATGCGGCACGACGTATATTAGTGGGTGCGTCAATTCGTATGTCGTGTGACCTACTTACCTCCTCAGTTTTAACAATACACCAGACATGTAGTGACATTATTTTAGGTCTGAATTGAATTGTTTTAAGTTGTTACATTTGAATTATATCGTGATGCATACAGTGGCCATACTGCCCAGCAGATTTTTTTTAAATTCTGCCCAGAATTGTCACGGTAATTGACCGTGACAATTTTTTTAAAAAGGGTCACGGCTTTATCACGGTTATAAACCGTGACAAACGTGTCACGGTCATTGACCACGACACGACCGTGACACAAAATGCGAGTTTTGTGTCAAGGTCAATGACCGTGACAAAAAAAGTTGTCTCGCCTCGAAATGTCACGGTCATTGACCTTGACAAGTTGGATTTGTCAAGGTCAATGACCTTGACAATTCGGAAGATTTAGTGTAGTGTGGACCTCGGGATTTTCATAAGTTTTGGCCCTTGCACTTTAGAAGAAAACACATTATATCTTTACAAAAGGTCTCTAACTTTTCATGTGATCTTTAGGATCATTTTTCCAAAAACTACAAACTAAACGTCCCATTACATTCATCCCGGTTCGGGTGCGATGCACATTCGCATAAGTTTCATTTGGAGACGGTGCTTGCTTTCAGTAGATACTGAGACATAAGAGTGTTGTGCAACATGTTGGATCTACACGTGCTACGGACGGAGGTATTGAAGATGACATCAGCGGGTATTGTGGAGTCAAGTCTATAAGTCTTGTGTGTCTTCTTGTAAAAAACGTATTTGTAGTGGATTTTGTCTAGGCCTGGTATTTTGAGATGTTTTCCATTTGGATTTTCCTCATACATCGGCGTGTTGTGTATTTATGCTTTCCTTTTTACGTTATACTTGATATCTCGCATGCTCTCATAGGAATTTTAGTAATCAAGATTGAAATTTAGAAAGTGTAATCTTATTTTCCTAATTTATGTTCACATCCTGTGTTGCTAATTAATTTGTTTCAAAGGATTGTATTTAACGAATTGAACATAATCTATATAACCTCGCAACTTTAAGTTGCTATAAGAGCTTATTTCTAAAAGTAACTTAAATGAATGCTGGTGGTTATATGGATAGTTATTCGTCAAATAGACCCCCGATGTTTGATAGAACTAATTACGATTATTGGAAAGCATGTATTTAGTCTGCGTTAAAATCAATTGATGAATGTATTTGGCTTGTTATTGAAAAATGATAGTCCCCTCCTTTTGCTATTATGGAAGAAGAAACTGTTTTAAATCCCGTTAAACAATGGTGTGAGGATGAATTAAAAATATGTAACTTTAATTCTAAAGGTTTAAATGCTTTATTTAGTGTCGTTACTCCGAGGAGTATGACTTGTGAAACTTCAAAGGAGTCATGGGAGATTCTTCAAGTTACCCATGAGGGAACGAGTGCAGTTAAGGCATCTAAACTTTAAAATATAAGCACTCAATTTAAAACTATCACCATGAAAGAAGATAAAATATTTGATGAGTTTTATGAACTATCATGATTACCCGAGTATGCAACGATTGCAGCCATATCAGTACTAGTGTATAAAGGCATTGACGATATCCACGAAGAGTGGGCCAATGATACCGCCGCGCATGGCCTCATTAGGCGACTACAAAAAGATCCGAATGTCATTCCTCACTATACGTGGGACACACTAGACCTCAAGAACAAGGGTCGAATTATAATAGTAGATAACTCTACACACAAGCAATAATACTCCGCAATTTTCATGTCTCACCATCAGCAGGTCACTCAGGGTTCCTACGCACTTACAAATTCATTTCCCGAGCCTTCCATTGGAAACTCATGTTTCAACCTAGGTGATAAATTCCCTGAAACTCATGTAGTCAAGAATATTCTTAGATCTTTCCCTAGCCATTTCATTATGAAAGTCACAGTTCTTAACTCTTTAGGAGTATTAGATTCACTAAAACTCAAAGAGCTTGTAGGTGATCTCCAAACATATGAATTAGACATGTTTCCTAAAGGTAACAAAAAGAAAGATAAGGTAGTAGCTCTAAAAGTTTAAAAGGAAGTAATGTTCGAATTCAAAGAGTCTGATATATATCCTGATGATATGGCCTTATTTGCTAAAAAAAAATTAAGAAATTCTCAAGTTTAAAAAGCAAAAATCAAAATTTGAAAAACTAAAATCTGAGAAATTCAAAAAAATGCAGGTAGAAGTTTTAATAATCAGGATCAAAAGAAGTTTAAAAATAAAAACTCTAAAAATGATAACTTTAGAAAGGATGATTCAAAAAGATGTTTTGAGTGTGAAGGATGAGGTCATAGAGAGTATGAGTGCCCCATTAAACTTAAAAGACAAGGTGAGGACTCCGATGATTCCATTCCTTCTGGAAACAACTTAACCACTTTTATAGCGAGTCATGCTAGAGCTTCAAGTGAGTCACATCCTAATGTTGACATTTTCGATCAGTATTTTGAGGCTGTACCCACTCACTTACAAGGTAGTGATGAAAAAGTAAGTGACAGTGATGTTGATGAAAGTGAATTGCAATCCACCTATTTGAGCTGTACACTGCGTCTATGAGTATTCAAAAGATAAATAAAAGTTTAACTTTTAAGGTATTGACGTTAGAAAAGGAGTTGAAAAACTTGAAGGATAAGGAGGCTTTAGTTAGTAAATTAGAGGGGATTAAGATTTCTCTCTCACAAAAGCTTATTTTGGTGGGTACTAAAAAATGTGATTTGACTGACTCTCTAGCTCGTCTTAACAAAAATCTTCATGAATCCTTGGAGGTTAGAAAAACACTTGAAGAAAAAATTATCAAACTTAAGAAAGATCTCGAGGCCTCTCGGGAAATAAAAGTCACACTTGAGGATAATTCCAAAGAATGGGGAAGTTATTCTTAGGTCGAGTTTTAGGTTATAAGGATAAAGGATATTAAGAGAGAAAGGGTATAGGATTTGAAGATAGTGAGTCATCCAATGTTAAATCCGAACCTTTAGCTAAGTTTGTTACCAAAACAAACCCTCTTAAACCCAACCCACCTAAGAGAAGTCAAACTCGGTAAGCAATGAAAGTAACTTTAAATCAACCATATATTTGTAGTGTTTGTCACAAAAGGGGTCATCTTATAGATTTTTGTTACAAGCTTAGAAGAATTATTATTTCAATATTTCTAGGCCACACTATAGCCATTTAGCTAGCCTTAAAAACCAAGTTAAGTATCTAGTCAATGTAACACCCCGTGATTTTTTAGCCCTAAAAAATCTTTTGTTAAATTAAAAATTTCGGAAAAATAATTTTTGGAACGTATTTCATTTTGGTATGAAAAAATATGTTGGTTTTTAGATATAAAAATAAGGTTTTTACTGGAATTTAAATCAGGTTTAAAATTTAGAAATTATAACGTTTTGTATAAAATCGGTGGAAGATCCTACCTAAGGAGAAAAATAAATAAATAAAAATATTCAACCATCCTATTGAGCTGTCTCGCCTTCAGCTACCACATATTAAAATTTCAGTCAATTCCAACGATCCGATCGTTTGTAATATTTTTTTTAGTGTCTGTGTTTAATTAGGACTCAAATTCTTTTTGGTATATAAACATAAAGAGATGAGTTTAGGATTTTTAAAACACATTATAGTCTTCTTAAAAATCAGTAGCTTCCCACGGTTTCATTCTCTCTCATATACAAAACCTAAACCCCATTGAACACAACTTTTAACCCAAGTTTTGAAGATATAAATTAAGTTTTCTCAAGATTGTTCAAGAATGAGTCTTTATCAAATTTTCGAGAGGAACGCAACCATCTAATCACAATTTTTAACTGACTTTCTTTAGTCATGAATACTTATATTCTCTCTCTTTAGTATTATGCGTTTTAAATGTTGCCTAAATATTAATTTACATATTTTTCTTAAATAAATTAACAATCTTAATTAGGGAAAATGGAATCTAATTTGGGAATGCTTTTGTGAAAGATCTTAATCTGAATTAAGACTTGTAACCCTTGTGTTCTTAGGGTAGATATTTGGTTTCATTATTATGGGGGTGGGTTTGTATATAGAAAATCATAGTTGCGCTATTTAAATGAAAAATGGACTTGTGAAATCGTATAAAATTATGTATGTATGATTAAAGAAAATTATTGTGGTGTGCTCCTTAAACTCGAATGATGTTGAAATTATAATTTTTGGATAAAATAAATTGTGTCAATTATGATGATGAATTGAACGAATTAAATTGAGTTTAATTGCGATTATATGAGAAATTGTATATTTGTTGATAAATTGGATTGTGCGACTTATCGTGTTAATTATAATCATCACCACGGGGGGACGACGGGATTTCGGGTAGTATGTTCTCATCTTAATTTTAGAAATACTTGCTAGGTATGGGAATAGTGGGTATGCCTTAGTTGCAATTAACACTTTCTAGGTATGGGACTAATTAGTTTATATTTTCACGGATGGGATATTTTTTTTTTTTGGGGGGGGAGGCGATTTTGGTGTTGTCCTGTTGATTTGGCTATCCTGGACACGAGACTAGGAAGAGATAATTGATAGAAATTTATCATATAATATAAGGTAGGACGTTCTTGTATTTTGGAGACATCTAGGTATGGGATTAGGGGTGAGTTCGAGGATTATGCTTTATAATAGGGTGGGGTTAATTTAAAGTAATGAGAAGTTGAGAATTAATGACTAAGATAATAAATGGGTACTAAAATAAATTGGCATCGTTAATAAGTGCAGGACTGACATAATATAGGTTGGATGGCTATTGCGATCTGTGGGTGTGTGGTGTAGTAATAAGTGGAGGGCTAACAGAATACAGGCTGGCTGACAATTATGACGTGTCGTGTGTCGAACTTCGTCAATAAGTGTAGGGCTAACAGAATATGGGCCGACTGGCTATAGTAAGGGGAATGTGTTTGGTGTAAAACTTTAAACGAATCCTAATAAGTGCAGGACATACATTAGGGTCGGCTGGCTATGACGGCACCGCTATAATAATAATAATAATAATAATAATAATAATAATAATAATAATAATAATAATAATAATAATAATAATAATAATAATAATAATAATAATAATAATAATAATAATAATAATAATAATAATAATAATAATAATAATAATAATAATAATAATAATGTGATAAATCAATTTAAATAAAGATGGTGACGTTGGAAGTAATTACCAAACTATGATAACATGGTTATCTCAGCCTCAAAATTAATTGCCAATTCAGCCTCAAATTCATAGTATCAAGGTTATCTCATCAACTAGGGTTAACATGAATCACATATGCTCAAAATTTTAGCAAGATAAACACTTGCCTTTTTGCGGATTTTCGAATCTCTAATTGAAACTGGTATGGGGTTGATCCTTTCGTCATGATCTACGCATTGGTGTGATTTTTGGTGTGAAAGCTTGAGTTTATCCCAGGTTCCTGTGGAGTTCTTCCTCTTCTTCCTCGTTGGGTCTTTCTCTCTCTTTCACATAGGTTGAAAACTGATAACTCCCTATAACCCATGTATATCCCTAATTTAATTATTAATTTTCATCCATTTTAATTCCCAAAAATCCCAAAATCCCAAAATACCCCTCCAGAGTGTCGTTTTGAGCTAAAATGCCCCGAAATTCAAATAAAATACCCGAGTATTATTTTATGACTATTTCGACCCTTCCGGACACACTGGCACACTCAAAACGGCCATACAAGTTACTTAAAAATAAATTATCCTTTTTAACCTAATGAAGTAATACTAACATGACTCACACGCGCGTCCCAACTAAGTGTATTGCAACTGCCATATTTTTCACTTTCGACCAAAATAATATTCTCATATACATATATTAATTTACTCGCTAAGTAATATTCCATGTAATTATTTCCGATAAATACTAACTCTCATCACGCTAGTAATTATTGCAATTAAATCCGGATTAATTTTTGGAGTAATTTTTTCTCCATTTAAATTAATTAATCCAAATTCCATAATTAAAATAAAATCACACAAAATTATGGGGTATTACAGGGAGTTTGTAATACCCCGTAATTTTAATGACTTTTAATATTAGATTAATTAAAAGTAAAATGGGGATTAATTAGAATTAATTATGAATAATAATTGGAATTAATCCAGATTGACTATTACTAGAGAGTAAAGTAATATTTGATTGATATTGAATATTACTTAGTGATTAAAAGTAATATATATGATTATATGGTCGCGAGTGAATAATACGCAAATTATTGAAATTAAGTCGGGACGCACGTATGAGTCGTGTCAAGACTAAATTAAAAGGGCTAAAAGGAAAATTAATTTAAGTCATTTGAATGATCATTTCGAGTGCACTGTTGAGTCCGAAAGGATCGAAATAGGCATAAAAGTCTACCCCGGGGGTTCAATTTAGGTCTCTGGTCAATTTAGAACCAAAAGAACACCCTAGAGGGGTATTTTAGTAATTTTATTTGGGAGATGAATAGTAACTACAAAAATTTGGGTTTTATTATATAAGTGAAGAGATTAGAGAACTTAGTTTTATTCACCCAAAAATAAAGGAAAGATCTTTGAGGAGAGAGAGGTTTTTCCAAGAAGTGGAAAAGGTTTTGAGAGCAAACCAAGGGACAACCATAGTACACCACCACCGAAAAAGTGACTGAATGAAAGGAGGGTACATCCTACATATATCTTCTTCAAAGGATCAGACCTACACCTTAAGGCAAGTATAATTCTTGTTCCAATTAGTGAGAATAATATCCATGTTAGAATATGATTAATATTTACTCATGACAAATGTGAAATTGGGCATGAAATGATGAATAAATTAATTAATGAGATAGGTATTGCATGTAGTAGAGAAATACACATGTTAAGGATAGAAGATTGATGATTTGAATTGTAAATCACGAAATTATATAATTTTGAGGATTTTAAGGATTATATGGATTTAGATAAAAACCCTTCTTGACAGTAAGGAATTAGATGTTTTCTATGTGTTATAATCACCCATAAACATGTATAAATGATGTTGGAATAATTGGGATTAGTTAGAATATATTCCATGTGGATTTGGGTGTAAGAAAATGGAGAAAAACGCAGAAAACTGAGGTTGGGGACAAGCTGCAGAAACGTCGAAAAAATTGTGAAGTCGTTTGAACTCGTTCGAATGAGACATGTTGTCGTTCGAATAAGATGCTATGTCGTTTGAACGAGAATTCAGGGACTTCTAACGAGATTTTAGAAATCCTCTTTTAGCCTAAAAAAGTTTGGAAATTCGTATTTTGGCCCACAATAGGTTCTAAATAATTTTTGGTACATTAACAAAGAGCGAGAGACTTGGGTTAATGTTGAGAAATTAAATATTGAATTAGGAAAGAAATTATGTGAGTGATAACTACATAATAAAATACGATAATGAGATTGAATCATACTTAACAAGTACAGGTAGTATTCAAGATATACAATGGGTACTTGGGGTAGGATGGATTCCTAATATGAGACATTGATCAAGTGTGTACCTATTATTATATAGATTGGGTATATACCTATTGTTTGATGATTTATGTGTATGACATACCTAACCTACTGGCTATCAACGAGAGGTTTGCGCGTTGAGGGCAGTCATATCCTGATGAGCCTTATGGGGGATTTTTCACTTGTGGCCTCAGAACACAGGACTTAGGTTGGATTGTCATTAGTGAGAACAATGGTATTGAACGGTCATTTAGGTGCGTAGATATGTGCGTACCCAAAGGATTATGACTATGTTCGCCTCCAATACTTGTGTTTTGATATTTGTGGTTCGAGAGATATATCAAACCAACAGTCCTTTATACAATGACGAGATGTACTGGGACTAGATAACAGAGTATGTATGCACCCCAGTTGTGTCTCGGGGGGCAGTATTGTATATATATAATAGAGTGAATGTATATATATATATATATATGTAAGGACATTTTTCTCATGTCCAACATGTTACATTTGTGTATGTCGTACGCCGCTACATTTGTCACGTCACCTCAAGATTTCACACGACGGACTCAATCCAAATTTTGGGAATCTAGCTTTCAACATCTCCATCATGTATCCCACATTTGCCTTAATGACTTCATGTTCCATGATTTTAGGGACTTTATGCTAGTGGTACCCAAGAGAAGTCAAAACAGTGCAAGAAGGCTTAATAGGGAAGTTCAAGGGAAATTTGGTAATTTTACAGACACCGTCCAGAGGACTGGTCAACTCTAAAGTTGAAGATCTTGCCTCAACAAATATACTGGAAGAAACGGCACCTCAATCCGAGCTACGGTGAACAAGTTATTGCCCTTTGAAAATGGAGATAATTTTAAGAAAAAAACCTTGGAACTTTTCTAAGCGTTTAGCCCCTTTCCAGCGAATTTCCCCGAACCCAAGGCGAACCGATTCTGGGGGGCGAACCGGTTCGCAGGGGACCTCGAACCGGTTCGGTACCCTGTACGCTGGAGTGTTTTTATATTGTGAAACTCTTCATTTGTTTTCCTATTTAAACCAACTTCGGGGGAGCAGTTTTGCAAGACTTTTATAGACGATTTTAAGAGTCCTAAATACTCTAAGTCTTCATATTTTTTAGTCCCATTTCCAAACCTTTGTGAATCCTTTTGGTAACCCAAGAACACAACCTTGTTTTTGTTCAACCCTTGTGGAGAAGCCGTCTCTCTTCTTCATTGCTGACCACCTGGAGTTCCTGCGGGAGATTCCAGCCGACACTGATTCTAGCCGTTGATTTGAAGGTTTTCCGAAGACACCGTGCGTTACACTTGTGGGTCATTATCAGGTTGTATGTAAGTTAACGGTCTTTTAAATTATTCAAAGTTCTAGAAATAAAAGGTTTTGCCCTTCGAGGATTTTTCCTTAACTTTGTGTGACATGCTTTATCTATTTATGTTTGATGGGTTGATTTAGATGCATATTTAAGGGCTGTATTTATTTGATTTAAAAGTAGAATCTAATTAATTAAGGGTTCTTGGAAACTTGCGAATTTAATTTAATTTAATCAATTATCACAGTTCTTCCAAAACGTTTTATTCCTAAAGTCATTGTTTTGAACTCTTTGGGAAATTTGAAATCACTTAAGTTAGAAGAACTTGTAGGAGATCTTCAAACCTATGAGATTGACATGTTTCCCAAAAACATTAAGGCTTAGGATAACGGCGTTGCTTTAAAGACTCATTTTAAGAAAAAGAAAGAAAAAGTTTGTGAGTCCGACTCTGAGGAAGATTTTGATTTTAAAGAAATGGCTTTGTTTGCGAAAAATTTTAAAAAGTTTCTCAAAATGAATAAAGAAAATTCTTCCAACAAAAAGAGATTTTTTTAGTCAAATAAAAAGAAAGTGGAGGCCAAAGATAGTGACAAGGAGGATGAGATCAGGTGCTTTGAGTGTGAGGGCAAAGGGCACATAGCTAAAGAGTGTCCTACTAGGATAAGGAGAAAGGGCAAAGAGACTGCTATGCCCGCCACTCTTAGTGATAGTGAGGGTGATGAGGGTGATGAAGGAGATGAGTCTGATAAAGGTTTAGGATATAGGATGGTTGTCGCTTTTTCTAGTCGTGTAAGTACACCCACTTTGTCTCACGAGAGTGCACACGAGAGGGATGATAGTGATTTGTGATCTTCGAGCGAGCGAGATAGCGAGAGTGAATGTGGAGATGAAAGTGAGCTCCAAAAATCCTTTCGAGATTTGTACACCGAGACCTTGAAAACAAAGAAGTATAATCGAGATTTAGGTCGTCGTGTTTTAGAATTGGAGAGAGAGAAGGAGGTTTTGAGAAAGGAGAAGTGTGATTTGACCAACACGTTGTATAGTCTGACGACACGTGTATCCCAACTCGAGAGAGATCTCGAACGTGCCAGGGAGGTTAATGTCAAGTTTGAGAACGCACCTAAGATAGTTAAAAAGGTGGTTCTTAAATGTAAAGGTGAGAAGTTTGGAATAAGTCATGACGGTGCTTCTACTTCCCTATTAGAACCCGAGCCGGTTCCCACTTTAGTGTTAGATTTACGTGAGACTCACCCTAACCCACCTAGGCGTCCCATTCCTATTAGGAGATCGCGTCCTAGAGTTTTTGAGAGAGGTGTTCCTAGGCCTATTTATGTTTGTTCACATTGCAAGAGGATAGGTCACCTTAAGGAATTTTGTTTTAAGTTGGTTTATGTGTCACGTTTTGCTTCTACACGTATTTTTGGCACACATGCACCCACTCATGATACTTTACATGCTCCCGGAGACTACATGAGAGAGTTTGCACATTTAGGTGAGCAAGTTAAGTGTTTAGTCAAAACTTCACAAGAATTTATGGAGGTTTTTCATAAGTTTGGAAAATCCCTCCGCACGTAATGATTGAGGTTTGACTTGTTTACTAGCATAGGATGATTTTCATGATGGCATTGTTTGCCTATTGCTAGTATGTATCATTTTTGTATGTTTTATTTTTTGGGGGGGAAATTTTTTGAAAAATACAAAAAGATTTTTGTATTTTGTTTGCACCGTTTATGGATGGACACTTAGAATGACCAAGTGACAACATCATTCCATTTTTCATGTGACTATTTGATAGTGTTTTGAGACAATAGGTCAATTCATCCATGTGCTTTATAATGTTTGGAGTCATTAAGATGTAATTAAGTGTTACTTCCTACATGTTTGACTCATATTTTCCTTTCTTGCACACGTACACGGATTTGTTTGATTATTGTGCTTGTCTTATCACATGTTGGTTGGGTGTTTTCACTTCAATTCTGTCCTTAAAATGAACCAAGCGCGATAATTTTTATAAGGAAATTGTGCATTTAAGAACCGTTTTGTGAGTTTGTGTATTTTGTTTGAACGGGGAAGGGCTGCGAAAGGTTCATTTTGCCTTTGCGAATACTAAGCCATCGTTAAATTGGACCTAAAAATGGAGGAATTTTTATTATCCGAAGTCGAAAGAGGTTAAAAGAGCCCGAAAAAATTTAAAGGCAATTCAAAGAAATTCATGCCAATCATGGGCCATTTAGGTTTTTGCACCAATTCTCCAAAGTTTGAGAATTTAGTTTCACTCCTCTAAAAGAAAATATTTATGAGGGAGTTTGGATGGAGAATTAAAACGGGTTTGCACGTCCTTGAAATGCATGAAAATGCGCTACATAGTTTTGGACGTTATTGGTGTGGAAATCACTTAGACTTTGATTTGTTGATTTGCATAAGACGATGTCATTTAAATTCAACAAATTTTTTACACCTAAGGATACTTTTGATGCTCATTCGTTAGGGGTACACATATGCATCGTGCACATATGATTGATTGAGTTTATTTACCTATCGAATGTGTTCACACCCATTCATTCCATTTCCATGACTTGGTTGTTCGAGTTTAAATCCATGGTGTATTTTTTTGTATCATGTTTTACATATTTTTTTAAATGGTATTTTTTTGTACGAAAAAATTTGAAAAATCAAAAATAGTTTGTAAAGATTTGTTGAGCATCTCTTTGCTAGAGCACGTTTGCCATATTGATTGATGCTTTGTTTTGAATACCATGTCACTCCGATTTTGCTTGTTTGATTCATTCTTCTTATTTGTCTATTTGGGGACATCATAAAAAGGGGGAGAAAGAATTATCTTATTTTGGGGGAGTTTGAATTTTGGGGGAGTTTTGTGATGATACTTATGCTTATCATTTATTGGTATCTATGATTATCTCATTTCAAACTCGATACGTCACTTGGTATCTTTTTCTTTTTCTCATGTGTGTAGGTACTACATTGATAATCACTGAATTGCATACCATGATGAGAAAATATTTGAGATTCCTGAAGATTTGAAGAGCAAACGATGGAGACTATTCATTTGTAACTTTTCCAGTTTTGGGTTCATGGGAGGGTAGATTTGTATAGGAAATTTCGTATTTGATAATTTGGATTTTTTATGTATGTACCGGCATAGACATAGGGGGAGATTTGTAAGGACATTTTTCTCATGTCCAACATGTTACATTTGTGTATGTCGTACGCCGCTACATTTGTCACGTCACCTCAAGATTTCACACGACGGACTCAATCCGAATTTCAGGAATCTAGCTTTCAACATCTCCATCATGTGTCCCACATTTTCCTTAATGACTTCACGTTCCATGATTTTAGGGACTTTATGCTAGTGGTACGCAAGAGAAGTCAAAACAGTGCAAGAAGGCTTGATAGGGAAGTTCAAGGGTAATTTGGTAATTTTACAGACACCGTCTGGAGGATCGATCAACTGGAAAGTTGAAAATCTTGCCGCAACAAAGATACTGGAAGAAACGGCACCTCAATCTGAGCGACGATGAACAAGTTATGAGCCTTTGAAAATGGAGATAATTCTAAGAAAAAAACCTTGGAACTTTTCTAAGCGTTTAGCCCCTTTCCAGCGAATTTCCCCAAACCCAGCCCGAACCGGTTATGGGGGGCGAACCGGTTCGCAGGGGACCTCGAACCGGTTCGTGTACCCTGTACGCTGGAGTGTTTTTAAATTGTGAAACTCTTCATTTGTTTTCCTATTTAAACCAACTTTGGGGGAGCAGTTTTGCAAGACTTTTATAGACGATTTTAAGAGTCCTAAATACTCTAAGTCTTCATATTTTTTAGTCCCAAGACTCATGTTTTGATTCACACAATTGCCAAACCTTTGTGAATCTTTTTGGTAACCCAAGAACACAACGTTGTGTTTGTTCAACCCTTGTGGAGAAGCCGTCTCTCTTCTTCATTGCTGACCACCTGGAGTTCTTGCGGGAGATTCCAGCCGATATTGTTTCTAGCCGTTGCTTTGAAGGTTTGCCGAAGACACCGTGCGTTACACTTGTGGTCGATTATCAGGTTGTATGTAAGTCAACGGTCTTGTAAATTATTCAAAGTTCTAGAAATAAAAGGTTTTACCCTTTGAGGATTTTTCCTTAACTTTGTGTCACATGCTTTATCTATTTATGTTTGATGGGTTGATTTAGATGCATATTTAAGGGCTGTATTTATTTGATTTAAAAGTAGAATCTAATTAATTAAGGGTTCTTGGAAACTTGCGAATTTAATTTAATTTAATTAATTATCACAGTCGCACTTGACAATATACTTGTGATATTATCTACTGTATGAATTAAGTAGACATGAAAGATAGAGAAATCAGAAATTAATTAAGTTTGAGAACACTTAGTTATACTGAGAATTGAACTAATATATATTTATTCCATATGTTGCGAAGAAAATACGTGGGAAAGATAAGTTCTAGGGATAGTTGACACAGTGATATAATCTAGTGAAAGTGGGAATAATAACTAGAATAACTTGGAGATACGTTAGGCATGCACACTAGATGAGAGGTGAGAATCTCAAGAGAGAGTTAGAGAATCTAACATGTATATAATAATTGCGAATTGTAGCTTTTATTCACTTGCTGTTTTTAAAATCTTTTACAATCGGGCTCTGACCTGTTTTCTCTTGCATATTCTCTTCCCTCTTGTATATACTATATCAGGTGTCCAACCAAAGGAACACCCATCATAGATGATTGGATATTTATTTACTATGGATACTATGGATTTGTGGACTTTGCATTAGATGCATTATTCAATTGATTCATGTACTCTGTAGTCATTTCTTTGATGGCATGTTGCCAAAGGATTCGTGTCATTTCCATTCTATTTCAGTAAGTGGTTTTATTTGTGTCGGTGTTGGATACATTTAGTTTTATTTGGTTTATTGTATTGAGATGTTTGAAACTGAGAAGTTTATTGCAGTTAAATTAATTAAGTTGTGATGATACTTTTTCATTATTCATTGTTCATTGTTGTGGGATGGTTTATATTATAACTTGTTGGTATTGTTAAAAAGAAATTTTATAAAAAAAATAAAATTGAAAATTTTAACACTGGCTTAATTGATTACTAGGTGGTTAATAAAGAAAGAAAATTATTTTCGACAGTGATGCTAAGAACGAGCCAACTGAATAATTCAAGTTAATTGGGTAAAGGATTGACCCCCCGGTATTTCATTAAGCGGGTTGTTACATATCTTTTCATACCATTTTTTTTAATAAAAACTTTGGTGTTTGCCCCGGTTAAATGGCATCTCATGAAGTTTTAACCTTTTAAAAAAACAATTTCTTGTCAAAATTCATGAAATTTCATTTAATCTATTTCAATTAGTTTTATCCTCTCTTATTTATGATATTCTAACGGAGGATGGGATATTTTGTTGTTCTTGTTATTTGATTTGGTGTTGTGGTGGTTTAGTTGGTTAATTTTAGGTAGGTTGTAGTCATTTATTCATTTCACCCGTGGCTAAAAGTCATCATCCCAGGTGTGTCTCCATTTCTAATCATGAACATTCTTTATATGAAGATGATTCCATTTTAAATCTTCGCTTGTGTTAGGGTATTCATGCAAATAACACACTCTTTCACACCCTTGGTTTCCTACTAGGTCTATTTTTAAGAAAAAGGTAATAAATGTAGTTTCCTTGAAAGGATCCATAGTTTCCACTTATCTAGTCACTCGTAGTTGGGATCCCATGTTTGGTCTCACGACCCTATCTATCCCAACATTATTGAATATATTTTCTTTACTATGCTTTTAGCGGAGAGAGGTCTTGTATCACCGGTACATGGTAGGAAGATGTTATCACTATCGACTCCATGGTCCATCTTGTCAGTTTACCCTGAGTCGCCAATCCTACTTACCCTTGGCCTAAAGACGCTAAAACGTCTTCTAATCTTATTTCAGATACCATATTTTGTGATTCAGCTGGGTTCCGTAATCTTGTATCATCGAAATCTCAAGTATGATTTTATGATCCTTAATTGGATCATTTGTGTGTGCCTCTTACTGCACACAAACCATACTCAGATTTTACCGGACCATGTGAATCTGATGTATGTAGTCATTATTGGGAATTCTATTAACCTTCTCGATTTTGTTTATGGATTTCTTAGAGTCGTGCGTATGTCACCTTCTGCGCCTATTCGCCAGGCTTTGCCTTTTGCAGTTCTATTCACTCATCACTGTTTGGATGTAAGTTTTCCTCTTTTTCCTTCGTATATACCCTCGACCCAATATCAGACCATAGATAGTTCATCCATGTATAGGTCCCATGGTTATTTCCTTAAGGATACACCTATCCTCACTTCATTTCACTCAGGGTGGTCATCCCAGTCTTCTACCTCATCTACTCCATCTTAGTCTCGTCCCTCTACCTTTCACCGTCATCCTCCCTCAGAGTCAGAGGATCTTAGGTTGATGCGTTTTCAAGTTGAGAAAATGACGGAGGAGTGGCGTTAGGACCGTGTTATGATGCATGAGTTATTTGCCTCCACGTAGAGGGATAGGCATCTAGGAACAGAGGCTCAAGCCCGTAGAGAGGAGGCTCAGGCATGTAGAGACTCCCTATTGATGCATCACTTTTAGGAGCTCCGATGTGCTAAGATGACGCAGGGTGCATGTTTCTTGGGCATCGGGTATGCCCTTAGTGATGACACTCTAAATGAGACTCCAAATGATGCCCTTAATGATCCTGCACAATGATCCTTTTTTTTGGTAGCTATTTTCTTTAGTATATGTGTGAGAGAGAGCTTTATTTTATTTATTTGTACTCTCATGTGTACCGGATATTGGTTTCCATTTTTGTTTCATGTTTTGTTTATTTCTATATTGTTTCATCTATGTGGGATATTTTTATGAAATGATGCTAATCATATCTCATTGTGATGGATGGTTTTCATTTTTGTGTTATGGATATTATCAGTATTGTTTTATCATGTTAGTGTTGTCATGTCATCTCTATTAAATTGTTCTATTGCACTAAGATTGCAGGTTTGTTCAATTCCTTTGTCTTTTTTGGACAAAAAGGGGGAGAACATGTTTAGGGGGGGCTCATAATTTAATTTACTTTTCATCTTTATTTCCCCATGAAATTTATGGCTTTGTTGTTTCATCCATGTAGGCTATTTATCATATTCTAGATTTTGCCTACAAGAGCTTCACGTTGCAGCTTTGTTGTCAGTTGAGTGGAGACTATCTTTTTTTTTTTAGTTTTGGGAATGGTATTTAAGACTTACTTGATATCCTGGCTTAGCAAATTCTGAGTCTTTTTTTATTTTTTATGTTTTGTCTCGAAATAGCCAAAGGGGGAGATTTGTAAAGATAAATTTCCAATATAGTCAATTTATAGTATTGGCTATTCCCGTTGGACAAAAAGTTTAGGGTCTTTTAGTGTCATAATACTCTACTTGATAAATAATTTGAGCATCCCGGAGTTTGACGTACAACAGGTCCACCACATCATATGATTTCTTGTTTTCTTAGAAGGTATTTGACCCGAATTATTTTACTTTGTTGGAGACAAATTTTGAAGTATTATATTCTTATTGATAAAAGTTTTTCAAACTCTTTTTGTCCTTTAAAGTTAAATTTAAAATTTCCAAAATTATAGAGGTCATTTGAACGATCCATCTCTCTTAGTCGTTCAAACGACATCAATCGACTTACTTAAATATTTTGCAGAAATGTCGTTTGAATAACCCGTTCTAATGAAATCTTGCAATATCGTTCGAACGAGCTAGTTTAGTCGTTCGAACGAGCAATTTTAATTTTGAAAAATATTATTTTTCCCTCTAACTTCCCTTTCCCACTATTTCTAACTTTTAAACTATTTTGGAGCTTGGGATTTTCACAAGTTTTGTCCCTTGAACTTTAGAAGAAAGCACATTTTCTCTTTACAAAAGGTCTTCAACTTTTCATGTGATCTTTAGGATCATTTTTCCAAAAACCACAAACTAAACCTCTTGTTACATTCATCCTGGTTTGGGTGTGGTGGACTTTTTCACAAGTTGCATTTGGAGATGGTGCTTATCTTTCGATGGTTATCAATACATAGGAGTTTTGTGGAGCATTTTGGATATACATGTTCTATTAGCAGAGGTATTGAAGACGTCATCAACGGGTATGGTGGAGTCAAGTCTGTAAGTCTTGTGTGTCTTCTTGCAAAAATCGTATTCGTAGTGGATTTTGTCTAGGCCTGGCCATCCGAGATTTTTCCCATTTGGGTTTTTCTTGTACATCGGCACGTTGTGCGGTTGTGCTTTCCTTTTACGTTATACTTTATATCTCTCTTACTCACGTAGGAATTTTAGTAATCAAGCTTAAGATTTGGAATGTATAATCATGCTGGCCTAATTACTATTTGCATCTTGTGTTGCTAATTAATATATTTCAAAGGAGTGTATTTAATGAATAGAACCGAATCTATATAACCCTGCAACTTCAAGATTTAGTGATGGTGTTATAAGAGTATGTAGAATCTTGATTGTAGAGATGGAAAAAAAATTAGAACATAAATATGTATCTCATATCTATGTGAACTTGTTGACAAAAATGTTTTTGACTTGTCTTTATTATTAATTTTTTATAAGTACAGAGATTATGATAAACTTGTCCTTATACCAATTTCTGTGAATTCTTTAGAAATTAATAATGACCTTTATCATTAATTTCTAAAGAGTCTAGGAATTCATCACCATGTTTTTCTAAATTTAATTGGGGTTGGATATGTCTTGTTCAATTGTCTAATTAGTAGATGATTCAAGTTTAATTAGTGGTTATTTAATAAGTTAACATATTGTGAACTACAAGCCCACCCATATCTGATAGGATAATCCCTTACCAATATAAATTTAAAATATACCAATTGTAAAACTAATATGTTGTGTTTGCTCCGATCCAAATTAATAATTCACGTTTTCCTTTTGAGAATTATGTATACATTTGTAAGGTAACACATGCAATTGATTTACTGCTCTCGTATAGGTAGTTGTGGGTTGAGTAACTTTATAATTTCCTTTCATTTGACGTATTAATTTAAAATTTTGAACTATTAGTTTGATATGATGAAAATATAAATATGATTATTGATTTCAAATTAATGGATTATATGCTTCACTCTTGTAACATAAGGGTCCGAATAGGAAGATTTGTAGAACTAAAATAAACCAATAAGTTATAATATAAGTTGGAAATTTGAATTTTTCTTCTATTGTTATTGATATTGCTTATTCACTAAGTGTAAGCATTACATAAAAAGTATTACATAATAGTTTAAGAGTAAAATATATTTTCTCATATCTAAAAAAACTTTGGCCAGTTAAGAGGGACTTCAACCTCCAACTATCGAATTCCAATTTGATTTACTTTCTTTTATTCATTATAAATGTCTTAGTTATAGTTAAGAAAAAAGAAAATATTTCTTTGACTCACAAAGAGATAATCTAGTTAATATTCTTTTTAACAAACTGATAGTAAAGCTAGAGAATGAAGAAGTTAAAAAATTAATATTTAAGTTATGACTCTTTTTTTATAACCCTGAACCTTTACATGAATGAGTCCTTTAGAATCCCCCCAATTAAGAACAAATAACATATACATTTATTAGATAATAAAGTAGTGTTTCTAATTCTTTTGGCTTCGTCTATCATTATGACCCATTAAACTATGACTACCATGATCCCCACCTTGACTTACATGATCAAAGAATTTCTCTTTAGTGAATTATATGCCAAATGTTGTATCATTATTAGGCGGTACTGAACTAGGAACGCAGCTACAAATAGGTGAACTTGTACTAAAACCTCCATCTTTATAACCTTGAATTCCATAATTACTTTTGATTGCCAACACCACTACTATAGCATCTCCATTGTCATTATCATTCTCTTCGTCATCATCAATGTCAACAATAATAACTTGATCAATATCGACACCACTATCATTGTGACTTGTCACCGATTTACTAAACAATAGATCAAATTCAGTGTCTTCATCCTCAATATTAACAACCATTCCAACATTAACAGCTGCTCCACTTGAAGCAACCCTTTTTTTAAGAATCGCCTAATATTTTTTACCAGGAAGCCATAAGGTATTTGGCTTAGTAAGTTGTCCATCTCCATCAATTTCATGTAAATTAACATCTCCCCAGTCATCCAACCACTCCGGAAGAACATCTTCATCATCAAATATTTGAACTAAATTAATTAATTTGAAATCATAATCTACTTTCTTTATCTTTCACAAAATGGTGAAAACGTAACTGCATGATATAGTGGGCATAAACAAATCTCTCCATCTTTTAGTAGATAAATCAATTACATACTTTAGTGTGGATTAGTGTAAACATATTTTGATTTCTTTCACATCCACTTAATGAAGATGTTTGCAATAAAACCCTCATTAGAATCTTTCTTAGATTTGGAGCATCAATGCATACATGAACCACCATTAAGCTGCAAAAGAAATACATTTTTTTATATTTCACAATGAATAATTATAAGAGGATTTTACAAATATAAAAAATTATCATTATTCTTTCTCACACGGCTCTGTCTCAAACCTTTATTTTATATTTGTGGCATCATCAAAACCATACATAAAATCTTGAAATATTTTGGCCCGTGTGAAAGAAATTTTACTGATTTTTTAGATAAATAAATTCGGGGACATTGTGAATTAACACCAGTTTACTTTTCTTTATTAAACTTTACCCACCATTTATTTTCTTTTAAACTTTCCCATTGTTTTTCATTAGCTGGAAGTAGGGCTGTAAACGGATATTCGAAAATCCGCATCCGTCCGATATCCGAATCCGAATTTGCGGATATTTATCCGAAAATATGGAAACGGATACGAATATGGATACTCTATAAAAATATCCGAGAAAACGGATACGGATACGGATAGTACTAGTATCCGACATGGATAATCCGTATTCGATGCGGAGTATCCATTTTATCAGATATCCGTTTTACCGGATATCCGTATCCGTTAAACATATGTTTAAAATATTACTAATAATATTAGTATTAGTATTACTAATAAATAAATATTAAAAAAAAAACTTAATCGTTTATTCCCCAAAACAAAATAAACATATACTCCACTCAAAATAAAAACACCCTAAAGTTATTATTTTATTGGGTATATTATAAAATGTTATGTATTATTATTTTATTAGGTATATTATCATTGAGTTACACTAAAGTTACAATACACCCTATCACACACAACATACACCGACTAAAGAACATATACTCCACTAAAAAATAAAATAACTTCGTTTCATTTCTCTTTATTACAAAACAAGAGAAAAGAAACTCTCATGTGGTTGTTCGTTAGTTTTCTTAATTATAAATAAATGTAAGAGATAAACAGAGAAGAATGTAAGAGAGAAACATAATAGAATGTAAGAAAGAAACAGAAAAGTAAAGATATGGTTTTGATTTTGATGAGAACTGAAGTTAACAACATGTATAGTATATACAAAATCAAAATGTATACTTATTAAAATAAAATTTTCAATATGTTTTGAAGACAAAAGGTCCATGAGGTTATCATTCTCAATAAATTTGATTAATCTAAAAGGTGCATATTTATTTCTACTATCGTGGAATGCGACTGTTATTTTTTTTGGATGACTTTAAACTTATATGGTTGTAAATTATGGATGACTTTAAGTCATATTATCATTATGGAATGATATTATTATTATGGAATCCATAATTGTTGATATTAGGAGGCAGTAATTTTGTTATATATTTATTTGGATTGGATTGGATTGGATTTCATTGGATTGGATATTTTAATTGTTATTTTTTGCGATGAGTAAATAATGTAAACGGATACGGATATTATCCGAATCCGAGGTATCCGAGCGGATACGGATATGGATAGTTGTTTTAACTATTCGGGCGGATATGGATACGGATACGGATAGTACATTCAGATAGCGGATACGGATATGAAAAACATGGTATCCGATCCGTATCCGTCCGTTTATCACCCCTAGCTGGAAGGGGTACTTTGACTTTACTACCAATTTAGTTTAACTACCATTGGTGAAAAAGTATAAAGTATTTTAAGGAATATACTAATTGACATAAGGAGAGACAATAAGGATATGATAGGAGAAAAGAAAAACAAGAAAGCACAGGGAATAAATAATGTACCACAACCAGGTATTTTCCAAATGATACTTGATTTATTGAAGGTTGGCCATTCGATCAACTTGAAAACTCATCGTAAAGTTCAGCCAGGTCATTCATTGTGATTTCTTATTTTTATTTTCTATTGCCATATCCGTAATAATGCAGTATAACTTTGATTAATTAAATTAATTATATATTGTGTGAATCTTTTAGACTTTACCATTGGTGGTAAAGTCTATGGTAAAGTCTAATAACAAAACTAAACTAGTGGTAAAGTCAAAATAAATGAAAAAATAGTGGCAACGTCTAAAAGATAAATAAAATGGTGAGTAAAGTCTAATAACGAAAATTATACTGGTTGTATGGTCCAAATATCCCATAATTTTTTTTCCTTTGCAAATTATACCTTGACCAACAAATTTACCTCTCAAAGAGCCATTGTAGCCCGATTATTATCCTCTTCAAGATTTTGTACCATTATTTTGAAATGAATCTAATAATTCTTCTCTATTTGCAAGCTCTTGATCATAGTGGTATGCTGGGTTCAAATAGTAAGTTATATGAAAGTAAGAGAAAAAAATAGACACAATAACTGACAAAATTTTAAAACGCTTTTATAAAGAATGCCAATATATGTAAAAAACTGTTGGGTACATGCATATTTACTAGATAGTTTATATATCATATGGGCAAAAATAGCTAATACAGATCCACTAAAAACATAGCAAAATAGGGTTGCTACCATTAGATACAAGGGGTTCACCTACACAAATTAGTATACAACTAGCATGCATATAACTAATCAAGTTAATGTAAATGTATATAAAAGGTAGGGTCACAAAATACGCCTGCTGCCATTAGATATAAGGCTTCTACCATAAACAAACATAAAATCATCAAATTTGTATTTGGCTAAAGATAACATGTTGTAAACAAATCTAAAGTTACCATAAACGGGGCTAAGTGATAAAGTAGTGTAAATGTATGACTCTTGTAGCATGTATGTCATGAATCATTTGCCTTTTCCACCAACAATCAATAATATCACAATATTTCTTGTACGACTGAGGTATCATAGCTTGGATGGTATGTTTTGTTGATTTGAAATACGTATTATAATTCCACCTATTTGAGATCTTTTGCTACGTATGATTACGATTCCTATAAATTAAAGAATTCATATCCTTTATGTTTAAAACTTTTGCTTTCTTTTTGGTCATCTTTGACTTTTCTTTTGTATTATCATGAGGAGAGGATCCAACCCCTTTAGATGATCCAATAATACAAAGCTTTTGTCTATGGTGGTCAACTTCATGCAAATCACAAAGGTACCTTTTCATAACAACATCTATGTCTATCCTCTCTATTGAGTTTATATACTCATATGAATCTTCCTCACCTTCAGAATCTATATCATCAATTCCATGTATGTGTCGTGTGGATTCCAACAAAGTCTCCCAAAGTATTGCCCTTTGTGTGCTAATCTCCTTAGTTTCTTTATTTTGGGTATCGTGGTGTTCTCTCATTGCCTTTGATATAGCAAGAGGACATTTTTCACATTTATCAGCATTTGGAAAACCGCCTGATATATGTTATAAGCGCGACACCCCTGATCTTTTCATCTCTTTCTCGTAATGTTTACATTTTTTCCACATACAACTATTGTCAATCATCTCGTCGTGGTCCCAATTAACATATCGTTTACACTTTTTTTTCCATTGACAAGTCTGAAACAAAAATACTATCAAAGTTTAGAAATCAATCATGAAGTAATGTAAACTGGAGTGTAGACATTATAATCAATACGAAGTGTAGACCCGCACAATGTGCGACCTAGCCGTTAACAAATACAATACTTCCTAAAGTGCATAGTAATAGAAAAGGTGAACTAACTAGCTAGTGTGACTAATTATATAGAAATAGAATTAATTACTAAGATAAGCCATAATTTATTTCTTTGTTTAAGTCCATGGAAAATATAACAAAAGGAAATTTTACAACATTTAAAAAACATTAGAATAATTATTCACATGAATATATCTACATTAACGTTAAATATAAAATTATTATTAAACAGGAACATAGATAACCTATGAATATACCACCTCTAACCATATTGGTTTTCTATACTTTGTACAACTATTACCGATTTTTGGCCTTATTCATTGCCCTTCTCTTCTTTTTCCAATTCATCTCCACCAATGACCCTTACGCCTTCAACTTCCTCTTATATACAAAATCAACTGATTTATTTTAAAGCGGTAACCAACTCAGTTCAAAGTAAAACCTTATTGAATCTAATGAATTAGGCTAAAAATTAACTTAAAAAATATTGGATACCTCATGAATGGCCCATATCACAAATTGTTTTCTAATTAGGGAGGTGAGAGTTAATCTATTTAGTACGCTGATTTATAGTTCTACGATTACAAATGAAAATCTAATAATACTAAGAGACAATGTTAGAAAGTTTCCATAAATATGTCTAATACGTCATTATGAAACTACATAAGCCTTCACTAACTAAAGAAACACAAACACCCTATTATCACCACATAAATAGATATATCTTGCATTATTTACTCAAAAAAGTGTGATTAAAATTATAAACTCCAATGTTTAGTTATGCATATCTATATAACAAAGAAAAAGTTTTTTACGAATCCCATTGAGCATCACATGAGAACCATTGATAATGAACTGTACAATATACCCTTCATCAACACTGAACAATAATAAGTACAATAAGTCCCTTTATCACCACTAAAGACCATTAACTAAATAAAATGAAGAAAATTGTAAACATTCTCAAATCCTCACAATTGAAAAACGACATGATTTAAAAAAAGAACTACCAGGATTCCATATTCATATATACTCTGTAATCCCAAGAGTAAACCTTTGCAAACGTGTTAAACATAGGTTATTAAAGTTCCTGTGTGGGAATGAAGTGACAAAAATTAATGCGACTCATTTGTTTCTACAAAATTTGCATGCCTATAATAGGAACCTGTTCTTATATTTTTTTTGACAAAATTATATTGGGACAATTTTGTTTAGAATTTTCTTGCATATCTTCAACATCAAATAACCGAATTAAGCACCGCCCACCCGTGTCTTTCACGCTCTCCATCAACATCATAGATATCACGATAAGAAAAGTTTTAAAAAGCTAATAATTTTTGTCCGACTCATGAATTCGACTCATTTTGTGCGACTCATTGACATGTCATGTCTGGATTAGCTCATTTTGGGGGTCCTACTCAGAGGAGCCCAAAAATGAACCAATACAAACACAACACGCTAGTAAGTCGTGTAAAATGGATCACATTCTCGAGTCGACTTAAAATCACTTTCTATAATGATGAGAAAAAAGAATAATAGCAGCTAAAAACAACTAAACTCCAAAATCAAGAGACAATAACAACCAACATTTTTTTGTTGGTTTGTGTAACAAAAAAAAAATCCAACCCAAAATCCAAAAATTCGAAAACATACAGTTGTGGCATATAATACCCGGAGTTTTAGTAGGCAAAATTGATGGTATTACAAGAGTTTCTGAAGGAAGAGACTCTTATGGTGGTGGTGGTGGTGGTGGAGTTGATAAAGCAACCATGTGAGTTAGAGGTCCTTTGGCATTTTCAACTGCTAATGCATCACAAAAGGCTTTATGTGTGATAAAGTCATCTCTCCTTCAAAAGAATCAAAACAAAACAAACTTCAGTCTCAGTAATCCAAAAAATCCACAAACATAAAACACACAGAAAAATATTTCTTGGACTGATTAAACAGTGAGAAAAATAATTTTATCATATTTAAACTGATTAAATATTTATAAACTACAAAGTGATGTTATCCAATTCATCAATCATATCAAGGTATGTGAGACAATAATAAATTGATATATGGGGAAAAAATAAGGCATCAAAGATAACTTAAATAAGCATGTCAAATTAATTCTATAATTAAAACAAAATAGTCCCTAATTAATTATCTATTGCTACTGAGAATTAAAATGCAAACCACCAGGTAATTCATGCTTCCATCAACCAAATATCTGAATACTTACTTAAATGATTCCAAGTGCAAAACAACATGAGAGAATGTGATGCAGAATTAAAAAAAAATTATCAATAGAAATAAATAAAGGGATGTACACCACATACTGACTTCACAACTTATATGTTGGATTCTTGATAAATCACAAAAGACATGTAGGTGAACGCCCTCATTACCAGTAAACTTCCATTACTCAACCAAATACACAGGTCCACCGCAAATATTCAACGAACAAAAGAAATAGGTCAAAAATCGATATGAAATTTGAGGGGGAAACATATCAAAATCAATGGTTGTATTACATTCACAAAAGAAAGTAAAAATCAACAAAATAAATGAAAATCGACAGAGATAATTATGAAAACTAAATAAAAAGATATTACAAAAATAACCTATTAAAGAGTATTTCTCTTAGACTAAAACCGACGAAAGTTGTAGATACCGTCAACGACTTCTCGTCGGGCAGGCTCCACTCCTGAAGCTTGAAGATTGCTAATGTTTGTAACCCAATCAAAGAGAAAATATAACACAAAAAATTAAAATATATGCAAAATATTATACATGAGAACCGAACATCATGAGAAACCCAAGTTAAGTATCTGAAATTTCAACACCATAAGAATTGAAGAGGGGTTATTTATACACATAGAGGGAGAGATTTATCAGTCGATTTGGGTTGGAGAGGGGTTATATCGGCTTCCATATAGTTTGTGAGAAACTCTGATCGATTTACCTATCGATTTATATTATTCTTGAGAAACTCCGATCGATTCAGCGGTAGATGTCGTATCTCCAGTCTATACTGCCTAACTCTTCAATAGACCTTCTTAGTCGTAATGAAGACTCTGGCTGCTAGCTACTTCAGTCGTGATGAAGACAATAGTTGGAAAGTTGTGGATTTGGTTTTTTATATACTTTCAGATTCAATGACTGGATTTGGGTTTTTCTTTAGTTTCATAAGCCTTCTGTGGCGAATCCGGGCAGTGGGAAAAGCGACAGGTTCCCTGCGACCCCAGTAATGACGGTTCCATATATCTTACAATTTATGGAGAGATGTGATATGGCTGGATATTATTATCACAAAGCAACCCAACCTGGGGTGAGGGAGATGGACGGTTTGGGAGACGAAAAGGCGTGTGGATTTTGGGTAACAATAGTGGCTGATATCTATGTATATATATAAAATTGTAGTCTAGGATAGTTTAAAGCTGCCACGTGACTAATGATTTAATTATTAGTAGAGAAGAATCATGTTTGCAGCGGCCACAAATGGTTTTAAAAGTGAACCTAAACTGTACTATCACATGAGAAGATGAATAGTCACAAGCTACCCTCAACTATTATGACTATTCATCTATGAGTTTGTGAAAATCAAAATCTTCTTCTCTCATGTGGTAAATTGAAACCCACTGTTCTCTTGAAGTCTCTCCTTTTTTTCACTTTTTCTTCGTAAACTCAAATTATTTATTCTCTCTCTCTCTCACACACACACACACATTATTTTTTTACCATACCCTTCTTACACTGACAGCACGAGCCAAATCTCGAAGTTCGACGTGTCGCTAAAGTTGGGCATCAGATCAACTGTCAAATTCGTCATTCCAACCATTGTAGAGGGGAAGATTGAAATTTCAACCGAGTTTACACGAACATATGAGTAGGGAGAAATTGTGACAACAACAAAGGATGTGTAGACTACACACACAGTTACTGCACTTAACCTTCTGGTGGGTCGATTTTGTACCCATTTCTGGTGGATCATCAAATGATGATTTGGGTTTAGTTACCCGTGGTTATTTGGAGACCTTTGTTTCAAGAAGAATCCAGTGGAGATTATGCCTTTGTGCTTTTTCAATAATTTTCCATGCTGAGTTATTTCCGCGAGCTCAGTCTTCAGAAAAAAATGTATGGTGAACGAAGCGATTTTGTAATCTCACTAGAGTAGAATCCATGGTGATTCATTTATGTACAGAAGGACCCGTTTCATGTGATGGTGATTTGATCTTTAGAGATGTAAACTCATGGTCATCAATGGTGAATCGTCTAAAACAAGATTGGTACGAGTAACAATGATAGCCTCTTGATGGTCCGAACTCTAATAACAACAACAAAGGCTGTGGAGACTACACACAACAATAATGGGAATCAAATTATCTACCACATGAACGATGGAGTTTGTAGGGGCATAAATTGTTTCGACTTCATTTACCATTCTGAAGACCGATTGCTCGAATAAGATCAAAATAACAAAAACTAATGTTTGTGAGTAGCTACTCTATACCTTCTCTCTTTTGCATTGTGGATCAAGTTTCGTCTCTATTTTTTTATTTTAAAGTCTGCTTCAGAAATGTATTTGGGTATTGTCATTTTGGCTTATGAGCTTCAAATCCAATGTCTGCTGAAACGTGCGGAAGATAAATTATTTTAGGGGTTAAAATGTTTTTATCAATTTTTATTTGTCTTGAAATATTAGCTCCTTTTCATTGTATTTATATTTCAAATCTTAAGGATAAAATATGCTTTAATGTTTTGTATTTGTAATTTGTAATGACTATTGTTTATCACATGATTTCAGTTTGTAGATCACATGATTTTGGTTGATGTTCATGTATTTATAAATTTTGTCTAAAAAGATTTTTGTATGTGTATAATTTTTGCCATTTTTCTTTTAATTTCATCTTATATTAATATCTAAAAAGATACTCAACTATGTTGATAAATATATTTACTCTAAAAATTTCAAACCCTAATATTGATTTGTAACAATTCATTAATATTCATAATGTATTTCATAATATACCCATCTATTGAAAGATAATATATTTCTTCGTATATATTAATTTGTTGTCCTACACCCTTTTAAATTTAAACGATCATAATTTTCATTTTTATCTTTATGTGAAGTTGAATTGCAAAAATAAATTACCTTCCATACTTTCTTAATTAAATGTTTGGCATACATTAACATATAATTTTTTCAAATATGGAGGAAACAATTTAGCTATTTTTAAATGACTATATTCTTTCTCATTTCATTCCTCAAATATATTGTCTGACAACATAGTAAAATAATAACTAAGAATTTATAAATTGTTGGTCACGCATTGCATGGCCTGCACACTAGTTTTTTACTTTAAAGATAAAGACTAAAACCTTGATTTGCCTCGTGGACGTCTTGAAAAAAAAGGAACATTAAAGTCTTGTACAACATTTTAGACAATATAAAAGATAAAATATAAATAATTAGAAGTTGATAATAAGGCAGGAAATAATTTGATAATAAGGCAAGAAAAAGATTTTGATTACATAGTCGTATACTAAAGTCATGAATTTGAAAATGAGGACTAAAAGTGATTATGTTGTATTCTGTTTTAGTTTTGAAATTCATAAACAATTGTATGTTACGCATAAATTCCATTTTACGTACATGAACCAATTGTAAAAGTTACTTTATTGCATAACTTATAATGGTTTTGCAAAATCAGAGACACAAAAGTATGAATTCATAAATACGCACATAAAAGTACTTAACAATAGAAGGTATGATAAACAAATTATTATTTTTCCAAACTGGAAGAAAATTATGTGAAGATACATAGCCAAATCAAAGGTTTGAATATGGTGAAAAGCTTAATAGTTCACTAAATTAGAATAAATCTTATGAATTTGTTGTATATCGTATAATTATTTATTCTTTATATTGTTGGAAAAATTGGACTTAAAATGGACTTAAAAGCTGTCCAGATTTTCCGGGACAGAATTTCGAGCAACTTTGAGCTCAAATTTAGGTGGGACTCATACCACGATAATTGTGGGACCATATACGAACGCATTCTCCTTCGTAAGGAGATTAACATAGTATATTCACATATCCAATTTCATTAAGTTATGAATGATAAATATGTCTCCAAAGTGACTCACAAAGCAATGAAAGTGAATGAATTGAGTATGTTTTAACTCGTCCCACATTAGAAGAGTAGTGGAAAAATGATGAGTTAATAAAAGCCAAATGATGGACTAAGGCTTGGATGCCTTTGGGTATCCCAACTCTTTGAAGGGGAGATGGCCTACACTTTGCATGTATTGGGCTTGGGCCAAAAGCCCACACGCGCGCGCCGTCCGTCCGTCCGTCTGACTGGGCGCTTAGGATTAGGAAAATCTCCTACATTTTTTGGCCGAATTAATTAAACTTTCTGGGCTTTTATTAATTAATTATGAAATTAATTAATTATTAATTGCCAAAGGCCAACAGTTAATGAAATTAACTTTTTTTGACAGTTAATTTCAGTTTTAACTGTTCCCAACAGCCAACACCAAAGCTATAAATACAAACCATTCCCTCTAGTTTTGGTTGCTGTCAACAAAACCCCTTCAGAAAAAATTTCGAAAATGCTACTGCATTCTTTCCTTCATCTAGAAAAATATTTTCTTCATTTCTGCATATCATGCTACTGTTCTGTTGAGTATTAACAAAGAACTGTGTTCATTGAGATTAATTATTGGTGTGCTACATAATTAATTCAGGAAATTCGTTCTATATTGGGAGGCAATTATTCAATAACATTTGAGCACATTGGAGGGAATAAATTTACCTTAAGGAGACTGTTTTACAGGTCTCGAATTTAGCATTTTATTTCTGTTATTAATTCTGCAATATCAAGTAAGTTATTTTAATTCTGTAATTTCATTTTAATTCTGTAATAATGATTTCATTAATAATTCTGTACTTTTTGATAACTAAATAGTATACATAACATATATCACTTGCTTTTGGTTTCTTTATTCCATAACTTAGTCATAAGAGTTTCATAACTAATAGGTGCCCAGATACATGGTTTTGAAAAAAAAAGACATGAAGTATGAATTCGCAAAACCACATAGCATAGTAACTAACAATAATATGTAATTAATAAAGTATATAAAAGAATGGTATTACATCCATACTTAACAATTTGCAAGAAATCAGGAGTATAAAAGAGTTTGATACCAATTATAGATATAGCATGAAAAGTTTACTACCATTGTACCAAATAAACAACAATTCATAAATAAAAAACCCTGATTTTCATACCAATTAAGCACTGATTTCATATAGTTAAGTGTAACTGATACCCTAACGTCTATCTACAGAGATGCTCCGTTGTAACTGATACCCTAGTTTTTGTTATTTTTAATTTTCTTTCAGCAATTTGCAATAATTGAACCCGATATATACAAGAAGTTGGTAGAATCATGATGATAAGGATTATGAGAATAAAAAATTGCAAGATATGAGGAGTATAAAAGAATTTAAAATCAAATAAAACTCATCCTCATAAACTAAAAGAAAAAAAATAACCGATCTCTTAATTTGGGGAAACTAACTTATTTCAATGGAAAAGTACGAAAATATATTCGTTTCGATCTAAACCAGAGATGATCGAAAGTTATTCCCTTTTTCTTTTCATATCCTTACAAAACCAAAATGTTTCGATAGTTTCACGGAATCGTTTCAGAATTTTAAACCCTGTATAAATGGAAATGTTTAATTTTTAATTCCTCTCAAATTTAAAAGGGTTAGATGGATGTATGCACATAAATGATTTAGTTGGACTTCCTATGATTACAACGATTTTTTTTTATTAATTGTTGGCAGTTTTCTGCCCTTGGGAGTTTTGGGTCTTATAACCCCATCCTTGTTAATGTTATAGGACGGGATTTTCCTTTCTATCGGGGACAACAATCGGACGTGTCGTATCGATTTCGTGTCGAGTTTAACTGAGTTCATGTCAAAATTGTTTCTATCCAAACTCGATCCGTTAAGCCTTTCGTATGTATCTTGTCATATCTTTTCGGGCTCATATCGTGTTTGGACCATGTTCAAGTCGTGATTTAACGAGTCATGTCATGTATTTACACTAAATCGCTAAAACAAACTGGATTTGTTAAGTTATCATGTTTAGCAAGTCCACCCGTTAAGCACCGATATTCGTTAAGGCTTCACTCAAACCTGTTAAAAAGTCGTGTCGTGTTATCGGGTCGTGTGACAATTTGACACCCCTAATTTCTATCATATTATTAATACGACTCTTAGGGGTACCATCCTCTTTCTCTAAAAGTTTTAACTATATCAACTCGATAATTAGTTTTCCAAATTAGGGAAGTAGTGATTATCACTAAATACATTCTAGGATCCACAAACGGAATTTATAAATTGAAGTGTAATATTTCTTAAACAAGTTTAACCCTAAATGGTTGAACTCTATTTTACCATCGAAGTCTCATTGTCTTAAATTCAGATAAAAAAACTCCATTGTTGATCCATTATAAAAGTAAGAATAAGGTGTTGTTCAAGCACAACCAATTCCTTTATTGAATATCTGAATAGGCAACTTCATAATCGAAGGTGGAAACCTGGACTAGAATCCTAAGATACACGAGCACTAAAATGATGACAAATGGAGTACTTCATTGAATATATATATATATATATATATATATATATATATATATATATATATATATATATATATATATATATATATATATATATATATATATACAGTCCTGCTCTTATGCGGACTAGTTCGCATTTTAAGAGTACGAACCGGACATGTGTCACCTGGCGGTGAGCCCAGAAAAGAGAGAGTGTGCCTATAATTTAGGCGATAATTTCTAGGTGCACCGACACCGTTAAGTGACATATATATAATACCTCGAGATTTTTGAATGGTAAAATATCTTTATACAAATTGGAAAAAAAAACTTTGTTGGACTTAGTTATTTTTTTAGCATTTAGAACTATTGGTGTTAATATAAAAATAATAAGGTTTTAATCGGGACAAAAAATAGAATTTTCTAACTTTTATTTTAAATTGGTAGAATTAGGCTCCTCTCAAGTGCCTAATTGATTTAACCCTATTCAGCCTTAGGGGTGAATCGATTTGCACCAGGGCAGAACTTGAGGGATGGGTTCTTTTCCTGTGTTTGTTGTGGCTTAGGACTCTCTTATTTTTCAATATTAAAAGACTCGGAGATAAGAATTTTTCAACACTTTTATATCATCTATAAAAGTTATAGCTTCCCAAGTTTTACTCTCCTTTTACAAAACCAAAACCTCAATTAAAACAAAGCTTCAACCTAATTTTTGAAAGCTCAAATCAAGTTTTTTCAAGATCAACCAAGAACGAGCTTATACTATCTTCACGAGATGGTCATAACCGTGTGAGAAGTTTTTTCAGACGATTTATTTTAAGGATGGATATCTCTATTCTTCCCCTTAAGCGCTATTTGTTTTAAATGTCTAATTAATCATATTTTTGTAAAAATAGTTAGAAAGATTAATCAGAGAAAGTGCAAATTAATTCAAGGCTATTTTATTAGATTGAAAAATATGGCTATTTTATTAGATTAAAAAATATGGCTATTTTATTAGATTAAAAAATATGATTTAAGACTTCAAACATCACATTATTAGATTAATGTATAAGATTGTGGTGAAGCTCGTATGTTAGAATTAAAATATGAGATTTGAAAAATATTTTGACTTATAAAATTACCATATTAATGTGTATGTTGTAGAACGAAATTAACAATCATAAAACATTATTATTTTGTTTATTTGGGTTAGATTACGTGTTGAATTGGTGTAATATCACCCGTATTGAAATTATAAAATTTGACAACTTGTGTAACTATTTTGTAGAATTTGTTTATTACATGATTAAATGAATGTGATTTTATTAGAATTGAAATCGTAGGATTAATTGGAGGATTATAGTGTTGAATTAAATATATAATTTACGTAGAGACTTATCGTGTTAATATTTTGACACCATGGGGACATAGGGATTTTGTAATACCTCGTATTTCTGAGGATATAGAATTTATTTAATTTGGTGACATAGGATTTAAATTATCCGGAGGATTTAATTAATTAAGTGAATTAAGATTTAATTAGTTTGGATTATTTTTAAAATTTACATGTGTCGCAAATTGAGGTCCAAGTTAGATAATTTTAGTAAAGTAACTCGGATGGCGAGTGCATGATTTATTTCTTATGCGTCGAGATAGTCGAAAAAGAGTACCCGGGGGTAGTAATTCGGTCTCGGGATATTTTTAGGCATAACTGGGCTCACACGGGGATGTTCGGGTCATTTGGGCTTGGCCCATAGTCTTAATTTCGGGATTAGCAATATAAAACTTACGTTAGGGAGTTTGTGGCTGACACAACTCAATAAGAAAACCCTATTTTTGCAGAGAAGTAAAGAGGGAGAAAATGGGAGAGCTTTTAGGAGCCAAATTAAGAAGATAGGTGAGTTTTTCGTCAAATCTTCTTCTGCATCAAAGGAAACCAGACCCTACGAATTTACCCAGATAGGTAGTTAAACTTTCTTTCAATTTAATTGTACTATTTCGATTCATATCATGGTGGATGTGGTGAAAATTCGCTTTGGGTGGGTTTTTACAAGAAAAATGGGTATTTATAAATCTTGACATCTATATAGATTACATGTCGATTAAGGTTGTGTCGTGACTCAAAAGTGTGAGAATTTAATTTATATGCATAAACTAGTAATTGATTTTGTTAACTGAGATTATATAATCATGATTGAGGAAACGAATGAACGAAAACCCATGAATACCCAACTGGTAAATTAGTGGATTAAACAAGAATTGATGATGGTTAATGATGTTTTGGAAGGTTTAACTCCACTAGAAAATGTTTAAATTAGTAGTGGTTAATTCTGGGCCAGAAATTGGAGATTTAGGCATTCATCCATGGCGGACCAACATAGCAGGAAGACGAAGGGGCCAAAACCCAACAGGTCATTCGAATGACCTGGGGCGTCATTCGAATGATGCTAGTGAATTCAGCCTAGTTCATCCTTTTTTTATACGGCCTGAGGCTTGTTGGGGATTCTCCATTATTGGATTTGATTAGTCTCGTCCTTGGCTTTGAATTTTGTTGGGATCGAACCTTGATATAGTTAGCGTACAAAAGAATAAAAAAGGAATAATCTTGATTCAGTTAAAATATTTAGAGCATTGGGAAATGGGGTTTAAGATATATTTAATTTAGATAAAATTCCAATCTAAATAAGTGGAATTGGGTGAAGTAAATTCAAAAGGTTAAAGTATGGACCATGTTAGGGATTCCAAGCATTATGCTTGAGTGACCCCACTTGGATAAAATTAATTGAGGTGAAATTAATTGAATTAAGGGTCAGGGATTTGACTCAGGTATTTTCAAGCTAGTGATACTGGAATTAGGCACGGGGTAGCCGATTTAATTTACTATAGATATATGTAATAAATTATCGATTATTAAATTTAACGAGAGGTGTTAAACTTAGTAGTGGGATTTTGTATAAAAAATTCTAAAGGGCGAAGACACAGATTGAATGAGTGAGTCGGGGTGAAATAGTTAGGTCACACTACTTAAACAATAAAATAATTAATGCGTGATTAATTAAATTACAAGGCGGGGCAAAAACTAGGGTAATTTGGGCTAGTGCTACGGGTGTTAGGCACGGGTTAGCAAGACAAATATATATATATATATATATATATATATATATATATATATATATATATATCTGTGTGTGTGTGTGTGTGTGTGTGTGCATTATAAATATCGGGGTGAATGATGCTTATACGAATACATACCCTTCTAGTGTTATCATATGAGTTTGCATGACGTGGGTGAATCCTCTGGCTTGAGGAGTAGGGAGAGAATAATCCCCAAGTCATAGCGTCCAGTATTTATATGTTGTGATTCTTTTTGGGGTGAGACATCTTGGGTATGATTCAGTCTCGGGTGATTAAGGGTGAAATGTAGTGCGTGTCAAGATGCTAATCGTTGTTTTCGATTCACCTCCTCAATACAAAAGCCTAAACTTATGACTACACTCTTTTAAGGGAGTATAACGGCCAAGTGTGGGCATCGAAAATCCACAGAGACGAGTTTCTAGAATTTAATGGATTTAATGCTTCTAAATAAAAGTGTAAAAGTTAATTGCTAACAACATAAAAGATAAGTAAAGGAAAATATTATACTAGGCGAGAGTGTATTTAAACTAAATTAATAAAGAGAATAAAAACTTTAGGTTTCGTGGGATATCCCTTACCCCGAATTAATTAGTATAAAATGGTTACATGGGCTCACTAGTTATTAAGATCGTGTCTCGTTTCTACAGTTAATTAAATCAAGAGTTGTCACACCCCTAAATTCGTATAAATGTCTAAAAAGATTTTGGCGTCAACAAATATCCCAGAAATTACGCACGCAAGGTTGTAAATACGGAGCATACATGATATACCCCGTTAAATCTCCTAGGCATAATAACTAGAACAACCCAATCGAAATAAACATGTAAAACCTCCATCACCAAAGCAAAGCAACCAAACCAACCCTAGGTGAGTTCAATCCAACACAACCTAGATTAAATTATCCCCTAAACATATTAAATGACATTACATAAAATGCAACTAATTAATTAAAGCACACTAATTAAATTAACACTAATAATTATCTAGGCAAGAAATAAATAATAAGCATGAAAAGTAAAGGAACAAAGCTTAAGAATGGGAAAGAAGACAGTGAATAGTAGAAGAGAACTTACTTTAATGAAGAAAATCCAACACAAATGAGGAGAGGGGTGGTCTCCGCAATTCATACCAAAATTATCTCTAACCTGGGTCTAAATCAAGAGAGAAGGAAAAACTAGATATTTGCAAAGAAAGACAAAAGCTCCCTTAAATAGTAAGTTACAATTAAACAATAAAAGAAAAAGAAAAAAGAAATAAAAAATGAAAAATAGCAGCTACCAATCTCGTGCAGAACTTGAAACAGAGGACTGGTCGATCGGGGGTAGTGACTGGCCGACAGCGCAAAAGGGGAGGACCACACTAGTTGCGAACAAAGGCAATTTTTTGAAACCGAGTCGATCGACGACAGGGGCGCGGTCGACCGGTAGCAGCAGTAACACACAACACACACCATTCATACCCACTTCGCTGCAATTAAGAATACCCACATGTGTACCTACAATTAAAATGGACCTCCCGTGATTATGGTGCAAAGACCATGGAACCCGAGACCATGCGTTGCCCAAATCGTGTTTTCTTCCAATTCGTAAACCAACAAAATCAAGGCCACCACCATTTAAAGCCAAAACCGAGACCTTGCAAAGATCCATAAAAAATGGCCAAAGTCATGGAAATACGAAAATGGATACTCCAAAAACCCGAGCCCACTCACCCACAACTAGTGCCGCACGCGACCTAAGCTCCAATTTCGGACGAAAGTCCTGAATTTTGGACAAAACAAAAACTCGAGCACAAACCCGAGCCAAATCAAAATCTCCCATAGAAGCTTGCTGCAAAAACGAGTTAGGGACATGGAGGGAATTTATGAAATTGTTAATAAAAGAGAAAAGGGACATGGAAGGAATTTATGAAATTGTTATTTTTCTTATAATTCTTTTCCGATTAAAGGTCCGTGTTTTCTTTGTTCGGATGCCGATTCGAGCACCGTTTGTGGCCACGCGTAGCTTGGCCTGAGAGCTAAAACTTTCGCGAATACTTTGGGCAAAAATCCCTAAGTATAAAATTACTGAGATGCTCCTAAACGTGCGAATCACGACGAAACTTTATCGGAACGTGCTCAAACTTCATACTAAGCACCATAACACCTATAAAAGCTCAATAATACCTCAAATAACATGTTACAATATAAAACGGCAGTTGCCTGATTAATGAGCATAATTATAGACATTAAAGTACCTGAGGGGACCAAAATGCCTAAGTTCGAGGGTAATGAGTGCTATGATTCGGGACGAATCACACCCCATAACTTACACATTGCTAGTCCCTAGTAATGAAATTCAATGCAAGAAGAACTATAAGAAAAACATAAAATGGGAGATATATACAAAAGCGATAAAAGGGATAAGGCCATTTTCGCGGGCGAACAATTGTATTTAGCGTATGCAATCAGCCGTTAAACCCCTCGGTTACCCTAGTGGACGAGTGTCGTCTCGTGAGGGTTTTTAGGGATGATACCCACAAACATTATATAGTTTCCTCAAAATATGCCCAATCACATGCGACATACCCAACAATAGCGAAAAAGATTTCATACACATTATTAGCAAAGTAAATGAATTCACACAGAAGTCCGTATTATTAACATTATAGAATGCACCTCATAGAATTGAAACTTTAAAATGTAGGAGGGGAGCGAGCACATGCAAAGTATGATTTGGCACAAACTTATATAAATCGGATACTAAACCTTAAAGCGTGCATATATTCAATCCTCACGGGGCATTACACTCAACAAATGAATTCACTCGAAACAGGGAGGTAACACACGGGACATGTGGGCATAAAGAGTAAATGTAAATGGAAACAAGGTCGCGCACATGTCACAAATGAAGAACGCTATATATGAAATAAAAACTTGTAATCTCAATGAAAGATACCACTCATTGAAAGAGGCAAAATGTGTTTTCACAGATTATCAAAACTATTTTGACTTTTAAATTAAATTCACCCTAAGATCACATAGGAATTTATAGGGTTGTAATGTAAGTTAGGCTAAGGTTATGAAACGAAAGGACTATGTAGGGATTCAAAGTGTTCGGAGATGAAAACTCGGGATAATGGAAAATACGGACAATTTTAAAAATTGGAAAATACAATCCATAAAAGGCATTGAATATAACATTGGGGAGAGTAAACAAAGCTTATTCGAACACTATACTCAACATATACAAATTTCTCTTTCTCTTTCTTTTTTTCTTTTTCTCCCTTATTTTTTCTTTTATTTTCTTTTGCTTTCTACTTTCTCTTTTTCACCTTTTTTCACTTCTTTCTTTTCTTTACTTTTCACACTCTCACATGCCTTAATTTCAACCGCAATACAACATCATTCAATCCCAAGTAAGATTCTAAACAAAGGTATGTAAGGTATACATATGGCTTAAAACTCTAATATAGAGTTGGTTATGGGATTGGGGTTATGAAACGAAAGGCTATATTTAGGCTCAAAGGGGGTTGACGAGGGAAAACATTTAAGGCAAGGCCAAGGTTAATATCAGTGATTTAACAAAGATGGCTTATGATCATTTCCTAAAGTTTACGTAATTCTCGAGTCAAAAAAATATATGAAAATCATGCTCAAGTAACACATTTCAAGATATAAACTCAATTAATGAACGATCAATGAAGGAATAGTGAGATTACCAACGAATGTAACGTTTTCAAAGAGGAAAGAGAAGTGTATAACACTCACAAATTAAGGAAAGCCCAAAGCTCACTCGGTGTAAGTATATACAATGCAACAAAAGATTCCCAAGTTTTATAAATCTTAAACCAAATCAATAGAACAAGAAAGCGCACGTGCTCATGGGATTAAAGTTTAATTCATGAAGTTATTCATAAGATCAATAATTTGAGGACTAAAGTCTAATAACTTCTAAAATCGAGAACATGCATCATTGAGTTGTCTATTGGATAGGGAAATTATAAAAATTTATCATCGAAAATAAAGGCAAAATGCCCAACAATGGGGAAAAAAGAAAGAAATTCTTTTTGAAATTTTTAATTTTTTACAAGAAAAGCATGCTTGGGAGTAACATATAATCAAATCAAAGAAACTACCAATGAATGGATAGAATATCCCACACCCCTTAACTTAAAACATTAAGTTGTCCTCAATGTTAATTAAGAACCAAGTTAAAGAGAGGAAAAAGCGATATTACCCAAAATGGAGCGATCTCTTGAAAGTCCAAGTCCAATGATTGTACAAAACATGTTAGTACCAAAGCATAACAAAAAGAAGCAATAAAACTTTAAATAATTACACTAAACTATGAGTAAGAAGAAAAATAAACTAACTATTTACATCCTACAATTTTAACTTCTAACTAACTATACACAAGAAGTTAAAATTTTTTAGGGTCCACCCAAAACAGGATTTGGCTTGAAAGATCCACGGGGGACCATCCCTTTCATGCATACCTCCCGGAATATAGGAATTCCATTCGAACAATGAAAGGCATGTGTAAGGCGGAAGAAATGAACCATCCCCAATTAAAAATTTTGGAGGGAGGATGGGGGATTTGGATAAAACGGATGGCAAATACACAAGGGGCCCAAGAAAAAATGAATTATGTCCGAAAGATTTTTCAATTGGAATGGAAGGTGGCGCACATGGAGGCAAAGATGCCTTCATGGAAGGCGACTCGAGCAAGTACTCCTCATCGGTGAAAAGGTTTAACACTTCAAAGTTTGGAACCGATTCATCGGGTACTTGTGACGGTGTGATAACAGATAATGAAAATGGGGAGGAAAGAAATTTAAACTCAAGAGATGAGTCATCATTGCTTGAAGATTGTGTTTCGAAGGAAATAAGATCATTTTTAATGAAACATTCTTCTTTGGGGGCCAAAGAAGAAATCATTTCATTGAAAATGGATACTACGTCCATTTCATCCTCACTTTCATTATCAATTAAGCCATGGGCAAAGTGAAGAATGGTTTGTTCCAAAGTAGGCACAAAGTCCTCATTTGGATCAAAACATTCATCGACTTCAAAACTCTCAGAAGAAAAATCATCGTCAGATTCAAATAATAAATTCAATTTATGCTCCCACAAACTATTTTCTTTCCGATAATGATTTTCAATTTTCTCATTTTCAAGCATGCACAAACCCTCGTCGAAAGTCATAGGTCGAGGCGTGGATTCTTGAAATTGAGAACTTTGAAAATTATTGTCGAAAATATACTCAAAATATTTATTATAAGAATTTCTAAAGCTATATCTTTTAGTTTCAACATTCTTATTATAAGGAATTAGAGGCCCAAAATCATTACAATCATCCTCAAAATACACGCACTCCAAAGCTTGACTTTCATAATACTCACCCAAAGTCATAAGTTTACGGGGATTTTGAGGACTATCATAATGATTATCGAAAGGATTGGAATAAGACATGCTTACCCCAATGATGGCTCGAAGTGGCGAAATCCACAAAGTGATGCGTGCGCGAAAAATTCAAGCGGTTCTTGGCGCTCAAATGTAGAAGTCCTACAAAATGTTAGGCAAAAAATACAAATAGGAAAAAAATACTACGAAATACTAAATCAAATATTCTAAAACATCAAGTCCCCGACAACGACGTTATTTTGATTAAGGGTGAAATGTAGCGCGTGCCAAGACACTAATCATTGTTTTCGATTCACCTCCTCAATATAAAAACCAAAACTTATGACTACACTCTTTTAAGGGAGTATAGTGGCCAAGTACGGGTATAAAAAATCCACAAAGACGAGTTGCTAGAATTTAATGGATTTAATGCTTCTAAAATAAAAGTGTAAAAGATAATTTCTAACAAAATAAAAGATAAATAAAGGAAAAGATTATACTAGGCGAGAGTGTATTTAAACTAAATTAATAAAGAGAATAAAAACTATAGATTGCGTCGGATATCCCTCACCCTGAGTTAATTAGTATCAAATGGTTACATGGGCTCACTAGTTATTAAGATTGCGTCTCATTTCGACAGTTAATTAAATCAAGAGTTGCCATACCCATAAATTCACATAAAAGTCTAATAAGATTTTGGTGTCCACAGATATCCTAGAAATTACGCATGCAAGGTCGTAAATACGGAGCATACATGATATACTCCATTAAATATCCTAGGCGTAATAACTAGAACAACCCAATAGAAATAAACATGTAAAAGCTCCATCACCAAAGAAAAGCAACCAAGCCAACCCTAGGTGAGTTCAATCCAACACAACCTAGATTAAATTAGCCCCTAAACATATTAAATGACATTAAATTGTAACACCCCGCCTAATTAAATACCGGGTGGCCAGTCCCATACCAAATTAAAACAAAATATACAGTTGTCTCATTCTTAGCATCACTATCGAAAAACATTTACAACTCACCCAATACCCAATTAAGCTGGTGTTAAAAACTTTCCAAATTTTAATTCAACAAAATACATTTACAGTTTAAGAATAACACAACACATTTTATTCTACAATACAGATAATTAAACAGATAACACAACGAATTTAACTACAATTGGAATAAACATTCCCAAATAATATTAATCCATTACAGTAATCCCAACAATAACAAATGTATTAAAATGACACGAACACAATAATATATGACTCCGATAGAAAGTGATAACTGAAGTCCTTTGGGCGACATGCCCTAACTAAGAGAATACTGTGAATCAAAAGAAAATAGGTGTCTAATAAAAAACTCCATAGCTTCATAGCTCATCGAAATCCGCTAAGGTTGGCGTCCCTGCTGCTGGACACCTGATATAGGAGATACAATAGAAAAGAAAATATGCAAGGAAACGGGTCAGAGCCCGATTGTGAAAAATGATTTTTAAAACATCAAGTATTTAACAAGTGCAATAAAGCATTTATTATGTACATGTTAGTATCCAACTCTCACTTGCTATTCTCACCTCTCAACTAGAGTGCACACTTAACGTTTCCTATTAACCACCTAGTTAATGGCTCCTGGTTACTAATTTCCATAATGTGATTTCATCCCAGATTATAACCCCGTATGTCCCATACCATACGTCATATAATCATTCATTTGCATTTCTCATTTATATGAATTGTTTCCCTTTAACATGAATCATTTCTCATTAATATGAATTAATCTCTTCAATAAATATTCATTATCTTATTTTAATTCTTTTCGCAATTCATCGTTTTCCGCAGTAGATGATTTAACCACAATATAACCATTCATTCATTTAATTCTTTATATACATATATAATACGGCACCCTGAGTCACAGCTGCGGTGTAATGCATTACTCTGCTATCATGTCCCATCATCATCGGTCGCCGAATAGGGGACTAAAGGTTCGGTAAGGATTCCTCGAACCACAAACATCAGCAAACAAATTGGAGGCGAACATAGTTCTCGTATCCATGGGTCACGCACATACCTACGTACCCACAGTCAACGGACTTATCAGCTCCCCAATAAGTCTTTCATAGACCTGTGTTCTTGAGCGACAAATCAAAGATCCCACGGATTCATCAGGATATGACTGCCCTCATGCACAAACCTCCCGTCGATAGCAAGTAAGCTAGGTATGTCATACACATAATCATCAATCATTCAAATAGGCATTATCACACCTATAATATACTATCAACAAGGTACTCAAATTACCCTTAGATTATTCCCATGCGTAGCATTATATCTCTTTAATTCCCACGTATTAAAATATCATACTTTACTTCTTAATTTACTTAGCTCCGAGCCTCACTCAATATTCAAGGTTCAAATAGGTTTTTCTTCAACATATATTCAGTAAGAAGTCACTAATACCCTACCGGTCCATATCATCATATCTCCCGAATTACTACAAATTAAACTCTCCCTTTTTAATTAGGGTTAAAACTGATAGTTTCACATCCCTTATAAACTCATCTTCTTTCACTTAGGATTAAACCCTCTTGTAAACTTAAGGATACCCATGTGTTATATTCAATCACCCCTACTGGTCCTATTTTTAATCCTCATGCATACCAATTAAAATCCAACAAATGAATCTAGCAACCGAAATTCCTTTAATTTAATTATCATTATTCTAATCAATTAAATTTCAATCAAATTAATTCAAACCTTATCTAGGGCTTACTGATCTTCTCTAAGTCCCATAATATCCAATTAACAATCACCAAAGATCTAAAAAATTTTTGGGATAAGAACCAACATTAAAAAGAAGAAACTATAGGAATTCTGGGGAGGTCGATCGATTGAAGGCAGGGGGTCGATCGATCGATCACTTAGGTAACAGCCTGGTTTTTCTGCATATCGGCAACTACGGGTTTAGCCATTTTGGATCATTCAAACCTTCATTTTATCAACCCAAATGACTTATAATCCTTTCTACATGATGTATCAACACATATGAATGATTTCCAATACTCTAAACATCCTAGAATCATTAAGAGATTGTATTAAAAGCATGTTTATATCCTTATTTCCAAAAAATTATCAACATATTATCTTCAAGAACACATCAATGGTTTTCATAATTTATTCAACAGATTCATGACTATTTCGTGGATTACTAACTACCTAAAACATGAGTTTGATTCCTATATATGTTCAGTTTCCAGAAATCCATTTAACAACTCCATTATTTCTTCCAAACATGAAAAACCTTCTCTTTTCATAACTATTCTAACATGGACAATATACAAACTTTAAATGCCATTATCAAACACTTGCCTCTAATGAAGGTCTGATCCTTTGGTGTAGTATATCCCAGGTGGTTCTACCTACTCCAGTCAGCCTCCGGTGGTGGTTGGTGGTGGTGACACTTGGTTCTTAGTTCTTCTCCTTCCCAAGTAAACTCTTCTCTTCCCAAGCAACCTTTCACTCTCTCTAGGAAGATGACTTCTCTATTTTGTGTAGAGGAGATGAATAACCCACGTACACTTAATCTACCAATACTTATAATAGGACAAAATCCGAAATCACTATTCATCCCCCCTATAAAAATGACTAAAATGCCCTTTTGGGTTGTCTATTCATTTCCAAATGACCCGAGACCCAAAACTAACATCTAAATAGACTTTTCTGACTATTTCAAACCTTCCGGACGCAACGACGCAGTTGAAATGACTATAAGGTCGATAGAAAATAAATTTCCTTTTTAATTTAACAAATTAGTCCCGACACGTCCCATACCGCGTCTGACTAAAAATCCAAATTATCGAACAACAATTATCAATAATCATCACATTCATGTATTACCTAAATATCTTTAAGTAATATTCAGAATCATACATTTTAATATCCTCAATTCGGATAAAACGCCAATGAATTAATTAATAATAAAATCCAATTAATCCATTAATTTAAAATATAACTCATTTTAAAAGTCATTAAAATCACGGGGTATTACATAAATAAAATGCAACTAATTAATTAAAGCACACTAATTAAATTAACACTAATAATTATCTTGGCAAGAAATAAATAATAAGCATGAAAATTAATGAAACAAATCTTGGGAATGGGGAAGAAGACAATGAATAGTAGAAGAGAACTTACATTAATGGATAAAATTCATCACAAATGAGGAGAGGGGTGGTCTCCACAATAAACCCCAAAATTATCTCTAACCTAGGTCTAAATTAAGAGAGAATGAAAAACTAGATATTTGCAAAGAAAGACAAAATCTCCCTTAAATAGTAAGTTACAATTAAACAATAAAAGAAAAATAAAAAAAATAAGAAAGGAAAAATAGCAGCAGCCAAACGCGTGCAGAAATAGAAATAGGGGACCGATCGGCCAGGGGTGGTGACCGGTTGATCGCGCAAAAGGGGAGGACAACACTGGTTGCGCACAAAGGCAATTTTTCAAAACCCGGTCGACCGGCGACAGGGGCGTGGTCGATTGGTAGCAGCAGCATCACACAACACACACCACGCATACCTACTTCGCTACAATGAATAAGACCCACATGTGTACCTACCATTCAAATGCATCTGTTGTGATTATGGTGGAAAGACCATGGAACCCGAGACCATGCTGTGCCCAAACCGTGTTTTCTTCCAATTCGTAAACCAACAAAATCAAGGCCACCACCATTTTGAGAGAAAACTGAGACCTTGCAAAGGTCCATCAAAAATGGCCAAAGCTATGGGAATACTAAAATGTATACTCCAAAAACCCGAGCCAACTGACCCACAATTAGTTTCGCACGCGACCCAAGTTCCAATTTCAGACGAAAGTCCTTAATTTTGGACGAAACCAAAACCTCAGCACAAACCCCAGCCAAATCAAAATCGCTCATGGAAGCTTGATGCAGAAATGAGTTATGCACATGGAGGGAATTTGTGAAATTGTTAATAAAAGAGAAAAGGGACATAGAAGGAATTTATGAAGTTGTTATTTTTCTTATAATTCTTTTTCGATTAAAGGTCCGTGTTTCCTTCGTTTGGACTCCGATTCAAGAATCATTTGCGACCACATGAAGCTTGGCCCGAGATCTACAATTCCACAAATACTTCGAGAAAAAATTCGAAAGTGTGAAATTATCGAAATGCCCTTGAACGTGCGAATCGCGACGGAACTTTATCGAAATGTGCTCAAACTTCATACTAAACACCGTAACACCTATAAAAGCTCAATAATATCTCAAATAACATATTATCATATAAAACGAAGGTTGTCTGATTAATGACCATAATTATATACATTAAAGTACCCGAGGGGGCTAAAAGGCCTAAGCTTTAGGGTAATGAGTGATATGATTCGGGATGAATCACCGGGTTAGAGTGAGCGTACCTGGAATATGATAGCATTTTAGAGAAAGTGATAAGCACCCAAAACTGTACAATTTATACCCCAAATAGATGTACTTTAGTTGCTAATTCTCGGCAATATGGGTCTTATGAGCTTAATTGTTCAATATGCAGGCTTAATTGCAGTTGCGGTGTCAAAAGCTATATTTTCAGACAATTTGCAGTTAAAATGGAGCTAATTCCCTCTCCCTCTCCCGTACCCTAACCCGAGCCTAAACCTAGTCCAAACTTACCCCAAACCTGTGTGTGTTTTGTTTGTGTCATTTTTATTATTTTTTAGATTTTTAGTTTGAGTCATTTTTAATTTTAGGATTTATTTAGTATTTTTTAGGTTTTGTTTTCTATTTTTCTATTTTATCTTTACTTTTATTAGTATAATTTTATTTTATTTTGATTTTATTAGTTTTTAGTTTTATTTTATTTTATTAGGATTTCATTTATTTATTATTTTTTACATTTTCTTTTTAGGATTTTAATTTTAAGTTTTATTAGATTTTATTTTAATTTTAATTTTATTTCTTTTTAGTTTCATTTTTATGGGGCATTTACGTTTAGATCCTATTAGACGTTCTTATATACATTCTAGTCCCATCATGTTTTTCTCTTACATATAAGTCCTATTCCTAATTTATTGGAACTTTTTTTCCAATTTTACCCTTTTAAAACCAACAATCCGTAACTTCCTTGAGGAAGTTACATAAGTGGTTGAACTTTTTTTTTTAATCTTCAAATGATAACTTTTGATTCACAAATCCGTTTTTCACAAAATTACTATTTTTGAAATCTGCTCGACGAGATCTATCAAACAAGATCCATGAAGGCTATAAAATTCCAAAGAAAAAAATTTACACAAACAGTAAACTTTACTGTATGCACTTGAATATGAAATAGTTTTATATATTTGACATTTTCACAAACAGACAGTAACATTTACTGTGCTAATACTACACAGTATATATATACACGGTGGATCCAAACCCTTTTTTTTCAAAATTACCTTATATTTGAAGGTTCGCGCTAGCGGTATCCAATCCTTACCACCATTATTGGAGCTTCAACGACCTTCGTCAGAGCTCCGATTTGGGGTGGGTAAGGGTGGCATGTGGTGCCGCTGGCGCGGACCTTTGAAAATAAGAGACTTTTGAACAAATGGCTTTGGATCCATCGAAGTATCATGGAGGGCCGCTGGCGCGGACCTTTGAAAATAAGATTGGATAAATGGGATCGGGATCATCTGGAGCGCCAATTTGGGGTGAATAGGGGTGACACAAAACTTTAAAAATAGGAGCATATGGGATATATATATATATATATATATATATAGTTTGCAAAAATGTCATAGATATTAAACAATATTGTATACACCATAAAATGAAATAATTTTATATTTCTGACATTTTCACAATAACATTTACTGTGATAATATATTTATGAAATAGTTTTATATATATAACATTTTCACAAACAGTAACATTTACTAAGTTAATATTACACAATATATATAACATTTTCACAAACAGTAACATTTGCTGAGTTAATATATACACGGTAGATCCAAACCTTTTTTTTTAAATTACCATATTTTTAAAGGTTTACGCTAGCGACATTCAATCCCCACCACTACCCACCCCAATTGTCGAAGCTTCAACGAATGTCATCAGAGCTATGATTTAGGTGGGTAGTAGTGGCATAGGGTGTTGCTGGCGCGGACCTCTGAAATTAAAAGAATATTAGATAAATGAAGTTTGGATCCACTGACGCTCCGATTTGGGGTGAGTAGGGGTGACAGTGGGTTAGGTTTATATCTATAACATTTTTACAAACGTTAACATTTACTGTGTTATAACACAGTATATATATATATATATATATATATATATATATATATATATATATATATATATATATACGGTGGATCCAAACCTCTGTTTTCTGATATTGTCTTATTTTTAACGGCCCGCGCTAGCGGTATCTAATCCTGACCACCACCAACCTCAATTGTCGGAGCTCCAACAACCTTCATCAGAGTTCTGATTTGGGGTGACATGGAGTGCCGCTGGCGCGGACCTTAGGAAATAAGGGAATATTGGATAAATGGGGTTTGGATACACCGGCGCTCCAGTTTGAGGTGGGTAGGAGTAGCATTGGATTAGGTTTATATCTGTAATATTTTCACAAATAATAAATGTTACTGTTTGTGAAAATGTTACATCGGCATCCCATGCCACCTCAAATCAGAGCTCTGATGAAGGTTGTTGTAGCTCCGATAAAGGGGGTGGGGATTGGATGCCGCTGGCGCGGACCGTTAAAAATAAGATAATATAAAAAAAAGAGGTTTGAATATATATATATATATATATATATATATATATATATATATATATATATATATATATATATATATATACTGTGTTATATGAACACAGTAAATGTTAATGCTTGTGAAAATGTTATAGATATAAACCTAACTCAATGCCACCCCTACTCACCCCAAATCGGAGTTTCTTTGATCCGAACCCCATTTATCTAATATTCTTTTAATTTCAGAGGTCCGCACCAGCGGCACCCTATGCCAAATCGGAGCTTCGGTGGATCCAAACCCCATTTATCTAATATTCTCTTAATTTCAGAGATCCGCACCAGCGGCACCCTATGCCACTACTACCAACCCAAATCATAGCTCTGATGAAAGTCGTTGAAGCTCTGACAATGGGGGTGGGTAGTAGTGGGGATTGAATGTCGCTAGCGTAAACATTTAAAAATATGGTAATTTTGAAAAAAAAAATGTGGTTTGGATCTACCGTGTGTGTGTGTGTGTGTGTGTGTGTGTGTGTGTGTCTCTCTCTCTCTCTCTCTCTCTATCTATCTATATATATATATATATATATATATATATATATATATATTATGTAATATTAACGCTGTAAATGTTACTGTTTGTGAAAATGTTATATATATAAAACTATTTCATAAATATATTATCATAGTAAATGTTATTGTTTGTGAAAATATCACAGATATAAAACTATTTTATTTTCTTATGTATACAATAAAGTTTAATATCTATGACATTTTTACAAATTATATATATATATATATATATATCCAATATGCTCCTATTTTTAAAGTTTTGTGCCACCCCTATTCACCCCAAATTGGCGCTCCAAATGATCCCGATCCCATTTATCCAATCTTATTTTCAAAGGTCCGCGCCAGCGGCACCCCATGATACTCCGGTGGATTAAAAGCCCATTTATTCAAAAGTCTCTTATTTTCAAAGGTCCGCGCCAGCGGCACCACATGCCACCCTTACCCACCCCAAATCGGAGCTCTGACGAAGGTCGTTGAAGCTCCAACAATGGTGGTAAGGATTGGATGCCGTTAGCGCGAACCTTTAAATATAAGGTATTTTTGAAAAAAAAAGGGCTTGGATCCACCGGATGTATATATATATATATATATATATATATATATATATATATATATATATATATATATATATATATATATATATATATACTGTGTCGTTTACCACAGTAAATGTTACTGTCTGTTTGTGAAATGTCACATATATAAAACTATTTCATATTCTAGTGCATACAGTAAAGTTTACTTTTTGTGTAAAAAAATTTCTTTGGAATTTTATAGTCTTCATGGATCTTGTTTGATAGATCTCGTCGAGCAGATTTCAAAAATAGTAATTTTGCGAAAAACGGATTTGTGAATCAAAAGTTATGATCATTTAAAGATTAAAAAAAAAAGTCCAACCACTTATGTAACTTCCTCAAGGAAGTTACAGATGGTTGGTTTTAAAAGGGTAAAATTGTGAAAAAATTTCCTAAAAAGTTGGAATAGGACCTATGGGATTATTAAAAAGTCAATAGGACTTATAAGATTGTTGACCCGATAAATGGGACCTAGATATAATTACCACCATTTTTATTTGAGTCTTTGTTTCATTTTAAATAGGATTTTATTTTTTTAGATTTTTATTTTATTTTATTAATTTTATTTTTTATTAGTTAGTTTTATTTTAGGGGTTCAAATTAAACTCACACACAAAACCAACACACTACCAAACACACCTTAAACTACCTACACCCTCACCCTCACACTAAACCCCCTACACCTCACACACCCAATACCCCCCCTCCATCTTCAACCTACAACCCCTCTATCTCCTCTCTCATCTCTCCAACCACCATTAACACCTTCAACCACTCTCTCTCATCCCACCATTACCAAACTAACAACCCTCTCTCTCCTCGTCGGCGCCAGCAGATAGTCCTGCCACCAACTCTAGCCCAGGCGCACCTCCGACCGCCGGCAAACCCAAATCCCCCTTGAACCCCCATCGACACCAATCCCGTCACCCTCAATCCATCCTCTTCTCGGCGTTGACCTGCTCACCGGTAGCGCTCCCCTGAATCCCCCTGCCCCGGCCACGGCTATACCCGCCGGAGATACCCCAACCGGCGGCGATCCCACACCGGCAGCGCCTCTCCATATCCTGCCGTTGCCGAAACCCGGCGTCACCCAGCTCCGATCCATACCCATCTCCCATTTTAAGACTAAAGACCCATTTGCAAAACCCATTTCCCAAACTTCCATTAGCAAGCCACGATTTCTTCTACCTGTTCACATTCCAAATGCCAAACAAGCCAAAACTAAACTAAAACCCCACATGCCAAATATCCCCACGTCTTATTAAATCATTTAAACCTTTTTTAACCCTTTTACCCAAATATCCCCCAACTACCTATTTCACTCAATACCCAAACATACCCCTCACCATATCAGATTTTTATTCCCTTACCCACTTATCCTCACACCTCATCAACCCACATGCTCCTCTCACCATTTCATGCACACTAATGTCAATTATCCAATATACCCATAGCCTCCATGTGTACCATATAAATTGAAGACTGGGGCCGTTTGCAAAAGGATATCAACTTAGTTTTTTTACTTTTGTGTGATAAATTTCTCTAGACTCCTCTTTAGAGAGTATTTGCATTTTTAGCAAATATCTCAATAAAGAGGTGTGTAGTGAAATTTATCTCTAGGATGAATTCCACCCCACCCATCTATAATGAATCTTGGCATTTTTAGCCATTAATTCATTATAGATTGATGTAGTTGAATCACTTGGTAATGAGTGTTATGATTCGGGACGAATCACTGGGTTAGAGTGAGCGTACCTGGAACATGATAGCATTTTAGAGAAAGCATCCAGTGAGTTATTAATCGAAAATGGATGGTTATTGTACATGACATGTGTATGAATGTTGTACTATATTGGTACGTATATAATATGAGTAGATAATTATATACAGGATTAATACAAAAGCGTGAATGTATTTCTTATATAACTAGTGTGGAAGTTATATGATTTAAAAAAGGGTTTCCTATATAACTAGTGTGAATGTTATATGATTTAAATAGCTGAACCGATTAATAAGTTAACGAGTAGATAACTTAATAATCAAAGTAAGAATACTCGAGTTAGAGTAGTGCGGTAGAAAGAGGTGTGATGCAACTAGTTAGGTGGAGTAGTATAACTAAGAATGTTAGAAGGTAAGCGTTAGGTGTGCACATTAGATGATGGGTGAGATATACCTCAAGAGAGTGCGACACTATATTAAATATGAAGAGTGTGAATGCATTTTTAAGTATTGCATTTTAACTGCTTGCTAAATATTTCCAAAATATTTTACTTGGGCTCTGACCCATGTCAAAATATTTTTCAAAACCTTTTAGGTGTCCAACCACTGGGATGCCCAGTTTGAGGATTCTATTTAGGGGTGCGCAGCTGCAACTCATGTGGAAGTTACATGACTTTTCTATAACGCTTCGTTCATTTATTCCTAATGTAGGATCTTTACTTCAGTACTCATTCGAGCATATCGCCCTCAGATTTAGTATCCAGTCATTTATCTGACCTTGTGTATCCAGGTTATTATTTTAATTGACTGTAGTGTTTTATTGTTGGACCGATAGTTGATTCAACCATCTTTATTCATATTATTTATTTGTGTTGGAATCAATTACCCATTTTTGTGGATGGTTTAATTATTATTTATTTTTGCATGTTGTTAATTATTGCAAGATAAAATTTGGAACCCGTCTATTTAAATTACAAGGTAGTTAGTAACTTAAGAATATGCTTTCAACAGTGATGCTAAGAATGAGCCATATGAGACCAACATTTTATTTTGATCACGGGCTGGCTAACCGATATTTTAGTAGGCGGGGTGTTACGGATGGTATCAGAACATCAGGTTCTAGTGTCTAGAAGCTCTGTGTGGCTTATTACGTTTTAGTGTAGCATTCTTTGATATAGAGCCTTATTGTAGGATTGTTGTATTACTTCACGTGTGCGACTTACATTCTCCTGTTATTAAGTATAATTTATGCGATTCATATACGGGGTCAGTTGGTTTTTTACGCCAAATAATTTTGGACGACTAGTGAAGGTCGTTAGAAGAGTTACAGGGGGAGAGGCTCAGCAGAAGCCATAGAATACTCTGGGAACGGTGATCGCGATAGAAGTCATCATGGTTATTATGCAGGAAAATGACGTTGGGATAATCACTAGGATGTAGTAGTTTCCATAAGCATCATCGTAAATACGATGGTGCAAATTCCGACTCACCCAACAAAGGCGGTAAAAGGGGGAGTCGAAGGAATTCTTCCTAAGAGCAGTTCGTAAGAATTCGATAAAGGGATAGAGTGATGGGTCAATAGAAGGAGATAACCTAAAGGTAATTGTGTAGGGTGGAGTGCAGTGACACCCATAATTTAATTTTGGTCAAAATTTTGGCTTAGGGAGCATTGTTGTAGTGATGGGAGTCAGTCATCATAACTATGGCGAGATACCATCAATAACGAAGAAATTGGGGTGTAGTTTGAAAATCCTCTCATCAACTGTTTAAACAAAAAGATACAAAGGAGATTTCAATACTTATTTCAAAATGTCCGTATAGTGATCGGTCATGAAAGAAAGTTGGCGTGTTTAGAAAACTTTATACCCGACGAGGTGAATACAGAGAATAAAAAAGGTTCGTAAGTTAATAATGGCCTCATTGGTAGAATATACAAGCATGGTCGGGGAAATTCGACTAGAACGAATGGTACTGTTGTCGTTAATATCGTGCATTTACAATTTGATATCAAAGCTTCCATGAGAACGAAGCCAAGAGGGTTGAAGAACCTAACCGAAGGATAACACTGGAATTAACAGTGCGAGTAAGGCACCATAAGAGGGGATACCCAGTAAAGGAGCCATTTTAATATTTGAGATTAATATAATTCCTACCAGGTGATGGTGGATTCAGTTAGGGCCGTCAAGGCCAGAAATAAGTCCCATCGGGGCGATGGAGCCAAAGGGACAACGAGGTTAACAATTAGGGTTAAGACTATTAGATCCATGAGAAGGATAACCTCGACATGTCCAGTGGGGCCAAAGAAAGGGGAATGACATAGATAGGTGTCTTATATGTAAAGAGTAGGAACACATGTGTCGATTTTATTCTTAGTTAATTGGGGGACAAGGATGGGATGCCCAGTAAGGGAAACCGTTATAAGAAGTTTTGGGTTCGATTGGGGTGAGAGTGTTATGTTCGAAAACTATTTTCACTTCCAGTGCGATTGGCAATTGAATGCATCAATTTTATCTCGGGGTGATTGGGGTATGTTTAGTGTGACATGAGCTAGTCACAATAATTTATTAGTACTTGATTCTCATGTGAAACGGGTTTAGTAGATGTATCTTTAACCAATATAGTGTGTGTATATATATCGTTGAGTTAGTGGGGCTCTCTTTAGTTCCATCTGTAGGGGAGCAGGTGCGAACACTGAGAGGATTTTTTTTATGAGGATAGTTCATTTTGAGAGGTGATATTCGAGGTATGGTTTTATCCTAGGTACGAACTGTTAAGTGATGGTGGGCGGTTATAGCAAGACTATCGTGTTCGCTATTTTGGGACATGATGTATATTTTTGCGATGTGTAAATTGAAAGGGGGTGAAGCTCATGACGATAATTTTTATGAAGTAGACTTCAAATAGTACACTTTTCTAGTTACATTAGATCCCAATGCATAGGAACTTTTACTGATGTGATGTAGGGTATATCAGGTTCACCCTGGATAGGAGAGTTTTTAGGTCATTTTTGTTTACATGCTGAGAACTTAGTGATAATGAGAGCATCATATCGTGTGATGCCTTGAGAGACATGGGCATAGATGATTTGATTTATGTGTTGGGAGACATAACTGGTCATGTCTTAGTTATGTGCCTTAGACCCATGAATTGCAATGATCGATAATGCTAGGGGATAGTTCAATGGGGAAAGTTCTTTGAGCTTCGTTGCAGGATGTTACACTCATGGACCTTAATAAATTGAAATGATCGATAATGCTAGGGGATAGTTCAATGAGGAAAGTTCTTTGAGCTTCGTTGCGGGATGTTACACGCATGGACCTTAATAAAAAATGAGAGTAGTGAGACGTTGTTATATTCTAGTGCATAGATTTTGAATGTTAAATTATTAAACGTGTAAAAGAAACACTTTAAGCTGAGAGCTATTATGATATATGGCCAGTGGAGACGTGGAGTGTTGTGAAGGAAGTACCGAGAAAACTTATGTAGCATAAGTTAATGGGTGGGTTAGTATCTAGAAGAATTAAATTGCAATTTGTGGAGTATTGAGAATACCTGTATGATATATCCACGCCGAGAGTGCGGAGTTGAGCTTGATATAAGTACGTTACGTACGAGACGTTAGTGATATTTATGCTGGGATATTTGGGCTATCGTATATAATATGGTGAGATTTGGTGTTTTCTATTTCGAGGTATGATTTACTTATGCTAGTTACCACCTAAAAGAGGGTCTAGTCTATATATACGTGTATATATGTTATCATGTGTTGCATAATAAACTTACATGAAAGTTTTTGTTTTGTTATATTTAATTCGGGAGAGTAGGGATGTTTACTGATGGGATTCAGGATGGATAAGGCTTATTATCGAGCGTGGAGATATAGCTCGTGATTGATTCGCGCTAGGTAACTAGTAAAAGCAAGGGGCGCCGTATTGTATGATGTCTTTTGTAACATGATAATGGACGGGAGTACTTTTATGTTAGGAGACAGGAATTTGGGAGTACATGTTATGGTTTGAGGGCCTAACGTATCTCAACTACCAACAATGTTAGGTAGTAGTGTATGGGGGGGGGGGGTCCTTGTTTGGATTTCACTTTGTGAGATGTCCCACTCATGACACTTAGCACAACATTGGAAGTGGGGAGCTATATGGTCATTAGGACATGGATTTGGTGTCACACCCCTCTCATTGAGATACCGAGTGATCACTCCTATATGTAATTAAACATGAATCTCAAACGGATCATCCTTAGCATCACTATCGAAATTTTATCAAAATTACTAACTACCTAGTATTCATGAGCTGATGCCAAATTTCAAATCTTTATTAATCCAGGAAAAATAAATTACGGGAAATAAATTAACACCATCCATGCTAATAGAATCAATCATCACCAATAATGAAAATGTCTTGCCGAATTTACCATCGGCTAAAATCCAACATCAATATAAAGACAAATAATAATAAATCTCATAGAATTTAAAATGAAACACTAAATAAAAATTGGAAGCAACATGCTCGAAGTATCTGATAGGAAATCCCTATACTAAGAATGAAAGAGATTGAAGAGCCTATCCAAATCTTGCAACATCCACATATGCTGTAGCAACGAATCCTTGGGCTAAATCAAGTCTGGAGTCCCTGTGGCTGGACACCTAAAAGGTTTTGAAAATATTTTATAGCAAGGGTTAGAACCCAAAACATTTTGAAAATATTTAGCAAATGATTAACTTGCAGTAATATAAAATGCATGAATGCACTTCATATTTAAGTTAGTGTCGCACTCCCTTGAGGACATCCTCACCCCTCCTTTAATGTGCACACCTAACGCCTTATTTATATATCCCCTAGTCATTTGCCCCATAGCTGGATAATAGATATAACCTTTTTCAACCACCCTACTCTAACCGAGTATGACTAAATATATGATTTATAAGTTATTACTAGCACTAACTTAATTAATCATTTTCCTTGTTAAATTCATATAACTTTCAGACCCGTTATACACATAATACAATTCACGTCATGTATTAAATTACCCGTATATAATTATTTATCCCATTATATACGTATAACCATATTACAACATTTGCACATATGTTGAATATATAAATAATAACCATACCCGTAAGTAATAACTCACCGGATGTATTCTCTAAAGTGCTATCCCACTAGATGTACTTGCATAACCTAGTTACCCCAAGTTAGAATCGCTCACTAACTTGGCCAAAAATATTAACATATTGGAGGCGGTCATATTCCTTCCCTGAAAGTGAGATAAGCCCCTCACCCACATAACGGGCGATATGACCTAGGGATATACTCGCCCTACTCCTCAAGCTAGGGGATTCACCCACTTCGTGCAACCTCCCTTGATAGCACTCGAGTATATTGAATGATATCTAATCACTGATATTTATAATCACACACCATATATATACTATCACACATTGTATATATAATTATTAAAAATCCCGGCTTTATCGTGTGCCACATCCAAAACACTAGCCTATATATAAACCTTGAGTTTATGGTCCAACTGTAATTATTAATTAATCGGCACATTAATTAATTCAATTATTTTTGGTGTCGCCCAACCAATGTACTTGGACTCGCTCTCGTGGCCCGAAATTAAATATCACCCGAGTCTAATCCCCGACTCCAAATTAATTAGTTTTCTTCCATAATTAGTTTAATTGATTAGTGTCACCCTACTACTATAGCCGAACCTATTCACCCAGTCCGTTATTTTATTCCTAAGAATTTATTTCTCAAATTTCATTCGTAATGCATCTTACTTAATTTCCCCACCACTCCCAATTACATTCACTTGTAACTGTTAGGAATTACCCCCCCCCCCCCCCCCCCATAATTGATTTTCTTCTTTTAATTATGCTAGTTGGAAATTGCAACTAAGAATTCTACCCATATCAATCCCAATGCCAAATTGTCAAAAAACCTGAAGGGTCGATCGATCAACCCCCAATCGTCGATCGATCGATCGAACATGTGGCCATCTTCTCTGACTCCTTGTTTCCACCATTAACAAACTTATCTACTTTCTGACCTTTCCCCTGGTCTAACCCAAACACAATCAATACCATAACTACATAGGAACTTGATCAGGGCCTCTTATAGAGCTTCAAACTTGGATTAAATCTTGCGAATTTTCTACTTTTCTAATTTGGGGAAATTTCTGGTTTTTTCACTCGTTAAGTATAAATCCATACATTTATCCCAAATTCGTCCATAATTACTACTGGGTTTTAACATTCAAATCAGATATTCATCTCAGAATCATGAAACACAATTAATCCTTTCTTTGAATTGCATTCAAGAGTTCCATTAACAAAAACCCCATTTTGTACCTATTTATACCCACAACGGATTCTGGTTTACACATCACAAAAATATGAATTGAAAATCATAATTTAACATCACAACAAGTTAACCACTTGCCTTTTGGGTTCGTAGAGTCTGATCCATTGGTGTAAAGGCAAGTTTGATGATGAGCGCACCCAATTTTGTTCCTAACCTTGTCTCCAAAAAGGATCCCCAATGACTCTAACTTCTTTCTATGGCTTTGTCTCAAAGACTAAGGTTTTAGATTGTTGTTTCTGCTGTTTCCCTACTCTCAAATTTAGGTATTAAACACAAATCCCATTTTTAGTCTAATGGACCAAGCTCGAGTGGCCCAAATACACTCGTGTGGGCCCGACTATGCCTAAAAATGCCCTAAGACCTTACTACCCCCGGGTACTCTTTTTCGACTATCTCGGCCCATCCGAACTCAATCGTGCACTCAAAAATTGCATTTGAATTAATTTATAAAATTTCTTATCTCACACCTAACTTAGTCTATATTCGACTCCCGACTGAGATAAGTATGTCCCACGTCACTAATACACTTTATGACGAAATAATTAATTACTATACACTTAGTAATTTAATTCCCATAAATATTAACCATTTATTCTCCCGATTAATATTTATATAATAATTTCATAATTAATTCAATTAAATTACGACACACAAGTAATTTAAATTTTACTCAAAATTATTAATTTTTAAATGTATAAAATAAATGGAGTTAAATTTGGTACCTTGGTTATTATACATATTTGTGTTTATAACTTTGAGTTGAAAGTTATATTACGAGTTAAGTTTAGTAGAGCCGGGTAACATTCATGCAGATGAGCATGGGTACAGGGTGTATGGACGCCCTGGGTAATTAATTTACTTTTAATATAATTCGCGATTAGAAGGTGGTAGAGATATGTGTAGCGATCTTAGAGGCATGTGAGTAGGGAAGTCTTCGAGGCTTGAAGTACTAGACTTATCTTAATTTTGAGAATGAAATTACTTTGTAAGGGGGAAGTAAGTAATACCCTATATTTTTGAGAATATAGAATATATTTAATTTGGTGATATAGGATTTAAATTTTCTGGAGGATTTAATTAATTCAGTGAATTAAGATTTAATTAATTCAAATTATTTTTAAAATTTACATGTGTCGTAAATTGAGGTCATGGTTGGAGAATTTTAGTAAAGAGACTCGGATGGCGATTCTGAGCGCACGGTTGATTCCGAATAGGTCGAGATAGTCATAAAAAAGTAACCGGGGGTAGTAATTGGGTCGCGAGGAATTTTTAGGCCTCACACGGGGATGTTCGGGTCATCTGGGCTTGGTCCATAGGCCTAATTTTGGGATTATCAATATAAAACCTACATTAGGGAGTTTGCCGCTCTCACAACTCAGTAAGAAAACCCTAGTTATGCATCGGAGGAAAGAGGGAGAAATTTGGAGAGTTTTTGGGAGCCAAATCAAGAAGAGATGTGTGTTCTTCGTGAAATCTTCATCTGCATAAAAGGAAATCACACCTTACAAATTTATCCAGGCAAGTAGTTAAACTTTCTTTCAATTTAATTGCAGTATTATGACTCATATCATGGTGGGTGTAATGGAAATTCGTTCTGGTTGGGTTTTACATGAAAAATGGGCAGTTATAAATATGGACATCTATGTAGATTGAGGGTTGATTAAGGTTGTGTCATGACTCAAAAGTGTTAGAATTTAATTTATATGCATAAACGGGCAATTGATATTGTTAATTAGGATTATATAATTGTAGTTAGGTAAACGATTGAAAGAAAAGCCTTGAATACCCAACTCGCAAATTAGTGGATAAAATCAAGAATTGATGAGGGTTAATGATGTTTTAGAGGGTTTAAATCTGCTGGAAAATGTTTAAATTAGTAGTGGTTAATTTTGGGCCAAAAATTGGAGTTTGAGGAATCCATCCATGGAGTACGAACATAGTAGCAAGACGAAGGGGCCAAAAACTAAGAAGGTTATTCGAACGACATGGGGTGTCGTTCGAACGACGTTGGTGAATTCAACCTAGTTCGTCCTTTTTTTTATACGACCTGAGGCTTGTTTGGGATTCCCCATTATTGTCTTTGATTAGTCCCATCCTTAGCTTTGAATTTTTTGGGATCAAACCTTGATACAGTTAGCGGACAAGAGAGTAAAAAAGGAAAAATCATAATTCAGTTAAAATATTTAGAGCATTGGGAAATAGGGTTTAAGATATATCTTATTTAGATTGAGTGAAGTAAATTGGGTGAAGTAAATTCAAAAGGTCAAAGTACGGACCAAGTTAGGGAGTTCGGGCATTATGGTTGCGTGACACCACTTGGATAAAATTAATTGAGGTGAAATTAACTGAATTAAGGGTCGGGGATTTGACTCCGATATTTTCAGGCTAGTGCTACTGGAATTAGGCACGGGGTAGTCGATTTAATTTACTATAGAGATATGTAATAAGTTATCGAATATTAAATTTAATGAGAGGTATTAAACTTAATAGTGGGATTTTGTGTAATAAATTCTAAAGGGCGAAGATACGTACCGAATGAGTGAGTTAGAGTACCGTAGTTGGGTGACACTTCTTAAATAATAAAATAATTAATGTGATTAATTAAATTAGAAGTCGGGGTATAGACTTGGGTATTTTGGGCTAGTTCTAAAGGTGTTAGACACGGGTTAGTCGGACTTTTATTATATATATATGTATACGGTTAGTGTGATAATATATATATATATATATATATATATATATATTTATTTATTTATTTGTGTGCATTATAGATATAAGTGTGGATGATATTTATACAAATATATCTCTCTATAGTGCTATCATAGGAGGTTGCATGATGTGGGTGAAGCCCCTGGCTTGAGGAGTAAGGAGAGTCTAATTCCCTGGTCATAGTGTCTAGTATTTATATGTTGTGATTCTTTTGGGGTGAGATATCTTGGGTATGATTCAGTCTCACACTCCGGGAACTATGATCGCGTGCATTTTGCTTATTATTATTTTTACCCAAGCTTGAGAGTGAGTTCGCTCCGGGTTGGAGTGAGCATACCTGGAACATGATAGCATTTTAGAGAAAGCATCCGATGAGTTATTACTCAGAAATGGATGGCTATTATACAAAACTTGTGTGTGAATGTTGTAGTATATTTGTACGTATATAAGATGAGTTGATAATTATATGCGGGATTAATAAATAAGTGTGAATATATTTCTTATATAACTAGTGTGGAATTTATATGATTTAAAAAGGGGTTTCCTATATAACTAGTGTGAACGCTATATGATTCAATATAGTTGAACCGATTAGTAAATTAGTGATTAAATAACTTAATAATAAAAGTAAGAATACTCGGGTTAGAGTAGTGCAGTAGAAAGAGGTGTGATGCAGTTAGTTAGGTGGGGTAGCATAACTAGGAAGGTTAGACGGTAAGCGTTAGGTGCGAACATTAGATGAGCAGTGAACTATACCTCAAGAGGGCGTGACGCTAGCTTAAAAATGAAGAGTGTGCATGCTTATTTAATTTTTTCAACTTAAATGCTTGCTAAATATTTTCAAAATGTTTTACTTAGGTTGTGACCCATGTAAAAATCTTTTTCTAAACCTTTTAGGTCTCCAGCCACAAGGACTTCCAGTTTGAGGATTCTATCCAGGGATGTGCAGCTACATCTCATGTGGAAGTTGCAGGACTTTGATGTAGACGCTTTGTTCATTTATTCTTAATGTATGATCTTTACTTCAGTACTCATTCGGGCATGTCGGACTCAAATTTAGTATTTAGTTATTTATTTGACCTTGTTTATCCAGATTATTATTTCAGCTTACTGTTATATTTTATTATTGGACCGACAGTTGATTCGGTCATCTTTATTCATATTATTCATCTGTGTTGGATTCAGCTACCAGTTTGTGTGGATGGTTTAATTATTATTTATTCCCGCATATTATTAATTATTGCAAGATAAAATTTGACATCGGTCTATTTAAATTACTAGGTGGTTGGTAAGTTAAGAATATGCTTTTGATAGTGATGCTAAGAATGAGCCATATGAGACCAACATTTTATTTTGATCACGGGCTGGCCACCTGGTATTTTAGTAGGTGGGGATCACATATTTTTTGGAGTAGTTGTACGTTAACCATTTTTCATACGTTTTATGCTAGATATATGACTAATAGGTAAACTTTGTTATTGTTGAAAGTTTTTAGGTATGGTAATAGTGAGTGTGTGATTGTACTGTTGGATATTTTACTGGGTAGGGCTAGGTAGTACCCCGTTATGTTATTTCTTTAGTTAAGTCACTACACCAAAAATCGAAAATGGTCACAGAAAAGGGGTCACGACCAAGAGCCGTGATCGACTAGTCACGACCCAAAGCCGTGACTACATGCAAAATGAGCGTGACCAATTCCAAGACCCAGTATGGTCATGGATCAACTTGTATGTGGTCACGGCCTTCAACCGTGACTTGCATGGGTCACGGCGGACAATCGTTACCCAATCGTAACCATTATGGAGCCAAGTTTCCCGCCAAGTATGGTCATGGATGGTGTCACGACTGATGGCCGTGACCAGAGACCCAAATACATCACTATAGTCACGGCTTAGGACCGTTACCATCTTGAGGATTGAGTCACGACTTTTGACCATGACCATGGTCTTGTTTCCACAGTGACGTGTTAAAAATAAAGGGGTCACGTCATGGGGTCACGACCCTAAGATGTGACCATGGTATTTATACTAAAAAAACAAAGAACATATTTTCATTTCCCTCGAAAACTTCTAAACACTTATTTCCCTCCCTCGCTCTGGTGATTTCATTTCCCTCGAGCTCAATCTCAAAGGTAATCCCAACCCTAGTTATTTCATTGTTATTTATTTCACTATGTGCGTGTATTTCTGTGTGTGTATGTGTGTGTGTGTGTATTTGTGTGTGTATTTCTCTATGTGTGTGTGTGTATGTGTGTATATAATCTCAAACCCTTATTAATTATTTCATTGTGTGCGTGTATTTCCAAACCCTTATTATTTATTTCATTGCGTGTGTGTATACATGTGTGTATTGTGTACGTAGGTGTGTACACTACTTGAAAAATGACAATTAAGGACACAAGCATTAAGGACAACATTTCAGATGTCCTTTTAAAAACGCATAAGGGATAGCAAAATTTGGTTGTCCTTTATAATAACTCTAAAAGGACAACAATTTTTCTCCTGTCCTTAATAACAGTCTAGAAATAGTTTTAAGGACGATAAACAATTACTGTCCTTTAAAATAACTCTAAAAGGACAGTAAAATACCGTCCCTTAAAATAATTCATTTCTCTCTTTTATTTTTTTGTTCCATCTCTTTTAAAAAAGAACAACATTTTATTCCCATCCCTTACAAGACATTAAAATGGACAACAATTTACTGCCCCTTAAAATAATTTATTTCCCATTTTTTTTATTAATTATAGCAAAAAAGACAATATTTTATTACCATATATAAAAAAGGACAGCAATTTACCGTCTCTTAAAATAATTTACTTTCCCCTTTTTATTAATTAAAGCAAAAAGCACAATATTTTATTAGTGTCCCTTTTAAAACATCCAAAAGGACAGCAAAATGCCGTCCTTTAATGTAGGTCAAAAAACATCCAAAAGGACAGAAAAATGCCGTCCTTTAAGATAGGTCACAAAAAAAACCCACAAAATACACTGCCAAACTCAAACCCCGCTCTTTTCCCTAAACCCAACCCGCTCATTGTTTCCATCTCTCCACTCAAGATTCTCTCTCCTCTCATCCGATCTCTTTCTCTCACCCATCTCCAAGCCCTCTCCGGCTACAAACCTAGACGTTGACCCGCACACCTCTCCCTCTCTCCTCCGCCGTCGATCCACCCACAAAACCACCTCTCCCTGCTCCGGCGTCGACCACCCACACACCCACCTCTCTCTCTCTCTCCATCTAGCAAGAAGTGACGGTGTTAGGGCTTCTCATTTTTCGGCCAATCTAGGCGCCTCGCTGTTTGCGATCTTCCCAACCCTCTTCTTGTGTGTGAAGAGGGTTGGGAAGAGAGATGGGGTGATTAATCGATTACGAAGTTGGTGTTAATGTGGAGAGAGCGAGAGATGTGTTGGAGAGGAATAGGTGAATTGAAAAGGGACAAGGAGTATTATGGTGTGTGTTTAATTTTAGAGCGGTGCTAGGCTTATGGGCCATGAGCACACTCTTCTTAGTACACATTGGTAGGTGTCATTCTTTTATTGGATTTTTTTGTTTTGAGAAAATATGGTATAGTTTTAATAAGTCTTTTTTTGTGTTTTTTATTTAAGAAAAAAATGTTCTAATAGAAACAAAATATTTTTCACAAATTAAAAAAAAGATATTATTAAAAACCACTATTTTAATATAATAAATATTTTTTTTGAGAAAAACTGTTTAAAAAAATAAAAATTAGTTTAGTATAAATAAAAAAAAATTTACATTTTTAAACAGTTTTAAGAAATAAAAAATTTGTTTTAAATATTGTAAAATTAAAATAAAAATTAAGTTTAAAAATAAAGGGTGTCGCTAGCGCGGACTTTTAAAAATAAAGGAATATTGGGTAAATGGGTGTTTGAGGGACTAAATGATTTAAAAATAATTAAAAATACAAGTTTAAAAATAAGGGGTACCGCTGGCTCGCACTTTTAAAAATAAGAGAATATTTGGTAAATGGTTGTTTGAAGGACTAAATGAGTTAAAAATAATTTTAAAAAATTAAGTTTAAAAATAAGGGGTGTCGTTGGCGCGGACTTTTAAAAATAAAAGAATATTTAATAAATGGGTGTTTGAGGGACTACATGAGTTAAAAATTATTTTAAAAAATTAAATTTAAAAATAAGAGGTGCCGCCGGCACGGACCTTTAAAAACAAGAGAATATTGGGTAAATGGGTGTTTGAGGGACTAAATAAGTTGAAAATAATTAAAAACATAATTTTTTTTAGATTAGTTTTTTGATGCAAAAATACATAAATTATTTTAAATGTTGTAAAATTAAAAAAATGAGTTTAAAAAATAAGGTATGCCACTGGCACGGACCTTTAACAATAAGAGAATATTGATTAAATGAGTGTTTGAAGGACTAAATGAGTTAAAAATAAATTTAAAAATAATAATTCCTTAATAAAATAGTTTTGTTCTTAAAAAGCCTATTCTAATTTTAAAACTGTTTTTTTCTCAAAGTTTGAAGAATTACTTTTTTAAAATAAAAGTTCAAACCTTCCAAATGTATCCAAAATAATTTTTTTTAAAGAGTTGTTAAAAAAAATGAGTTTAAAAATACAGGAGTTGTCGTTGGCGCGGACCTTTAAAAATAAGAGAATATTGGCTAAATGGGTGTTTGAGGAACTAAATGAATTAAACATAATTTTAAAAAAAAAAACTCTTATTAGAATAGTTTTTTTTTCAATATATTTTTATTGAAAATATAGATTTTTAGTTTTTATTGAAAGAGTTATAAACATTTTACCTTTTATAAACATTTTTAAAAACAATTAAGAAGTTGTTTTTTAAAGTGTTGAAATGTTTTTTTTAAAATAGTTATTTTTTTTTATAATCTTAAAACAATTATAAAAAGTAAAAACAATTAAAAAAAACGACTTCAACTGAGTGCCGCTGGCGCTGATATCGCGATTGATTAGTGCCGCTGGCGCAGGCCCACATTCAACAAATGATGTGGCTCTGTGCCAGCGACACTAATTAATAGCAATATCATGTCAATAAATATAGTTTTTTTTATTTATGAAAAAAATAATTTTTTAATATTTATTTTAATAAAAAATTGTTTAATTTGAGTTCTTAGGTTCGTGATTGATTAGTGTCGCTGGCGTGGTCTCAAATTCTATAAATGATTTGAGTCCGCACTAGCGACACTAATCAATCGCGATATCATGTCAATAAACATAATTTTTGTTTTACTTTTAATAAAAAACTGTTTAATTTTAATAAAAAAAAACTGTTTAAGGGTCCGGGAATGTGGGTCTGCGCACTAATCAATCGCGATATCATGTCAATAAACATAGTTTTTTTAAGTTACGAAAAAAATATTTTTTTAATTTTAATTTTAATAAAAAAGTGTTTACTTTTAATTAGAAAAATTGTTTGCTTTTAATTAATTTTTTATATTAATAGAAAAACTATTTTTTTAATGTAATTGTTTTTATATCAATTGTTAGAAACAAAATAATGAGAAACTGTTTTTATTTATGTCCAGCTATAGTTACTCTTGGTTTTATAAGTTAAAAAGCCGTTTTTTTTTTTTTTTTTGAGAAAGCTTTGCCAACTTGGCCACCCTGTACTAAGTAGGTACTTAGGGCTGGTTAGAGGAGCATTATTCTTAATTTTAATCTGTTGTTCGTGCTTTTTTATTTTTTTCTATTATTTTTTTCCCTTTTTTTTAAAGTAACAAGTTAAGTTTTGAAATGTGGTTTTAGATAGAAAATAACTTGTTCTGTCAATATTTATATTTATGTTTGTTTTTATGTTTATGTCAATGAGAGAGATTCCTTTAAATGACTTATCAACATCCCATCACTTGCCAATTACATATACATGTTAATTTACTAATTTTTCTTATGGCTAACAGTTAATTGGTTATTACACAAATTTTAATACTCTCTCCGTGGGTCATCTCTAATTGATAGACACTTTCCTTTTCTGAACGTAATGGACAAACCAAATTCCACGATAATGAAGAAGACTTGATTTTGGAGAAACCTTAAAAATCTCTTGTTTTCAAATAGCTACGATTAATTTGGCGTGGAAGTAGTATATAAAAATTGATAGTTACGACTACTCATTTTTAAATAAAAGTCTTCAATTTTTCTTAGTCCGGATGTGGGCTGAAGCTTGTTGAATGGATAATAAACAGGAGAGAAGGGAAAATCAAGACATTACTTATTCTCGTTAGCATTACATTAACTAATTACGACTTTTGGCATTTAACAACAATATGTAGGTTTATTTTGCTGAAATATGCTATTTGAAATTAGTTTGTTTGAATATGCTTTTTGGAATAAGTGCAATCTTCTATTTAAATGGTATCTTGTAATCCGTTCTTTAATCATCATTGTCGGGATATAGCATCACATTATTGAATAGTATTTTAAATGGCCTTTTATATGTGTTAGTTCGAACAATAATGTAGTTAAATAATTAATCGTGGTTAAATAATTTATTAATTGGTCTTTTGTTTTATTTATAACTATCATTTAACCCGCGCGATGCGCGGGCGTTAGATAGAATAAAAAAAGATAAAATTGATAAGATAGATATTTTGTGAAATATAATATCTATAATATTTTTACATAATTGTGAGAAAAAAAATCTCAACCATTTTATGACAATAAAAGTAATATGCTCTAAAATATGTGTTGGACATACAAAATAAAAAAATGTGTAACTTCCTAGTGCACATTTATTGTATTCCCATTGAAATCTTTAACTCTGTAAATTTACTATTCTTATTTGTCAAAATAGGAAAAAAAAAAAAAGAATACATTAGTTCAGGAAGTATTCACGTATCTTTACACAAATGGTCTTCTAAATCACAATTAACAAATTAAGTAAAATATAAAAATATACACCAAACATTATACTTGATAATGGAGAAATGAATGGCAAGTATATGAACTTTCAACTCTTTAGTGAGCATAATATTGCAATATCCTTATTAAAAAGGCTATTAATAGTGACCAAATTAAGATGGAAAGGTTATAACTATAGAAGTCGTGAAACAGTTAACTATCCAGGTAAATGATGTACTTTCATGTACCTTCCTGAATGAAGTTTATCTAGACAAAAAGGTTTCCAAATGATTCAAATGCCTGCACATGGTAAGTAATTGATGTTAGACAATAAAAGTTATAAAAAGTTGAATCGTACACAGGCAGAGTATTTTGTAACACATATGTTTAAGAATGCCATCAAATGCATAAATTGTGTACGTATTAGTAAAGATTTGTTATAAAATTCTTAGACATGCAAGAATGCTTTATAGTGCACTAACGTAAAAAGTTATTTAATGTACGTTACCTATCATATATAAATAAAATCCAGAATACAAACGAATATGAAAAAGTTATTTCTATGCGAATAAATTAATTATTTGTTTAGTTAGGCCCCGTTTGGTTGTTCCAAAATTGTAAATTGCATCATTAATAAATTGATCAATTTACAAATTGATCAATTAATTGTGTTTGGTTTCATTAATGAAAGGGTTCATTAATTGCCCCATTTTAGCTCATGTGCAAAATCTGAAATTGGATCATTTCACAAAAAACGTGAAATGAATCCATTTGAAATAGGAGTCACATAAAAGTGCATGTCTCCTCTCCCTCTTCCCCTCTCTATTTTCCATCCCCCTCTCTCTCTCTCTATATATGTTTTTACCTTTTTTTCGTAGAATCTTAACATCAATTTCAAATTACCAAACATCGCGTAAAATTGGATTTAACTCATTTCAAATTCACTAATTCACAATGAACCAATTTACATAATCAAACAATTTGAGCAACCAAACTGGCCTTATATAATTGAATAGAATCCAATGCAGTAATTTAAACAGTGATTACGCAAAGATTAATCAAATAGTGGTAAAAAAATTCACCAAAAAGTACTCAAATATTCAATCAAATCATCATTATTCAAACAGTAAAATACTAATGATGCCCCATAATTTAGTGTCCCAAATTATTCTAGTAGCAATCATCCATAAAATGTTGAGAAAGACAGCGGAAGAAGATTAAGGGGCTGCCATAATAAAAAATAAACAAAAAAACAAAAAGGATGAAAAAGAGAGCTTATTCGAACAACCCTGACATGTTAGCGTCAGAATCTACATCCGGAGCGGTTAAAATCCCCGATCACAATAATAGGCTGGTTGATTTCTATAAATGTCGTCGATTGATATTTTACTTGCAACGTGCAAATATATTTCTATTTTCTTGCTATGTGCAAATATATGTCATGCTTCTTGCTGGATGAGCATAAATATCACCAAAAAACCAACCATTGTGCTATCTACAGAGGCAATAAATCGTGTCTGAAATGGGTAACTTCTTGATACTGAATGCTAGGCTTATTAGTGGCTGACTTAGGTAAGTAATTTTTTCGCCCAAGTTTTGTGATTAAGCACCACTATTCATCAGAAGTCGATTAAAGTAGTTTATAGTTCGTTTCCCATGAAAGAAAAAATAAAGCATTTTAATTTGTAAGTCTCTGGGAAAGAAACTAATGTACATAACTCTTAAGGTCGCTTGCACCAATCTAGAGCGATACACTATCTAGCCTAAAAAATTTCAAGTAAAGATAGACTAGCAAATGAAATTAAGGTCTCATATGGCAAAATGTATGTACATATGTCAAGAAAGTAAAGGAAAGTAAAGCATAAACTGTCACCATAATTGAAATAGAGCCACCTTTAAATCTTGCCAATATGTACTGATCTTAGTCCGAAACTCTAAATTCATGAATATATGTATCCTTTTGCACAAATTTTCCTTTTATATTTTCGTCAATACCGACGATAGTGTTCGATTGATCAAAATTAATCCTACAAATATATGATATTGCAGTATAGGAAAGGAGGCGATCATCCACTTCAAGAATGTATTTGATCACCGAATTCGATCTTTAAAGTCTTAGTTATGTCAATCGTAAAACAGTGTTTATTACTCGCATATGGAGGTAGAACGAAAATATTTGCGAATAGCGAAAAAAGAAAAATTGAAAATAGTGGCATAGACGCAACATTCTTATTTTATATATAGTCAAATTGTTACCTTATCTTGGTTGCTCCACAAAGTTTAGCGATAGAGACCAAATTTCCAGTGACTAATGCCTTCACAAAGCGAATAAATTATGAAAGGATATCAAATTGGAACTTGTACTATTCATAAAGATTTGAGAGTTTTAAACTTTAGTACCTAATGTTATAAAGGTAATAGAGGATGCATACCACTTGAATTTTACTTTTTTCAAAGCATGCTATTAAAGTTTTAATCATTATTAGGTATAGCAAACTCACATTACATTCTTAAACAGTTGAGTAAGAGCAGGAATGAGAAAACTTCAATATCATTAGGACAAATGCATTAGAATGACATCAAATTCATAATATAATTACAAATGCTAAAGCATATGTTCTCAAATTATTTAACAGGTAAATTTGCTTAAGAATGAAATATAACATGCACCTGAATCAATTATTATATCCCTAATAGTGTTGCTATCCACTTCAAATCTAGAGAAAATCCAGATTTTATGAGACATGTTATTGATTGCTTCCTCGCAGTTGAGTTTGTACTTAAGATTGAGCAATTGCTTTTCAGCAGACATGGGCTCCAAGGTGGCAAATAATGAAGTTTTATACGAGTTCCAAAGATGTAAACCTCCTACAGTACCTTTCTTTGAAGCTCCTCAGGCATTCTAATAAAGCAGATTTATCATTGATAAAGGGACAAAGATGAGTGAATTTTCCTCTTTGAAGAGGATATTATAATGCGTTTGAAGAGAGGATCAAAATTTGGTTTGGTTTTGGTATAAGCTTTCCCCATCAAAACTTCATTAGAATGATGATCAGAGGGGTTAGAAAGCTTCAATAAGACTTAGTTTCTAAATTGCTTTTCCCTAACAATTTTCTTTTTAATATATAAAGAGAGGATTGGACGTTTTATATAACCTTAAGATTATAACAAACTCCTTTTCCATACTACATCCCACACAACACCTATCTATAAATAGTTCCATTCACTCTTCACACGGCTTTTGTAAAATCCCCAAACACATATACACACACCAACCTCCATATTATCGCATATATTATATCTCCACATGTAGCTATAAAATCATTTTTAAGAACACACTTTTGGCTTCATATAATAAGTCAAATTGAAATTAATTCAGATTTCCTGCTCTTGCCCCATATCTTTAGTGTGTTTTTATGTGTAGATTATTGATAAAATTATTCTACAATGTACAGGGAGAGATGACTTCAATTTCTACTTTACATGATTAAAAAACTAACCTACCTAACATTATTATATATAAAATCCTAATGTTTTATCTAAGAAAATCTTTATAAAATTCATTTTCTTATATGCACCACATTAAATAAAACACTAACATAAATTAATTAAATGAATTTAATATACATTATTCATAAATTAATAAAATATTCATTAAACAAAATCCACCAATAGTAAGAATTATGTATGAATCCTCTTTGTTATATATATATATATTTAAAAAAAAAAAAGCGTAGAACGAAAAGGGTAGGACGAGTTTCTATAGCTAGATGCGAGATTGAAGGATCCTGATGTAGTTCTGATTTCACAAGAGGAGAACAATTGAGGTGCTTGGGAAGAAGTAAAAATGCAAATGAAATCTGGTTAGTCTCAAACTCTCTTTAAAAACTGCAGCATTAAGTGGCAAAATGACCTGAAATAGCGGCAAAAAGTAGCAGAATGTAAAATGACTTAGTTTATGAGCTTATTTAGTTAAATTGGTGGAAGGGATTTATTGGTGGTTTGGTTTGGAATTTGCTGTTGTTGTTGATTTTATTTTAAATGTTAAAACAAGTTGGATTTAATTAATAAACAAAGGAAATTCTGTCGAAGTTTTCTAAAATTAATAAACGTTCTAAATGGTTAAAAACATGCCGTTAGAGGGCAAAAATCCAAAATAGGCCTCAAACGGCCCCGCGAGAAGTACAAACACCTCGTACGGGACCAAAGTAACTCATAAGAACTGACCGCATTGTCACGGGACTCTCGATTTGAGAATACCATGATAATTTGAAAATATCTAGACTTAGGCTTAAAGCATGTCGTTAGAGGGTGAAACCCCAAAACAGGGTCCGAACGATCCCGTAAGAGGTGTGAATACCCTCCACGGGACCAATATAACTCGTAGGAACTGATCGCGTTGTCACGGGACTCCCGAAATGTGAAATTGACTACAATTTGAAAAAATCTAGACATAGGCTTAAAAACATGCCTTTAAAGGGAGAAAACTCAAAACAATCCCCAAACGGTCCCGTAATAGGCACGAACACCTCGCATGGGACAAATGTAACTCGTAAGAACTGACCGTGTAGTCACTGGACTTCCGATTTGAGAATTTGATGACATTTTGTAAAAATATTAACTTAGGCTTTTAAACGGCGAAAACCCAAAACAACCCCAAACAGTCTCGTGAGAGGCGCCAATACCTCGCTCAAGACCAATGTAATTCATATGAACTAACCACATAGTCACAAGACTCCTTGTTTGATAATATGATGATAATTTGAAAATATCTAGAATGAGGCTTAAAAACATGCTGTTAGATGGCGAAAATCCAAAACAGCCCCCAAATGGCCCCGTGAGAGGCACACACACTATGCACGTGATCAATGTAACTCGTAGGAATTGACCGTGTGGTCACGGGACTCACGATTTGAGAATATGTCGATAATTTGAAAATATCTAGACCTAGGGTTAAAAACATGTCGTTAGAAGGCGAAAATCCAAAATAGACCCCAAACAACCTCGCGAGAGGCACGAACACCTCGTATGGGACCAATGTAACTCGTAGAACTGACCGCGTGGTCACGAGACTTCTGATTTGAGAATACAATGATAATTTGAAAATATCTAGACTTAGGATTAAAACTTGCCTTTAGAGGGCGAAAACCCAAAATAGGCCCGAAACGACCCCGCGAGAGGCACGAACACCTTGCACGGGACCATTGTAACTCGTAAGAACTTACCGGATTGTCATGGGACTCTCGATTTGAGAATACGAAGATAATTTGAAAATATCTAGACTTAGGATTAAAACATGCCGTTAGAGGGTGAAAAATCAAAATAACCCTCAAACGGTCCCGTAAGAGGCACAGACACCCCGCACGGGACTAATGTAACTTGTAGGAACTGATCGTGTAGTCACGGAACTCCCGGTATGTGAAATTGATGATAATTTGCAAAAATCTAGCCTTAGCTTTAAAAACATGCCTTTAAAGGGAGAAAACTAAAAAAAACACCAAACAGCCCCATAAGAGGCACCAACACCTCACACGTGATCAATGTAATTCGTAGAAACCGATCGCATGGTCACGAGACTCTCTATTTATGAATATGTCGATAATTTGAAAATATATGGACTTAGGTTTAAAAACATGTCGTTAGAGGGAAAAAACCCAAAATAGGTCCCAAACGACCTCACGAGAGGCACGAACACGACCCCATGAGCGGTGCCAACACCTCGAACGGTACCAACGTAGCCTGTACGAGCCGACCGCATGGCCATGGGACCCTCGGTTTGAGAGCACGACCTATATTTTAGAATGCCTACATGGGTCCCATGATCGCGTGGTCACGGGACCCTTCGATTTGAGAGCACGAGACCCCTGATTTGAGTGCACAGAACCTCCTCGCGGTCACCCAAAGAGCACTTGTAGCAATTAACCGATTAGCCTCCTGATTCGAGGATTTTTTTAATTATTACAGTAAATATATTCACCGCCCAAATCCGTGATAATATTTTATGAACAGAAAGTATAGTCACGACCCAAAGCTATGTCAATATTTTATGCACAGCAGGGATGGTCACAGCCTTAAGCTGTGACAATATCATATATACATTAAGTTTGGTCACGGACTTATGCCATGACACATATGGATAGCATAGAGAACTAGTCACGGTGGAAGTCCGTGACCACCTTGTCTTTAATCGTGAACTGGTCACAAATTTGGGTCGTGACCACACATACAATTGTGTGACTATGAGGTATCCGTGATGGGTCAGGGATTTGGGCCTTGACCACCTGAATTGGTCACACTCGAATTGGTCACGGACGAAATCCGTGACCCACCATTCCTGGTCAGGGATAAAGTCCGTGACCATTAGCCCAGTTTTGGTGTAGTGGGTGTTAGACTAGGTGATGATTTTTGGTAGGTATTATTCCTAGGTGATAGACTAGGAAATACTTATGGTTTGGTGATCGTTAAGTATGGGAATAGGGATGATTTTAGTTATGATGCCTAGCTGAGACTAATTAAAAAATAAAAGAACTTGAGTAAGATATAATAATTAAGGCCAAAGATAATCAAAGGGTATGCATCACAAGTATGTGTAGAACCAATGGAAAAGGATCGACTGGCTATAGTGACGTTTGTGTATATTGTCATCATAAGTATGTATAGGGCTAACAAAATTGCGTTGACTCGATATAGTGACGTTTCATGGGTGGAACATCACGAGTATGTGCAGGGCTAATGAAATTGGGATGACTACTACAATGATGGTTGTGTGTGTGTGTTGTTGAGATTTTAATTATCCTGAAAGTATGTAAAGGACCCATAGAAAGTTAAAATGGCTATAGTGTCGTCGTATAAATAAGTTTATCATATAATTTAATTGAGTAAAGTAAAGGTTTAAATCTAATTCAGTTTTGAAGTAACATAATTGTACTTGGGTAGTGGGGTGATTTATTTTATATTGGTAGTTAGTACTATTTGACATTACACACATCTTTTTATATCATTTTTAATTTAATGTACTCTATTGGGATATTTATCTCGTATAATTCTTGTCCATGGATTCTCAGATCGTATTTGGGAGGAGTAGCTAGTATTCATGCGTCAGGCTCTAACTCATTACCTTGACTAACATTTCAGGTTTTGTTGCTTGAGTAGCTGCCTAGGATTGATTAAAGATTCATGGAGTTGTAATTGGAATTATTTTTTATTACTTTAGTAGCTTAGTTTTCCTTTCCATTCATAATTTATGCGACTATCATTTATGGATTTTTCATGGGTCATTCGATTTTAAAATTATTTACGATTTTTTGTTGGAGATTTGTAGTTGGATTAATCATTTGAGCATTAATGTATCGTTTGGAGTTGATATTTGTTCCTTGGAGTTATCATAGTGATGGATTTTATTATGGTGCTTATTTTTATTTGTTGAACTAATTTCAAATTATATCTTGTGAAAAAGTTTTTATGTCTCATATTTTTCTCACATGCTGAGAATAGGATTTTAAGTTTGGCATTCAGCGCAGGTTGACAGAGGGGGCTGACCACTTGCAAGGCAAAATATGCGAGGTTTCACCATTATTATTAGAACATTATCTTAGTTCTCGAAGGTTTTGAGTCTGTTATAAATTTTGTGTTGCCTATCTTTAATTCATGTTAATGATTTTTACTCTTTAGTTCTTTTGAGTATGATGTTGTTTGTTCCCGTCTTTTTAGATAGTAAACACTAGGAGATCTGCAGACAGGAGAAAATGCTGAATTTCTCGTCCCGTAGTTTAGGAGAGGGAGGGTAAGTTTCTTTTGGGTGTCGAAGAGTTAGTGGCTATCATTCGAGAGGCCAGAATGACTAGTATTTAGATGGGGAGACAGAGGTGGGGAAGCCAAGAGGCGCATCAGCAGGGTACACCAACTTCAGTTTGGGATAAGGTGAGTTCTAATTTTCACAAGGAAAATCCTCTCATTTTTGCTGGGGGATCTGGCACAACGATTGCTAACCAATGAAGACGTGATATGGAGAGTAATTTGAGGTTGATGGACTGCACGAGTGTGTAGAATAAAATATTAACTAATGTTAAGTTGACTGGTGATGCATTGTTATGGTGGGAAAGTGTCACCACGTCAGAGGATATAGGTTGTATAAACTAGGGAAACGTTTTTATAATGTTTAAAGATAAGTATGTTCCTTTTCGATTACGACTACGAAGAATGAGTTTTTAAATCTTGAACAAGTTCAAAGTTGGTTGCTAAGTATGAACAAGTGCTCACGAATCTGTCATTGTTTGTACCTAAGGAGGATATCAAAGAAAAGATAGAATGTTTTGTTAAGGGTTTGACAAGGTCAATTAAGAAAATGGGTTTGAGAAATTTGGCTTACACTACTTACACTTAGGTGGTGTATGTTGCATTGTTGTTATGGTAAGACAAAATGAATTATCAAAAGAAGTTAGGTAAAGGTATGAGACGAGTGGTGAATATGGGACCAAGGCATATGTGGTGAACAAGGGTCTAAATGACTAACCGTGGGAGAAGATGTGAGTAGGGAAAGAGCAGTAATCCTTTCAATAAGGAAATATTATTCCGCAAGACCAACAAGGACAATGATAGGGACAATAGGATGAGTGAGCCAGCTAGGTAGTTTGGTCGTTTTAGAGATGCGTGTTTCAATTATTGGGAGATAGAGCAATGAGATTTTAAGAGTAGAAAGGCTCGAGGCTAGCAGGACCAAGGGCCTCCAACACCGGGAGCACCAGGTGCTTAGGGAGTGCCAATGGAACTAGCGGCGAGTATGCTAGGGCTAGTTATGCTAAGGTTGTATGCACTTCTTGTTTGGGGATCTTAACTGGGAAAATTCAGTAGGAGCCAAATCGTGGCTAGTGGGATAGTGCAATACATTTATTACTATTATGCTTTATATAACTAGTTATTCTACTTGCCAGGTAGGTGCATGTATGATTGGTTGTATAGGAGCATAATTGTGGCCTTATACGGGTAGGCATATGTGAGCCTTATTTGATTTGTATGGGTTTACGTTACGACCCACTTTTTCCTAATTTTGAGGACCAAATTTCTATGTTAGTGGGGAAGGTTACAATACCCCAAACTGTAGAATATCTTAATATAGATTGAAAACAGAAAATAACTTTGTTGGACTTAATTTTTTTAGCCTTTAAATGTGTTGGTGTAGTTATAAAATAATAAGATTTTAATTGGGAGGAAAATTATATTTTTCTAACTTTTATTTTAAATTGGCAGAATTGGCCTCCTCTCAAGTGCTAAATGGAATCAGATTCGCACTGGGACAGAAGTTGTGGGATGACTTTTTTGTGTTTGTTGTGGTTTAGGACTTTATTATTTTTCTTATATTAAAAGACTCGAGGTTCAAACTTTTTCAACACTTTTATATCATCCCTAAAAGATCCCTAAAAGAAGTAGCTTCCTAAGTTTTCTGATCCCTCTTATACAAAACCTAAACCTACATTAAAATACAGCTTGAATGTAATATTTGCACGCTCAAATCAAGTTTTTTCAAGATCAACCAAGGACGAGTATTTGTTACTTTCACGAGATGATCACAATTGCCTAATAAGATTTTTAAGACAATTAATTTTTTTGGCATGAATATCTCTATTGTTCCCCTTAAGTTCTATATGTTTTAAATGTTTCCCAAACCTTCATTAATCATGTTTTCTTAAAAATAACTAGTTAGGATAATTGAAAAAAGAGAAATTAATTTGGAGATATTTTACTAAATCGAAAATTATGGTTTAAGACTTGAAACATCGCATGCTTAGATTAGTGTATTAGATTGTGTTAGATTTATGAGATGAATCGTATGTGAGAATTTAAATATGATATTTGAATAATGTTTTGACTATTAAAATTAATATACTAATGTGCATGTTGTAGAATAGAATTAACTATTTAAAACATTGTTATTACGTAAATTTAAATTAAACGTGTTGAATTGGTGCAATATCACTTGTATGGGAATTATAAATTTAACAACTTGAGTAACTATTTTTAAGAACTTGGTTGTTACATGATTAAATGAATGCAATTTCAATGGAATTGAAATCATATGATTAATTGGAGCATTTTAGTGTTAAATTAAAAATATAATTTAAATGGAGATTGTTCATGTTAATATTTTAATAGCATGGGGACTTCGAGATTTTCAGGTGTAGTAGTATTTTAACCCTAGTTTTATAGGTTGCTTTCTAGGTATAGGACTAGTTTTAAGACTTTGTTGTTGTTATTGGCACTTTTTAGGTATGAGAATAGTGAGTGTGTACTTGTTATATTGAGTATTTTCCTGGGTGGGGCTAGGTGGTTGATTTGGAGTAAATATTTCATAATTATCCCCTTTAGGTAGTTTTATAGTCCCGTGCTGCGTAAATAGACTCAATTTATCTCCTATGTATGATACTAACCCTTCCAGCGAGTATTTCTTGTTTTGTGTATGTCTCATGTATTTTACAGGTATTTCGTGCAAGTACATTCGGGAGAGAAATCGGATCAAGGAAAGAAAAGAAGGAAAGGAAGTTCAAGGGCAATAAAGTAATTTTTCATCCATAGTTTGGGGGATAGTCTAAAGGAAACTTGAAGAGCTAAAATCCAAGAGAACATTGGAAGAAACGACATCCAAATCCGAGCTATAGTGAAAAAATTATGCGAAATCGAAGTCAAGAAGAGAAGCCAGGAGCAAAAGTGAAAATTCAAAAAATTAAAGGGTCGAATTGATTCTCCCCTGGACAAACCGGTTCGGTTAGTCAGATACAAGAATTTTATGTTTTTCCTAGTTTGTAGATAATGAGTTTTATCAGTTTAGAACTGTTCAAAAACGAATCTAATGGGCTGTAACGTAAGATTAGACATACATTACTTTAGTTTTAAGCTAGTTTTAGAGAGAAAAGGATGGGAGAAATATTGGATAGAAGTTCTTCATCAAAAATTGATGTTCTTTATTTTTGGCACTTAAATTATTCTATATAAGTATTCTTCTTTCTTTTCTCTCAAGTTTTGTTATTTTTCTAGGTTATAATTTTTTATTATCTTTCTGTCGAGATTTTATGTATGTTTGTTTGCATTCTTTACGTTAATATGAATCCATGCAATGTAGAATCCATGTTTAATTGTAGTTTCACCATGTCTGGCTCATTCTTTAATGGGTTGGGATATATGAATCCAACTTAGGTGTTATGTAGGGATATAAAATCATAACTAAATTAAAATAATTAATTGGAGGCTTGATACTTTGTCGGTATAATTGTCGTAACCATTTTAACTTCGTTTGCGCTATGTAAGTGGAGTATTTAAGGATGCATATGCATGTCGAAAATTTTGTCTCTCACTTTTATATTATTTTTTATTATGTATTATGAGCTGTAAAATCCCCATATATATAATGCTTAGGTGAAATCAGAGTTTTCTTCTAATTAAATATTAAATTTTGTGAAAATTTTATACCCGACATAATTACCGAAGGTCCGGGAGAGTGTATTCCATCCCATTTTTAGAATATAGTTTTAATAAAAAAAATTCCCTTGCATGCGTAGTTAGTTCACATTTATTAATTAGGCTGAATTAGTCCATTAGAATTTTCTTTTAAACAATCATCATCTTTTATTTTTCTTTTCATGGGTCGATCGTTTGGTCTAGTTTCCTTCCTTTGTAGTCATTACGTTTCATGTCTTAGTCCCTTAATTTGAGACCCAACTTGCTTGGATTATTACCTATGCAAACGACTTACATTTGAGCCGTAATTCATAAGCACGAGACACACTTTTTGAGTCACATCATGTTTTTGGTGCCATTGTTGGGGATTAAGTAGACATATATGACTCCAATCCTTAAAAAGTCAAAAAAATAAAAAATCCAAAAGGCAAAAAAAAAATCATAAAACCAACAAAAATAATAATTAAATACAAAAAAATCAGAAAAATCCAAAAAGAAAAAGATGTCCAAAAAACATTTCTTGAACTTTACATGAAAAATACTCCATCGAATCCTAATTATACTACTCATACGGTGCACGAATCTCCCGTAGTTGAATTCAATCACGATAGTCCACACACTCCAAACGCTCCAAATTTAAGGGTTTCACCTCCTACACTGCACAACTCCATCACGAGTCACATTGCAAGTCACACGTCTAGGGCATTCGGTGAGGATATTGAGTCATTAAGTGAGAGCGTAATGTCTGACAATGCTAGTTTCAGGATGGGTGAGGGAGTGATGCGATATCTCCCCATAAGAGACCTCTTATACCCCGAGCAAACCATCGCTCTGGGTTAGATTATATTTCTGTATAATGTGGTGAAATTTAATTTAGGTGTGGGATGATTCAGATTTTCCATACATTCCACGGTATGGAGTCGGAAAAGCCTAACCTCCACATTACAGAGTTCGAGGTGGCGTGCGATACTTTCAATAACCAAACGTGCACCCAAGCTGTAGTGCGTCTTAAGCTTTTCCCCTTCTCCCTGAAGGATAAGGCTAAGACGTGGCATTAGTCGCTAGCACCGAACTCGATAGCCACTTGGAGGGATATGAAGGCTAAGTTTCTCCAAAAGTTCTTTCCCCCACAAATGACCAATTGAAAGAGTTGGCGCTTGCGTTCAATTAAGAAATAATATAATAAATACCATTTTTAACCCAAATTAACCCTAAGCATGCAACTAGCTGTGATTGAAACAATATGAAATCATGCAAGAATTATTCAACACACAAAGTTTAAGGAAAAATCCCCCACAGGGGCAAAACCATTTGTATATCACTATAATTTGTAAAAGACGATTTACAATCGGATTACAATGAAATACAGGTTGACTAAGAATTACCCTCGGGTATCGGATTCTGTAGTCGCGGCTGGAATATCCCTTTCCAGTAGGGTTGGCGGCTGGAACTATCCCTGTCCAGTAGGGCAGCAATGAAGAGGAAGAAGCGGTCCACTTCACAAGGGTTGAACAACAGCAATGATGTTCTTGGGTTACCAAACTTTGATTCACATAGATATGGAAGATGTGTGAATCTAAAAACCTAGAATCATAAGACTCAATAGGTGAAGACTTTAGGGTTGATATGCTCTGATAATCGTGGGAAAGTCTTAAGAAAACCAACTACTGATCGTGGTTTAAATAAGGAGTCAAAACCCTAAAAAATCTGCTACACGATCTGGCAGAGTCTATCCTCGTCGGATCGGTCCGGTCCCTTAGGCGGATCGGTCCGGTAAACTCAGATCGATTCTTTTATCTGGACCGGATCGGTCCGGTCTGTTCCCTTGATTTCTTTTCTCCTTTTGATATTCGGATCCGTTGATGAGCATATGGACATGAATTTCTTCAACGGTGTTACGGCTAATGACATATACAAGTATGTTGGACAAAATGTCCTTACAAATATCCCCCTATGTCTATGCCGGAACAAACATAAAAAATCCGAATTATCAAGTATGAACAATGCCTATACAAATCTACCCTTCCATGAACCCAAAACTGAAAGAGGTACAAATGATTAAGGCTGCATCGTTTGTTCAGCAAATCTTCAGATTAGAAATCTCAACGCTTTTCTCATCAGGGTGTGCAGCATGGGATTTATCAAGGATGTACCCTACACACATGAGATAAAGCAAATACCAAGTGACGTATCGAGTTTGAAATGAGATAAATATAAGCATATATATCAATTTAAGATGATATTCTCAGAATTTCAAAACTCCCCCATAATCAGATAATTCATTCTCCCCCTTTTTATGATGTCCCCAAATAGACAAATGAGAGAAATAAATCAAGCAATCAAGTACCAGGGTGACACAAGGCATGAAATCACACCATGAATGAACATAAAACAACCAAGTCGGTGATGCCGTAAATGAATGGGTGTGATCAAAATTCGATAGGAAAATCAATGCATACAAACATGACAGATGTGCACGATGAATATTGGATATTCCTAACGAATGAACTCAAATGCTTCCTTTGGTGTAAAAGATTGGAAATATAAGATATTGACTATATCAAATCTACAAATCAAAGCACAAAGTGATTTCTACACCAATAACGTCCAAAATGATTTTCATGCTTTTTCAGGACTTTCAAGGAAGTGCAAACCCGTTATCAATCTCCAACCAAACTCCCTCAGATTTATATCATGAATAGAGGTATACTAAATTCTCAAACTTTGGAGAATTGATTGTGAAACCTACAATGGCCCATATTTGGCATGAATTGCTTTTTATTGCCTTTTCAATTTTTTCGGGCTCTTTTAACCTCTTAGGACCTCGGATATTAAAATTCCTCCATTTTTTAGGTCCTTTGTAACGGTGGCTTTTGCGTAAAGGATAAGAATCAACTTTCGCAGCCCCTCCCCGTTATGAAAATAATCACACAGTCTCACCAAAACGGTTTTTACATGCAATCCAATCTTGTCAAGTTTTATCGCATTTTATACATTGTATAGACAGGATTGAGATGGAAACACTTAAGCCAACATGAGATTGACAAGTGCAATAAGCAAATATAGCCGTGCATGTGTGCATTAAAGGATATAGGAGTCAAACATGTAGGAAGATATCACTAATTACATCTCAAGGACTCCAATCAATGTTAAGCACATGGATGAAATGATGTAGCGTCTCATATCTCTACCAAATAGTCACATGGATATATGAATTGAAGGTGTGACTTGGCTATCTTAAATGCTCATCCATAAACGGCAAATCTCTTTTTTTTTTTTGAATTTTTCAAAAATTTTATCAAAACAAAAATCTTTTTGTGCTTTTTCTCAAAATTTTTCTTAAAGGAAAATCTTTTTGTATTTTTCAAAAGAAATATAAAAAGCAACAAGAATAAAACAAAACTGTACAACAAAGCAATGGTACATATAAACAGACTAGCAATAGGAAGCATATGATATGAACATGAAGAAGCATCCTATTCTAGACATAGACCAACCCCTCAGTCAACTGTACAAATCCCCAAAGACTTCCTAAGACTCTCAAATCTAAGGGCATCTAAAGGTTTCGTGAAAATATCGGCTAACTGGCGGTCGGTAGGAACAAAACTCAGGGTTACGACCTTCTCCTCAACTAACAGACGTATAAAGTGCTCGCGTAACCTGATGTGCTTTGTGCGCGAATGTTGGACAGGATTGCGGGATATGTGTATCGCGCTCGTGTTATCACAGGAAATGAACATGGTGTCCTGTGAAATCCCATAATCCTCCAACATTTGCTTCATCCACATGAGTTGCGTGCAACAACTCCCTGCGGCGATGTACTCAGCCTCCGCAGTGGACAAAGAGATGGAGTTTTGCTTCTTGCTCAACCAAGAGACAAGAGCAGAACCAAAGTAGAAACACCCACCCGAAGTGCTCTTACATCCATCTACGTCCCCGGACCAATCGGCATCCGAATAGGCAGACAAACGGTCATCGGTATCAAAGAAATACCAAATGCCATATGAGAGAGTCCCACTCACGTATTTGATAATACGTTTTAGAGCGAGTAAGTGTGACTCTTTAGGAGACGCCTGATAACGCGCACAGACTCCAACACTAAAGGCAATGTAGGGACGACTAGCAGTCAAGTAGAGAAGACTGCCTATCATACTCCGATACAAGGTTTGCTCTACGTCCTTGCCTGAAGTGTCCTTACTAAGCTTGGTAGAAGTACTCATAGGTGTACGTGCATGCTTAGCGGAGTCTAAACCAAATTTCTTCACTAGGTCTCTAGCATACTTGGATTGGGAGATGAACATCCCATCCTCTAGCTGACGAAGCTGGAGACCAAGGAAGAATGTAAGCTCACCAACCATGCTCATCTCAAACTCACTTTTCATCTCCTCCTCAAAGTGGTGAGCATGATGGGAGCATGTGGATCCAAAGACTATGTCGTCCACATAGACTTGGGCAACCAAGATAGCACCGTCATCTCTCCTGACGAACAACGTCATATCAACTCCCCCTCTTTTGAAGCCACGGGCTAAGAGATAGGAAGTAAGCCTCTCGTACCAAGCGCGGGGTGCTTGCTTCAAACCATACAAGGCTTTCCTCAGATAGTAGACATGATCAGGGTGCTTAGGGTCTTCAAACCCTTTTGGTTGTTCCACACAAACTTCTTCCTGTAGAATGCCATTCAGAAAGGCACTCTTGACATCCATCTGATATACCTTGAAGTGCAGATGACATGCGATGGCGAGCAGAAGACGGACGGATTCAAGCCTCGCAACAGGAACAAATGTCTCCCCAAAGTCTACACCCTCTATCTGTGTGTAGCCTTGAGCGACCAACCTAGCCTTATTTCTGATTATGGTACCATTTTCATCCATTTTGTTCTTGAAAATCCACCGGGTACCAATAACATTAGTATCACTAGGTCGGGGGACAAGTTCCCAGACATTGTTCTTCTTAAACTGAAGCAACTCATCCTGCATAGTAGATATCCAGTGTTCATCTTTGAGAGCTTCTTTGTGGTTCTTGGGCTCGACTTTAGACGTGTAGCAATGATGACTAACAACGTTCTCTAGTTGAGCACGAGTCTTGACCCCTAGAGTGGGATCGCCAATAATGGCTGAAGGATCATGACTCTTGCGAACCCAAGCAGGTGTGTCCCCTAACACAGGAATAGGGTCCACAAAGTGTGGGAGAGGAACAGGAAAATCACTGTCAGAACAATCCTCATCCTCACACTGAAGGTTGGGATCAATAACCGTCGGAGGTTCGTCATCTTGCACAGTGACGTTTATTGATTCCATAACCTTAGAGCTCTTCAGGTTAAAACTCGGTACGCTCTACTGTTCGATGAATATCCTAGCAATATTCCCTCGTCGCTCCGGGAGTCAAACTTTCCTAATTGCTCTCTATCCCGTAGAATGTAGCATTTACTCCCAAAAACTCGGAAATATGCCAAGTTGGGTTTCTTGCCAGTCCACAATTCATAAGGCGTCTTAAGTGTGTGTGGACGAAGATAAACCCTATTCACCGTGTGGCATGCAGTAGACACTGCCTCTGCCCAAAATCTCCTAGAAACTTTACGACCTAGAAGCATAGATCTAGCCATCTCTTGGATCGTTCTATTCTTCCTCTCAACAATCCCATTTTGCTGAGGAGTTCTCACAGCAGAAAACTCATGTTTGATCCCAAGGCTATCACAGTACAAATCCACCTTTGCTTCCTTCAATTCAGTGCCGTTGTCACTACGTATTCTGTTAATAGTGACCCCGTGTTGATTTTGCAGGACACGACACTTGGTCGTTAAAAATTCTACAGCATCAGATTTCTCTCTTAGAAAACCTACAATAGAGTATCTAGAGAAATTGTCTACCATCACGAGAATGTATCTCTTACCACCTAGACTCTCCGTGCGAGTAGGACCCATAAGATCCATGTGAATCAACTCAAGAGCACGGGAGGTGGTAATGGAATTCAACTTCCTATGAGGACTACGAATTTGTTTTCCCAACTGACAGGGTCCACAAACGGTCGGAGTTGACTTTCCAAGAGATGGTAAGCCACGTACTAGGTCCTTTTTAGCTAAACGATTAAGATCTCTAACGTTCACGTGACCTAGACGTTGGTGCCACAGATCCATAGGAGTGATCGTGGCGCTGTTGCAGACAAGAGAGGATGTGGGCTCAGTCCCATAGCAGTTATCCTTTGTCCTCACCCCTTGCACTAAAAGTTTACCGGCTTGATTATAGACCTTACAAGCTTTCCGGTCAAACTTCACTGCAAAGTCATCGTCGCACAGCTGGCTGATGCTAAGAAGGTTTGCTTTCAAACCTTTGACGTACAACACGTTTTCTAGCTTTGGAAATCCTGGTAACTCTACTGTACCTCGTCCAACTATGCTAGATTTGCTACCATCTCCAAAGGTGACTCTCCCATCATTATAATCCTCAAGATGGGTAAAATATGAGACATCACCTGTCATGTGTCTGGAGCATCCACTATCAAAATACCACTGTGAGGTATTATGTGCTTTGAGAGCGACATGGACAACAAGGGCCTTTTTCTCTTTCTTAGGAACCCAAGTGTAGGTACCTTTTTGTATTCCCTTGTTGTTGTTGGTTTTAGCCGGAATGCGGGGTGCATTCATTGATGGTAAGGTCATCCGTCGGAATTCCTCCATCAAACTCTGTGATGTGGCGGCTAGAAACTCAACACGCTCTCTCAGACTGGCAAACTCATCAGTCTGATGTGGTGGAGCAAACGTACGTCGTGTCCGACCCAACTTATAGCAATTATCCCTAAGGTGTCCGTTTCTTTTGCAATGGGATCAAAAGGGCACATTATTAGGAGGACCTTGGTTTGCTTTTCTTGGTCGAACTCTCCTTCTTGGTTTTTTATGACATCCATAAGGAGTCGTAGTAAACTCAGGAATTGGTCCGGGTGAAATTTGGGACGTGGAGGCACCATCAAAACCTATTCCTTACCTGTCACCAAAACCTAAAGCGGGATCGAGGAGCATCTTTCCCATCTTCCCAGATCTGTCCTCGATTTGTACCTTGACTTTCCTAGCTCTCTCAAGGTCATGAGTAAGTTGAGCAACAAGGGCTTCAAGTTTCTTCCGAGTCTCCAGGGAGGAATGGAGCTCACTCGTAAGACTAGCCACTTGTTTAGTCAAGTCCGCTTTTTCTTTCTCAAAACTTCTCTCTCTCTCTCTAAGCAAATTCTCTTTACTAACCCAGGCAGACTCTCTCTCTCTCTCTCATGGCGGTGCAGGTGGAGGACTCTCTCTCTCTCGTCTCTTCTAACTCTTCTTCTAACGCGGTGATCCTAAGAACTAATGCCTTGTTACGTTTTTTAGTTTTAAAAGACTCATTATATAACTCGGCGTAGGCGCGTTGAAGGTTACTCTCGTCCTCACTACCTTCCTCCTCTCCCTCACTCTCTTCGCTCTCGCTGTCGAGGTGTCCCTGTGAAGTAGCATCCTCATCGTCGTGAGATGCACTAGGAGTACTCACATGACTATCCATGAACGCGGTGAAGTTACGCTCATGCGCTGACTCATCTCCCGAGTCCACCGACTCGACCTCACTGTCGTCACTAAGGGTAGCATTGAGGACAGCTTTACCCTTTTCCCTATTTAGACGAGTGGCACACTCAAACGCTCTGTGTCCCTTACCGTCGCACTCAAAACACCTCTCACTGTCTTTAGGGGGTTCTTTGAAATCTTTCTTTTCAAACTTATTTTTCTGAAAATTCTTTTTATCTTTGAAGTTTCCACCTTTTTTAAATTTCAGAATTTTCTTGAAGTTTTTAGCAAATAATGCCAAATCATCTAAGTCAAACTCACATTCAGAATCAGAATTTTCTATCTTTCTAGATGACTCGACTTTCTTTCTAGCTGACCCCTCACTTTTTCTATCTTGGGCTTTAAGGGCAATTCCCTTATCTTTTGGCTTGGCAGATTTAGGAAACATGTCTATTTCATAAGTTTGTAAATCTCCTACCAGTTCTTCGAATTTTAGAGTATTTAAATTACCCAAGGAATTTAGCACAGTGACTTTAGGTATAAAACGCTTGGGAAGGGAACGAAGAATCTTTTTAACAACTCTAGCATTAGGAATATGTTCACCAAGATTATAGCTAGTATTAACAATGTCAGAAAGCCTAGCATAGAATTCATCAAAACATTCATTTTCATGCATGGTGATGGTTTCAAATTGAGTTGTTAAATTTTGCAATTTTGACTCTTTAACAGCATTTGTTCCTTCATGGGTAAGTTGCAAAACATCCCATGCTTCTTTTGACGTGGTGCACGTCATTATGCGTTTGAACTCATCAGGTGTGACAGACCCAGAAATAGCACTTAGACCCTTAGAATTAAAAGATGACCATTTAAATTCTTCATCAGTCCAAGTAATGTCAGGTTTCAAGTTGGTCACATTATCAACAGTCACGGTGGGAGGAGTTCACCCTCGTTCAACCAAAATCCAGACACGTTCATCAATGGCTTTTAAAGCCGACCTCATACGGGCTTTCCAATAAGCATAATTTGTCCCGTAAAAAATAGGCATTTTATAATATGACTTCTCCATATGAACACGCTCTTTTCAAGAATCAATTTATTTCAAAAATTGATATCTTAGAAAAATTTTGCGGAAAAAGAAATACGCGATAGATTAGCGTAACCTGCTCTGATACCAATTTGAAAGAGTTGGCGCTTGCGTTCAATTAAGAAATAATATAATAAATACCATTTTTAACCCAAATTAACCCTAAGCATGCAACTAGGTGTGATTGAAACAATATGAAATCATGCAAGAATTATTCAACACACAAAGTTTAAGGAAAAATCCCCCACAGGGGCAAAACCATTTGTATATCACTATAATTTGTAAAAGACGGTTTACAATCGGATTACAATGAAATACAGGTTGACTAAGAATTACCCTCGGGTATCGGATTCTGTAGTCGCGGCTGGAATATCCCTTTCCAGTAGGGTTGGCGGCTGGAACTATCCCTGTCCAGTAGGGCAGCAATGAAGAGGAAGAAGCGGTCCACTTCACAAGGGTTGAACAACAGCAATGATGTTCTTAGGTTACCAAACTTTGATTCACATAGATATGGAAGATGTGTGAATCTAAAAACCTAGAATCATAAGACTCAATAGGTGAAGACTTTAGGGTTGATATGCTCTGATAATCGTGGGAAAGTCTTAAGAAAACCAACTACTAATCGTGGTTTAAATAAGGAGTCAAAACCCTAAAAAATCTGCTACACGATCTGGCAGAGTCTATCCTCGTCGGATCGGTCCGGTCCCTTAGGCGGATCGGTCCGGTAAACTCGGATCGGTTCTTTTTCTGAAACCGGATCCATCCGGTTGGCATCGGATCGGTTCGACATTTTGCCTTCATCGGTTCGTTATGGATCCGGGGTATACTGGCTTCACCTCATCAAGCGGATCGGTCCGGATGAACCGGATCGATTCTTTTATCTGGACCGGATCGGTCCGGTCTGTTCCCTTGATTTATTTTCTCCTTTTGATATTCGGATCCGTTGATGAGCATATGGACATGAATTTCTTCAACGGTGTTACGGCTAATGACATATACAAGTATGTTGGACAAAATGTCCTTACACCAATTCTATTATGGCTAAATTAAGACTTTCAGGCAAAATTAAAACCTCCTTTCGAGAGATTTTGGGAGAGGTTTAATGAGTTAATCAACATGTTCCCACACCACGGTTTTAAAAAGTGGAGACTCATCTCCTACTTCCATCTTGGGTTAAGATTAAGTTCCAAACAACTCATTAAAACTATGTGCCTAGGAGAGTTCTTAGGGTTATACATGGACGATGCGATGTCCCACTTTAAGTATGCTGCTGAGCTTACTCAAGTGTGGAACACATGAGATCAACATACATAACCCAAAACAAGATACACGACCACTTCTCCTTTCATGTCTACTCTTTATCAATTCAACAGGGAACCCGAATTAAAACTTCAAATTAATCAACTAACCTAGAGGTTAGAAGGCATGGTCGAAGATAGGGGGAGAGATGTATCAGGATCCAACTGAGCATTAAAAGAGGAGTTGTGCGCTATTTATGAGGCGGGACATTTAACAAAGTAATGTCCAATGATACCCACCTTAAAGGGATTCTCCAAGGGAAAGTTGAGGCGGTGGGATCCTGTAAGTGTAATTTTAATGCCTCTCAGGGGAATTCATACAACCCCTCATGGAGAAACTATCTCGATTTTAGTTATGGGCAACCGAACGCAGTGATGAACCCAAACACACTTGTCTTCCAACAACTGTCACCACTTCCACCTTACCAACAAGTTCCACCTATGCAAGAGCCCCCTCTTTCGTCGTATATAATCCTATAGCGGAAGAGTCTCGAGGACCCTTTAATCGAATTCATGCAAACTCAACCAATGACAAACGTTCAAAATGCCGAATATTTTGCTGTCTTAAAGGCATTGTTGTCTAAGTTACAGTCTTCCTTAAGTGTCCAAGATAAGGGAAAGTTTCTTACCCAAGGCCAAAAATCTCCCCAAGGTCAAAATTTTATTAGCTCTAACACTGACGAGAATAAAGTGCAATGTCAAGCGGTTACCACCTTATGTAGTGGGAAGGTTGTTGACTTATCACCTCCCCCACTCGATGAGAAAATGACAAGGAGGTTTTTCCCTGCACAAAAGAGGCCAAAGATATCCCCTTGAATGAGAGTGATAAATAGGACACAATAAGGCCCAAGGTGGTAGTGAAACTTCTACTGCCCTTCCTTACCCTCAATAGTTGGTCCCTCCCCCTAAAGGGGCAACCCGGGACGATATCTTAGAAGTGCTTAAGCAACTAAAGCTTAATTTACCTTTTCTCGAGGCAATATAGAAAATTCCCGCCTATAAAACGTTCCTTAAGAACTTGATAATGATGAAACACAGACTAAAAGTAAAGAAGATGGTGTTTCTAGAGCAAAACTTAAGTCTGGTACTTTTGAGTGACCTCCCACCAAAGTATAAAGATCCGGGTGCATCCACCATTTCTTACACCATTAGAGAGAGAGCATAACTGAGAGAGCACTATTAAATTTAAGGGTGAGTGTTAATATTCTCCCCTTGATTTATGGGACTTGAAGTCCATAAAAATTACACTCTAACTCGTGGATCGTTTCATGAAGTCACCTCGGGGGATTATTGAGGACGTGATCGTCCAAGTTGACACTTTTTACTTCTTGGTAGATTTTTCCATTTGGGACACAGAGCCCTCCTCTCCCTTCAGCCATCACGTTCCTATGATCCTAGGTCTCTCATTCTTAGATATGGCTAATACTTTTATTTACACGTGAAATGGGCAAGTGCAACTCACATTCTGGAATATGAAACTTGAGACTAATATCTTTAACATCACCAAACAAATGGGTGACGGGGAAGAGCTGTACGAGACGAATCTTATCAAGGAGGTAGTACACAAAAACTTTGAGGGTAATCACACTAGGAATTAGTTAGAGGAATTTCTTGTCACGTTGAGTGAGAGCGATAATATGTACACTGAGTTAAAGAGAGGGGTGAAGAAGATAGGAGAGTTATTAGATGTGAGTGACAACGATGATAATGTAAGAGATATTAGTCGGGTCTCTCAATTCGAGGAACTACCACCGAGGGACTCGCGACAATTCCCTCCAATCAGAAATTTCCTACCTTTGAATTGAAAAAGCTTCCTTCGAACGTCAAATATGCTTACTTGGGAGAGGATGAGGCGTTTCCTACTGTTTTCTCCTTCAGCCCAAGTAAAGAGCAATAGGGAAAGCTTATGGATATTTTCAGGAAAGACTGAAGTACTTTTTATTAGAGCATTATGGATTTGAAGGGTGTAAATCCTTTAAATTGTACCCATGAACTCCTTGTCGAGGAGGACATGAGACCTTTGAGAGTGATGCAAAGGCATTTAAACCAAATGATGAAAGATGTTGTGAGAGCGAAGATCATTAAATTATTGGATGCGGGTATCATCTATTTAATCTCGGATAGCAAATGGGTGAGTACTATTCAAGTCATCCCGAAGAAGTCAAAAGTGATCATGTTCGAAAACACGAAGGGCGAACTTATTACAAAACATACCACCATCGGGTGATGTGTTTATATTGACTACCGAAACCTCAATGTAGGGACTAGAAAAAATCACTTCCCTTTGCTGTTTATGGACCAAATACTTAAGAGAGCATCGAGCCACCATTTTTATTTCTTTTTATATGGTTATTCTGGGTATAACCAAATCAAGTTGGATGTGGTAGATCAAGAGAAGACTACATTCACATGTTGTTTTGGCACGTTTGACTACAAATGTATGCCATTTGGATTGTGTAATGCGCCCGCGACCTTTCAAAGGTGCACGCTTAGTCTATTTACCGATATGGTCGAGAGGGGCATTGAGGTGTTCATGGACGATTTTAGCGTCTTCGACTCCTCTTTTGACCATTGCCTTTCTAATCTTGAAAAGGTGTTAGCCTGATGTGTGGTAAAGAACTTGTTACTAAATTGGGAGAAATGCCATTTTATGGTTACTGAAGGCATAGTTCTTTGCCACATTGTGTCATCCAAAGGTATATAAGTCGATAGGGAGAAAGTTGACGTTATAGTCGATCTTCCCCCACCTACATCACTAACGGATTTTTTTCTCTTTCTTGGGATATGTGGGGTTTTATCGTAGGTTTATTAAGTACTTTAGTGCCATCTCTAGGCCCTTAAGAAAACTACTTATGAAGGATTCCCCTTTTGAGTGGAGTAAAGCATGCCAAATCGCTTTTGATAAATTAAAAAGGCATGCTAGTCTTCGCTCCCATCATTCAAGATCTGGATTGGACCCTTCCATTGGAACTTTTGTGTGATGTGAGTGACTTTTTAGTTGGTGCTAATTTGGGGCAACGAAGAGACAAGAAGTCCTACATCATTTACTATGTCATTCGGACCATAACCGGACCTCAATTGAACTACTCCACCATGGAAAAAACGTTTCTAGAGGTAGTGTTCGCCCTTGACAAGTTCCACTCCTATCTTATCAAGTCATCCATTATATGCTTTACCAAACGCACGGCTCTAAAATATCCCATTTTCGAAAAGGATGCAAAGCCATGCCTCATTAGGTGGATCTTACTACTCCAAGAATTTGACCTTTCCATGAATGACAAGAAAGGATTAGAAAACGTCATGGACGATCATTTGTTGAGGCTCTTGTCTGACATACCTCAAGATCCTTTTCCCATAGATGAGTATTTTTCGAAAGAGGAATTATTCGTCACTTCCTCTCTCCCCTTGTTTGAAGATATGGTTAATTATCTTGTCATGGGGGCCATCCCCTCCAATTGGACACCGTAAGAGAAGAAGAAATTTTTTACATGGTCGCACATGTTTTTCTATGACGATCCATATTTGTTCAAGTATTGTGCCAACGAAATAATCCAGAGGTGTGTATCGGATGATGAGATTCCTAATGTCATCCAGTTTTGTCATTTAAACGCTTTTGGAGGCCACTTTTCCATGAAAAATATGACCGCTAAAATTCTTCAAAGCCATCTCTGTTGGCCCACGATTTTTAGGAAGGTAAATGACCATTGCAAATATTGCGATAGGTACCAAATAATGGGAGCCATTACTCGATGAGACATGATGATATTGACCATTATTCTCGTCATCGAGATATTCGACTAGGACATCGATTTCATAAGCCCCTTTCATCCCTAATTTGGTTTCATATAATCCTCGTCGTGGTAGACTGTGTCTAAATGGGTTGAGGCCATAGCTACGAGGACGAATGACAGTAAGGTGGTGATAAAGTTCATTCATGAACACATACTCTTTCTCTTGGATTCTTTGAGGCAATTATTAGTGAAAATGGCATACACTTTTGCAATAGGACATTTGAGAAATTAATGAGAAAGTATGGAGTTATCCACAAGGTTGAGACGACTTATCACACCAAATGAACGGACAAGCTGAGTTATCAAATCAAGAGATCACACAAATTATTGAAAAGACAATGGATTCAACCGAAAAGATTAGTCTACTCGATTAATCGATGTGATATGGGATTATAGGACCGCATATAATAACCCCCTCGGAACGTCCCCATTCTTATTTGTGTATGTCAGTCCTTGCCATATCCCCGTCGAGTTAGAGAACAAAGAATATTGGGCCATTAAGAGATTGAACTACAGCTCAGATAAAACCGGTGAAGTGTGAAAACTTCAATTAAATAAGTTGTAAGAAATATGAAATAATGTGTATAAAAGTTCCTGCATATTGAAAGAAAGTATAAACTCGCACATGAACGAACTATACACCGGAAGGAGTTTCATCCAGGTCAAAAGGTTCTTCTTTACAACTCATGACTACACTTGTTTCTCGTCAAGTTGCGTTCACGGTGGACCAGCCCGTTCATTATAAAGGAAGTATTTCCCCAGGGTACGATAGATCTAGAAAATTCGAAGGGTGCGGATACGTTTAAGGTTAACGGATAATGCCTGAAACCCTATATCAAGGCGTGTGTTGAGGAAACTGAAAAAACTTTGTTGTCGGACCCCGTCTAAAAGGATGATTGAACACAAGAGAAAGGTCGTCGCACCCACAACACATATGGGGTGATTTTGCTGTATATTAGAGTGTTTGTATGGTGTTAGAGATTTTGTTGAGTCCACATTATAAGGAGGTAAAAACTTATATTTTATCCCCACCATGCCCGAGTGAACGTAAGTCGTGAAATGGAGAGAACTAGAGGACACTCGGTGCCCAAAGTTGAAAGGATAGTTTTATGAGTGATTTTAGAGAGAAAATAAGGGTTCCCACGCTTTGCCTAGGAAAAATGGGGGTCACAAATGCGTTTCGGCATAAGATATTTCTGAACCAGTTCGCGCTGGGACCGAACCAGTTCACCTAGCCAAATCGGTTCACCCCAGGCCTGAATCGGTTCACCGGAACTTCTTCCAATTTTTTCCCCTTTTCACTTTTCCCTCCACATTCATTCACCAAATACATTCCCCCCTTCCCCCTTTCCTTTCTTCCAAAAATCCCACTCTTTTCACTACTTCCAACCACACCCAACCCCCAAATTCATTCTCCCCACGTCTCACCACCAAAAATCATTCATATTCCCACCCTTCCCACCAAATTCCTCCCTCTCACCACCTATAAATACCACCCCTCCCCTACACTATTTTCCCCACACCTACAAACCCTCTTCTTCTTCTTCTTCTTCTTCTTCTTCTTCTTCTTCTTCTTCTTCTTCTTCTTCTTCTTCTTCTTCTTCTTCTTCTTCTTCTTCTTCTTCTTCTTCTTCCCCTAAAAATCCCTTTGAATTATTTTAAAGCATATCTCGGTATAGCAAGATGATTCTATCGACATCATTGAAGAAGGAGAAAATGAAGGGTTCCGATCATGCCAAGAAAGAAATTGGATTTATGTCCATTTCGGACCCACCCAATGTTTTTCATTGAACAACAAGTCTTATGGGATAACCTTCCTGCGAGAGTGTCCACATTTTTTTTATAGTTTTGGGTGGTGTCATTTCTTGGGGTCGCCTCCCACTATGGGACCTTTATTCGGAAGCGATAAGGTCTATGTGAAGATAGGGTCCGTGGAAAGTGAGTGCCACCCTCCCTTTCCATCATTTAATAAAAAACGTGGCCGATGATCTTATTATTCCCCCCTCAACACACCTAACCCAATAACTCTGCCATCCGTCTCCGTCGTGGCACATTTCTCTACCACCTCCTCAACCAACAAACTCAAATAAGCCTAGCCCATATATACCTCCAAGAGATAGTTTCCACCTCCTTTGATAAAAAGGGTAAGTGTATCTTATTTATGATAGGTTTATTGATGACCTTTTCTCGAACACACATGTCCCCGGAGAAGGCACTACCGCATGCCTTCCTAAGCCTATCAACATTTCATCTATCGAGCGTAATGCGAGATAAATGAGTAATATCCACCCCCTCCTCCAATTTTTGAGGATGTCGAGATGGGGGAAGAGGAGGAGGGTGAAGATGTGCAAGAAGAAGAGGGATATGAAGAGAGTGAGGGTGACTTTGACTTTGAGCCCGATTTCGAAGAAGGCACCTATCAATCGACGATTATAAACTATTGAATTCATGACTTGTAGGCTCAGCTCGATGGGTTTGTCAACGAATATAGAGAGGATCGCCACACCTACCAACGTGACATGAGCATGATGGTCTGCCTACAAGTGGAGATGTATCATTTGCAGATGGGTCCCAATTCGTAATTGCCCATACTACAATGATCTATATGCTCATGATCCCAATGCACCCGGGCCATCGCATTAGTTCCTATGAGTTTCTCTACGAAGTTCTTTTTTCTTTCATTACTTATCTTATAAGAATTATGTATTGGCTATCTCCTTTCTTTTGTAACTCTCATGTTGAGTTTAATGATTTTTTTGGGCAGCGCTATTAGCACTCCCATAACTTCTTTTGGCGCTCCACTCTGGATGAGGAAAATGATAAATGACAATCCAACCCTTTTCACACACGGGTTAAGCATGTTGACTAAGCACCACCATGGATAGTGAGAACATGTTCGTATAAATTAATGACTAAGATCTAGTGAGTAGTGATAATGGTTTTTTATATGAATAAAATACTATTGTAGTAATGAGTAGCAATCCACACTTCCTCCAGTAATTATTGGAGACCTTCTTATTTTTCAAATTTACATTTTAGAAAAAAATATTTAAAAAATAAAAAAAATATTTTCACTATTTTAAAATTTAAAAAAAGTTTTCCAAAAATGAAATAAAAAACAGTTTAAAAAAATTTAAATACATTTTAAAAATAAAAATAAAACGTGTTTACAGTTTTATAAAAACTATTTTATTAAATATTTTTTTTATAAAATGCGACACAAAACGATTTTTTTTTACTAATATGCCAAATATGACCAAGTAAAAGTGACATAACATGTTTTTTTACCAAACACAAGCTCGATCCTTTGTGGTGTTTTTGTTTTATTTCGATCATGTTTGTGTTTGTGTCTGTGTTTGTTAAAAAAATAAGAAAAATTCGTGTTTATGTTTGGTAAAAAAATATTATTTGTGTTTGGAAAATAAAAAAGAAATTCCTATTGTGTCGCTTTTACTTGGTCATATTTGTGTTTGGTAAAAAACGATTTCGTAGTGTGCCACATTTGAATTAAAACACATATTTTTTGTAAATAAATTAAAGTAATATTTCGTGTCATGCCATGTCGTTTTTACTGGATTGTGTCCGTGGAAGGTTAAAAAAAATATATTGTGTTGTATTTAATTTTAATTGGACCGTGTTTGCATTTAGTAAAAAACCATGTCATGTCCCTGTGTTCATGTCAAGTAAAAAAGATTTCGTGTCATTTAACGCTTTAATTGGGTCATGTTCTTATTTGATTAAAAAAAGAAAATGTCCTTACACGGACGAATTTATTTAAGAAATGTTATTTTAATTTATTTACAAAAACAGAAACATGATCGAATTAAAATGCGACACAACACATAATCATTTTTTTTACTAAACACAAATTTGGCTAAGTAAAAGCAACACAACAAGATTTTTTTTATTTTTTATTTCCAAACACAAATAATAATAATTTTTACCAAACACAAATACGAAATTTTATTATTTTTTAACACAAACACAAACACAAACATGATCGAAATAAAACATAAACACCACATCGTATTGTGTCGCATTTTATAAAAAAAATATTTTTAAACATTTAAATTATTTTAAAAACATTTTTTATTTTATTTTTTGGAATTTATTTATTTATTTTAAAATAGTTAAAATATATTTTTATATTTTAAAAATAGTTTTTATAAGATGTAAATTTTAAAAATAAGAAGGTTGCCAATAATTATTGGCGAAAGTGTGGATTGCTACTCTTTACTGCAATTGTACTTTTTATTCCTATAAAAAAACACTTATCACTGCTCACTAAACTTTAGTCATTAATTTATACTAAAATATTCTCTCTATCCTTGATGATTCTTAGTCAACATGCTTAACCCGTGAGTGAAAAGAGTTAGTTTGTCATTTATCATTTTCCTCATCCAAAGTGGAGCGCTAGAAGAAGTTTTGGGAGCCCTAATAGCGCTACCCATTTTTTTGCATTTTGCATTTTGCTTGTTTCTATTTCGTACTCTTTCTTTTCCTTATTTAAATTTTAGTCCTTTTGATTGGGAACTATGAAAAAGTATAAGTGAGACGGAGTAACAAGTGAGTCTTTCAAACTTCACAAATTTTAAAATGTCCAAATTGTCAAAAATATTGAAAAATGTCAAGAAGTTCATAAAAATTATGAAAATATAAAAAAAAATTGAATTTTTTTGAAAAAAGTCAAAAATAGTTTTCTGCAAAATAAAAAGAATGGAATTTAAATTTTTTAAAAAATATCACTAAAACTTTTGTTTAACGTTTGAATTTGTAAAAAACAAAATCACTTAGCTGAAATTGACCAAAGATGAATATTGAGCAAAAATTGACGACTTAACGAATAAGTTTAGATATTTATTAACCCGATGAGATTTCGAGCCTATTTATTTTTGCGTTTAGTTAAATCAATCCTAGTTAATTGTTAAGTTAGCGCTCAATTCAACGTTTAACTAAATCAATGAAGATTTCTAAATTTTTGTTCTGGTCGATTATAGGAAATGAGCAAGATGTCATCTTCAAAATGCACTACAAATATATCTAAATTAAATTCAATCTCGAGACACATATGGTAACATAATGAGTAATTCGGATAGATAAAGTTAGGCCATCGTTTGTTTATCCAAATATATTAGCCATAAAAAGTTGTGAAAAATATATACTTTTCGTTTGTCAGCCCGAAAAATCCAATTAGCCTGCAGTTGTGAAAATTAAAAAATTCATCAATTAAGTCCAAAAGGTGCATTAAAAGAGGCAAGAAAAAAATAGAAAAATAATGCTCAACAAAAATAAAAAGAAAAAAATGAAATGGAAAAAGAAAAGAAAAGGTAGAAAAATATGAAAAAAATAGAAGGAAAAAGGAAGAAAGAGAAATGAGCAAAGGGCCAGAAAAAGTGCCAACAGACATCGAAAAAAATTGCAACTTCCAAATTTCCAACCATTCCTTTTTTGTCCAATACACTTTATAACCCTAAAAAGTCTTAGCCGAGTCTGAAAAATGAAATTAATTACCGTGTGAGCAGCTAAAACACGAAAAAATAATAAGAGAGATTAATTGGTGCGAATAAAATAAGATATTTCCCGTTTTTCAATGATCATAACTCGTTGATGAGATCTTTTCACCATAAAAATTTAGTCTTTCAATTTGTGTACGCGAACTCGTGTCTTTTTTGTTTACTCTTTATATCATGCACATCGAGAAAAAATATTCTCATTCCGAGAGATTCATTTGTGAGAGCATCTCGTGAGAATTTGAATCAAAGAGAATTTTTGAAAAATTAATGTGATGATCAATCGATGGATATTAGCGGTTTAATTTTCAACTTCACGCACACACACTTATGAATTGAGATTATTGATTAAAAATTTAAAGTGATTATTTTTCAGAAATTTAAATTTTACGATTTTTAATTATTTTGATATTTTTTCTTGAGTCAAAAAATGAATTTCATGCGTATATTCATTGCAAACTCTCACGAGACACCACTCGTCCGATTAGGGTAGCCTAAGGGTTTAACAACTCGTTGTATATTTTATATGCAATCACTTGCCAGCGAAAGAGGTATTCTATCCCAGTAAACTTTTTTGAAGTTTCTTTTGACTCGTACTCTTATTCTATTTACATTACTCGGGACGAGCAACGTCCTAAGTTAGGGGGGTTTGATTCGACATAAATATTTCATATTTATCCCGATAATTTAGGTAGTTTTATAGTCCCGTGCGGTGTAAATAGACTAGATATATCTCATTTTCATGCCAATAGCCCTTTCTAGTGAGTACTTCGTGTTTTGTGTATTTCTCGTGTGTTTTACAAGTATTTCATGCAAGTGAATGTGGGAGAGAAACCAAAACAAGGAAAGAAAAAAAAAGAAATGAAGTTGAGGGGTAATAAAGTAATTTTTCATTCATAATCCCGAGGCGGAGAAGGAAAGTTAAAGAGTTTCAATACAAGAGAACACCGAAAGAAACAACGTTCAAATCTGAGCTACGGTGAAAAAGTTACACAACCAAAATCGAGAAAAGAATCCAAGGCCAAAAGTGTAAATTTAGAAAATTAAAGGGTCAAACCGGCTCGCCCCTAGCCAAACCGGTTCGGTTAGTCAGATGTGGGAATTTTAATTTCGTCCTAGTTTTTAGATAATGAGTTTCATGAGTTTAGGACTCTTCCAAAACGAATCCAATGGGTTATAACTTATGATTAGACACAAATTACTATAGTTTTAACCTAGTTTTAGATATAGAAGGAGCGAAAAAACATTGGAGAGAAGTTCTTCATAAAAAAATCATGTTCGTCATTGTTAGAACATAAATTATTCACTATAAATATTCTTCTTTCTTTATTCTGAAGTTTTATTATTTTTCTAGTCTATAATTATTGATTATCTTGCCGTCGAGATTCTATATGTGTCTGTTTGCATTCGTTATGTCAATATAAATTCATGCAAAGTAGCATCCATGTTTAATTGTTGTTTCACCATGTCCGACTAGGTTTTTAGTGGGTTAGGATACGTGAACCCAACTTAGGTGTTGTGTAGGGATATAAAATCTTAACTAAATCAAATAATTAATTAGAATCTAAATACTTTGTCAGTATAAGTGTCGTAACCCTTTTAACTTCGTTTTCCTTAGGTAACTGGAGTACTTAAGGATGCAATATGCATGTCGACAATTTTGTCTCGCACTTTGAATTTATTTTTGATTATATGAGGAGTAAAATCCCCATATGTATAATGCTTAGATGAAATGAAAGTTTTCTTCCAATTAAATATTGATTTTTATGAAAGCTTTATACTCATCATAATTACCGAAGGTTCGGGGGAGTGTGTTCCAATATCCTTTTTTGCATATAGTTTAAATAATGAAAAAATTCCCCTTGCAGGCATAATTAGTTCACATTTATTAATTAGGTTGCATTAGTCCATTATAATATTCTTTCAAATAATCATCATATTTTCTTTTTCTTTTCATGGGACGATCGTTAGGTCTAGTTGCATTCCTTAATAGTCATTACGTTTCACGTCTTGGTCCCTTGGTTTGATACTCGACTTACTCAGATTATTACTTACGCGATCGGATTACACTTGAGCCATTATTCACACACACTAGAGACACTTTTTGAGTCACATAAGTGGTACACCGTTATGTTATTACTTTAATCAAAGTGTGAGACTGGTTGATTGTTTTAGCATGTATTCTTCCTAGGTGATAGACTAGGTAATAGTTATGGTTTGGTGATCTCTTGTTATAAGATTAGGACATTTTTTTAGTTGTGATGTCTTCTTTATGGGTGGGTCCAACTAGAAAACAAAAGAATTTGAGTAAGATATAATATTTAATGCCTAATTGCGTTATGAGTATTTGATGGACTAACGAAATTGGGTTGATTGGTTGTAGTGACGTGAGTGTGTGTTGACATCACAAGTATGTGCATCTCTAACAAAATTGTGATGACTAGCTATAATGATGTGTCATGCATGAAGCATCACGAGTATGTGTAGGCCAAACAAAATTGGGTTAACTGGTTATAATGTTATGTGTTTGTGTGTGTGTGTGTGTCGTGTTGAGCTTTTAAGCATTTTAGGATTACGTGCATGACCATTAGAAACGTAAACTAGCTATAGTGACATCGCACAAATATGTTAATTAGATAATTTAATTGGTAAGATAAAGGTTAATATCTAATTCGCGGTTGAAATAATATAATTAGACTTGGGTAATGTTTTTGTTTAATTTAGGTGGGTAATTAGTACTGTTTCACTTTACTGGCATCTTCTTATATATTTTTTAATTTAAAATACTCCATTATGATATTTATCTTATATGATCCTTATATCTAGATCCGAAAATCCTATTTGGGTGGAGTAGATGGTATTCATATGGTGGGATCTGATTTATTGCGTTAATTAACATTTCATGTTTAGTTGCTGTAGTAACTGATGAGGAATTAATGGAGATTCGTGGAGTTTCGGTCAGAGTTACTTTTTATTGCTTTAGTTGTTTCATTTTCCTTTTCAATCATACTTTATTAGATAGTTATTTATGGATTTTTTGTGGGTCATTCGATTACAAAATTGATTAGGGCTTTAAGTTGGAGATTTTTAGTTGGATTATTCATTTGAGTATTAATTTATCTTTTAAAGTTGAGATTTATTCCTTGGATTTATCACGGCGATTGATTTTATTGTGGTGGTTTCTTATATTCATTGGATTAATTTGAAACTATATCTTGTGGAATGGTTTTTAATGTTACATATTTCTATCACATGCTGAGAATGATATTTTAATTTTGACTGCTAAAAAAAGTTGGCAGCCACCTCTAATGAAAAAATGTGTGAGGTATCATAGTTAGTATCAGAACATGGTCTTAAGTCTCAAGGGTTATGAGTCTACTATAGCTTATGTGTTTATTTTTGTCTTTGATTCCTTTTAATGATTCGTAGTTTTTAGATTTTTCATGTCTGATGTTGTTTGTTCCCGTCTTTTTAAATGGCAAAGACTAGGGCATCTGTAGATAGGAGAGAGAGTTCGAGTTTTGGTCAAACAATTTAGGAGTGGTAGTGACGTTTCATTTGGGTGCCAAAGATTTAACGTCTATCATTCATGAGGCCACATCGACTGGTAATGATATGGGGAGATAAAGGTGAAAAAATTAAGACACACAGGGTACACCCACTTCAGTTTGGGATAAGATGAAGGCCAATTTCCACATCGGAAATCCTTTCACTTTTGCTGGGGGATCTGACCTAATGGTTTCTCACCAATGAAGACATAATATGGAGAAGAATTTGAGGATGTTGGATTACACATATGTATAGAAGAAAAGGTTATCTACTTCTAAATTAACTGGGGATGCATTGCAGTGGTAGTAGAGTGTCACACTATCAGAGGATAGAGCTCGTTTGAACTATGGAGACAATTTGGTAAAATTTAATGACAAGTATTTTCTTATTCGATTTGAAGCAAGAAAAAGTAGTTTTGGATCTTGAACAAGGTTCAAATGGAAGAAAAGAAGAAGGAATGTTTCATTGAAGGTCTGATATTTTCAATTAACAAAATGGTTTTGGTAAATCCGTCTTACACTACTTACACTCATGGCAAGAGAAAATGAATTACCAAAAGAAGTTAGGTAATAGTTATGAGCTAAATGGTCAAGATGGGACCAAGGTAAGTGGGGAGAACAAGGATCAGAATGACAAACCGTGTAAAATCAGTGATTAGGGCAAGTGCATCAAGCCTTTAAGTAAGACATCATGATCCCATAGGGCCGTTAGGGACATGAGCAGGGACAATAGGTTGAGCGAGAACCAACTAGGTAGTTTGGGCCTTTTAAAGGCACATGTTTAAGTTGTGGTGATATTCGGCTTCGAGCTTATAAGTGTTCAAAGACATAGGGCCAAGGGCCTCCAGCACTGGGAGCACCATGTGCACAGGGAGCGCCAGTGGTGGGTACGCTAGGGTCGGTTATCCCAAGGGTGTACGCACATCTTGTTTTGGGATCTTAGGTGTGAAAGCCTCAGTAGGAGCTAAATCATGGGTAGTGGGATAACTCAGTACATTTTATATATTGTTATTCTTTATATATATAGTTGATATATATATATATAATTCTTCTTCTTATGGGGTAGATGCATGTAGGATTTGGTGTATGGTCTCCTAATCGTGGTATTCAACGGCATATGTGGGACTAATATAATTTTTGTGGGTTTAGGTTACGAAATTTATGATTTCTTTTAATTTTGAGGATGAAATTCCTATGTTAGTGGGGAAGTTTGTAATGCCGCATGGTTTTTAAATCGTAGAATATTTTTATATAAATTGAAACTTAAAAATAACTTTATTTGACTTAATTATTTTTTTAGCATTTAACAATGTTGATTTTACGATAAAATAACTTTTTGTGTGTTTGTTGTGATTTAAAAATATATTGTTTTTCGGATATTAAAAGACTCGAGGTTTAAACTTTGTCAACACGTTTATGTAGTCTTTAAAAGCAGTAGCTTCTCAAGTTTTCCTCTTCCTCTTCTACAAAACCTAAACATCCATTAAAATAGAGATTCAACCCAATTTTTGAAGGCTCAAATCAAGTTTTCTTAAGATCAACCAAGGACGAGTTTTTACTATTTTCACGAGATAAAAGATTTTTGGGATGACATATTTTTAGGATGAATATCTCCATTATTCCCCTTATGTGCTATATGTTTTAAATGTTGATTAAATATTAATTAATCTCGTTTTCTTAAAAATAATTAGAGCGAATAATTAAGGAAAGTTAAAATTAATTGGGGGCTATTTTCTTAATTTCAAAAATATGATTTAATACATGAAATATCACATATTTAGATTAATATATTAGATTATGTTAGATTTATGGGATGAATCTTATGCTAGAATAAAAATATGATATTTTAATAATATTTTGACTTGTAAAATTACGATAATAACATGTATGTTGTAGAGCGAAATTGAGTTTAGTGAAATGTTGTTAATATGCATATTTGGATTGGATAATATATTAAATTGGTGTAATATGACTGGTATTGGAATTATGGAATTTGACAACTTGTGTAACTATTTTATAGAACTTAGTTATTATAAGATGAATAACTGTTATTTGAACAGAATTAAAATCATAGGATTAATTGGAGGATTGTAATGTTAAATTAAAAATATAATTTTTGTGGAGATTGTCCAAGTTAATATTTTAATATCACGGGGATGTTGAAATTTTCGAGAGTAGTTGTACTTTATCCCTTTTTATAGGCTTCTTTCTAGATATGGGACTAGTAGATAGACTTTGTTATTATTAGAAATTTCTAGCTATGGTAATTGTGAGTGTGATTGTACTGTTGGATATTTTCCTGGGTGGGGAAAGATAGTATTTCGTTACATTATTTATTTAGTCTAGGTTTTAGACTTGGTAATGATTTTTGGTATATATTATTCCTAGGTGATAGACTAGGTAATACTTATATTTTGGTGATATCTAGGTATGGAAATATGGATGGTTTTAGTTGCGATGTATGATTCATGGCTGGGACATATTGAAAAATAAGAGAACTTGAGTAAGATAAAATATTTCAGGCATAAGATAATAAAAGGGTATTAAATATTGATTTACATCATGAGTATGTGCAATACCAATAGAATTGGGTCGACTAGCTAGAGTGATGTGTGTGTGTGTGTGTGTTGGAATTATGGGTATATGTAAGGCTAATGAAATTTGACTAACTAGATATAGTGACGTGTCATGCATGGGACATCACGAGTATGTGTAGGGATAACGAAATTTGGATGACTGGCTATCGTGATGTTGGTTTGTGTAAGTTTTGTGATGAGATTTTAAGCACGCCAGGAGTATGAGAAGGACTAAAAGAAAGATAAACTGGCTATAGTGTTGTCGCACTAATAAGTTAATCAAATAATTTAATTGAGTAGGATAACTGTTTAGATCTAATTGACTGTTGCAATAATATATTTGTACTTGGTTAGTGGGGTGGTTTAGTTTATGTGGGTACTTAGTAATTTTTCACTTTACTCGCATTTTCTTATATCATTTTTAATTTAAAATACTCTAATGTGATATTTATCTTCTATGATTCTTATGCTTGGATTCATGTATCATATTTTTAAGGAGTAGATGGTATTCATGTGGTGGTCTCTAAGCCATTACTTGACTAACATTATAGATTTAGTTATCGAAGTAGCCATCTAGGATTTATTGGAAATTCGTGTAGTTGCAGCTGTAGTTGCTTTTTATTGCTTTTGTAGTTTAGTTTTCCTTTCTAGTCATACTTTATTAGACAGTCATTTATGGATTTTTCGTTGGTTATTCGACTCCACGGTTGTTTACAATTTTAAGTTGGAGATTTGTAGTTGGATTATTAATTTGAGTATTAGTTTATATTTTTGAATTGAGATTTATTCCTTGGGGTTATCATGGTGATGGATTTATTGTGATGGTTGTTTATATTCATTATATTAGTTTCAAATTATATCTAGTGGAAAAGTTTTTAATGTCTAATATTCATGTTACATGTTGAGAATGATATTTTAATTCTAACTCCCAACAAAGGTTGGCCATGGGGACTGGCCACCTTTAATGAAAAAATATGCAGGGTGTAAAATTTTTTGCTAAGTACAAGGCTCCGAATCTTGGAACCAAATTCTCCATATGTTCCTCCTCTTTCTCACTATGTCTTTTCTTAACCTTTAACTCTCTACATGTAAGTGGGTTTGATCCTTGACTACATATGGTTAATTTAAGTTACTTGAGTAGAGGTATATAGTTAGATTATAATTGGTTTGATGAACTAAAACATAACCCCAATTTAATTACGAAACTCTAAAATTGATAGAAATATTGAATTTAAATTTACCGAATCACTCATAATACCATATTTAGACCTCTGATATTTTAAGATCTCTGAGACCTATCGATGTCCCTCAAGCGAGGACTAAGGTCCTAAAGATTATTTTTCACCTTAGTTAAACCTCTTTCGAGTTCCTGAGACATCGCCTGGGTTCAAGAAAGGACCATAGAGGTTCCACGTGCCTCAGTTATCTTTTCCACTTCTTAGAATTATCTGTAAGAGCCATTTCTTCCATGTATTTACTATCTATAGGGTGTGATAATGGCGACTAAACTTTAGAAATGGGTTCATCAAAACTATGAAGCCTTAGAGAATCATGGTGCAAATAAAAAGGCACTGGACAAGTACAAAGGCAAGTATGAGAGTGTACTGTGGAAGAGAAATGAGGAGGTTGAGGACTATAAGAAGTCTAAGGATTTTGAATTCATCGCGATGAAGGAAAATTCCAGACCTGTGCTTGAGCCATCCGAATCCAACTTTGGTAAGAATATTAATGAGGCTGTGAAGAAGGCTAAAGTGGATGCTATCACCGAGTATCATAGTTCTATTGATTTCCAAGACTTGGGTCTATACTATATCAGATGAGGCTATGAATAGATGAAATAGCTGGTCAACTATGAATTCCCTAAGATCTTTGAGGAAGTTGATAGATCGGTTATAAATGATGATGTGGGTAAAGCCCCCTTTCCCTGAAATTTGATGCCAAGGAAGATGAGAGGTAAACTACTGAGGCTGGAGCTACACACCAAATTATGGACACCCTAAAGGAGGGAGATGATGGTATTGTTGATGGGAATGACCCAACAGTTGGTGATGGAAGTGTTGAAAATTTTATCCCCTTATTTAGTTAGTACACTTGATTGGAGTGTTCATAGTCTTTGCATTTTTCATGCGAAGCTATGCCGCAACCTTCTCTATGTATTGCCTTTGTGTGAGTCTCAACCTCCCTTCTTTCTCTCCACTAATCTCCATGAGAGAATCTTCTCGGCTTTACCCAAATCTTTTATCTCAAACTCTTGGATCAATTAAGCCCTCATCTTGTCAGTTTCCACCATGATAAAAAAAGTAATAAACATTTTGTGGCCATCCCCGAGATCTAGCCCCTTCATTTCATCGATTGGGGGGAGGGGTAAAAGGGAAGGATGAGAAAATGCCTTGCTCCATACTTTCTCTAAGGGTTCTTTGGCCGTCATCGATGTGGAACGAATGTAAAGAGATGGAGTCGCTAGCCTATTTTGCACAAAATATGTAAAAGAACATGTCACCACTTCGAGAGAGTGGCGTCAACGACAAACCGATGCTTACGAAACCAATAGTTCTAAGATTTGGGGGCTAAGTTACAAAATGGGAAGGTGTTAGGCACCCATCCTGCCCCTTTTGTCTCTCACGGGCTTGTGTTACTATTTTCCTTAATTTGTCCGTGCAGTGTGTGTACGTGTATATATAAATAGAGATCGGAATCGTCCAAATCATATCATAAAAAAGATAGAGTGAGTTCATCTAAAGGAATGTTCCCAAAATAATATTTAGAAAATACGTTGTGTGTGTTTATCGAGATATTAATTGTAATGATGAAATGATAATATATGTTGGATAAGACGCCAATAAGGATCACAAATATAATATATATTAAAATAATGTACAAATGAAAAGGATGCAAATGCGAAAATGGGAAAATTAAAAAATTGAGAATTTGGACTCGAGTTTTGGATTTTAGCCCGAGACGCCTATGTAGCTTATAAAGGCATCAAAGTCCACGTAATGCCTATACGACATAATCGTGGGGTTTATCCCATAGATTCAAACGTGAATTTATTATGCGTATGCGTGTAGAAAATGTACTTTAGTTTTGAGAAATGGTGGTGGATAATCCCGTTTGAATTTATTGGTGTAACCCACTTTTTTTTTGTTTGGTTTTTTTGTAGAAAATAAAATAAGTGAAATATGACTAATAAAGGATGAGATATTAATGTGTATGAACTAAAGTAAAAGATATATTAAGAATTTATGTTACTTATGCAAAAATAGAGAATTCAAAAAGAGAGAAGGATTTTAGGACCTTTTTTGGAGATTTGAGGCTTGATCTCGATCCTTGATGGACTCCCTTGAGTATTGAGATGAATGTTGGATGAGAGATAATGAGATTTTTCTAAACTGGGTATGAAAAGGATGGGAATGAAAGATTGAAAGGAATTTCACACAAGGAGACTTCGGTGATTGTAAGAGAATGCTGCTGACATCACTGATATTGATGTGTCTGAGGTGTGATTTAGGAGTGTGGTTATGACCTCTATTTATATGGTAGGGGGCCACAAATTGGCATATCCCTAGACATTCCAATCGGCAAGTAACCCTAGGCACACTATCGATAGGCAGGCAGATGGAAGTGCCAATCGGTAGCTTGGGCAGATTTTTCTGGAAAACGATTGTAGAATGCAATACATTGATTAAAAGTATGCATGCGACATACCATTAGAAAGGTAATTCAGATACCTTAAAGAGTCCATTGGTCCGCTCCTGGATCCGAGAGTTGACTTTTGGTCAAATGGGGCTCAGACGCTCTCGTCAGTCCTTTGGATGGGAGATCGTCGAAAGGAAAATGGATCGTTCGTCCAAAGTGTAAGTCAGAATCATGCACGGGGAGACATTGGAAAGGTTATGTGAGGTTATTTGATAATCTATAGATCTTCTCTTGGTTCGAAGAGTTGACTTTGGTCAACTGGGTCCCGAAAGTGCCCAATGACCTTTCGAAGTATACCGATCATTCTTTCGTACTGTAAGGATGATTTGCACATGGGATGGACCATTTGAAAGGATATTTAGTTCCCTTCGAAGATTCATTCAGTCCCATTTGAGATGAAGAGTTAAGCTTGGTGAAATGGAGCCCGAGAGTGCCTGGTGGCCTCTAGATCAATTCTTGGGGGAGAACGGTTCGTTCATCCAAATCGTTATGCCATTTTTTGCATGGGGTGGACCATTGGAAAAGGGTTTTATTGATCTTCGAAGATTCAAAGATCTTTTGCTCAGACGATGAAATTGACCGGGGTCAAATCGGGGTTCGAGAGTGCTTTGTGGCCTCTAAATCGATTTTAATGGTAAAATAGTTTGTTCGTCTGAACCGTTATGCTGATTCATGCACGGGGTAGACCGTTGGAAAGGTTGTTCAAAGCCTTTAGAAGATTCAAAGAGATTTTTCTCTGACGTTGAAGTTGATACGAGTTAGATGGGGCCCGGGAGCTCTCGATGGACTCTTCATCGGTACTCAGAGTACGAACTAGGGTTTATAGTTAAGTGGGGTGGGGGGGGGGGGGGGGGGGAGTTATAGGGAACAAAGGAGAGAATTAAGGGATCCAAGAATGTGGTGTCTATAGATCCCCTCGACGGGTGAGCTTGGAACAAGTGAAAGTTATTGAATAGACACCACATGATGTTTTCAAAAAATGTCAATTCTGTGGACCTAAGGGGCCAAGGATAGCCGTTTCAGAGGGTCGAGCCCAATTATGGGGACCTAAGGTAATGTTAGGGATAACCAATTTTGAGTACCTAGGGTAGGGAACGACCAATTTTGAGGGCTTAAGATGGGATAAATCAATTTTATGACCAAGGGCAATTCTGAGGACCCTAAGTAGAAGCGACTATTTCTGAGGGTCCAAGCCAATTATGAGGGCTTAAGATGGGAGTGAAAAACAAAGTTAAAAATTACTCACAACCTTGTTATTGTTATAAGAAACATTTTCTGCAAAATCCTACAGGAATCATAGTTTGATTGCCTTATTCGCAAGCTGAATTATCAACCGGGAAAAGAGTCCAAGAAAAGTATTCAAAAATGGTTATATTTAATATAATTAGCAACCTGAAACCTAAATTTCAAACCATATTATAAAAAAACTACAATTTATTTATAAAAAATACCAAGCGGTAAAGTTGGCTCTATTGGGATATGAACTCCATCCTTGGATCTGTAGATAAAACCTGCAAAAAATAAAAAAAAAAACAAATGAAACACATTAGCCTTTTTGTTGTATGAAGAACAAGCCCATAATAGAAAAAACATAACGACTTTAACAATAAATCAAAAATGCACTTGCATCCAATCTTTCTAAACATAAAGAATTCAAGCAGCAAAGGGAACACGTAATATAAGTACTTATCATAGAATTAACTACAAATACCATAACCAAATCATAGTAATAAGATAAGATGTTAAACCTCAGAAATTGAAGGAAAGTCAACCCCATATCATAACCATAATATCTAAAAAACTGCCTACTCCCAAATATTAGAAGAAAAATCCCCATCAAACCAAAGGGAATAATAGTATAAAACCTAAAATATGGTTTTATGGCTTGAACACCCCCAAAAAATAAAAAAAATTAGGATCATATAGATTTATTTGAACATATGTGGTGGAGTGAGATTGAAGGTGTTTTTTCACAAATACAAAAGAGTGAAATTGGTCATACCACATAAATGTGTTCCCAGTGTAATGGGTTTCAATAAATAGTTATCTAAAGCTCCTCAAACTGTCAAACAAAAACATAATATCTAAATCTGTTCATCAAAATTACTCAAACTAAGAAACAAACATATATAAAAAATTATAACTCGAGATTAGAATAATAAATTCCAAGAAAACACCAAAATCAAAGTTTGAAATTTCAAGAAAATCCCCAAATCTCAATGGGTGTGTTACAGAGTGTGTGTGCATGTATCCATTTGAAGATCTAAATATCTAATACCAATAACCCAATTTTGTAACCCATAAAACTAAAACAACATTGAGAGGGGAAAATCTAACACAAAATGTATTAATATAACACAAAAAAGTATAGATAAAATAAAAAACCCTATTTAAAACCTAAATATCACATTAGATTCCATGGGTTTCAAATGGAACAAAACCACTGACTCAAACCCACAAGGGAACGCAGATGGAACCAAACCCCTAATTTTGAGCCAAGACTCCCAAAATCGACGAAATAGAAAACCCACAAAATCCAAGGCGAAGAAACCCAAAACCTTACCTTGACATGGAAGGTGAGAGGTGAGTGGGTGAGAGGTGAGCAGGTGAGGTAAGAGATGAACGGGTTCTGAGACATGAGAGGTTTGGTGGGTATGGTATGAGGAGTGGATATAAGGTTGTTTGATCACGTGGCTGATTGAGTGGAAAGGATATTTTATAAAAATACCCACTATGAGTGATCATTCCACTTATCCATTGATGAATAAAACACAAACATGAATACAGTTAGGCATAAATACATGAACACAGTTTACAACTCTAAGTAGTGCTTGGACTGGGTTTGCGACATTTTCCATGGGGATTATTCATGGGCTTCACTTCGATGTGTTGATTATTGTGTTGCCTGCACTGGCTTTGCCTTCTCAGCTAACGGGTGCAGTAGTTTTAGTTATCTTTTTGTGGGGACTGTGATCGCGATGGTGAGTTACACTATTTTTTATAGGTTCGTGTAGTTAGGCACTTAAATAGAGGTCCCCGCCCCGTGTGTTGTGATGGAAAACATAGAGTGTGATGTCAGAATTTACAAATCCCTTGGGAGCCTAAGGATTTTCCCGAAGAAGAAAAAGATCAGGTTTACAACATTTGCCATGGGGATTATTCATGGGCTTCAGTTGGATGTGCTGATTATTGTGTTACCTCCACTGGCTTTGCCTTCTCAGCTAGCCGGTGCAGTAGTTTTAGTGATGTTTTTTGTGGGGACTTTGATCACGATGGGTTGCATCTGTCGGGGAAAATTTGAAAACGAAACAAATACCCAAATTAGTGTTTAGTTCTATATAAAAGCTTGGTTTCAAATATTCAAATTAGTGTTTTAGTCTAAAGCAAAACAAAACCAAAATATGTTAATGAAAGTATAAATACATTTATTAAAGAAAAATAGAATAAATAACAAATTAACACGTTAATGTGAGCCCCATTTAATAAATTAATAGCCTAACATTTTTAAATCAAAAAACAAAATCACTAACAAAAAGTTTCGTTGGCATTGTAATATTAGGACTAAATGAAAACATGACAACTTGAAAATATGTTAGAAGTATGAGTAGTAAATGTCAACATTATAATAAATAAGCAGGAAAAGAAAGCCAAATGTAAGGATGGATCATGTCCATTACTAACCTCTTTCAACAGACCTCCATGACAGTTATAATAAAAAAAATTACTTTAATATTTCAATAAAAGTTAATTCTTAATCCCCCATATAATTTAAGAAGCATTGGCAGTGAATCAAATCAATGCTAAAGAATGTAAGGGAATGCTTAATAAAACATAAACATATTTAAGACCGTAAAAAAATACCAAAGAAGTAATGAGAGTGGACACTGAATTAAAAACATGGACGAGTATGTGACATAATGTTGATTTCCAATGAATTGAGAATCCCAAAAACTACAATCATCATAAAAATTATATTAGACATGAAAACCTATTTTGCAGAAAAAATCTAAAACCAAACCCAATTATGCCAGTGCCCTTAATTAATAATCTGAAAGCGAAAATTCAAGATTGAGTCCTATTTTAAAACTAAAGATTGCAAGATTCTAAAATTTGTAAATACATTTTAAACCTATTTATTCATATGAACTAAAACTGGACAAATATTGAATAAAAAAATTTAAAAATTAGAATGCAATCTCACTAAAATCATATCCCGCGTAACTATTTCTTATGCATCATGTGACTTCAAGTGGAATGAAACAGGGGGAGAGATAGTAAAAATGTGTGGTGAAAAATAGAAACTAATGAAACAGGGGAATGAAATAAAAACTAACTAAACATAGGAAAGAATTATGCACACAACATGATATCTTGATCGGCCATCTTTTAATTGTCCTTTTTTCTGCACACAATATATCTCACTCCAACTAACTAAGCATATGGAAATGGTAAAATATCTTTGAGATATGCATCTATATTACACCCCCTTGATCTCAACTGTCGTATAGCTACAACACCAAAGTATTTTTACAATTCATTGGTTCCCGTGCTGTAAATGTTGATTCAATCAACATGTATACACAATGGTGTCCAACCATTAAACACAACAAAAACTCATCATAATACTTACGGACAACCAAAAAAAGAAATCTAATGGTAAGAAAGTAATACTTTAGTCTTTTATTCTCTTAACTGCATGACGAACATGTAAATTGGAATGGAAAAATCTATTTTGGGACACCAAACATGCAAATATTCAAGCGGGTGAGACTCAAAACAAAGGTTATTAACATTACACTCCTGTAGTACCAAGATATCACGTGTCGATAAAAAAAAGAATCATTGTCCCGACAACATGATGGCTCGAATATCAATACAAAATAGCATTAAAATCGACAATAAGATTATCTTCTCAAATGAATAATTAATTTTCTTTACTCATCTCAACTTCACAAACTAAATAAAAAAATACGCATAGAAGAGATACCTGCTGACATTCAACCCAAATCACAGTTCAAGTGACCAAGAATTAGACCACCTGCAATAGTATTTTATACATTAGAAAACTTCCTGAATAGAAAAAAAAATAACAAAAATCACAGTTCAGCTTTAAAATAACAGCTGAGATAAATCGAAATCACCCAAAATGAGGGGGAAAGCCCTAATTTAAAATAAATAAAAAGCTCCACTTCAAACCTAAATCTAAGCCACACTGATATATAAACATAAATGCAGCAAATAATCGTAATAAATGAGAGGCCTAGTCGAAGTATGAACCTATCGGTTGCAGGGAGAAGAGTTTGGAGCTGAGGCCGGTAACGGGGCACCGGGATGAAGTACGGCAGCGGGTAGAAGGGGTGGCAGTAGGGGGCGACAAAGGGAGAGGAGCGCGATGACGGGGAGAGGGGGAGATGAAGGGATGGGTGAAATGTTAGGGTTTTTGTGGTGTTGAAACTAAATGAACGGGAGCGTATGAAAGGAAGGGTTTGGGTTTCTCTCCAATTTTGTCATGTTGTAAGTTTGGCACAATCACACACCCTTAGATCTTAATAAGAGGGAAAATCACAACCCTTATATCATTGTAACCTAATCCAACCCTTCATTTTTTGATTTGTTATCACGATCCTCACCCAGATTAAGTTATCTTCTATTGAATAGTAAAAACATCCTACTCCTTATTATATAGATATATGAGAGGAAGGTGTTTTACTCTTCCAAAATATCAACGGTTGAGATCTAATTTTGTGGGGCGATCTAAGGGTCTCCGATTGTGCCATGTCATAATTTATGCATTGTGAAAAATGAAGAAAAAATAAGCTTGACCATTAACACAAACCCTACAGTCTCCCGATGTCCCCCTCCCTTCCCTCATTTCACTTCCACACACAAGCAACAAAAAAAACCTACCACACGATGCTCTAAAACTCATGCATCCACACTCTGAGCTCCATCGCCGCCGCCTCACGCATCCCTCATCTCCTCCCCATCTCCTCTACGCGCCACCCTCTCCCACTACAAACCCATGCCTACGCCCTCACCCTCCTCGCTCCCGCCTCAATTCCGCACTGCCGCCCTCACCACTAGGTTCATCTAAAAGGTAGTCTTTATTTGTTAGATCTGTTTCTATTCTATTCATTTTGGTTTAGATCTCTTTATATGTATGTTTATGTTTTGGGATGTAATTGTTTTTTGTGTTTTATTATTTATTTTTTCTTTTATAGGTCACATGATTATATTTGAACCCCCTAAATAGGTATACTCCATTTCATTTTTATTATGTGTCTATAGATTTTTTTTAAATAAGGGTTTCTTGATTTAGGGTTTTAACGAATTTGGTTATTTGGCCATAAATTAAATGGCACGTGTTCTTTGTTTTTCATGTCATTAACATTATTACGTATGCTCTGTTTATAATAATTTTTTGAAATGTTGATCAGAGTTGATAAAATGCCTCTCTCATTGTCTCGCGGAGGGTGTTTTTTATTTTGATCAACTTTGGTGTCTAAAACAGTAAGGTTTCATTTTTAATGAATCGCATTACTTTTGTTTATACTAAATCATTAAGCTTTAATTTTTTTATAATACGTACACAATCGATATCTTAAGATGGTCTCAATCAATGATCATTGTGGATGATCTCTAAAATATAACCCATAACTAGGGTCCTGTTTTATACAATTGAAATTGCAATTTCATTCATAAATTTATTTGATTTTCGTCTAGGGAGAGTGTCGATTTGGGGGGGATCCTGGAAATCTCTAGGGTTTGCAACCATTATCCTCTTTATTTGGTAAGCCCTATCTTATTTTGGGGACTTGCCTTTAGATTAAAATATTTTTGAGTCAATTTATGTTCAACGATCTTGAAGATATGATTCATTTTGGAGAGATTTTCAATTTTTGAGGTTTTTGAAAAACTGGAATTTTTGTATTCATTCCCGATTATGGATAAAGAAGTTTCATCATCATACATCTATGTTATTAGGAAATCAAAGTTTTTTTAGCAAATTAAACTCTGCTTATATACTTCAATATGTTTCACTTCATTATGTGCGGGGCCCACACAACAAAGTTTTACGGTCGCTGCAGATATTAGATTTGCATATATGTCCTTTACATTAGAAAAATATCAACAATCATCTACTATTATGATTGGAACATCATTCATTCTTTTAGGCATGATCCAACGGTTTGGGATTTCCAAGTTACATATGGTTATTTTTTCTCTAAAGGTGTGAGGAACACGAGTTGATCGAAGTTATACTTGCCTTTGGATATTCGGAATTAAACAAAGTAGTTTCTAAATTTGTTTACAATCTTGCATAATTGTGTTTGGTCATGTGTTCAATTGAGGGTGCACCGATAGTTTATTCCTTTGTATAAATGGTGTGGGTATTATAGAACATAACTTATTCAAGGGGCTATTTTATTCCTTCGACATCCTTGCATGGTTTATTTTCTATCTCATGAATTATATTTATAAATTTTTAATTGTATATTTATGTGCTTGTAATGAATAGGTGGATTACCAGTGGATCTCTAAAATAGGTGTTGAAAACTTGGCACTCGGTGATAGTTTTGAATTCATCATAACCTTTATGTGACGGGATCATGTCTTATCCTTTGCTTGAGGTATGGACTCTTCTCTCTATTACAGTAGTATTGAATGATCCTTGGATTAACTATTGAGAACTTGGTAAATAACTTCCTTTGATTCAGAATCTAAGACATTGAAAATTCTGAATTAGAATAGGTTCACTCACTTTTTTGTGAAGATTATGAATTAGAGTAGGTTCAATCGCATTCTGTTTTGTAAGTAATACTTATCCATACTTAGTCGTTAAAAATATTAAGGACATATTATTATAATAATACCATGGTTCTTGGTCATTTGAAACTTATAGCAATGCTCCTTTCTTAGTTCTACAACTTTAGAAGTGTTCAATACATGGTAAAAACAGTGAACTGTTATTCTCTATGTTTTCATATGCATTCTTTATGTATTAAAAATAGTGAACAATTATTCTCAAAATAGTGAATTGTTATAACTAGGGATCGATAGATATTTTACAGGGGAGTACCACTACTAATATTAGTCTTGATTGATTATTTCCGTGTTAGTCATCTTAGTCTTTGTGGTAATCAATAAAGACTAAAATGAGTTCATGAACACCAATGAGTTCATCAACAAGGGAGCTCCACTACTAATATTAGTCTTTATTGATTGTTTCCATGTAGCTGTTATTCTATGGCTATATAACTGATCAAACATTGCAGGCTTTGAAGTTATAAATCGTATAATTTTTCACAAAACATGTATGGATGTCAATACAACAACATAAGACAGGTACCGATATATTTGTAACTTGGATTTGATTGGAATGCTTATTTTTGTTTATTGACTTTCTTTCTTTTGGTTGCTATTGTAGTTGGAGCCATACATGTTCTCACACCGCTATAACGAATTCAGATCTAATTCCAAAGATTTGTAAGGAATACTCGCTTCCCCAAATTATGATCTAATCGTTATTTTTTACTTTTAAGTTTTTATTCAGATTCATTCAAATTTATCTTGGAACTCTTAATATTCTTTTAACACTCATGAGATTCCATCAAAAATGTTAATGTGTAAACATATTGGTCTCCTCCAAATGTGGTTCGTGTGGTAATGTGACATGCCAATACAGCCTTCGAAATGATTATTCCCTTGCATCCTCAAGTGATTTATCTTCATAAAGAGCATTGGTACATAATTATGGTGCTTCCAAAATGGATAGCGAGGTGAAAACCATGCTAAAATCCTATTCAAGCAAGTCAGATCCAAAGTCTGACAGAACTGTAAGTACTTTGGACGAAGAAAATGATTATTTTACTCCTCGACCCTCAAGTCCTCCTACAACTTCTACTTCTAGGAAAGGTTGGAGTTCGCTTATTGATGGTCTTCAGTTTTACCCGAAAAGGCTCTTCGTGATGCGATGCTATAGAGTCGCTTTGCAGACATTATCTTTAAGGCAAAATAGAAGACCCTCCTTGATTAAGGTGATATGGATGATCCCATAAAGATGTAGTAGGTAAAATAAAGATTGGAAATGCAACAACAAGAAGATAATGTCAGGATTGAAGCCTAAATAAAAGTTGCTGAAACTAATTCTCCATTGAAAGTAGAAGTGGAATTGAATCCAAAATAAAAGTTGTTGAATCTTCATTCATTTCCAAATAATATGTGTTAAAGCTATCTAATAAGAGTCTATTTGTTCTAATGTATCATTCTTAACATGAAGAATTTTTTAAAAACTTTTTTGGTATATTTTATGAAACTTTTATGTTGGTTAGTATATTGAATAAATAAATGTAATTGAGGGAGTGAGAAGCACAACTATTAGAGAAAATTTTGAAACTTTTATGTTCCTTTCACTTCACCCTTTTACTTATGATTGTGGAGTATTTCAGTTTGGCTCTGGATTTTCACTTGATCAGTGAGGTGGAGTAGATGGAACAATATGAAAAAGTTGACAAGATTTGGAAGGAACATAAGGTGTGGTCTATAAAGTTTGTGATTGTGTGATCAACAAAACTATTGCTTTAAAGAAGATCCGTCTGGAGCAGGAAGATAGGGAGTGCCAAGCACAATTGTTAGAGAAATTCCTCTCTTGAAGAAGATGCAACATGGAAACAATGTCAGGTTACTTGATACATTATTCTACATATAATCCATAATAACCATGTAGGAAATGATTAGGATGCTCACTTCAAGATATGAAAGAGAAGGAATCTTTTTAATCATTTTTTTGTAGTTGAAGTTAGATTATGCGTTCGTTTTGCTTCAAATCTCAAATTAATTTACAGTTTTAAAAGTTATTTAAGTTGGTACTATATAGATATATATTGGTTTCGGTAAAGGGACATTTTTTCTAGAATCAAGGGGAAGGACATCGCTAAGTTGATTGCAGTTGGAAGGGAGAAATTGGCTTTCATTCTTCTTCTAGTGGTGGTGTCACGGTGGCTACAAATGACGGTGGGAGTGGTGCTACTGCACCTGATGCATCTGAGACCAGGAAAGAAGAGAAAAAGGGAAAAAAATAAGCTTCAACTGCCGGTGTGTTTTTGTAGATGACAATGGTGGTTTTTTGCATTCAATACCTTTGGATGAAGTTATCAGGTCATTTAGTTTACAAGTATAAATTTCAACTAATTAATTCATAAGGTTATTAGCCCCGTCTTACTTTAATTTAAACATGCCTCGGTAATCCAACTGTCCTTCAACAAATATCTCATAGTATATATTCATCTCTCTCTCTCTCACACACGCACACACACACACATATACACACATACATACAATATTTCAGTTTAGTTATTGTTTGTATAATAATGGTATTGGACCAAATTCAAATTCAAATTCCATTTCGTTATTAATTTTATTTTGGGTTAATGTTATAGGTCTACACGCTGGATATAATTTGAGTATTTTAGGATTACTACAAAGCCACCTTAATTAGGCTTACTAAAGAACCGTATTTTGCCAATAATAATATTCTCAGGATAATGAAAGTGAACATATCATGTTAAATGTAAGTGTGTGCTAATTTGAGTCATGGGATTGTGCAGATCGGGTAAAATGAAACTGAGAAGATTAGGGACCACACTCTTAGTTGATTGAAGAGCAAGATTGAGATTATATATGTAACAAATGAATACAAGAAGGTGGTGGTGGTGCCCCATTCAATAGGGGTTATCTATTTCCTTTACTTTATGAAATGGGTTGAATCACTACCACATGTGGGTAGTGGTGGGGGTCCCATTTGGTGTGCTAAGTACATTAAGACCATTATGAACATTGGTCCAGCATTTCTTGGTGTTTCGAAGATGGTTAGTAATATATTATCTTCTAAGGACAACAATGTAGCTTTTATATGGTTACTTTGTAGCCTTACCCTCATTACATTTGCATTTATGATGTTGGGATTTGAACCAATTGAGCCTAGGAGTAGCATCTTATTTATCGAAAATTTTCTTACAAAATGAATTTTCTAGGTTTATTGTGATGCTTGACAGATTTTTAAAAGTTTGATATTCCAATGATAAATGCAAGAAACCCCAAACTATATCTCTGATTGCACACACACCCCGGGTTGCAAATAATCCCCTAGAATATGAATTAGTTGCAATTACCCTCTCATGTGTCATTAGAAAATATTTATAACCTTTTCAATATTTTACTTTCGAATATCACGATACATTGCCTAAGATAAAGATTATTTGTAGAAAAGTATATATGACATTGCGACTATTTTAATATTTTATTATCTTTAGACAGTTGAAGATTTTATATAAATTTATTAAACATCTCTAAGATGAAACGTCGAATTTATGAATTAACTCAAACATTTTATTATCTCTATATGTTTTTTATCATCTCTTTTTGTTAGTTGGATAAAATAACTTTCATGTTTTTCAAATTTTTATTCCATTTGTGGGTAGTGTCCTCCTTATTCGAGAGTAATAGTTTAGGATCTTTACTTTTATGATTGTACTATCATTTGAATATTTATTTCTAACAACTCAAACAATGTATCCTCAAGTTTATGTTATAATAACTCAAACATTTTATGGTTGTCCTACCGTTTGAACTGTCAAGTTTATGTTCTTATATTACTCATTTATTAAATCTTAATTATGTTTGATTTTTAATCTTTACTCTTTTATCTAATTATGTTTGGTGACTTGATCTAATTATGTTTGGTATGACCCGAGCTGATGATTGTAGATTGACAATGACCAATCATTTTCGGTGTGACTTGAACTTATGAGATTTACAGGTCAGTAAGTAAAATTTTTTCTACTTTATTTTTAATATATTCAAAATTTTGTTTCAATTAGGAACATAAATTTAGGATTCTAATCTATGCACTAAATCACAGATTCTTTAAACTACTTCAGAATTCCCTAGACCACATAAATTCCAACTTACACAACTTATAACATTCGGTAAGACTGGTATCCAATCACTGCCATTGAGTGAAGGTTATGAAGCACTATAGTCTTTTTTCTTTTACCAATGATCTACTTCTAACAATTAATAACTGGAGTCTTCCTTCTTTTACTTTTTATTAGTAGAGTCTTCCTTCTTTTAAATTTGATCCATTGTCATTCACTTATTATTATGTTCATACTACACAGTTTGTATAAGGAATACCACACAGTTTGCACAAGCAATATGTGATTTAAGCCCCTTTATGCTCCAAAATATTGTTTCGTGCTTTGTTTTCTTTTCTTTTTTTGTAGATTAAACTTTAATTTCATTTCCAGTATTGTTATCTATTGCTGGTGGAACCTCTCATGTTGGAAATTTGAGGGGGGAAATATTCATTAGAGATTGAAAACACTCACGAGTCTAAGGCATTTAATAAATTTGATATTATTGTACCCAGGATTCATCGTGGAATAAACCCATCCCCTGTTTCTATATAACAATGACGTATCTATTTGGTATAGGGACTCATATGCGCATAATTGACAAGTTATTTTACTTTAATAAATTAAATATTCTCTATTTTAAGTCCTGTAACTATTTTTAATAGTACCTTATAATTTTTCCAATTGATTGTAGTTTTACCTTACTTTTGTAGCAGTTATAATTATATCTATTATCAAGATTGTTTGTCATTATTATTTCATTTTCCACATGGTTTTTTTTTCTTGAACACAATGGATAGCCCATTAAGTAAAGGAAACTAGGATAATTTTTTTTTAAATCATAACAAAATATATTTGCCCTAGGTCCTGAGTTTTATGCTACGCCAAACCTCCCCCAACCCATCACACCACACCTACTACAAACACCTCTTAGCCCACTTACCTACTACACAACTCACATCTTCCTATTACCCTCCCACGACCCCCCCCTGTTCCCATGAAACACCCTACTTGCTCGCACTCCCCAACTCACAAACCCCTCCTTGCACGCACTACCCCACCCTTGTACACCTGATCCCAGTCAACCCCACACCCGCGCACCATCCCTCAGTTCTCCCAAGCCGACCTTAGAACACCCTCCTATCCCCACAGCCTCTACTAAAAGCCTGCAATTACCCACTACCCTCCCCAAACTGCTACCCTGCCATAACCTCACACACCTATCCTTTGCCCTGTTCGCACTCCTTCCTATTGTATGAGCATGACACAATTATGCGACGCAATATAGCATAAAAACAATTAGTTGGGATTACAATTTTATTCGTGCCTTCAAGAAAACCCAATCTACTATTAGTATTATTTTTGTTAGAGTATTTTTTTTTAATTTCTTAAATAAGATGGAGTCCTATAAACAAAGCAAAGTTTTCCCCAAATTTTCAAAATTGTTTACACATTTGTGTGGTAAAAAACTGACTTAAATTATACACGATTCAATACTTTGGGCAGTGAAATTTTGTTCGTTTTGCAATTATCTAGTATATATATATATATATACGGGAAACCCCACGACATAGTAGCCAACCATTCCTGAAGTCTGAACCGACTTCCTTATTTTAATTAATCATTGTAAATTATGCACCCACTTGATAACTAATTCACATCGTTTGAATCTAATTAATAGTTAGCCTAAGATACTTCTAACCCTCTAATAATATTCCATGGTAATACAAATCCATTTTTAAAACTCATACACTCGTTTGTCCAATGCTAATGGTTTAAAACAACACAAATGGGACAATCCAGCAAATGGAACACTTGAATCTAATTAATAGTTAGCCTAAAACACATGCTAACCCTCTAATAATGTTCCACACTAATCCAAACCCATTTAAAAAACTTATACACCAATTTGTCCAATGGTAATGGATCAAAGATAACGCAAACTGAAAATGGGACATGACAGCAAACTGAATCGGTTCGCTTGGCAGACCGAATCGATTTGGTCAATTAAACCAATTCGCTCTTCTAATGAACTAGTTCAATTTGTTGGGCTACCTTTCATATTCATCTACAAGTTTACACGTTCAAGGTCCATTAATGGAGGCCCTAAGCCTTCCAAAAAAACCAATTATGATCCCAACAATATATATTATTATCCCAAGTGCATTGTAAACACAATCTAAACCCAAATCCAACATTTATTCAACTAAAGATTCTTATTTATTTATTCAATTCACCAATTTTAAGACCAGTCAAGTCCTTAACCGATCATTCCAAAACACCTATCAAAGTTCATCCCTTTAATTGAATACTTACATATTTAATCATTAAATTCGTTCATATTAACCCAAAATCAAATTAATATTGTTAAATCACAAATCAATACTCCTAATTGTCTCCATGATGCAATCTCAATTTCAGACTCAACTTTTGTTAACTATGAACATAATTAACTACAATATGAAAATTTTAAGAAATTAAATACTTGAATTGATGAATGATTATCTGAAGCTCTACTTATTCATGTTGATTTGATTCCAGAAATGACTTTTGTTTCTTCTTTAAGCCTATTCCCTTTTTTGTTTCTCTCTTTTTTTCCCTCCTCTCTTAATCTTTCCCTTGTTCCCACTATTTAAAGATTAATGGAAGATGTTATCCTCCCCACTAACCTACTAAAACCCATTTTAAAACTCTAATTTTGTATTAGGCTTAAGCGCTAAGGGTAAAAAGGAAACTATGCCATTATACGATCCATTTTATGTCTCAAAAAACCTAAAGACCCATCAATAATATGTAAGTACATCTGGACTATTTTGACCTATTTTTGATCAATGTGCACTCAAAAAGTCCATCCAAGTTACCAAACTAAAAATTCTCAACCACTACATTAATTGGGCTCGACACTTGTGTATAGTACACGTCGCCCTTTAACCTTTTGAATCAATCATTTTCACTCTTGAAATTACTTAATATAATAATTTTCACATAACTATTTACTTATTACATGCAAGTAAATAATTTCAATCACAAATGTTAATCCTAGAACTCACTAGTTAATATTTATTGAAACTAATTCAACTTCTCAATTAAATTAATTATTTAGTGCACATGTGGAGTAAAATGCTCTCAAAATTATGGGGTACGACATTCTCCCATTAATAACGGAATTTTATCCCCAAAATCCAAATGTTTGTGACGTGAAGAGCTCTGGATACTTTTCCTGTATGTCATCCTCGCTCTCTCAAGTCTACTCATTGGCATTGTGATGCCTCACTAATGGTACCACCTTTGATCGAAGCTTCTGCTTGCTACGATCCAAAAAGGTAACAGACCTATCCTCATAAAAAATGCCTAGATGCAAATCTATCTCCTCTAATGATATATGCAGGTGTGCCAACTTATCCTTAAGATACCTCCTTAGTGATAACATTTGGAATACATCATAAATCAACTGTAAATTCTATGGTAAGATATATCATAGGCAACCAACCCTACTTTCTAAATGATGAGCAAAGGCCCCACATATCTTGGTGCCATCTTTATTTTCTTCCCGAAATGCATCATCCTTTCATGGGAGATACATGTAGAAACACCTGATCACCCATGACAAACTCTAAGTTCCTCTGATTAGCATCAGCATAACTTTTCGAATGATTCTGAGATACTCAAATATGACTTTTAATCATCTCAATCTTCGCCGAACTATCCTAAATCATGTTTGGGCCGAGAATCTTGTTCTCTGCAACTCTAACTAACATGAGGGAGAATAATAAGGCCTTAAAAAGTTGAATGCTAATAGTGAACTGGTATGAGTTATTATACATAAACTCCACTACCAGTTGGTATTTCTCCCAACTATCTTTGAAATCATGAATGCATATCCTTAGTATTTCCTCCAACATTTGATTCACCCTCTTCGTTTACCCATCAGTATGTGGTGATATGTTGTGTGCGAATGTAATTCCGTCCATAACACCTCCTGAAAGATTTGTTAGAAGTGGGAAATAAAGTTCTTATCGATGAAAAACATTATTAAGCATACTACCCTGTCGTGTAGTCGACCCGAGTAGATAAAAAAAGATCTACCCTAATAAAAGGGTCCATAATAACCCATATGGAATCATGACCCCTTTATGACATTTGCTACCCCGTGATGAAATTCATCGATATACTCTCTCACTTACACACCAAAATCTCTATCAACTGCAAAATCCCGACTTGTCTCTGATGACCAACCTTCACCATCCAGTAAGTGGTGCACCTAGAGATAAATAATGAGATGTCCCACTTCATATCGACCTAATAATACTGCCTCCTCATATCTTGGTACATCTTGTCCCCACTTAGATAAATCGATAATCATGACCCATGTGACTCCTCCCTAACTGTCCTACGTAGGTATTCGTCATACCAGAGAATCAACATTCCATTGAAGCATAAGCCAACTTTGAGCTAACTTAGTAGGAGTCCACTCCGTTTGCCAGTAATTATTGCACCTTCTTCGGATAAGAATGATGTCATGCATGTGGATTCACAAACTTAAAAATGATCATGATTGTGATGGTTATCACTTTCACATAAGTCCTGATGACCTCCTCCTCTTGATGAAGCTTATCCCACTTTTCTTGTCAAGTTACCACTAACAGACCTCTAAGCTTATGGCTTAACACATCTACCACCATGTTATCCTTTTTTTAATGGTACTAAATGTCAAACTAGTAGTCTTTCACAAATTCAAGCCACTTGCATTGCCACATATTCATCTGCTTTTGCGTGAAAATATAATGTATAACTTATGGTCTGTGAACAAATAGAACTTCTCTTGGAATAAATAATTCCCCCAAATACATAAGGTACAAATAACTGCTGCTAACTCTAAGTCACGTGTGGGATAGTTATTCTCATGGGAATTAAGCTTGCGAGATGAAAAATCTACATCATTGTTAGACTTGATGTTCAGTGTAAGGAAATGCTAAGAAACATAACAATGACATTTTTAAGTGGAAATAAAATAGAATTTTATTTATATGGATGCAATGCATATTATTACATATCCTGGAGTGCCCATAAAACAGAAAAAGGGGCATCTTAATGTTGTCATTATATATAAATAAAAGGGAGACTAAAGGTCATATATGATTATAAGTTGTGGTGAAAGTGTTCCAGTGGGTGATCCCATATTTGCTAGTTACCGCCTGCACATATGCAATTAAAAAGGTTTTTCTTGATAAGAGAGAATAAAAATCCAGCAGGGCAGGTGGTATTTCTCTCTCTTCGAGTTCATTTTCCATTCGAAAGGAAATTAAATAAGAATTTTTTTAGTAGATAACTTTATTTCTATAACATGTGCATATATGTGAGTTTGCTAGATATCAATAAATTACCAACAACATGACATAATTATAAAAATTTGGAACAAAGTGAGATATCAACAGTTTTGAAAAATAGTATATTGGACTTTATTGATATTTGTAAGAATAGTATCTTGATAATAACTTGATAAGTTTTTTATTGACTCATAAAGACAAGGTTAAAGCTATAACATGATAACTAATAATTATCGATTATAGAGGCTTCAAATGTGTAGAAATACTCTTATAATAACATCCAAAATCAAATGATAAAATCAGTCCAAAACCTTTGAAGATATAGTCCACCAATTTTTTTTGGGAAAGTAACTCGCTAGGAACATTAACCATAGTGGATCTCTACATATGTAGCAATAAATCTAGGCACTCAAACATCTGAGTCCTATAGGGAAAATAGCGCTTCCATGGGTATACCAAAAGTCTATTCCCTAAATTATAATGTATGCTATCGTGTTTAAATGAAATAATAGATTTCATGAAATTATCATGTCCGGGCTTAATTGAATAAGGATTGAATCAATATTCATGATATTCGTGAACTGCACAAAAGAGTTCGTAAATGAGAACAAATGTTTAGGGGCTATCACATAGTGATTTAAACAAATGGAGTAATTCAAAGGTCTAAGCTAAAAAATAATATAAAAATTGAATCACCTACTTTTTAGTTTCGGGTTGTTTATAACTAATATGTGTTCTCATGGGGGTAACCTCAGTATTCTGAAAACATTTATATGCCACTTGGTTAGAGTATGAGGGAAAAATGAATTTCTAAGTGAAAGTTGGGGTGTAAAATAAATTATTTACAATTCAAGCTTCAGTTTTCGGGTTAAATATATAATTATGTACATTTAGGTTTTTCATTATTTTTTCTCATTTATATTGATTTTTGGTATTGATTATAGTCATTTTTGTTATATTTATGAAAAAGGACTTGAAGTTAAAGTTTGCGGTCACTTTAAAAGAGTTGGAAATCTAGGGGTTTAAGTGAAAACTGAAAGTTTGGTTTTTTAATTCTTTAAAAATATTTCTTAGGAAATTTCTTTTGGGGAAACCAATCAAAGTGATGTAATTTATGATTTTGAGAAGAAGAATAAAATGTTTTTTTTGGAAAAAATCTTATAATTTTTTTACCGGAGACGCGCCCTCACATGTTGTGTCAAAGTCCATGCGCGTCTGGACTTGATTTTATCCCCCCCTTGTGTATTACACTTCATCTTTTACCTTCATTTTGTTGGCTTTAAGGTTTGAAAAGTTTGGCCTAAAATTCTAACAATTGTAGAATACCATTTAGGTTGATTCCTAAAAAAAACTTTTTTATCTTTTTGAGAGCAATGAAACCATATTGGATTCAAGCATTTAGGTTAGCTGGTTTAGGCTATTCATTTTCTATACAAATAGCATAATTTTGACTTTAATGTTCATAGCTTTAGGCTATAGTTAGAGCTACGACTTGGTGATATTCATGATATATGATCAAAATGTAGTTGAACCAATTTGGTTTCAAAGATTTTGGTTTACCAAAGATCTTGAATTTTGTTTCAAAAATTTCATGGTTTGTAATTTTCAAACTTTGATTTGGGGCATCTAAACTCATTTTGGGTTGAATTAAGCTATGCTCCTAGTTTCCTTAGACCTAAGTCTCGAGATCTCCAACTTTGAAACTGGTACAAAGTCAGGAGTACAGGTTCCACCATTAAAGCTCAAGCTGTAACTGCTGTTTCTAACATTCAAGGTTTTCGAGTGCATTTCCTATGTTAGAACTTTCATGCAAGCTCATATTTATGACCTATGAATGCCAAGAAACTCAAACATTGAAAAATGGAAACGCTATAAGAAGATCATATCTATACCAAAATGCTAGAATTTTAGTTTGCATTTTTCACTACGTTGAGGTACCATTTTACAGTGGTGGATGGGGTGTTTTATACTGCTGGTGTAGGTGAAGATATTGGTGGAAAAAGAGGTGGGGTTACCATGGTTTAATTAGGTTTTACCTAGGTACCATGTGAGATGACATGGGTACCGTTTATTTCCCATGTGGTACAACTACTCACAAGTCTGCCAACTGGCCAAAATGTTTAGAGGGTGGAATGAAAATTGTTTTGGTTTTGATTTGGGTCCCTCGATAGTATATAAGATGAATTTAAGAAAATTTAGGTCCAGTTTTTAATGTTTAGGGGGTAAATGTGTAATTTTATAAACTTATTGGGTTGTGTTGTGTAATTATTATAAAATATAAGTACTATGATTAAGTTTGGGTTATAAGAGTATGGTATGGTTTAAATAAAATGTTTTAAGTTTTTATGGGTGTTTTAGTAATTTTAGAACTCTATGGGATACTAATGTAATTACCTTATTCTTTAGGATTATATTTCAAATATATGTGGGTTTGTTACATTCTGCCTTCCCAAGCTTCATAGAGTGTGGGATATCATATTCTCATAGATTCTTCTGTCTCCCATGTTGCATCTTCCATACCATGGTGTTGTCAAATGCTCTTTACTAGGGGAATGATTTTTCGTCGAAGAACCTTGTCTTGCGAATCAAGAATTTTGATAGGGTTTTATTTGAAAATATGATTGGATTGCACTAACATACCTTCCCAGGTGATAATGTGATTGGGATCCGATGCGTATTTCCATGGTTATGAAATATGAAAAACGTCGTGTATATTGGAAAATTCTAGAGGTAGTTTTAACAGATTGTCTACCGGTCATATATGTTAGATTATTTTAAAGGTCTAATATAAATAGGTGATAACTTAATTTTCTTTCCAAATCGAACAATTACTTTTCATGGGGACACATTTAAGAATACTTGATTGCCTATTAAAAATTCTAAAGGTTTTCTTCTATTATCTGCATAACCTTTTTTATTGACTTTGGGTTGTATGTAATATTTTCTCGAATTATTCGTGTCATTTCTATAGTTTCATCTATAATTTATGGTCCAAAGATACTTCTTTTTTTTTTTTTTTTTTTTCTTTAAGGACAGGGTCCTGAGATTTATTAAAATACAGGTAGAAAAGCCCTACCTGGGGGCTAGAACAAACTAGAGAGAAAACTGTGCATAAAGACCTGAAAGATTTCTAGAAGATCTAATGTTAGGAAATCCAAGATAATCCAGCTTAAAAGCACCTCTAGCAAATTTGGGAAGATCCATAGGCTTAGAGAATGTTTCGTAACCAAAAGAATTGACTCCATAATTGGCTAAGTGATCAGCTACTTGATTTACTTCTCTCCAGACATGAGAAAAAACTAAGACTATAGGAATTGCCTTAATTTCCTCTATTATATCAATAATAGACCAGGGGGGCTTGAGAATCTTGCCTTTCATAATGTCTATGGCGGCCTTGGAATCTGATTCCACTATCACCTTTGGTAGGTGCAGGGATTGACAAACTTTGATGCCTCGAAGAATGGCCAGACATTCAGCTCTAGTATTAGTCATGAGAATTTCCTTTGAGGAGAATGCTTGAATAAATCTCCCATTGTGATCTCTAATGATACCACCTGTGCCTGATATGCCCGGATTGCCTTTCGATGCCCCATCAGTGTTGAGCTTAAAAAAAGGAGTTGGAGGATAGGTCCATTTAACTATGAAAATAGATGGGAGAGAAGGAACATATCTGAGGCAAAAGGAATCTTGGATATCTGCATGAAACTTGAAGGAAGACTTAAAAGTGGTTTTTGAAGAGCAGATTTTGATTAGATCGATCACATTATAAATTATTTTAGCGCTGCTCATGTGACCTCCGTCATAGATACTCAAGTTTCTACTTAACCAAATTTCCCATAGGATGCAGCAAGGGGTCAACAAATGAAGGAAATCAAGGAAATCTTTGTTAGCTTTGAGCAACCACCATGACATAAGAGCTTGGTGCAGAGAGTTTAGGTTGACCTTGATGCCAAATAAGTTACTGAAATGAGTCCAGGTTGACTTTGCAATTGGACCCTCCAAAAAGAGATGATTAAAGCTTTCAGAATGTTGATTGCAGCATCTGCAGAAAGAGGCAATGTGAATGCCTTTGAGTTGAATTGAATCTTCAAGAGGGATTATCTGGTTGATACATTTCCACATGAAGCATGACAATTTGTGAGGAATTTCTTTGGACCAGATGAATTTGCATAAAAAGGAGATGGACTTTGATTGTCTTATGCATTCCCAAGCTGATTTTATAGAGAAGTCTCCATTAGATGTGAGAGACCAGTATTTAACACCATTAACTTCGATGGAGGCATTTTCTGCTTTGACTTGAATCATCTGAATTCTTTTGAATGTTTGAGAGGACTTTCCTATGGAAGTATTAAACCCGCACTTAAGGAAAACAGAACACAAACTGTTAGAGTTAGAAATATTCCACCATAGTTTCATTGAGAATCCTTTAATGATGTCTGTCAGGTCTTTGAAATCGAGGCCTCCTTCTTCTGCGGGAAAGCAGAGATCTTCCCATTTTTTCCAATGATGCCTTTTACCAAATTCCTTGGAGGATCCCCACAAGAAATTGTTGAACATATTGTTGATGTGGGAGATGGTTTTTTTAGGAGGTTTCAACACAGCAATACAATGAATAGGGATTGAGGTTAGGACAGAGTTTATGAGAGATTTCCTTCTAGAAAAGGAAAGAAGTTTCGTTTGCCAACCCTCTATTCTAGCGGCTATGCTGTTAGAGATGCCTTCAAAATAACAATGTTTAGACCGGCCATAGAATATAGGGCAACCAAGGTAAGTGATTGGGTTTGTCTTTAATCTAAACGAAGTGACTGCTGCTATTGATCTGACAGAGCTTCTTCTGATGGAGTGATGCACTGTGAAACTGCATTTTTCATAATTTACCACCTGACCAGTCGCTTTCTCGAATTGCTTGAGGAATTTCATAAGAGTTTTCAAGTTGTTTGAGGCCCCATTGGTGAAAATGACAGTATCATCTGCAAAACTTAAACAGCTGATTAGAGGGCAGCCTCGAGGGTGGGAGAAGGATTTGAGTTTGTTAGAGAGCATGAGCTTGTGAATGCCTAGATTCAGCACATCAGCAACAATCACAAAAAGGGCTGGAGATATGGGGTCTCCTTGTTTAAGACCCCTGTGAGATTTAAAGAACCCCCCAACATGGCCATTAATACTAGTAGAGAACCAGTTATTCGATAAAATCCTCCAAATTCTGTCTATCCAAACTTCTGAGAAACCCATCTTTCTAAGGACTTTGATCAAAAAGAACCAAGAAACTCTGTCATAGGCTTTTGAGAGGTCTAATTTTATCACCACATTTGGACCATGTGTTTTTTTCCCAAGCAATGACATAAGTTCTTTAGCCATCAAGATGTTTTCTGAAATTTGTCTCCCTTTAATAAAACCTGATTGGAAGGGACTAATAATAAGAGGGAGAATGGAAGCGAGTCTAGATGCCAGAATTTTAGTTAAGATTTTGAAGCAGAAGTTACATAGACTAATAGGCCTGTAGTCTGCACAGTGGTTGGGAGATTTTGACTTCGGGATGAAAATAAGATAGGTGCTAGTCCAGCTTTTAGGTAATTCCCCCCCAGAGAAGAAATGGTGAATTGCTTGGATGAGGTCTACTTTAATGATATCCCAGAATTTTTGGTAAAATAGACCATGAAAACCATCAGGACCTGCACTACTGTCTCCATTGAGGTCAGAGATAGCTTGAAATATCTCAAGTTCCTCTGGGAAAGCATCAAGAGTTAGAGAATGAGATGGAAGAATTTTTGCATCTATGACCTCCAAAAGCTCATCTTCATTCTCAATCGCAACAGCCTGAAAAAGGCCACTGTAGTGATTAATAAAGGTTTGTTGAATACCTTTCTGATCTTCTAACCAATTACCATGCTCATCTTTAATTCTGTGGATCTGCAGCCTGGCATGTTTAGCTTTAATAGAAGCGTGGAATAACTTGGAATTGGAATCACCCTCATATAACCATCTTCGTCCCATTTTCTGTTTCCAGAATTCTTCTGCTTGCTGAAGAGCTATTTTCAGTTTAGCCGTTGACTTGGATATATGCTCCCTATTTATCTGAGATGGGGAGGACTCATAGAGAATCTCTTTTTCAAAAACTTCTGTTTCCAATCGAGACACCTGGGGCATGACATTTTGAAGGTTAGCTTTGTTCCATCTTTGGATATCCTTCTTGAGCCTTTGAATTTTAGCTGAGAACACTCTAAGAGGGCTGCCTGGGATAGGGAGGGACCACGAATCTTCAATGACTTTTCTGAGATTGGGGTGAGAACACCACAGGTTAAGAAATTTGAAAGGTTTGGGATGGGAATCTGTTTGGTGTTTGATAGTGAATAGGAGAGGAGAGTGGTCTGAACAAGACTTATTTAGGTGTTTTAATGAAAAGTTTGGAAAAGAGGTAAGCCATTCAGAGGAGACTAGACCTCTGTCCAATCTGGACCAAATTTTACCTCTATCTCTGAAATTATGCCAAGTATAATGAGGACCTGAATATCCCACTTCGAAAAGACTCGCATTAGAAATGAATAGATTGAAATCAGCTACTGCAGCAGGATCAATCTGATTCCCCCCCCCTTTTTATCTCCACTGTTACTGACAACATTGAAATCACCCAGAATAAGCCATGGCTGGTGCTCAGAGATGTTTTTATGAGACATTAGAGAATCCCAAAGAGCTAGTCTTTCTCCTCTAGAACATTTAGCATAGACAATTGATAAATAAACATCTTTGGGTAGCTGGGAGTGTGAAATTTTCACTAACATGGATTGATTGTCCATTTGCAAAACTGAGCAGTTAACTCCGAATCGCCAGAGAAACCAAATTTTGCTGTTGGTATTAGAAATTCCCCCATCAAATTTGATGATTCTTCTGAAATCTTCAAGTTTGTTTGCTCTTGCTTTTGGCTCTAGGATGGCAATGAAAGGAAGCTTGTGACTTTTGCAAAGAAATTTTATTCTTCTTTTTGATGGTTTGTTGGATAAACCCCTGATGTTCCAGGATAAGAAATTAATCATTGGTAGTCTGCAACTAAAGAAGTTTGAGTTACCTTGGAGGCTGCCCTGGTAAGTCTTCGAAACATAGGATCTCCTGGCTTTGCAAGTTTATGGGAAGACTGCTTTTTAAAAGAAATGGCTGGCTGGTAAGAGACCTTACTTTCAATGGCTCCCATCATTTTTTTCTTTGTTGCAAGTCTATGGGATAAGTTTTTCGAGAACAAAATGAATTCATCTATCAATGGGGAATGGTTGGATCTGGCCAAATCATCTTCATTATCATAGAATGCTAGATCATTATGCAAATTGGTTTTAGAAGCTTTTGGGGAATTGGCAACTGATGTGGATATGTTAACTGTTTGAGGATGAACATTTAGCTGGATTGACTCTTGATCAAAATCGCATTTGGTGGGGTTTGGAGATTCTGGGGGAGGGAAATCAGGGACTGAGACAGATAATAGAGGGTGAATGATCATGGCTAGAGGGTTGAAATCTGGAGAAGTTGATTTATTATGGGCTGATTTGACAGGTTTGGTTGAGAGGGCTGCAGTAGAAGTGGATAAATTCTTTTGGATTTTGGGGATTAAAGGTAAGGGTTGGTTGATAGAAGGGTCATTTATATAAGCAGGTTGAGATGGTTGGTAGGGGAGGTTTATAATTGTTGGAATTTGGTTCGAAGTTTGGCCACTGTGGTTCTGATCAGTGTTCAGAGGTTTGGACTTGGCTTGAAATTTGTTAGTTGGTTTGGGAACAAAAGTTGGGGTAGAAAAACGATGAGATATTGGCATTTTTTCCTTCCTTCTTTGTTCAGCCGCTGATGTGGAGGCTTTGAGTAATAGGCAATCAGATGCATCATTACCTAACTTTGAGCATGCCTTACAGTAGGGAGGGATGTTATCATAATATATTGGTTGCCAGAAACCATCATCTCCGCAGCCTATCCAACATCTATCTGGGTGATCTGTGAGAAGATTGAGTTCCACACAAACTCTAGCCACACTTGGTCTATTGCCATTAACTGTTGAATTATCTAACTTGAGGGGTCTTCCAACCACCTGTGCGATAGAATATAGCGAGGATTTGGTAAATAGATGAATTGGAAGGGATGGTAAAGAGATCCAAACCGGGGCTATGGGACTTTCGATATCAGGTCTGAAGGAGGGGCTCCATTTGAAGCATCTCATGGGATATTTGCCAAAAAACCATTGACTTCGCAACCAGAGCCTTGTGAAATCTTCTTCAATGTAAAGTTTGATCAGGATGTGTTTCTGATCAATGAGTCCAACATTGAAAGCTCTTTTTTGGCTCATAGAGTGGAAAATTTTCCTTATATCATCCATGGGGGGTCTGCCGTGTGAAAACTTGCCTACCAAAGAGTATTTGTATGGTTCAGCAAGTTTTTGGATGTCTGCGAGGGAGAACCGAATGGCAGGCTCACCTTGATGTGAAGATATAGGAAGTAGCGGTATATCATCTGAACAGGTAGAATTCTTGAGGACTGCTGCAAACGATTTATTAAGTTGGCATGTTGGATCAGGAGGTTTAGGAGGGAGATTGAGAGTGGACGTGAGGTTTGCCATGCAACCCTAGAAAGGGTAGTGTTGGCGGCTAGCTTGAGAGAGAGTTCTTCGGATTCATTCTAGCAAATGGGTGACTAATAGGGGCTACCATATAAGGTTTCATAAGGAGTTACTTGAATGCTAGTTTAATAGTTATTATTGTAGGAGAATTCGATTAAGGTGAGATAACTATTCCATGCACCAAACAAGTCTGGAGTGCATGCTCATAACATATCTTCGAGGGTATGAATTACTCTTTTAGATTGACCATCGATTTGGGGATGGAAGACAATGCTTAGATAAAGCTTTATTCCTGTAGATTTTTGCATTGATTGCTAAAATCTTCCTATGAATAGGGGATCTCGATCATATATAATGGATAAGGATATTACAAGGAGTCTAATAATTTCTTGAATATGAAGCTCACTGAGTTTTTGAAAACAATCAGTAGCTCTCATTGGTAGAAAATTAGCAGATTTTGTAACTCATTCGATAATAACCGTTATTGAATTATAACCTTGAGATGTTCTCGGCAATACTTTTAAAAAGTCCATTGTGTTGTGGTCCCATTTATTTTATAGAATAGGGAGTGGTTGTAATATTCCTCTGGGATATTGGTGTTCAGCTTCTACCTCGTGACAGGTTAGACATTTTCCCATAAAATTGGTTATATCGTTCTTTATACCTTGCAACCGATATTGTTGTTTGAGATTATGATACATTATGATCGTCCCCGAATAAATAATAAATTTTGTATGATGGGCTTCTTCAAATATTTCATTTTGTAAGTAGGTGTCTAAGGGGACACACAATCGATTCTTAAATATTAACCCTCTCTCGGTGCTATATGACCAATCTCACGTTTTATTTTCTTTTAATATTTAATTTCATCTTCTACGGAATTTATCCTCTACTTGTTTTTGCAAAATTATTTTGTGGAGTGTTGGGTGAGTGATGATATTTCTCAGTATGATTGGGTTTTCAGAAGATTCTCTTTGCAAATTTTATTCTCCTATAATAGTTGAAAATATAAACATGCTGCTGAGCTTTCCTTTCGATTTTTGACTTAAAGCATCGGTAACTACGTTACCTTTTCTTGGTGGTATAGTAAGATAAATTGCGATCTTTAAAAAAATAATCCATCATCATCGTCGAAGATTTATATCTTTTTGAGTAAAGATATATTTGAGACTCTTGTGGTCGAAGAATACTTGAAATTCTTCCCCGTACAAATAGCATCTCTAAATATTTAGTGCGAAGAGTACTGCATCCAACTTTAAATCGTGTACCGGGGAATTACATTCATGAATCTTTAATTAATGTGATCCATACTTGATCAAATTTCCTTTTTTCATTAACATACATCCCAATCCATGTAATGAGGCATCAATATATACATCATAACCAACATTATTAGAAGGAATAATGAGAACTTGGTAGTGGAAACTTTTCCTTTAACTTAAGGAAGGCTTGTTCACATTCTAGAGTCCACAAAATTAGATGTCATTTTAGTTTAGCTTCATTAAAGGAAAGTCAATTTTTGAAAATCCTTTAGAAGGGCCGATAGTGACCTATGAGTTTGAGAAATCTTATCATTCCCGTAATGTTTGTTAGTTTATGCTATTCGAGAACAATAGCAGTTTTTTTAGGTCTACTTATATACATGTTCAGTGATCACATGCCTAAGAATTTTCACCTTTTTCGTAAGAAAATCAAACTTTCTTTTCTTTATTTAAAGTTGGTGTTGGCATAAGGTTTCTAAAGCTATGCTCAAGTTCTCTTCGTGGTCATATCTAGTCTTAGAGTATATTAAGATATCTTCATTAAAGATAATTATGATTTCATCCAAGAAAGGTCAAAATACTCAATACATTAGGTCCATGAAAGTTATAGGTGCATTGATTAATCCAAAGGATATAACCACGAATTCAAAATTGCCACATCGAGTTCAAAAGGAAGTTTTACGTATGTCTTCTTCTTTCACATTAAGCTGGTCATATCCAGATAATAAAATAATCTTTGAAAATATTTTTGATCCTAAAAATTGGTGGAACATGACTCCTATCCTAGGAAAAGGATGTTTATGAAAAAGTATGTGTTCGTCAACCATGTCATAATAGTTTGGATTTTTTATTAGAATAGTGGAAAAAATTCAGCCTCGAGTTCTATTCACCGGTTCTTTCCTTTTTACAAGAAATATTTTCTTAGGTTGGTGATTGTTACTGTTACCAATTGGTGTCAGGCATGGGGGTTTGATAAAAATGACAGGTTTGGTTATTAACATTGATGTAAAATTCTTTGGATATGATTGTTTCAGGTTTAGGAATTGTGCCCTTATGTGTCCTACATGCTTACACTCATGGCATCGGAAGTAGATCCATTGATTCTATGATTGATTTGGCTAAAAACCTAATGACATTTGATTTGTTATAAGGATGGTGTCTTTGATTGGATTAGTTCTTAATCACATAAGATCTTGTAAAGGGTGGAGTTGTGATTTAGTTAATTCCTCTAGATGCTCGATTCCTTTCGATAAGGGAGTCTGCCTCTATCATTTGGTTAAGGTCACGAAGTTGTGATAGGATGATATAAGATTTCATGTTGGTTCTCATTCCAAATTCAAAGTGTTTATGCTTTTTTGCTTCTTTATCCATATAGTATTGGGCATAACGAGACAATTTGTAATCTTGGCCTCATATTATGCTATCATCATTTATTGTTTCTATAAACCTAGGAGTTTCACCGTCATCTTATCTCTTATTCATTCAAAAAAGTAGTTTTTAAAGAAAATCTCCTTAAACCAATTCCAAGTTAAATTGTTAATATTTATTTCTCTTGGAAACATATATGTTGTTAATTTCTCCCTAAGCTCAGGGATTATACCTACTATGTTAAGAACCTTAAGTGTTTGGTGTTTCCATTTTTATACTTTTGTGGCATCGAGCTTTCCACAGAATATTGGTGGTCTTTATTGATGAAATTACTTAAGTGAGTTCATTCTTTGGGTATCATTCAGAATCTCATTATTATCTGGGTGTGGCAGGGGTACATTTTATTGCATCGTGGTAAAAATTATTAGATATTGTAAACAACATAATATCCCTTCATTATTCATAGGTGGATTTTGTACATGTGGAACATTTTGTTGTTCTCCTTGTGATCCCCCAGCAGATGCTCGTGTATCAACCATCCTATATGTAAAATAACATACTCAGGATATAATGATAATGGAAGTAACGAAGCTAACTTTTTATATAAATATGATAACTATGTTACATTGGGATATGATATAGTCAAAACTTTTTGTAAGAAAAGTACACACTTATAAGTTACTATTTTATAACTCCGATTAGTACAGTGATTGGTTAGATTTAGTACACTTAGTTAGGAATATGGTGATCACTCCTTCTCTCTCTCACACACACACAAACTTAATGAAATATAATTAATCCATTGTATGATTATTTATTTACATCCATATCCACATCCTTAGTTTACTTTAGGCAAGTTAAGGTATGACACTATGCAGTTCGGGTCCCGTATCAAAAGGATCAGAGTCGGTAAAGGTAGTACTAGGGGCAATGGAAGTAAAATAGCTGGTGTTGGATGAAACATGGAATAATCTATTGGGGTGTCTGGGGGAGTAATGATAAGTTCTTCGCGTGGATCCATATCTCAAGCTATATGAATGGCTTGTTGCATCATGTCGGGATCTTTAGAAAATCTCATGGCTTGCGCTACTACCATTAGGCAACCAATCAACAGACTATGATTAATATCCAGAATATCAATAGCCCATTTTCGAATGATACTTCGAATAATCTGACACTGCTTGGCATATCCCTCATCTTTAATTGCTTGTTCAAACTTTTTATGCTTCACCACGAGCATGTCTTAATAAATTTCATCCCAGATGTTCATGCTTGCATAATTAGTTACAAAATGTAACAAGAAAGGTTTTAATAACTAGTATGCGTATTCTAATTATTTTATAAGTAAGAGATTTCCTAAGTCCCGTGTAGGCATAAAACCTGGTGCTCGCTCTGATAACATGTCACACCTGACAGTTTGTGTAGGGTAATGCTAAGAAACCTAAAATTAACATTTTTACTTAATTTATGGCGATGCATAGAATTTTATTATATATTGGAGTTTCCATAAAATAGAAAAAAGAGGGGTATCTTGAAGTCTCCAAAACACAAAAATGAAAGTGGGACTAAAGGTAACATATTCTTATGAGTTGTGATAAAAGTTGTCCAGTGGGTTCTAGTGTCTTTGATAGTTATCGCCAAGAGACAACTTAGCTTAGGACTCCCCTAACCACCTCCTTAGGCCCCTATCAGTCACTCATTCAACCAAACCCTAGGTCATACTCCATCCACCAATCTGGAGCCCACTAGTCCCTTTAGAGCCCCGTTTAGCCCCGATAAACTTTCTCTTATGAGAAGAAGCTCAATTAATCTTCGAAGGGATCTGAATACACTTGCTAATGGTCCACCCTATGCATAAATTGACCTTACAGTTGGGATCAACGGTTTGATTCACTATCAAAAATTGATATAGAGGCCGCCTGACACTAATAGGCCCCATTTGACTCCGATTAACTTCCTCTCCTAAGAATAAGATCAATGAATCTTTGAAGTGATCTGAATCCAATTTCCAAGGTCCACTCCATGTGCGAATCAGCCTGACGATTCAGACAAATGGTTTATTTTACCTCGAATACTGATCTAGAGGCGACTGGGCACTTTCAATCCCCTTCTGACTCCAGTCAACTATTGACCTTGAAAAAAGATCAATGAATCTTTTAAATTACCTAAATTAACTTGACAATAGACTGTCTCGTGCATGAATAAGCCTTAGATTTGGAATAATGACCCATTTTACTCTCAAGGGTCACCGGGCACTTTTGAGCCCTGTTTGACCTCTAAAGCGAACAAATCTGAATGAAATCTTAAAGGGAACTGAATACCCATCCCAATGGTATGCCCTAGGTTTTAATCATCCTTACAGTTGGGATGCATGATCCGTTTTCCTTTAAAACTTCTTATTTAGTGACCAACGAATGCTTTCGATCCAGGTTGACCTTGGTCAAATCTTATACTCGAGAGTGGCTCAATGGATTATTAAAGGGATTTCGATACCCTTTCTAACGATCTTCTTCAGGCATGATTCTGACTTTTGGTTTGCATTTTATGACATTCTTTCTGAAAAACCTACCCCAAATTGTCGAATGGAACCCTCAGGACCCTACCTATTGGCAGTGTGCTATGCCGATAGGCAAGACCATGACCATTCTACTTAGTACCTCCTTGGACCCATAAATAGAGGCCATGACCTCACTTTGAAAAGCACCCCTGAACACCCCTATCAGCAATTGAAAGAACATTATCTTAAATTTAGAGATATTCCGTTGCTATAAATGTCCATCTCCCACATTCCATTCATCATTTTCATACTTCATTTAGTAAACTTCCCCCATATCTTCATACCACTTTAATCCCATTGCAAGATCATCGTATCTGGATTGAAAATGAATATATGACATTCACGAGGAAGTCGAATTCTCCATAATTTTCTCTAAATTCTCTTATTTTGGTATTATTTACTTTATTTCTACTTTAGCACTTTATTTCATTACATTACATATATTAATGTCAAACCCTTATAAGTAGGAGTTGCACATACTCATTTTTTATAAAAAAATAAGAAAAAGTGGGTTTATGTATAAATTCCAAAAGAGGGATTCTCACTACAAATTCTCACTCTTAAAGCACATTTCACTCTACCCAAACACATAAAAGAAATCCCCCATTTGGATTTATGTATTAATCCCACCCTATGTTATCTTAAAACTAGGTGGACTTTGATGTTCCTTGGACTACAAAGGCATCTTGGGTGTATCCCCATATTTGAGTCCTCCCATGTGCTTATTAGTTATATATATATATATATATATATATATATATATATATATATATATATATATATATATAAAGTAGCTTGGTTTTTGAAAATGTGTTCATTTTTGACGGTTTAGATCGATGCCACCTCCTTACACATTTTAATTGTTGAGATCAGATCTATTTCCTTTTTACAAACCTACCCCTCAATTATTTGGTTTCCCTCTCTTTTTCTACTTATCAAACTTACACTTTAATTCAAATATTGGGGCATTTTGGTAAACAACCCAGACTTACCCTCTCTTTCATTGCTTATAGTCTCCTTCTTTACTCCTGATCTCTCTTTAGCAACCCAAAAAAAGACCTTCCACTATGCTCTCCCTGCCGCCGCTACACCTAGGTAAGTTTTGATTTTACGTTTAGTTTTGATTTTAATTTCAAATGGTTTGGATTTTATGTTTCTAATTTGATGTATTCGGTTTGTTCATATATTGGTTCAGTCTATTCATATTATATAGCTCCATATGTAGAGAAGAGCCTTATTTGGTTTCGATTTTAGGTTTAGTTTTGATTTTAGGTTTCAAGTGCTTTGGATTTTATGTTTCTAATTTGATGTATTCTGTTTATTCATATATTGGTTCGGTTTGTTCATATCATATAGCTACATATGTAGAGCAAATCTTTATTTGGTTCATATGTAGATATACATGTATATTTTGTTCATATTGGTTTTCTAATATATGTGTACATTTTTTACTTTATATAGGGCCTTATATATGTGTACATTTGTTATTATATTTAGGGTTTGTTTCTCTATTGTGTATTGAGAGGTATTTTTGGTTCATATAGTTTTCGATTTGGTAATGTTTAGGGCTTTGTTTCTTTATTTTATTTTGGGCATTGCCAAAAGAACCCCATGTGTTCGATGAAATTTCATAGTGAACACCATGTAATTCATGAGATGTTGTGTCTGAATTATATTAGGGTTATTGAAATTACTTCATATTTGGGATTGGGTTCATATTTGCATATTCACTATTTATTATGTCATTATGTCTTCATTCTTTTATGTTTTATGTTTTGGAATCTAATTATTTTTTGTGCTTTGTTGTTTATTTCTTCTTTTGTAGATGAAGATTTGCATATACTTGCAAATAAACAGGTATTCTCTTTTTCATTTTTATTGTGTGTATGTATAAATTGAGGTTATGATTTGGGTTTTAGGATTTGAGGCCGGGGAAAAAAGGTTGTTTTGGTCGGTGGTATTGAATGGGTTAGATGGATGTGTGCCAAGACAATGGTTTTATTCATATATGTTGTCATGTGGCATTTTTCTGAAAATATGTTTTCTACTATTAATTTTCAAATCAGGATTGGCATGTGCTTTAGCATTAAATGTTCGATGGTAGACATTAGATATGAAGGATTTTAATTTTTGTTATATGACTATATGATTTGTGTGAAATTCAATGCGGTAGTTTTATAATATACGTTCATTAATATCGGTGGTTTTATAATTTTTGTTATATGACCATATGATTTGTATCAATATAATACCGGGGTAATTATGGAGTATATAATTGTGTTGCTTCCACCATCGCCTTGATCAAACACTGTATAGTATTTGTCTTTGTAGCTAATTAGTCCCGAAGTGACTGCATATTTTTACTCTCTGTTTTTATTTATTTTTTATTTACATTTTGATTTGGGTTCGGAGACATGATGGGTTTCTTTTATAAGCAATATATATATTTCATAGTTAATGTGTTAGAATTTCAAATGTACGGCTTCATTTTTCTTTCAGATCTGTTTCAGAAAACATGTTCCTATGTTCGTGTTTTGTTTTAAACCAGTATACTAGATCGCGGTTTGAGATTTCTCAGTTAAAGAATATGGATGTATTTGGGGTTTTGGGGGGACTGAAGTTTCAAATTTCTGCTGCGTAGCTACATGTTTAAGTCACTTTTTATATGTGTGTGTCAGTGTAATTGGTTTTAGACCTTTACGCAATGGTATTCTATTTAAACCAATGCTTTATACGCTAATATATTTCTTTTTCTTTAGCTTCAAGTGAAAGGTATTATTAGTACCTGTTTTGATACGTTTTTGGTCCATTTTCCGTTTAAAGTATTAAAGATTATTAGTGCTCACGACTCTGTTTTCAGATTTCTATTTTCTTCAAGTTTCCTTACATCATTGACTTAATCACACCTAAATATGATAAATGATATATCATATGCCTTATGCTTCGTGTTCAGGTTGAGTAGCATTTTTATTTAATGGATCGCAGGTGACGATATGAAGGCAAACAGTTCCCAATGTAATCACGCAAAGAACCGAGTTCATGCACAGATTATCGAAAGAACTCCGAAGATACATCTGTTTAAGGCTAAACAATGATCACGCATGGAAATATATCAAGATGTAGTCTATTCATTTGTCATAAAACATTTAGCCTAATTGCCTAAACTTTCATACACTCGAGTAATCACTGAAAAGATAAAACAACGAACTTGCATTTCCTATTAAAAAGTTCATTCCTTGATACTCAACTCAGCAAAGACTTCTCCAATTGGGATGTTTGATTGATATGTGTATATTGATTATACATGCCCATGATTGATGAAAATCAACATATAGGTACAGACCCACGTTATATGTCCAGCACCAACCTAATTAGTCATTTCAATATGAACTCACAAGCTCAAGGCTTTCCTAATATTAGCTTGGTTCAGTTTACTGTCAAATTAATTCGGTCCGGGCATTCTAATATTCAATATGAACGTAAATCGATCCCGACATCCTTCTTTGCTCAAGCCTTCAAACCGTTGCAAATAAATTTGGTGTTGAGACTATGAGGTATATCTAATCAACATTGGAATGTGTTCATCAAATGTTTGTGTTCCATATGAGTCATCAATTGTTAAAATGTGTTAATATTGAAAGCAATATTATAAATATGATTATACTAATCAACTATAATGAATCATCTAGTGTTAATATTGATCAGTTAGTGTACTGCATTATGAATCATTTAGTGTTAATTTGTTATAATGATCAGTTAGTGTACTGCATTATGGTGGATTGAAATTGATGGTTGTTGGGACATACACACAGTGTTTCACACACACACACACACACTAATGCCACACACAGTGTACACACATACACAGTGACACACGCATATCGATGGCTGTTAGTTCTGATTTGGTATGTAGTTAAGATAAAAAATGTTTATACATCGAAGGGGTTGGTATTGTAGTGTTATTTAGAATTTGCAAATTATACTTGAGTTATTGTTATTGCAATTAGTAGGTTGCCCTTGATATTTTGGACACATTTCCTATGAATTTCGTGAATTTATTTCCCATTTTTGAATTAGTTGCTATTTAGAATTTTCCTTAATATATTCATGTTGTTGTTTAGAGTTTCCCCAATATATTCATGTTGTTGTTTAGAATTTTCTGAGACCTTATCTACTGGAATTTGCATGAACGAGTAAGAGTGGACGATTTCGTATGATTACTAACCAATGGTACCTCTAAATGATATCATTGTATAATTTCGTAGTTTAGTGGTGTTTTCCATAGATTATAGCTAAGTTTATCAAAATGTATTGAAATGTTTATCCAAATTTATAATTTCCAATACATCTCCAGCTATGTTTATCAAATTGTATTTTAGTTGGGCTTATGAACTTACTCTTCTAATGTTCACAGACCAATACATCTCAAGTTTCTTACGATACTGCAAAATTGGGATGCAAATGCCTCATTTATCTAACTGCACAAATTACGGTACTACACAAATAATCCTCTGTGCACAAATTACAGTTTAGTTTTTTCTAATTTTCATGATCCCAAAACACCAATAATCCTCCAAATTTGGAAATTCCAATGCCCAAAAACCATTACTCAATCAGACCGTACTATCCTAACACAACCACCCTAACCAAATGCAAAAGTGTTTTGAGTTTTTTTATCTGAATAATTAACTTTGTTTACTGTCATGCTCACGTTTAGAATTATGCCCAAGTTTTATGCAAATTGTGTGTATACGAGAGGATATAGCAGATAAATGAGCATTCGAGCATACGAGCATTTATACAAGCATATATAATAGATATATCAGTCTCTGGGTGGCGTGTATACGAGCATTCTCGGTCTCTTTTTTATAAATGAGGTAGTTTCCTTCGAACTTATGCTTTGCTTATTTTGTGTTCCTGTTGGAGTGCGTGACCCCCAAATTTTAATTTTTCAAAAATTTATTTCCTTTTAAATAGATATGCGGAAGCAATGTGATGGTTCAACTTAAAACAAATTTTATTTCTTAACAAATTAAAATTTAACCAAGTGAAATTAAATTAATCCATTAAAACATTTTCACTTAAACATAATTAATCCAAGTCCTAGAATTTGCCTAAGTCATATTTTTCCATTATTCCAAAAGTAGGCCAAACCAATTTTATCAATTAAATTAATGACTTGAATTAATTAAACATTACCCAAAATTAATTTGCACCAAATTAAACAAGTAGTGATTAAATTAAACCAATTTTATCTTTTTACCTAAGCATGCGTTCTAGGTGATTTTGCAAAAGATAAAATAAACAATTAATCCACTACGCCGCGATCTACGAGGAAAAACCCACAACGGGAAAAAACCTCGGACGGCCCTAGCCCCAAATCCACTATGTACGGAATTTACAAATACAAGCAAGATGACTTACAACACTCGACTCGATCCCTCTCAAGCCCCGACGCGTCTTCTTGTATCAACCTCTTCTTAGCGAATAACCACGGAGATCCACCGCGGTCTCGGAATCCTCCGATTGGACTTTATATGGTCACCGTCACCCGAACTAGGAGCCTTTCTCCAACTGGGTAAATCAACGCAAACCTCTTCTTCTTTGTGGGATTTAGACGCAAACCCAAAACGTCTCTTCAAATGGTAGAGATGAAAAATCGGTGCCAAAACTCCAAGAAAGTACAAATATAACTATGAAAGCTTGAATAAACAATATGGGTGTAAAACAAGTGTTTTAAAACATTTTCCTTGAAAATTAACAACACTAGAACAAATAACTTTTTCTCTTTTGATTTCTCTCTCAAAACACTCTCTTAGAGGTTGTAGGATATGAAAAAGTTAAATTAAAAACTTTGGTTCCCGTACTTGGATATTCTGTCAAAAGTTAGTGGGGAAAAATAGTGGAAAAAGTGGAAAAAACTGCTCAAAACTGCCAAATACCTGTTCCCGCCAAATCTCGTTCGAACGAGGCTTCTAAAGAAGTTTCAGTGTGAACTCGTTAGAAATCTCGTTGGAAATATCGTTCGAACAACCATCTCGTTCGAACGACATTTCGAACGAAGTTCCAGTGGCCAATATGGTAACTCATTGGCAAACTCGTTCGAACGACTTGTGGTTCGAACGAACTCCCAGAAAGTTTGAAAAATTCGATTTTTACCCATAAACTTTATATTCTTTATTATAAAGTTTAATGAAATCTTTCTGAAATTAAACAACAGTTTTAAATAAACGTTCACCCATTAAAAAAAATTCCAATATCCTATATATATATTAAAATGCATCCATACCTTTGGAGCAATGGAACCATGTTAATGACGTAGAAACGAGGCACAAACAAAACTCGGCAATGTGATGAAGATTTATACACTTGGCCGCTACGTCTTCAACAAACACGTCATAGGCTTGAATGATGATCAATATATTCTATCCTATGATGCAAACATTTTTGTCTGGAATTGAGCCAAAACTGCAAAGGTCTCAATTGAAAATTTGTGTCCTTAAAGTTCCTTTTCAAAAATTCAATACATTTTCCCCCTTTCATATCTATCTTTCATCCATACTACACACTGAAGTGCATCATGAACAATGCTGCAAGAATCTTTTTGGGATTAGTTTCACTATTTAGTTTAGAACTAATAATTTTTTTTATCTTTATCATTGTGCGAGAATCTTTCTCATTATGTAGTTTAGAACGTTGCTGCAATAATCTTTCTCATTATGTCATAAAGTTACAGGTGTTTATGGAACTATTAAAGTTTACTTAAAATTATTTGGTATGCTTTAGTTTTAAGTTCATGCCATCAGTGTTCTTACGGTGAATCTTGGTACTGAATTGATATGAAATTCTTCTTCACAAATCTATTTATAAAATAAATTTTGGTAATTTATGCTCTTGAATGATTTTGTTCAGGATGTAGTTGTTTTCAGTGTCGACTTGAAGACCTGACAAACGATGATTGGGATTCGTTTGAAGCGTGTTTTAGTACGAGGTTGAATTTTTCCTATGCAGTGTACAAATACCTATTAATTTATCATGCTTTACTTTAGTAGACACACATGGCGTTGTTTATTTTCTATGCTTTCATGAGAATTAAAGTTCATAAATAAAAATTTCATATATAATCATTTTTTAAGGTGTGATTTGGAGTTTCTGCATCCACATTATTGTTTGGATTTAGGAAACCCATATTTGTAACTGTGATTGTAGTTGTATAGTGATGAATAAAATGAGGGTTTGGACCTGGAATTTAATTTGAGTTCTTCTTCAACTTCAATATTTGATATAGTGGAAGTTTTTTCATACTTGAAGTCAATATTTTTCTCCACTAAAAGTCATAATATTTTTTTAAGATTTTCTCTTCTGGATGCTAAGACTTGAAGTTTTCAATGGTAATAACCTAACTATAGATGAAGTATATAATGTCCAGTTTGATCCCCATCATTCTTCATATTCGAATTCGTTCATATTGTTTCAAAATTTTATTCAGATTCTAATGTTAAGTATTGTATTTCACTTTGTCCATTCTTTCTTACTTTTCAAGCGTGTTTCTTTCTCACTTATCATCGCTCTAATAAGGAATTTTTGATATGTTATTTCCCCTGAATTTATGGATAGTGGATATTTCCCCTATTTCTTTCTAAATTTAATTGACATATATAGGGTGTCTATTGTCGTTTTAGAGTAGGTCCGCAATAGGGTTATTTTCACGTTTAAAATCATCCCTAACTACTTAATGTTTGGTGGGTAGGCTTCCAACTTTGGATTGAATGTTAGGAGAGTATCTCCCTTTTTTTATATATATTTTGAGTTAAAACTATCATTTACATTGGATTGAATTTTGGTTATTTGTATATTATAACTCAAAGTCGCATACCTTTATTGAGTTATTATACATCTACTAAGACATTATAAAACCTCTACTGAGTTATAAAATCAAAGTCGCATAACTCAGTGTTTGAGACATTATAAAACCTCTACTGAGCTACGCATGTTGTAGTACTGTAACATGATATAAATTGATTATCAGGTGTATTGTAGGCATTATAAATATTTTATGATTCAAAGAATTGGATATTTTTTAACATAGATCTGTTTAAGGGTTCACGTGGGGATTACAGTTTTTATTTGCAAAAATATAGTAGTTTCATATTTGTTTGATTTAATCCAAGGTTTGTTATAAGGTTTAAGTGATCTCTGCTTCCTTTCCACATGTCTTACAATTGTGGTACTATATTGTTTGCCATAGTTTGTTGCATACAAGGGATTCATAAAACACTTTATACCAGCGGCTGGAATCTTTGTTAGTTGCTCACTACATAAAACACGTTTAGTACTCTTTTCCTTTTTTATAAAATGTAGTATCAGTAATAAAATTTGTTGTTGTTACACTTCAATTTCATGAGATGCAGAACTTATCTACCACATGGTTTGTAAGTAGTTGAATTGCTAAATTGCCTGAATACTATTTTGTTTGAAGTGAAAATGGTATGTTTTGGGTGAAATGTCATATCTTTTTAATCGTAAATCGGAATGAGGCGATTCTGGCGCCATTGGATTCGTATTGTCAGTGCCTAGATAGTAACGTTTCGGGCTATTTTTGGCGTTGTTCAAGGGGTCAAAATGGACTTTAAACTTTGCATTTTCATTTTTTCATTGCCGGATTTGGTTCATGTATGTTTTTTTCGTCAATTTTTTACCTATTCCGATAGCGTCCTGTGGTCGTTGATTAAACTATGCATATAAGTTGTTGGATTATTTATTATTTTAAAAAATGTGGATAGTCCTATAAATAAAGGATATTATGACAAATGTTTTTTAAAATTACACCATTTTTTCGGGGAGTAATTTTTTTTTCTGTTTAGCAGTTACATACTGTGGAAATTTTTACCGTTTTACGATTACGTACGTTGGAAAATTCTTTTTGTGCCTTCAGGCACGGGCATATGCTAGTATATATATATATATATATATATATATATGGAATGCCCGTGCCGGAAGGCACGACAAAAATTTCCAAAGTACGTAATTGCAACACAGAAAAAAATTCGTTCCCCAACAAAACAACCAAATTCACATATAATATGAAATATAAAATATTCATAAATCGAATTCACATTGTGCCTCAAATAAACAAGCTTTCAAAATTTAAAAAAAATGGACAATATTTCCCTTGTTTATTGGACTATCTACCCTGTGTAAGGGATAACAACCAATCCAACAATATAAAAAATCCCAAATTTGTCTAACAAAAGCTTCAACGAAACAAACTTCTTAATAAAACACATAATATCAATTGAGGTCATCCCACATGTTCCAATATAATGATTGTTCGTTGTTTTCAAAATGCCATCTGATACAAAACAAAAAAATATAGTTTGTTAATTGAAATATCTAGTCAAATATTATATAAATCATGCTAATTATTAATTATATAGGAAATACACATTTTCGCTAACATGTCGCTAGAGAGTTCCCATAGCTGATCAAATAATAACATATTAATATTACAACATGTGCTTTTATGATAATGTTAAACTTGTGTCAATCACCATATTATATGTGGATATGTAAATATTATTAAACATGGCAATCAACATATTGTATTTGTATAGTCGCAATATAGTCATTCGTTGTTCCCCAATTAAGCAATGGCAATATCATTCGGTAACTTTAAGAATTCCATCAAAAATTGACACTATAAAAACATGGATATTGAAACCTTACCTAATACCAAATATTTCAAAACGGAAGTGAATAAAAACTAATGTTTAACAACTCAGAAAGTTGGAGTTGAATTCTCGTTAACCTCTTAAACATGATCTGATGCATATTTCATATGTTTAAGGAAAATTGTTACGTACACGACCATTTGGTACCTATGAATGAAAGATATGTGATTAGAATCATGGTCATTGTAAGATCAAATTTTATATAGGTTGAAGCGGTAATTAGGAATTTACAGTTGCGAGGGTTTGAGTTTAAAGGCGGTTGTTAGAGTTTAAACTAAAACTCACGTTTTCTTTTATTTTATGTTGACCGAGTCCAAATTTGTTACTATCCAGTTTGTTTTTTAATATGATTTGTTAATAAACTCAATAGTTATTTCCATTAGTTCGGGAGATATTTTAGCAGCAAGAGCTTAATTTTCTCAGTCATTTAAGTGTTGTAATCAACTATAAATAGGTTCTCTGCTAGTTCGAATCAACATAGTTCAAATAAAGTTATTTTGATTCTCTAACAATTCAAATACAATTATTCTGATTCTCTAACATTTATTCTGAATAAGCAATGTTCAAATACAGTTCGATCGACTATAAATAGGCTGACTATTATTCTCTAACAATGTTTTCAAGTTAAAATTCCTATTAGACCTCCTAGTTTGAATGCATAATATGAAATTACATGTACAAAGTTACGATCATTAGATGGGATAAAAAAATAAAACACATGTTATAAACAATCAATCGAAAATAAAAATAAAAAAGGAGGTCAACATTTAATTCAAATATTCAAAAATGACACTACGAAATAGGGGGCCGACGACTATTGCAATGTTGGTATTTAAGAGATTGAGTCCATTTTCCTCCTTAGCACGTCCAATCATCCACTCCGTGAACGATTCCTGTTTGAGCCAGAGAACATGAAGCTATAGATATTTCAAGGGAATTGAGGAAAATTCTCAATCTTTCCATTTCTTCTTAACAGAATCCTCCATTTTTTTGACCAGTTGTTTGATTTTTCGAATGGCAGACCTTCAGATTTTAACAGATAGTCTTGGCACTCTGAATGATCAGTTTTGGCCCCATTACCTCGGCCTATTCCTTGAGATTTTTCATGAAGTTTCCATTAGGTTTCCTTGGTGTGTCGAGCCTTTTTGTAGTATGTACACCAAGCTTATACGTTATCGCCCCATGTAAAAATCAATATCAAAAGGTTATGGTATATAAATAACAAAAAGTGTCAAACTTATTATTGAATGAAAACTATTGACCTGATTTCTACTTAAAATTACATAGCTGAGAGACAAACTTAACTTATTTAACACGATTTTAATTATATATTTAGCACGGATCAGTCAAGTGGATTGGAGCCTAAAACCACAACTCAACCATCATGACCCTCCATAGGTATGAAGGCCTCAAACTAAGATCTATACACAAACAAACATATATGTGAATTTGCTTGTTTGTCTTCATTCATCTATCAATACCTCGGAACTGTTTATAACTCAGAACAGTTTATAAACATACATATTATCGTAGAACTCAAATTAATAGAGAATCAAAATCTAAAATTAAATCAACATAAATAGAAAACCAAAATTGTAGATACCAGTATAAACGAGGGACGAAAATACTACCAATACAAATGAGAACCCCAAAATCCTATCTAGCATTCTGAGAGGGAGAGATAAACAATATCAAAAAACAAATTGCATCACAAATGCAAAACAGAGATGATAATAGTATTGTAAACACAAACAACGTTCACCATAAATGTAAAACACAAATGCTATAGAAAAGTAAAGTTAAAGGCAAATATAAATTGGAGATCTTAGTAGGTATCTTATTAACTGGAAAAATTATGACCATGGTGGGAGAGGGAAAATAAAAATTGGAGATGAACATGTTAAAATCATAATATTAAAACCAATAGAATATATAAAAGAGGTACGAAAAACCAAAATAAAAATTTGTATGCATTGTTAACTAAAAACATGAATTTACACTTAATCCATCTGAAATAATGAGAGTCTAGTTTGGAGATGACAAATTCATCTTCCAGATCCCCAATGGACAAAACTTGATGGTTTTTATCTACATCTTTCCCCGTCCATTTGGTAAACCTTATTCTAATATGAACAAACCAAAAAAAGAGCAACAACAATAAATTTTCCCAAAATAATGAACCTACATCATTCCATTATAATAGGTATCATATTATCACAATCAATAGTTAGAAATATAATATTGAGTTTACAAAATTCATAGTTTAACCACCGAAACCAATTTTCTTCAACCATTTCAAAACTAAACTTCATTAGTATCGTATATCTCTGTTTCAATTTCATATCTGCTGAAACCATATATGGCGCTAACATAATGTCATATCAGGTCACCTCTCAAAAACCATATATGTCCATAATATATTTTTCGCTAAAATGATATCTGTACAGATTACCTCTAAAAAACATGGAGCAAAGTTCATATCAGATTTGATCACAAAAGCCTTTCATATTTTGTCTCAGAAACCGCAATAAGGAAGAATCAAAATATTAATGTATATAATAAAGAAAATCTAAATTATACAACAAAATAAACTTGCACTTTCCCCATGTCCAACTAGATGAAACTAATGCATTGTGGTGTTCAATATGAATTTTCTTTTGCAAGAATGAAAAATTATACACGGGTCAGAATAATTTACAAGGAAACTCTTACAACTCTATGAAACAAAAAAATTCGCTAAGATGGTTTTTGTCTTGAATAATTAGAAATGAATTGTGGCATTTTACCCCCTGGTTAAAATTTTAAGAAGCAATAATGGAATTTGAAAAGAATAGACGAATAAAAATAAACATACCAATAGAACTAAGAAAACAAATTAGGTTAACTAGTTACCCATTCACATTTGTTAGAGGGAGCAGATGAGTACCTACAAAAGAGAGATCCCTAAGATGTCTCGGAATCAAAACATCCGCAAAAATCCGTCCATTACATTTTTCTCTTTTCATCGCTTTCACCTACAAAAGAACTCTAAATTTACATCAAATGAAGGAAAAGAAAAAAAATGAAAATGAGTGTAGATAGATAGATGTATCATTACATACGTATAGGCTATAGACTATTGAAATGTTGATAGAGAATATGAGTACCAATGGAGCGATTGCAATGTTCCCAGAAATCGGACAACTTCATCCTTCACACATTTGTCACTCCAAGATATAAGTAGTTAGTTTTTATGTGCACCAAATGCAGAGATAAAGTAAACTGCTAAAATTAATCCTATAAAAATTCATAGATTAATAAAGTTTATTGACTTGAAAAATACTTGTTCACATCAATAGTATACAATTATCAAACAAATAGCAACGATAAAGGACATAGTGTAATCAAATGATCTCCTCTGTCCTAACATAACACGTGATATAGAAAGATATCACCTGGTGACACTTCTTTAGCCACAAAATTAGTCTCTAACTGAAATCAGCTCATACTCTCCATTTTTTGGAGATTAGTTTGTGTCATGAATTATTCATTTAAAATCATAACCAACATTGTTCTAGCATTTTTGTCACTCCTCCAATCACTTGACAGCTCCATCCGTCGATGTTGAATCATGAATTGACTTCCACGAATATTTTGTTGATCTTCACTACCTCCAAACTACGATGAGTTTCTTTGCTGAAATGTTGTTACTTTTCACATTGTAATCAAATTTGAATAAACCTCATATAAAAAATAAGACTAAAGATAAAAGAAGAGTTTATAATCAAATATCAGTATTCACTTGCATATAAACTGTAAATTGAAAGAAAGCTGGAGTAAAGAATGGACAATATCGCATTTTGTTGTAATACCCCGTATTTTTATGCTATATTAATTTGGGGATTTATTAAATTTAATGTGAATGATTTATTTAATAAAAATCCGAAAATTAATTATGTTATAATTATTAACGTGACGAGAGTTAGTAATTATGGGAAATTGGTTGAATATTACTAATGAGCAAAGTAATATATTATATTGGTTATATTGAATGTCATGAGTGAATTAAATGACGATTTCGGAAATTTAAGTCGAAACGTGCTCGTGTCACGTCGGGACTAATTTGATTAAATAAAAAGTGAATATTTTATAAGTTGTCTGTATGGTCGTTTTGAGTGCGCCAACGTGTCCGGTAGGGTCGAGATAGTCAGAAAAGTGTACCCGGGGGTGTAGTTTGGGTCTCGGGGTATTTTTAGGCCTAATTAGTACCCCGGGAGGGCATTTTAGTCATTTTACATAATTGGGTAATTAAACCCACGAATTTCAGCAACCTATATCAGCCATTAGGTTAGCCTTTTAGGGTTAGAATATCCAGAAATCAAGTGACGGCCATTGGAGAAGAGAGGAGAGAGCTCTAAGGCAATTCAAGGCCAAAAAGCCACCGGATTGCACCGCCACCACCACCACCGCGTAGATCGCGAGACAAGGAACGCAGCCATACCAAAATCAGCCGTGAATCTGCATACCAAAAATCCCAGGCAAGTATTTGACTTGCGTATTTTCGTTAATGCAATCTTCATATTAGTCTAGGATTGTTTAGAGATGGAAACTATGGAAGAAAACTAAATTTGTGTTAGGATAATGCATGTAGTTTTGATTATATGGAAATTCTGGAACCCTTGACATGTAGAGGAATATAACCCACGAAATTTTGATGATATATTAGAAGGAATTTCTGGTAAAAACAGATTAGAACCTTGATTAAGGAAAACTCTAGGGTTCTTGATGATTAGATGGGATTTTGAGTTAATTATCCATGTTTAATGATAGTTATACACATGCTTTACGTTATAAACACCTGGTATAATGTTATAATGATGATAGTAGGATTTTTGGGACGATTGGAATGGAAAAACATAGTTTTGGATGAAGAAGTTTAGTGAAACCCGTAACTGCATTCTGCAGAATTTTGGCCAGACCTGCTTGATCGATTGATCGAGCCTAGAGCTTCGATCGATCGAAGGTTCGATCGATCGAAGGTTCGATCGATCGAGCCCTAAGCTTCGATCGATCGACCCCTCCTGGCAGACTCCTAATTCCCTCTTTAAATTAGTTAAATTCAAATTGTCGTGATATAATTCTTGTGCATTCTTGATAAAATTATTTGGGAGACATTGAGGACCAGTAGGGCATAGAAATAAATGTTTGGACCTTTAATCTTCAATGAGAATGGTATTTATGGGACATTTACTTTAGGGTTGGTGAATTTATAAATTTAAAGGGTGAGGTGCGTAAGAGAGTTACATTGGAACCTAATAAAGACACTTACTGAATTTCAGATTTGTGAGGATATAGTCCACGAGTGTCAGGTAATGAGTGAGAAAACCCTTCGAGTTAAGGTTAGGAACGAAACCTTATACTTATTTCTCTAAATGTGAAATTAAGGATAAATGGTATAATTATGGGCAACGTGAAGAACCTATGTTAAAATGATAAAGTGGTATATTTATATATTTGTGTGTACATATATTATATACATGTGAAAAACATACCGCGCTACTTGCTATCCTTGAGGTTACCGCGCGGGGACAGTCTTATCTCGATGGGACCTTTATGGGGGATATTGACTTGTACCCTAGAAGATAGATATCCTTGGTACAGGCTATCGAATTGATAGTTCAGACGGTCCTAAGAGACGCGAGTATGTGCCATCCTCTTAGAGACTTGGAATCTATGCTTCGCCTCGATATTGTTTGTATATATGTTAATACAATTCGAGAGTGATTCTGAATTTGTATTCCCCTTGATTTGAGTGGTATGGGGTTTGGATAGTGGAAGTATGCACGCACCATAGTTTTATTCGGGGTGCTGTTATATATATATATATATATATATATATATATATATATATATATATATATATATATATATATATATATATATATATATATATTATACGAGTAGTTAATATATATATATATGAGATTATGATATTTGAAACTGACCACTGAGATTTGATAAGTAGGACATGGTTGTTGGCTCAAATTATAAATACTTGTTTTGAGAAAGTATAATATGTCAGTGGAAACTTTATTGTTTTTATAAAGTTAAAAATAGAGAACTTTGGTTACAAATTGGAACATCTTTTTAAAGTGGAAATAGTGAATTGTAAATCTTACGAGTAATCTAAGATATGTTAAATCTTTTAGAAAGACTAGTGCGATAATTGATAAAACAAACCGTTGGGAAGATTAGTGCGATAGGTGTGCACATTAGAAGAGAGGTGAGTATTTCTCAAGAGAGTGACGCACTAATATGTTTTTGCATTGGCCTGTATCAATTTAAATACTTGCTAAACGTATTTTAAATCAAACACACTTTCGGGATCTGACCCGTTTCTTTTTCTCTCTCTCTTGTATATATTTCAGGTGCCCAGCCACAGGGGCGTCTTGCTTAGGATCCTTTGAGAGGAACGTGCTGCAGCTTAGGTGGGAGTTATAGGTCACTTGCGTAGACGGCTTCCTTTATTGACTCCACTTCTAGCATTCTCATTTATTGGGCATGTGTCGCCCTTTCCATTATTTCATTTGTTGTTGGGACATTTATATTTCAGTTATTTCTAGTATTGTTCTATGGGATTTATTCAGTATGGATTTGTGATTCTAGTTTCATATGTTGACATTCGATTGGCGAATATATTATATTATTTGGTTTATCGTGGTGTGATTCTTAATTGTAGAAATGTTGTTTTTAAATAAATAAATCTTTTTCGTTAATTAAAATTTGGAATGTATGTATAAAAATGGTTTTGACACTTAGCTTAATTATTTAGGGTGTTAAATTGGAAAAATGTATTTTTAGCGACAGTGATGCTGAGAATGAACCAACTGTTTACCTTGATTTAATTTAATAAAGGAGTGATCACCCGGTATTTAATTAGGCGGGGTGTCACCGGTGGTATCAGAGCATCAGGTTCTAGTGTCCATAGGATCTGTACGGCTTATTTCGCTTTCAGCTTAACGTTATTGCTATAGAGCCCTATTTTTAGGATTGTTGTATTCCTGCTTTTACGTTAAAGTCTTCAACTATTTGAGATTTGATGATAACTGTAGACTAATAAACTTGTTCACGTTTCAGATGCCTCCGAGACGTGCTCCGAAAGATAGGCGTGCCCAAGCCGAGCAGCCAGCAGCTCCGGCACCAGGCACAATGAATGCAAACGAAGTAGCTGCCATTGTTGCTCAGGCGGTGAAGGCCGCAATAGCGGTGATTCAGCAGGCTCCACCCCAGGTTCAGGCAGTGGCACCAGTACCAGCACAGCTTCCATCGGCATGGGAGCGGGTTCGGGATGCTTTTCAGAAAGCGCATCCCCCTGAGTTTTCTGGTAGCTCCGATATTGTTACAGTTAGCCAATGGAAGAAGGACAACCAGCGATATCTCCGTATGTATGAGTGCACTGACGTGCAAAAGCAATTATTGGATTCCTTTAAGCTGGTGGGAGCCCCATTACAGTGGTGGGAGTCCACTACTACTTTGGAGGAGAGGGACACGATCCCTATTCAGTTGTTCTGGGAGCGGTTTGACCGTAAGTATTTTCCACCCGCAGTGCAGACTGAGATTGAGGCAGAAATTACTAAATCTGAAGTAGGAGAACCTTACGGTAGCTGAGTATGAGGAGGAGTTCACGAGACTTCTCACTATTGTGCCGGATGAGGCACCCACTGAGAGCAAGAAGATTTTGCTATTTGTCGACGGGTTAGCTTGGAGGATCCGTCAGCACCTTATTGGAAATCTATCCCTGAGTACTTTCACTAACGTACTCAATGCAGCGTTACTACATTGCCAGGATCACCGCTTCCATCTTCAGGGAAGCAAGAGAGCAGGGGAGTCCAGCCAGCAGGGCAGGACCAGGGGTAATAGTGCCAGTGGGGCACCAACTCATGGGCAGACTCTTCAGCACGAGCAGAGTTCCCATCAGGGGGACCCTGCTAAGCGATTCCGTTCAGGTGATTCTAGGCAGGGATTCGGGGGTTTCAGGCAGGGCCATTAGGGCCAGCCTAATCAGCAGGGCCAGCAGGGCCAACACCGACCACAGGGACAGCAGCAGGGCCAGCAAGGCCAACAGCGTACACATCAGGGCCAACAGGGCCAGTGGCGTGGAGGAAACGGCCAGCAGGGTCAAAGGGGCGGAAACTTCAAAGGCCGATGCTTTGGGTGCGGCAAACATGGCCATAGGCCCCAGGATTGCCCAGAGGGCGATAGGACCCCACAGCAGCAGGGAGCCCGTAATGAGCCGCAGAGACCACTCTTTCCACCTTCCCTCCCAGCTCCAGCCCAGGTGCCAGCCCTACCAGCCATTATAGCAGCTCCAGTGCAGCAGGGGCAATTACAGTATGGACGTGTCTATAACCTCCACCAGGCGGCAGCTCCACAGGCACCATCCGCGATTGAGGGTATGTTTCCTATCCATGGTACTATGGGTCGAGTTTTGTTTGATACGGGGGCAACGCATTGTTTTATAGATACACATTTTGCAAAGTCCTTAGGGTTGCTAGCCACAGCAGAGAGCACTGTGACGTGTGTCGACTCACCAATGGGGAGTGGGTCACTTATTTTCTTTATATGCCGGGGAGTGGGGGCAGAGATTGGTAGCTTGGTTTTACCTGCAGACATGTTAGTCTTAGACATGCACGAGCATGATGTGATTATTGGTATGGACTGGCTCGCAGCTTATAGATCCATGATTGATTGCTTCGGTGGGAGCATTATTTTTTCCATTCCGGGGCAAGAGATGTTTGTAGTAGCGATGCCTCGCCCAGAGGGAGGTTCGACCGCTCATTTGTATTACATAGAGGAGGATACCTCTAAGGAGGTTGTGATTCCCTTGAATTCGATCCCTGTTGTCAGGGAGTATTCCGGTGTGTTTCAGGAGATACCAGGCCTACCGCCCAGTCGTGAGATAGACTTTGTTATAGATTTATTGCCAGATACGAGACCTATAGCACGCGCACCGTACCGTATGGCTCCGACAGAGATGCGAGAGCTACGAGATCAGATAGAGCAGCTGTTAGGTCAGGGCTTTATTCGTAGGAGTACCTCACCTTGGGGCGCTCTAGTCTTGTTTGTGAATAAGAGAGATGGTTCACTAAGATTGTGTGTGGACTACCGGGAGCTGAACAAGGTCACGATACGGAATAAATATCCGTTACCTCGAATCGATGATCTATTCGACCAACTGAGGGGCGCAACTTTCTTTTCAAAGTTAGATCTGAGGTCGGGGTACCATCAGTTACGTATTAGAGAGCAGGATGTTTCAAAGACTGCCTTCTTATCGAGATATGGGTCCTATGAGTTCAGGGTGATGCCGTTCGGACTCACAAATGCCCCAGCCATTTTCATGGACTTGATGAATCAAGTATTCAGAGAGTTCTTGGATCAGTTTGTCATCGTCTTCATAGATGACATCTTGATATATTCACACTCCGAGGAGGAGCATGCCGAGCACTTGAGGCAGGTTCTTCAGACTCTACGAGAGCATCAGTTGTATGCTAAGTACGAGAAGTGTGGATTCTGGTTGCGAGAGGTACAGTTCTTGGGCCATGTTGTTTCTGAGCAGGGGATTGCAGTTGACCCGAGCAAAGTGTCAGCGGTGAGGGAGTGGGGACAGCCCACGACACCGACGGAAGTGCGTAGTTTCTTGGGATTAGCCGGTTACTACAGGAAATTCATTCGGGGATTCTCCAAAATAGTGGGTCCATTGACGAATCTGACTCGCAAAGGGGTACCATATGTTTGGGATGACGCTTGTCTGTTGGCTTTCGACGAGCTGAAAGACAATCTTACTTCAGCGCCAGTCCTTGCGCTACCAAAGCCGGGTGTAGAGTACCTAGTTTACACCGATGCGTCCTTACGGGGACTTGGGGGAGTACTTCAGCAGGAGGAGAAGGCTATAGCTTTTGCTTCCCGCAAGGTTAAGCCGCATGAGAAGAATTACCCCACCCACGACCTGGAGTTAGCAGCGGTCGCCTTTGCTTTGAGGATATGGAAGCACTATTTATTGGGGGAGAAATTCCGTTTGTTCACAGACCATAAGTCACTGCAGTACCTATTCACTCAGCGAGAGCTGAATATGCGTCAGCGCAGATGGTTAGAGTTTGTTAAAGACTACCAGTTCGATATACAATATCATTCGGGGAAGGCCAACGTAGTTGCTGATGCATTGAGCCGTAGACCGGTAGACGATGTAGCGGACGTCTGGAAAGAAAAATGGAAGGAGTTCGGTCACCAGGACGCAGTGGCACGTTCTTTCATATCCGTGATGTCAGTCACCCCCGAGATTGTTACGAGGGTGATACAGGCACAGACCACAGACCCTTTTTGTCAGGAGCAGATTGTGCGACTTCTAGCCGAGGGTGCTGAGTCCTATTCTGTTAGTTCTGATGGAGGTTTATGGTTTAATGGGAGATTGGTAGTTCCAAAAGGATCAGAATTACGTCATGCAGTGATGACTCATTCTCATGGGTCCCGATTTGCAGTACATCCGGGAGGCGATAAGATGTACCAGGATATGAGGCGACAATACTGGTGGAGTGGGATGAAGAAGGACATCGCAGAGTTCGTGTCCAAGTGTTCTACCTGCCAGCTGGTGAAGGTGGACCATCAGAAACCGTCAGGATTGCTTCAGCCATTGGAAGTACCCGCGTGGAAGTGGGAGAGTATTTCCATGGATTTCATTACAGGGTTGCCTACATCACAGCGGGGCCACGATTCTATCTGGGTGATTGTAGACCGTTTGACCAAGGTGGCTCAATTTCTGTCGGTGCGGACATATTATACCACGGGTCAGTATGCTCAATTGTTCATCGCGGAGATTGTCAGATTACACGGGGTGCCCCTGAATATTGTGTCAGATAAAGACAAGATCTTTGTGTCACGTTTCTGGGAAAGTTTTCAGGAGGCTATGGGTACTGAGTTGAGGTTGAGTTCAGCTTACCACCCACAGACAGATGGACAGACAGAGCGTACTAATCAGATGTTAGAGGATATGCTACGCATGTGTGTTCTCGATTTTGGAGGAGGTTGGGAGCCACATCTTCCACTGGTAGTGTTTGATTATAATAACTCTTATCAGTTTACGATTGGTATGGCTCCATTTGAGGCTTTGTATGGTAGGCCTTGTCGTTCTCCAACTTGTTGGCTCGAGGTGGGGGACAACAAGTTGCTAGGACCAGAAGTGATTCAGGAGACCTCCGCGAGGATTGAGATAATCAGGAGTCGTATTCGGGTAGCCCAGGACAGGCAGAAGAGCTACGCCAATGCGAAACGGTTCTTCAGAGAGTTTAATGTGGGAGATCAAGTGTTATTGCGTGTATCTCCTATGAAGGGAGTGATGAGGTTCGGGAAGAAGGGGAAGTTGGCTCTAAGGTACGTGGGACCATTTCCCATCATCGAGAGGATTGGACCGATTGCATACATGTTGGGATTGTCAGATCATATACATCGCATCCACGATGTATTCCACATCTCGTCGTTGAGACGATATCTTCGGGACGATATGGCCTATACTCACATTGCGATAGATGAGATAGACTTACATTCTGATAGCTCTTACGAGGAGAGACCAGTGGCTACTCTAGACTATAGTGAGAGGAGATTGAGGTCGAAAATAGTTCCACTTGTGCGAGTCCAGTGGGAGCATCATAATGTGGAGGAATCCACTTGGGAGCGTGAGGCAGATATGCGCGAGAGATATCCAGAGTTGTTTTTACCAGGTATGCCTCATTTTCTGAATTTTGGGACGAAATTCCGTTATTAGGGGGGAAGTATGTAATACCCCGTATTTTTATTCTATATTAATTTGGGGATTTATTAAATTTAATGTGAATGATTTATTTAATAAAAATCCGGAAATTAATTATGATATAATTATTAACGTGACGAGAGTTAGTAATTATGGGAAATTGGTTGAATATTACTAATGAGCAAAGTAATATATTATATTGGTTATATTGAATGTCATGAGTGAATTAAATGACGATTTCAGAAATTTAAGTCGGAACGTGCTCGTGTCACGTCGGGACTAATTTGATTAAATAAAAAGTGAATATTTTATAAGTTGTCCGTACGGTCATTTTGAGTGCGCCAACGCGTCCGATAGGGTCGAGATAGTCAGAAAAGTGTACCCGGGGGTGTAGTTTGGGTCTCGAGGTGTTTTTAGGCCTAATTAGTACCCCGGGAGGGCATTTTAGTCATTTTACATAATTGGGTAATTAAACCCACGAATTTCAGCAACCTATATCAGCCATTAGGTTAGCCTTTTAGGGTTAGAATATCCAAAAATCAAGTGACGGCCATTGGAGAAGAGAGGAGAGAGCTCCAAGGCAATTCAAGGCCAAAAAGCCACCGGATTGCACCGCCACCACCACCACCGCGTAGATCGCGAGACAAGGAACGAAGCCATACCAAAATCAACCGTGAATGTGCATACCAAAAATCCCAGGCAAGTATTTGACTTGCGTATTTTCGTTAATGCAATCTTCATATTAGTCTAGGATTGTTTAGAGATGGAAACTATGGAAGAAAACTAAATTTGTGTTAGGATAATGCATGTAGTTTTGATTATATGGAAATTCTGGAACCCTTGACATGTAGAGGAATATAACCCACGAAATTTTGATGACATATTAGAAGGAATTTCTGGTAAAAACATATTAGAACCTTGATTAAGGAAAATCTAGGGTTCTTGACGATTAGATGGGATTTTGAGTTATTTATCCATGTTTAATGATAGTTATACACATGCTTTACGTTATAAACACCTGGTATAATGTTATAATGATGATAGTAGGATTTTTGGGACGATTGGAATGGAAAAACATAGTTTTGGATGAAGAAGTTTACTGAAACCCGTAACTGCATTCTGCAGAATTTTGCCCAGACCTGCTTGATCGATCGATCGAGCCTAGAGGTTCGATCGATCGAAGGTTCGATCGATCGAGCCCCAAGCTTCGATCGATCGACCCCTCCTGGCAGACTCCTAATTCCCTCTTTAAATTAGTTAAATTCAAATTGTCGTGATATAATTCTTGTTCATTCTTGATAAAATTATTTGGGAGACATTGAGGACCAGTAGGGCATAGGAATAAATGTTTGGACCTTTAATCTTCAACGAGAATGGTATTTATGGGACATTTACTTTAGGGTTGGTGAATTTATAAATTTAAAGGGTGAGGTGCGTAAGACAGTTACATTGGAACCTAATAAAGACACTTACTGAATTTCAGATTTGTGAGGATATAGTCCACGAGTGTCAAGTAATGAGTGAGAAAACCCTTCGAGTTAAGGTTAGGAACGAAACCTTATACGTATTTCTCTAAATGTGAAATTAAGGATAAATGGTATAATTATGGGTAACGTGAAGAACCTATGTTAAAATGATAAAGTGGTATATTTATATATTTGTGTGTACATATATTATATACATGTGAAAAACATACCGCGCTACTTGCTATCCTTGAGGTTACAGCGCGGGGACAGTCTTATCTCGATGGGACCTTTATGGGGGATATTGACTTGTACCCTAGAAGATAGATATCCTTGGTACAGGCTATCGAATTGATAGTTCAGACGGTCCTAAGAGACGCGAGTATGTGCCATCCTCTTAGAGACTTGGAATCTATGCTTCGCTTCGATATTGTTTGTATATGTGTTAATAAAATTCGAGAGTGATTCCGAATTTATATTCCCCTTGATTTGAGTGGTATGGGGTTTGGATAGTGGAAGTATGCACGCACCATAGTTTTATTCGGGGTGCTGTTATATATATATATATATATATATATATATATATATATATATATATATATATATATATATATATATATATATATATATATATATATATATATTATATGAGTAGTTAATATATATATGAGATTATGATATTTGAAACTGACCACTGAGATTTGATAAGTAGGACATGGTTGTTGGCTCAAATTATAAATACTTGTTTTGAGAAAGTATAATATGTCACTGGAAACTTTATTGTTTTTATAAAGTTAAAAATAGAGAACTTTGGTTACAAATTGGAACATCTTTTTAAAGTGGAAATAGTGAATTGTAAATCTTACGAGTAATCTATGATATGTTAAATCTTTTAGAAAGACTAGTGCGATAATTGATAAAACAAATCGTTGGGAAGATTAGTGCGATAGGTGTGCACATTAGAAGAGAGGTGAGTATTTCTCAAGAGAGTGACGCACTAATATGTTGTTGCATTGGCCTGTATCAATTTAAATACTTGCTAAACGTATTTTAAATCAAACACACTTTTGGGCTCTGACCCGTTTCTTTTTCTCTCTCTCTTGTATATATATGTATATATTTCAGGTGCCCAGCCACAGGGGCGTCTTGCTTAGGATCCTTTGAGAGGAACGTGCTGCAGCTTAGGTGGGAGTTACAGGTCACTTGCGTAGATGGCTTCCTTTATTGACTCCACTTCTAGCATTCTCATTTATTTGGCATGTGTCGCCCTTTCCATTATTTCATTTGTTGTTGGGACATTTATATTTCAGTTATTTCCAGTATTGTTCTATCGGATTTATTTAGTATGGATTTGTGATTCTAGTTTCATATGTTGGCATTCAATTGGCGAATGTATTATATTATTTGGTTTATCGTGGTGTGATTCTTAATTGTAGAAATGTTGTTTTTAAATAAATAAATCTTTTTCGTTAATTAAAATTTGGAATGTATGTATAAAAATGGTTTTGACACTTAGCTTAATTATTTAGGGTGTTAAATTGGAAAAATGTATTTTTAGAGACAGTGATGCTGAGAATGAACCAACTGTTTACCTTGATTAAATTTAATAAAGGAGTGATCGCCCGATATTTAATTAGGTGGGGTGTCACATTTGTAAACTTTTTAAGTGGAGTCTATTTGTTTTCCAAGTCAAGTACAAAGTCGAGAAATGTTACAAAATCAATCTCCCGTGCATTACCCATTACAACACCCGCTTCTTAAAAATAAGCACCTGCTTCTTTAAAACTGGCCCTGCCCAGATGTTCTTTAACCTCATTATGCCCCAGTCCTGCGAAGTTTCCATGAGGGTATTCACATAGCTTTGTATAGTAGCGTTGTAGAGGGAAGCTTTTGGTCAAAAATGCTGAAGCAAGACATAAATGCAGAGAAGCCCGAGAATAAACATAACCGCTTTGAGACAAAGCTAATGATATACATTGAGGGAGAAAACTGTTTTTAGGTTCACCGCCTAAATTAGATAAAACTCCATTTTTTGAAATTGGTTCTCTTGCTACAATTTCAATTCATTCCTCTGCAGATAATCTTATTTGCATTAAACCTCTCAATGCATATTTACCGAAAGCCCTCAGTACTCCAGCTGCAGATGGAGATAAATTGGTGGAATTTTTTTTGAAGTAGCTGCAGATGGGGATAAATCGGTGGAAATTTTTTTGTTCAACTCCTCATACATGTTAGATCCATTAGATCTGTAAATAAAACCCCTTAATAAAAATACATGTTAGAGCCATTAGAAGAGGGAGACATTTTTTGTATAAAACCCCATTCTTGTTTTTGTTGTCGTCACAGATTTTTCACTCGATCTGATTGTTGTAACTGATTTTTCCCATCGATAAAAATTTCCAAATGGTTGTCGGCTTCACATATGAGTTCAAATAATGCAAATCATGCTTTACTCCTCTTTCACCCTTATCAAGATCCTTCGATTTATCTTCAAAATTATTTTGCACATTAATCTCCAAAGAAGAGCCAATGCTGGTGGCTTCAATCTAGCTTCAGTAAAAATCGTGAGTGATCTATTATCTTCAATCTCAATGATATGCTATTGACATTGGGATGAGAAGTGATGTTATGGAGGTGTCCATAGAAGATCTTACCCTAGCTGCGGGTGCTCTTGAGGTTATTGAATCGTCTTTCCTAGCTTTGGTCCCTCTGATCCATTAGTTTAATATCAGATGAATAAATTGGTGGACACTGACTCCATCAACTTGCTTAACAAAATCAAACTTTATAAAAAAGTGAAATGAACATACCACAATCATTTGAGATGAGCTTATCACCGGCACCAGTTTTGTTAGAATTTCCATCGCTGCCATTTAAGTGATAACTTCAAAATCACGCAATTACCTCATGCGTTGTACAATGCCACTGCTAACACGGTCAATATAGAGGTCACCAATCTCATTGAAATATTGAAAGAAGTAAAAGATCTAAACTTTATGTATTGTGTCGGCACATTGATTATGGAAACAACATATGCAGTAAATCCAATTTAGCCATTATGTCAGGTCATCGATTACCTTCACGAAGAAGGTGATTCACGGTAGCTATGGTAGTTCAGGAGATATAGATTCTTTGTTCCAAACCCCTATTTGTCACATGATTCTCATATATATACCAAATGCATATACATAACAAATATACATAAACATATGTTTCTCAAACTAACCAACTGATTTCAGAAAGGCACCGTGAAAACAATGGTTTGATGACCAACTTTAGAATCATCCATCTATCTACCCTCTTATTTCTAAAAATTTTAATCCATGTGAAAAAATTGTAAGAGGGTACTTTAGATTGTAAATGGAGGCGTGACCCCCTATTGAGTATGGTAATGATAAGTCAGTTGGTTAAAGCTTAGGGTTAATGACAGAACATATAAACATGAACCCAATGAAGGTAAACTCAGCTTAAACTCCCAAAATCTCTCGTGTATAACTCAGGTAATAATAATGGACTTTGGAAGTGGCTTAGCTAGAGGGAGAGGGAAGTAAGCACCCTAGATACACCCTGGCGGGCAGGTAGAAACACACAAAACACCCTCAAGAATCTCTATCAAGTATTAAAAGCTTTGTAATAAATGACAATGGTGAGTCAGTGAACTCTCTAGTTTGCAATAACTCTTTTCAATTCTCAAAGGGATCATCCTTTCTCAGAGGTGGTTGGGGTCCTTAAATAGCCCCCCACACCACCCCCGAGGCAACTCAGTCATTTAAGACTATGAAAGACATCCCTCATACTTTATGTCACAGCATTAAATGCCTGATGCACTAGTTGTCTCCACGTCATAAACATTAAATGCCAAGACATGCCTTTTGCCTAACCATTGTGTGTCAGGGGGCTGTTGTCGCAGAGGTGGCTTACTAACTGCCTGACAACCCCAAATACCACGGTGGTTTACTCAAGTGCAGGTCTGATATTGTTTAGCTGGCTAGTGACATCACCTATAGTAGGTGTGACATTAAGTAGAGGGCTACTTGGTTTATGACTCAACACCCGATGGAACTCCAAGCTGCTACGCTTGAGGTTCCACGGTCAGGGTCCTTCGGTGTTTTACCAGGTGTATCTAAGATGGTCAGGACAAGTCCCAACGGTGACTTACTTCTCAATCCTCCAAACCAGGTCCCTCTAAAGTTCCCACAGTGAGGTCATTCGATAGAGCATGAAAGCTCTCCCAGGCCCTGCCAAGTCTGGTCTCTCGCAAGTACCGTTTGACCTCATACGAACTCTTTTGTTATTATCGTTATGTAATTACAACCGTTAAAGCTTACAGAAATCAATAATGAGAATACAATGTGACTAATACAACAAGCTAAAATATGAGCTGCCGCGTCAAGCTGCCTCGCTGAGTTGCCACGCTCGAGCTGCCTCGGTTGCTTAATCTCGAACACTGTTGCTAATTGGGAATTTGTCCCTAATCTCGGGGTTACCTTCAAGCCCCCTCTATATTTGCCCCCTCGGGGAGAGATTTGTTGGGGCAAGAAATTTTTGCACGAAATGACTCAACTTGATGGATTTTTCTTTGTGTAACCGTTGGGACATCTTTTTCGTTGGGGCCTTGTTAGATAAGTCTGACAAAAAGGTTGGCGCCAAAAACTCAAGCTTGCTGAAGAAGGCAACGCTTCCTATTCTCTATGCGTCATTTCATTAATGACGTGGCGCTGTCTTTTCAACTGTCAAAGCGCTTCCCGAAGTGCCACGTGTTCATGTGAAATGATTACTGGCGGCCGTGCACGTGCGAGAGTGGGGAAATCTAAACGCCAAACTCGAAATTCTCAACAGCCATATTCAAAATACTTTGAACCTTCTCCTTTGTTTTTTTTCTTACTTCGTTATTATCTTCTTCCTCAGACTATCGCTTCTTTTCTAGAAAGAGAGAGAGAGAGAGACTCCATTGCTGCAAGATCTTTATTCTTCATCTGCTATACCACCACATGGGATCGTCCGTCTCCATTCTTGCTCTCAATCCCTTTTCTCTCGAAGCTTTCTCTGTTAAAGCTTCACTGTTTATCATGGCGTCTTTAAGCAATCTCACCATTTCCGCCACCAGTGTTCCGTCTGCCACCACCACTGCTGCCTCCGCCCTGGGTGCTTCTCGCCAAGAACAGCTGAGATTTTACTGGCGCTCTCCCATTTTTGGGAAGGGTGATGGCTTTGCTGTTGCCTGTAAGGCTGTCTGCTTTTTTTCCAAGTTTGATGCCCTCTTGTTGGGTGATGAAGACGAAGAGGTGTCTAAGTGGGGATTTCTGCCCCCAGAAGGAACTCTTAGATTTCGCTTGGAGCGAGGGGACTTCCCATGGTCCCATATTAATTTTGAATCACCCGGGGGGTCCCCCGCACACTTTACTGCTTGGAACTCTCACATGCAGAGTTCTTATGTTGATGTCCTTGCTAAGATCGGCCTTCAATGGGCTAGATGGTTTGGTGAGTTTACTCTGTCAAAGAACAACGCTGCCCTGCCTATACTGGTCTCTCGCTAGAACGTGGATACTCATACGTTCATTGCTGCCTGGGGTGAGTTTACTATAACTCTGGAGGACGTGTGCGAGCTCCTGGGCCTCGATGAAACAGACCATGAGCCTTACACCGATGAGGCTCTTGATGCTCGAGATACTGCAGATCGTTTGGAGTTGGATCGCATATGTCGAAGCTGCATCGGTTTTTCCAACAAAGCAACTTTCTCTCCCTTGATCAATTATTTCTTCAAGGGTGCTGGTGAAGGCAGTTCCTCATCAACTGCCCCTGGTCAAGGTACACCGTTGGAGCTTCCCGCCTACATTCTTGTGATTCTTTCCCATTTCTTTTTGACGGGCAGGCCCAACGACCAGCCCCGAAGGGACCTTATCAACCTGTCCCTTCGCTTAGCTCGATGCATAAAGCTTCCCCTGGCTGCAATTGCCTTAGGATCCGTGTACACCTGGTTGGATAGGGCTTTATTTGACATGGAACGCTCCATTAGCCGTTATAACTTGGACAATTTTGCCAACAGTGTGCTTCTGACTAGCTTTCTCTACTTCCGCTTTCCTGCCGTAGCGGCCAAGCCCAACAGTCTTCCTTCGGCTGAAACAAATTTGCCTCCTCGATCCTTCATTTATCATAAGAGACAAAGTCGAAAGGATTTGATTTCCGTGATTGATCATTTTGAGAGTTTCGTTATGAGGCCCTATCAAGAAGAGGCCTTTTTTCATACTTGTAAATTTTTCCATCATGATGCCAGAGTGATATGGGACCCTTCTCCCGACATTGAGGATCCCTCTCTTGCCGTGGTTCTTCTCCTTTCTCCTGGATATTTTCCCTCCTACACCGAGTGGGTATACTCGAGCGAGCATTATAACCCCAACCGATGCAGCCGTCAGTTTGGGTTTGACCAGGGGGCTCCACGTCCAGTTTTCCAATCATCAAACCCCAAAGTCTCCTTTGGCGAGGCATGCTCCTTATTTTCTCTGACTGCTGCGTGGGGGATATCTTCAACAATGGTTGGGCGTGTCACCATTCCCAGTATTACTAGGCATGGGGATGTGACCCCTTTGTTTGCCACCAAGTATTGGCCAAAACAACTAGCTGAAATTGCTAATTTCATTGAGGGAGAGCTGGTGTACCCTCCCGTTTCTTCATTCTCTGCCCTAGAGTTGGGGCTAAAAGGAAACTCTGTGCTTGGGATAGAATTCCCCCCAAGTTCAACCCACAAAGCACCTCCTACCGAGCTTCCCCCACTTTGCCCCATAGTTCCAGTTGCAACGCCAAGACCGAGGACTCTTGCTGTTTCGAAGAAGGCTGCCCCCTCTACTGCAGCTACTACCCACGAGGGGGTTTCTCCACCACCTGCCAAGAGGGCAAAAATGGCTCAGAGTGGGTCATCCAAGTCGAAGTCCCAAAAGCCCAAAACTCCTGTAGCGGCTCTTCCCATAGCCTCCGTTCCACCTCCCATGCCTGCCGAGATGGCTGAGCGTGTAAGGAGGGAGGTCCAAGCAGAGCTAGACCGAATAAATGCTGAGTATCAACGGCATGCCATCGTTGTCCCCTCCTCCGTTGCTTTTCCCACGGTGGTGGTGGATCCTTCAGAGCCAACGGATAGGAAGAGGAAGAGTTCCAGGGTTCCTCAAGGGGTTAGTATTAGTGCAGCTGGCTCGAGGAAGAAGACTCTGGGCACCAAGTCCCAGAAGAAACGGACTCCTGAGGCACACTCGACCCCTGAGGTACAATCCACCCCTACCCCCTCAGTTGCTGCTACTCCTCCCTCTTCGCCCGTGGTCGTGTCTTCTCATTCTCCTTCTGAATCAGAGGTATGTATGCCTGATTTAGTTATTATTTCCCTTTTGCTTAAGGAGGACTATCTTTACTTATACATATATTTTCCCTTCTCTTTTTTTTTGACAATTTGTGGCGCAGGGAGCTGAAATAGAAAGACCAGACCCTTCTAGTCCTCCCGTGAGCCCTTTTGTGTGTGTGTGTGGGGGGGGGGGGACGCTTCGGTGCATCTCATACCGATGTGACTCCTCCCCGTTCCCCCATGACAGGGCTTACGTATTCTCGCCGTGGAGTCAGCCAACATGCGAGGGAGGTTATTGTGGGAGGTGATGCCGTTGACCCTGCGAGTGATTCCTTGCCTGAAGTGGTAACCCTGCCCGAAGTGGCACATCCCGAGATAACACCCTTGGTCCCTTCTGATGTACATGCCTCACATGAGGTTCCTCTGCCCATTGTTCCTATTGAGGAGAGTGGACCCGAGGTATGTTTTCCTCTTTAATTTGTTTGTTATTGTCCTTGGTCCCATTCTTTTCTTGTTTGTCATACTGAACACTGAGGTGTTTTTGTGTACCCCAGGTTGAAATGTCCTCGCTGTTGGCAAGCGTTCTTCTTCCAACGACGCTGATGAGACCTCTAACTGCCATTCCTCTTTTTAGTATTATAACTGAGGTAAGTAGCACGTAGGGGTATTCTTCATACTTTCTGTGCTCATTCTTCTTTACTAACATTTGGCTTTGTGCACAGTTTTCTCCCGATCTTGCACCAAATCCTGCAGTGAGGGCCCAGGTTAGTCTGTTTATAGCTCCTCCTGATGTGAATTTGTTTGAGGGCTCAGTGTCTTCCCATGATGAACCCAATACGCTGGCCCTTCTGCCCTATACGGGTGATCAGTTTTTGACAAGCGTGGAGGCTTCTGCGTCCAGGGACCCCGTTATGGCTTCTGGGGTAATAATCTCTCCCCCAACGGTTCCTGTCCCTGTGGCTGTCTCAAATGCTCCCGTTGTGACTGAGGTATATTTTCCTTGCTATCTTTTGTTAAGATTTTCCATAATCTCCATCTTATGATTTTTCATAAGATTGTTCTTAAACTCCCCCTTATAACGGTGACTTAACAACGAAAACACTTGTTAAGTTTTTTCATAAACCCCACCTTATAACGGTGACTTAACAACGAAAACACTTGTTAAGTTTTTTTTCACAAACTCCACCTTATAACCGTGACTTAACAACGAAATCGCTTGTTAAGATTTTTCATAAACTCCACCTTATAACGGTGACTTAACAACGAAAACATTTGTTAAGATTTTTTCGCAAACTCCACCTTATAATGGTGACTTAACAACGAAAGCTCTTGTTAAGATTTTTTTCACAAACTCCACCTTATAACGGTGACTTAACAACGAACGCGCTTGTTAAGATTTTTCATGAACTCCACCTTATAACGGTGACTTAACAACGAAAGCGCTTGTTAAGATTTTTTCACAAACTCCACCTTATAACGGTGACTTAACAACGAAAACACTTGTTAAGTTTTTATCCATAATTCCATTATTTGGGCTTTTTCTTTTTAGGTTGCTCGGGAAAATTCGCCCCCAGTTCTCTCACCTGTAGGATCGCCCTTCCGAGAACCTGATGTTTCGAAAAATTATATTCATGATGATCAAGGTTCCACGACTGGCTCCCGACCTGGCTCCTCATGCGTTCTGCCTCATGGTGCTTCGGCAGTCTCCTCAAATGCCTGTCAACCATCGCTTGGTGATCGAGCAACTGGTGAATCGTCATCCTGAGACCTTCACACCAGATTGCCTGCGCTCCAATATTCATGTGATGAGTCATAGAGTGCAAGGCATGGCGATCGTTGTTGTTGAAATTGCCAGTACCCCTACTGCAAGTGTTACCAGATCCCTTCTGAACCAATTTCTGGGTTTTTTGAAGGAGTTGGGACGTGATGGTTTCCGTTTTGACTGGCTTATAATGTATCTGAAGACCTTGAAGAACCAGCAACTGATCGGCCAGAGGGAGGTGTTACGAAAGCACCAGGAGGACCAGCAAGCTGAGGAAGCTAGGTTGGTCGCATTGGCACCTCTTTTGGAAGCAGTGGATCAAGAGGTGAAGGATGCCGAAGAAGCTTTGTGCCTGGCCAAACTGAAGCGTTAGAGACTCTTGATCGAACGTACGCAAGTGCAAACGAGGCTGGAAGTTTCCATTCACGCCCAACAGTCTTTCACAGCAGCTTCTTCGGGCCTGCCTGGAGATTTTTTTCTTCCTCAGATTTATCTTTTCTTTTAGAGTAGTTACTTCTTGTATACAGATCCTTTACTGCTTTTGTCTATGTAATTCTTGGGCAATAGCTCCCAAAAGAAATTTTGTAATGCTCTATTGTTTATGAATGAAGAACATATACTTTTCAATCCCTTCGCGTGTTGTGACTGCTGTTGTGTGCTATAGAGTTTTGTATTTCTGCAATTCTTCCATTATTCTTAAAAAAAATGTCACCCAAAACTTGTACATTTATAACAATATCTAGTCATAACATCAGTTCAAACTTGGTTGTTTTACACATGATAAACCTTCAGCCACTTATTGTTAATCTTAAATGGCTTGTTTTCTTCTAACTTCGAAATTAAGCAATAACCTGAGTCATGCGCTTCCTTCACAACGTAAGGTCCCTCCCAGTTGGCTACGAACTTTGGTAGAGGAAGTCCCCTGATGTGATTTACTGTCGCTTTCAATACGAGGTCTCCTTCCACGAACTTCCTTGGTCTCACCAAGTCGTCATATGCCCTGGAGAGTTGTTTCGTATATATTTGAAAGTGTTGCATCGAGTTATCTCTGTGCTCATCCAATGCTTCCAGCTGTACATGTCTACTGTTAGGGAGCATGCTACTTCTTAAGGCATAACGGGCAGAGGGAACTTCCAATTCTACTGGGAGGATTGCCTCAGCCCCATAGACAAGAGAGAACGGCGTGTATCCTGTGGGTTTTCACTTGGTTGTTCGATAGGCCCACAAGAAAGCTGGTATCTTGTCATCCCACGCTCCTGGAAAGTCTTCCATCATTTCGGCCAAAATATTAATCAGGGTTTTGTTAGTTGCTTCGGCCTGACCATTTCCCTTTGGGTATGCCACCGTTGAAGTGTGATGAATAATGGAGTATTTGTCAGTGAACATTGTTACTTCAGAATTGACGAAATGGGTCCCATTATCTGAGAGAATTACTTTTGGGATCCCAAAACGTCAAATGATGTATTCTCTGATGAAGTTGCTCACCACCCCAGCTGTTGCCCGTTTGAGTGGTATTGCCTCGGCCCATTTTGTGAAACATTCTGTTGCTACTAGTATCCATATCTTGCCTCTCGAAGATGGGTGGATTGCCCCCACTAGGTCGAACGCCTAAGTATGAAATGGATAGGGAGTTGATAGAGAGTGCAAGTCTGCTGATGGGACATGGATCATATTCCCATGAAGTTGGCAAGCCTTGCATTTTCGAACAAACTCAGCAGAGTCTTTCTCCATTGTTGGCCAATAGTACCCCAATGTCATCAACTGATCATACAGCTTGGCACCTCCTATATGTGCTGGATCGTGGCTTGTTTGAGGACCTCCACTGCTTCTTCCCTTATGACACATCCCAAGGGCCTATTAAAGTACCCCTTTCGATAAAGCTGCCCCTCCTGGATGTAGAACCTTGGAGCCTTTCACCTCAGACCCATTGTATCTATTTTTTCCATTGGCACAATCCCCTCCTGAATGAAGTCGATGTAGGGCTTCCTCCAGTCCGTTTGAGCTTCAATAAAATGGCACTCAGCTGCTTTGAAGAATAGCTGACACTTATTACATTTCCGTTGTAGCTCTGCCGCATCTTGCTTCATTCTAGGCCAGAAATACTCCTCCCTTTGAATTCTCCTGTATAGAGGTATCTCGGTCTTTTCGTAGTGTTTGTTATGCGTCTTCTTCAATATTTGCTCGGCCTCCTCTGGGCTAACGCATCTCGACAACCATCCTCCTGTATTTCTAAAATAGAGATTTCCCTGGCATGTAAGATATTGGGCTAACTCTCTTAGCCCCATCGCCCCCTCACCAGACTCCAATTGTATCTTAATATCCCTTCTCCAACCCACTTCTTCCTCCATTGGTAGTATTGACTGTACTACCGAAGGGGCTGTTCTTCGTTGGATCACAACTGTAGTCTCATTGGTTTTCATTATCATCTTCTAGGCAATAGTGGCATAGGCGTCGGGATGGTAGTTCATCATTCTGGGATGTCTCCTGATCTTGGTCCGATGGAACTGGTTGAGGAGCCTTTGAATGATTGCTCGATAGGGCGCCAGGCTCATATGTTTCAACGCATATTCTCCGTTTACCTGCTGAATTACCAAGTTCGAGTCACCCTTAATGCAGAGTGAACGGATTCCCCTCCGAAGAGCCTCTAGAAGCCCTAGTACCAACGCCTCGTACTCTACTTCGTTATTAGAGCAAGGGAAATCTAGTTTTTAGGAGAGGCAAATCTCTTCCATCCCTTTTGAAAGAACAACCCCTGCTCCTCCCTTCTTTTCTGCCGAAGATCCGTCGAACTGCATCGCCCATTCCTCCTCAGTTGCATCCAGGTAATTGGCCTGCACATCATCTCCTGGAATGTCTTCCCTAGGTGGCTCAAAGGTTCCTGAAGGGAAGATAGCCAATAAGTCAGCATACGCCTGGCTTTTGATTGTGCGAGGGACCACGCATTTTAAGTCATATTCAGAGAGAATGAGGAACCATCTAGCTGCCCTACCAATAAATATAGTCTTTGCGAGCAAATATCTAATTGGGTCACATTTAGTTACAATATGAATGGTAAAAGACAGCATATAGTGCCTAAGTTTTTGTGCTACAAAGACCAGGGCTAAACAATGCCTTACTAAGCTAGTATATCTAATTTCTGGCCCATGTATAATTCTGCTGAGGTAGTAAACCGGATGTTCTTGTCCGTCTACTTCTTTTGCTAGCAGAGCTCCAACGGACCTCGTGGTGGATGTGAGGTATAGCTGCAACGGGGCTCCCGCCTGAGGAGGAACCATGATTTTTGGTGATACGAGCAGCTTTTTCAGCCCAACGAGAGACTTCTGGTGAACCTCTTCCCATATGAATTTCGTGTTCCTTTGTAGCAGCTGCATCAGTGGGTGTGTTATTTCGGCCAATCCAAGCACAAATCTCCTAAGGTAGGAGACTTTACCAAGAAAAATTTTCAGCTCCTTCGCCGTTCTTGGACATGGCATTTCCAAGATTGCCCGCTGTTTGTCCTGGTCCATCTGTACCCCTTGCCAATTAACCACGAAGCCTAAAAACTTACCACTTGTTACCCCGAAGACACACTTTAATGGGTTCATCCTTAACTTGTACCTCCTGCACCGAGAAAACACCTTCCTTAAATCGTTCAGATGGAACTCTTCCTTATTCGATTTGATGACCAAGTCGTCCACGTAGAATTCCACAAATTTGTGGAAGAAGTCATGAGAAATGGCCATCACCGTTCTTTAGTACGTAGCTCCGGCGTTCTTGAGTCCAAACGGCATTACTTTGTACATGAAGTTGCCCAACGGCGTTCTGAATGCTGTTTTCTCTACGTCAGAAGGGTCCATATTGATCTGGTTGTATCCCACATATCCATCCATGAAGCTTTACATCTCATGACCAGCCGTGGCATCTATAAAACTGTCGATAGAGGGTAGGGGAAACTCATCCTTAGGGCAGGCCCTATTCAAGTCTCTGAAATCCACGCAGATCCTTATTTGGTTTTTGTCTTTCTTCCCTACTGGCACAATGCTAGATAGACAGAGGGGGTGTTGTATAGGCTTGATAAACCCTGCTGCTAACAAGCGTTGGACCTCTTCTTTAATCTTTAAATCTATTTTAGGCTTGTACGTTCTTGTTACCTGCTTTACTGGAATAGCCGAAGGGATCACGTTCAACTTGTGGCAGCTCACTTCCTCATCTAGCCCTTCCATTTCAGTGTACTTCCATGTGAAGACATCTATGAACTCTCGAATTAGGTCAACCAAGGCTTCTCATTTCTCCTTAACAAGATCCTTCGAGATGAAGATAGGCCTTGGGTCTTCCCCTTCTTCTGCTAGGTTTAGTTTCTCCAACTCTTATGCCTGGGCCTTGGTTGGTCTGCCATGTAGTCTGGTTCTTCGGCGACATCTTTTACGAACTTTTGTATGCTAGAGTTGTGTATCACCGTACACTGCCCCTGTTGATCCACTAAAAAGCACTCGTATATCGGGTCAACCTCATTATCAGTCTTTTCGGCCGCCCGTTCACACCATTACAAGTGGTACACCATTTTTCCCTCTTCGGTGACAATCTTCTTACATTGCCTGCTGGTAGCTGTTTCCACGGCCTTTCTCTTCCTTTCTCTGGAAGCCTCAGCGATTCTTTCCCCTAAAAAACGACTTAACACGCTTTGTCGTTGGACCTCATGCTCGCCTGGGTCTGCCCTAGGCCTCATCTTTTCTTTGAGCTGCTTCGAGATGTTCTGGGGTTGGGGGACCGCCCGGTATGTTTCCTCGATCCTCTTCCCCTCGCCACTCTCATTTAAAGGTCCCATTCTTTCTCTAATCGAGGGGACCCAGGCTTCCTCCATTCTACTCGTTAGAACTCGCACGTCCTCTTCGAGCTCTGTATAAAAGGCTACATCCACCAAGTGTGCTTCTTCGATAATGAAAGGCCTCTTAGTTTCCCTAATAGTCACTTCTGTCCCCTTGATATTCGCCTTAGCACATTGGTGGTAAGTTGAGGGAACTAACCCTTGGTTGTGCATCCATACTCTCCCTACTAACAAATGATAAGAAGTTGCGCTTTCTATTACGTGGAATTTGATATGGGAACTCAGATTTCCTATCACTATCCCCACGTTTACATACCCAATGGACTTGGAAGATTGATTATCGTAGCCCGAGATTACCAAGGGCATGGCAACCAACCTTTCTTCCAGAATATTAGCCGCGTGGAAGGAGTTGATTGGCATAATGTTGATGGAAGCACCCCCGTCCATAAGAGTCCTGGCAAAGCTAACCCCATTAATACTGGCCGTTACATACAGGGGCCTATTATGGGGGAACCTTACAGCTCTATACGCATCGCTGAACGTTACCTCTGATAGGAACTTCTTTACCAGCCTAGCCATGGGTCCCCTCCACCTTAGCGAGGGGACCGCATTTCTTCTTGCAATATCCAAGATCGCCTGCGTTATCTCCATTCTGCTCTCTTTTGGGATTCCCACTTGGTCGAAGAACCAAGTGAACTTTGGAGATTTTGAAACTGCGCTATATTCTATGACTGGGTCCGTTTCCTCGTCCTCAACGCTGTAGGAGTCTTCTACGTCCCTAGCACTTGCTTCATCATAAGCCAGAACTACGTTAGCCATTCCCCTAGTGCAATGCTCCAGTGCTTTATCGAACTCCATTGTTGCCCCTCCCCTCTCCCGCTCTGCCTCCTTATCGTAGTCCGTTACTACATATGCCCCATGTGCCGGGAGTGGGTTATTGTTAACGTTCTGCGGGGGGATTTGTAATGTTCCCGCCTTCATGTACTTGTCGATGATTCTTCGCAGCGTGAAGCAACTTTCTGTTGGATGATGGACCTTTCGATGAACCTGACAATATTTGGGATTGGCCCTAGTTGTCGCGTCGGGCTCTTTCACCGGGACACCCTTTTGTTCGTAAACCGTTCCGCCTTGGACCATTGCGTTATAGCAATTCACAGCCTCCTCCACCGTACAGGGTAACGGTGGCGGGTCTTCTCTATCTCTTTCGAACTTTCTTTTGTTGTCCTTCCTCTGGGCCTTGCCCCCATCTTCCCTCTCGATATATCCCACCCGTGGGGCCTGAGACCTTCCCCCGATGGGTTGTATCAGATGTCTGAACACCATGGGAGCTACTATCGTCTAGGCCGCACCACCAAAGATATATTTCTTGCGGATTTTAAGAATGCTGAAAATGTTCCCTCGCGTGTCTCATTGATCAGGTGACAGATATACTCAGGAAGTAATCCCTCAGCACAAATCTGTAGTAATCTGGCCTCCTTAGCTTCTTCCCTCACGTCGAGAGATCTTTCCCTAAACCTTCGAATATAGGCCACTACCTCTTCTCCTGGCCTTTGCCTCTCCCTGCCAAGTTGGGTTAGGGTGAACTCATCTTCTGCCAAGAAGAACTTTCGGACAAACAATACATGCATCTCCTCCCACGTGGAGACACTATTGGGAGGAAGATGAGAGTACCAAGTGTATGCTTTATCAGTCAAGGATTTGGAAAACTCCCTCAGCCTAAGTTGTTTGTCATTGCAGTGCGCTCCCAAGTGTTCAATGAAATGCTTAATGTGTTCCTTCGGGTTCCCACCCTTCCCTGAGTATTTTTCAAAGGTAGAGGGAATATAGTCCTTCGGTTAGGGTTCATCGTTGTAATCCTGGGGGTAAGGTGTCCGGAAGTCATCGTAGACCGCTGCCACCTCTCCCACAGCCTGCGAGGAAGACTGCATGAACTTCATCATCTCCTTCTGCATCTCTTTTCTCATCTCTTCCAAGGGCGAGGTTACTGGGGCCACCTGCAACGGGGCCGACGGTTGAGCGCTTGTTGCAACCGGAGAGAACATTTTAGGTTGTGCCGTTGAAACTCCTGAGCCGCCCACAGTTGGGTTCACAACAGAGGGTACACTTGCTGGGACCGCTCCTGTAATGCCTGCCCCTGGTGGGGCCCCTGGGGCCACTCCTGGTGTTACGAAGGCATTATTCTCCATTCCTCCCAGCATAGTTGAAGCTACTGGGATTTGCAAAAACTCGTAAAATTTGCTCATGAGGAGCGCCATCTGGGCAGGTCCCAGCCCCGCGCTCATGGAAGGTTGTGCAGCCCCTGGGACGCCTATCGTTGTTGGATCCAGCGGTACCTCTACTCGAGGAGCCCCATCTCTTAGGGCCTCCTGCTCCCTCGCAGCCTGTTCTTCATTATGCTATATGTCATCGAAATTGAGTCTTCTAGTAGCATTATCCTGCGCCATACTCCTTCCCTAGAAGGATGCCTCCCCAGCGGAGTCGCCAAATGTAAGAGGGTACTTTAGATTATAAATGGAGGCGTGACCCCCTATTGAGTATGGTAATGATAAGTCAGTTGGTTAAAGCTTAGGGTTAATGCCAGAACATATAAACATGAACCCAATGAAGGTAAACTCAACTTAAACTCCCAAAATCTCTCGTGTATAACTCAGGTAATAATAATGGAGTTTGGACGTGTCTTAGCTAGAGGGAGAGGGAAGTAAACACCCTAGATACACCCTGGCGGGCAGGTAGAAACACACAAAACACCCTCAAGAATCTCTGTCAAGTATTAAAAGCTTCGTAATAAATGACAATGGTGAGTCAGTGAACTCTCTAGTTTGCAATAACTCTTTTCAATTCTCAAAGGGATCATCCTTTCTCAGAGGTGGTTGGGGTCCTTAAATAGCCCCCCACACCACCCCCGAGGCAACTCAGTCATTTAAGACTATGAAAGACATCCCTCATACTTTATGTCACAACATTAAATGCCTGATGCACTAGTTGTCTCCACGTCATAAACATTAAATGCCAAGACATGCCTTTTGCCTAACCACTGTGTGTCAGGGGGCTGTTGTCGCAGAGGTGGCTTACCAACTGCCTGACAGCCCCAAATACCATGGTGGTTTACTCACGTGAAGGTCTGACATTGTTTAGCTGGCTAGTGACATCACCTATAGTAGGTGTGAAATTAAGTAGAGGGCTACTTGGTTTATGACTCAACGCCCGATGGAACTCCAAGCTGCTACGCTTGAGGTTCCACGGTCAGGGTCCTTAGGTGTTTTACCAGGTGTATCTAAGATGGTCAGGACAAGTCCCAATGGTGCCTTACTTCTCAATCCGCCAAACCAGGTCCCTCTAAAGTTCCCACAGTGAGGTCATTCGATAGAGCATGAAATCTCTCCCAGGCCCTGCCAAGTCTGGTCTCTCGCAAGTACCGTTTGACCTCATACGAACTCTTTTGTTATTATCGTTACGTCATTACAACCGTTAAAGCTTACAGAAATCAATAATGAGAATACAATGTGACTAATACAACAAGCTAAAATATGAGCTGCCGCGTCAAGCTGCCTCGCTGAGTTGCCACACTTGAGCTGCCTCGGTTGCTTAATCTCGAACACTGTTGCTAATTGGGAATTTGTCCCTAATCTCGGGGTTACCTTCAAGCCCCCTCTACAAAAATCAAGTTGAGAATTATATAGATTTAAAAATGCACTCTAGGGTAAACTATTAAAACACTATCAACTGAAATCATAATGCTGTGATTAGAAAGTGAAATAAATTTAAGAAACAAAGTATAACACTATTGATCACCTCCAATTCAACCATTTCTAGAAACCTGAAGTTCATATACAATATAATCAGCAACAAAATAAAATTAAGTGAAAATCCACGAGCAAGGAAAATATTTGTTATGTATATGCAAATCGGAGAATAGCGATTGACTAAAATTAATATGTAAACTAATGCCTACCGTAGTGTACACCAAGGAAAATATTATCGTGGATATTGCATCATCGGTGGTGGTTAGCCTTTGGGCATCACCAAATTCATCATTCAACCTAGTCGTTAAAAGTCTAAACAAACAACATACTTGAAATGAAAGCTACAGTGCAAAAAATAACCAATAGTACAAATCATGTATAAATATGAGCATAATGCATCATGGGAGGTGATCATCCTTTACAGGGCATCACCAAATTCATCATTCAACCTAGTCTTTAAAAGGCTAAACAAACAGCACACTTTGACTAAAAATATAATATAGGGAATTGGATAGGGGTAAGAGAAATTAAAACCAAATAAGAAATTAGAATACTCACTTTTTTATATTCTCAAACCAGTAAAGTAAGTACAAATCTACTAACTCACAACATCTGTATTTCTGAAATGAAGGAAGAAACAATAATAGACATTTTGAGTTAGAAGAACAAATAAACTATAAAACAAATTCTTACCAATAAGATCTCCACCAAATATTCAACATATAAAAAGTGAACACGCACCAAAAATAAAATAACCTACAATAAGAATATAATGATACCTCACCTGAAACTACAGGAGTATTTGTACTCGATTAACCTGAAAATTTAAAATGTTATGTATTAAAAACCAAATTGCAAAGGCTGTAAGAATTCAATAAGAATTAGAAATCATTAAAAAGGCTGTAAGTATTTGAAAACATCTGTTAACTGTACACTAATCTCAGTTTCTTGTGATGCTATATAATAAAACAAATTGTATTACTATATCAAAATGACAAAATGATAAAAGTGAACCAAGGAATATATCAAAATGAAAATTATTCCATCTAATCAAAATGAAGAAAGTGAAGAAAATAAAAACTTCATTTTGTATACCTTTATTTCAACCTTCAATCCCTAATATCTAGAATCTGCAAAACAAACAAAAAATATATTGAAAGAGGAAAAAGAAATAAATAGTACATCAAATGGAAGATTCCGTGGTGCACTGTGTGATGATGAAACTCAAGAGTAAAGTATTCCCATACATATTTATAAAAAAAATACCACACCCAAGATTCAAAGTTATCCTCAAACACCACACCCTGTTTTGAATCCAACAAAACAAATAGTTTTATACCTGCGTTTAAAGCTTCAAGCCCAAATATCTACAATCTGCAAAATAATACACGGCTAATGAATCAGAATGTCGTGTGTATGAAAACCTATTAAACCATAAGTTCCTAAATCTGAAAGCTTATTAAACCATAAGTTCATAATGAATCACATACCTAGTGTTTTTATATTCCAATACCCAAATCTGAAAATAAAAAAACACAGATCACAACAAAGCTGCCATCAAGCCCAGAGAATGTCATGGAGAAAGAAGAGAAAGCTACCCTCAAACACCACACCTTCGTTTTAAATGAATTTCAAATACCCAAATCTGAAACCAAAAGATTCTCGTGGAGAGAGAAGATAGAGTGTATGTAATGAGAAGAGGCGTGTGATGTCAGAAGATCTCTGGGAAATCAAAGAGTGTATTAGATGTTCAAATTAAAGTGGAAATAGACTCGGGTGTAATAATGTGTAAAGTGGCTCAATCCTAACCTCTGATTAAGTTATCCTCTTATTGAATAGTGTCAAATATTGTACTCCTTATTTTATATATATATATATATATATATATATATATATATATATATATATATATATATACTTTTATAGTTAATGGATGTCATACTCTTACACGCTTGTATCTTATTCAATGTATGCATTCATTCTTCCATATTGACTTGTGACTCAACAAACACTTAGAGTATATTTTGAATTACTATTTGGGTAACACTGCTAAGGGTGAATTCATTATGTCCTTTCCCACGATGCAAGTTGAACGATTCCATTCTCCATTTGTATTATGCACATAAGCACACACTTCACGAAGTCTAATAGGAGAAGATTAACACATGCCCATGAGAGATCGAAAGGGAGGGATAAGTACCTAACACCTTCCCATTCCTTAACTCAGTCATCGGACCTACAAACTACTTGTTTTCACAAGCATCCCTGTTGTCCTTATTATCGTACTCTCGAGGTGACAACATTTCTTTAACCTATATTTTTGCAAAATAAGCTGGCAATTCTATCTCTACATATCATCCCACATTTGACAATGGCCGAGCGCCTCGAGAAATGACATAGTACCATGCACATGTTAGATGGGAGAAGCATTCCCAACCCCACTCGGGACGGACATAATGGCGACTTTGTAGGGGATTATTTTAAAAGGACTAGATTCTATTTATTCATGGATGTTATTCTTTCCTGCATGTGTGCATATGAACCTACCTGTATGTTCCTTTTTCTCCTCTATTTACTATATATATATATATATATATATATATATATTACTTTTAACTCACTTATACACTTCACACACTTACATTTAGGTTCATTTTTTCTCACATGCTTCATGAACCACTTATAATGTCCATGCTTAGGATTCAATAGAAAACACCCACACTTACCACACTTATATATATCCCCATTCTCACTTTCACATCTTAAACACCCCTTGTAATTGATCCATGTATATGCTCACTACCACAGTCACTCACTTGTATATATCCCCATCACCATGTTTAGTATAGTCTTCATGCTTCATGATAGATTTAATTTTCATAATTCTTATATATGCTCCCTCATTAGTGTAGTGCCCCCTTTACTCATCATATCAATAAAGAATAAAAGAAATACTCTGTCCCTGTATAATATGCTAATTAAGACTTATGCCATTTTCACACTACATTACTAAGAGAATGGAAATATTGATCAAGATTTTGTCCAATAATGGGGGTCACTTTGTGATGGGCTCTAGTCATGCGGGGAGTAGTTAGCCTATGATGTATGACTCTCACCTTCCATTGACCTCATACCTTCAACCTAAATCGAACGGTTCCCCCTATATCATAGCGCTTGACCAAGCTCACAAAGGGAGTTATATAGAAGGGAACTCATTTATGCATGTTAAGTATATTGAATAATCTCTCACACGTACTGTCCCCACGAGGTATGTAGTGAGGAAATTCATGTACACTCATGTATATCAAATGTCTTGTCAACACGAACCGATGAATGATTGGCCTTATGAGTAAGAAGTATATCATGGAAGTCACGCCAAAAGGTGGAACCTTTACACTAACCCAACAATTACATAAACCTCGTATATGTGTCAAACCTAGGATACCTATATTTAGTTTAATGGTTACCATGTGAAACTTTATCGAGTTTTTGGGTCAGCATACCACCCAAATTTTCGCGCTACTCCGCCTTTGTTCAAAATAGGACCATATCTATGAGCCTGGAAACAAGTCAAACTGTGACAACCCGAATATAATTATGATAAATTATATTTAAATCATGATTAGCTTATGTGATAATATGTTATTAGTATATGTAATGTTAAGCCATTATATTTAGTCTAATCCTACCTTCATAAAGCATGAAATATTGAATTAGTTACAAACACCAAATTTTGAAGTTATCGATAAAAATGTTCATGTTGGAGGCTAGTTTTGACCATTATAATATAATAATTGACTTGAGGTATTAACTAGATAGTTGTATATATATGAGTTAGGTTTGTAACATAACAAACGGTGCATTAAATGGACATCCGAGCGAGAAGATATTATCTTTTTACGAACAGTGGGTAAAGTAGTCATTTAGCCTTAAATGATATTTTATCTTATAGACGCCACATGTTATATTTTGATTGAAACAAGGGGGTTACCTTATGCCTACTTATAACCCTTGAATTAATCTATTCCTTCAGCATATTTCAGCCATTGAATAGTTTTAACCTAAGGAAAGAGAATTTTGAAGTTTAGGAAGAAGGTGTGAGGGGAAATTGAAGAAAAATTCTTAGAAAATTACGTAAAAGCCCCTAAGGTAATTCCATCCATAAATCTTGTTCATTATTTTGTATTAATGATTTAAATGATAGAAATCATCATTTTTTTACTGAAATGCGATGTCTTGATGTGTACTTATGGATAGATGCAAGTTTAAGCAAACTTGAATGTGTAAACCCTTGAAATTGCTTCGTTTAGAAACCTCGTATATTCAAACATCCATATATTTTTGTATAATTAATGGAATTGATTGATTACATTTGGAGATTAAAATAGACTCATATGTATACATCATATCCTAAAATCAAGTAACAATACCAAGAAATGAATCTTGGGTGATGGTTTGAAGTTCGGGTATGAAATCTGCCCCAAAAGAGTAAATATGCATACCATATGTTTGATGTTTCGCTTGACATAGAAAATGAACTCTAAAAAATATGAAATTTTAATATCGTATTATTAAATATGTTTTCTGAAATTGGGTGAATTATCATAGAAAGTTATGATGTATAAAAATTATGAAAATTCTTGGAAGATGACTGAGTGATAGAGGAGCCTATAAGGCAGATTTGCTATGTACTAAAGAAATGGGCATATCTTGCTCTAGGAAACTTGCAATGATGTGTTGTCTTTCATGTTGGAAACCTAATACGATAAGGATTGGATTACCAAGAAGAATTAAAGTATGTTTGGGATATAATTTGAATATGTTTGATATCATAACCTGAATCTAGATGGGACTTTCCTTTATGATGAATGATATGAATATAATCATATGATGTTTATGAATTGAGTTATGTTGAAGTTATTCTTTGAATCTTTAATATTCTTATGATGATACTAATATTGTAAGAATGATAGGAAAATAAGAAGAACGAACTAAACAAGAGCCAGATAAAGGAAAAGGGAAAGCTTGTGAAATTTCCAAGGTGAGTGTACTTCTAATTGTTTCACATATAGATATGAAAACGATATGATGGTTATGAATATAGCTCTAAGAGAAGGATTTGTTTTCATTTTAAATTAGCCAGGATTGGTTTGAATACTTTGGTATTCAGTATTTGTTTGGATATTCAAATATCCAGGATTTGTCTGGGTCTTATGATCCAGGATTGAAATTGGACAAAGATCCAATGGTTTGTTAGAACTTATGTTCCAGGATTTGTTATTGTTAATGGGCAGGATTGTTTGGATTTTATATCCACAGATTTGATATAGAACTGTAATTCATTGCAAGGAAGGAGTACCTCACTAAGCTTAATGCTTATGGTTTATATTTTAACATTTTCAGGTTTGTACGTTGCCAGTTAGGAGACCATATAATGGGAGATTTTGAGAATTGCACCAGCAGAGAGAGCCAGGGTTTACATAGGGGATTTTGTCATTGTCACAGTGAAGATTTTGATACACTCACACATTTTATATATTGCGTGAGCATGGGTTGATTTGATGTTTGTAATAGTTAATCATAGTATTGTATAACCTCTAATTATTACTCTGATGTTGATTAAGTCATGGTACAAGATCAATATTATATTCATTATGCATATAAATATTGATAAGTGGATTATATTTCAAATGGACTGAAGATCATGATTTGATTGTTATGAAAATAAATGATTAGAATGGATTTGGGTTTGGGGTGTGACACAAACTGTATCTCACATGTTTTGAAACACTATTTTCCCTAACTAGGGTCCTATCGAGCACATATTCTGCATTTAGGCAAACCTTATACAAGTGAAAACCTAATCATAATAATAATAATGATAATAATAATAATACTAATAATAATAAAAATAAAATAATGATAATAATAATAATAATAATAATAATAATAATAATAATAATAATAATAATAATAATAATAATAATAATAATAATAAGGCAAACCTTATACAAGTGAAAACCTAATAATAATAATAATAATAATAATAATAATAATAATAATAATAATAATAATAATAATAATAATAATAATAATAATAATAATAATAATAATAATAAAAATAAAATAATAATAATAATAATAATAATAATAATAATAATAATAATAATAATAATAATAATAATAATAATAATAATAATAATAATAATAATAATACTGAAATTCCTCCTCCTTTCCCCTCCTTTTTTGAAAACCAAAAATACCCAAACAAAATTCTCCTCTCTACAAAATACAAGAAAAATCTCCCTCATTCTTTCCTTCAAAAATAAATTAGGATTGTTTACCTTCTTAGGTCGATCGTATACCCAATTTTGGCGTGACTCAATATTCGTTTTAGTCTTTCATTAAACCACCATGAAGCTCTGATGGTTCTTCTGCTACTTCATTAAGTTTGGGATTTAACTTTACTAGCTCTTCATAAAGAACACTGATAAGGCACCGTATGTGCATCCCGGTCGGATGGCCGTCTTAGCCCAACTCAATGAAAATATTAACAACCTTTAAACCGAGGTCCATGAAATGTGGCATCACCAGACCCAAATTCCCAAAAAATATGAGGTTCTCTTTCCACGTGCTATGGTTCCACCCGCTGTCGAGTCTATCTGTCCCTTAGAAGAGTACCAACATACTCCGCGTACCCCACCTGCGAATGGGCCACCACTTGTTCTAATCCTTATGTGCACCTTGTCCAAACAGGGGCTAATCTGCTCGTACCTGTGTATCCAAAAGAGGAGGAGATGGAAAAAAATAAGGAATACATTAAACTGGTATAAAAGATATTTGTCCAAGTCAACTCAGAACTACATGGATTACACCCATATATCTCCCTATCCAAAATCTTTACTTCTAGAGAAGTTTAAGAAATCGGACATTAAGAGATTTGGGGAATTTGACTCCCAATTGTTCACCTTCAAAGCTATCTCTGAGACATGACCCTCATTTGTTACTTGAAAAGATAATGACCTAGATGTTTCACCAGGCCTTGAAAGAAAGTGCCCTCCGGTGGTTTCTATCCCTCGAAAAATCTAGGATCCGTAGTTAGGAAGATGTTGCCTGAGAATTAATGTCTCACTAAAAGTACAATGAGTTCTAGATGTTATGTGAAGATACTTATATCTTCTTAAGTAGAACCTCGGGTAAACATTCAATAGCTTCATAAGAAGTTGGAGAGAGAAAGCTTCCACGTGACCAACAACCCTTCAAGGAAAATAAGTCATTATTATGAATAAGAAGTTCTTACCTCATATCCAAGCATCCATGGGAAAATAATATTACCATATGAACCAAAAAAAGTGACCGGTCAGTCCAACCCCTAAAAGTATGAAAAGTCTGTCAGTGCTACAGTCTTAACCATCAATAACGTTCATAACCTGCTACCTCTTTGGTACCAGAAAGCACCCATAATCTTGCCAAGAAGGAGTACACTGAGCTTCATGCTCTACCATCCAATGTTTACGAGGCCCTCCTAAGACAAGATCCCATCATATCCTTCGAACCCCATCCATTACCAAATTGACTCCCTAAAAACTTCAAACTCGATGTTTGTTTTGACTTTCACCAATCTGTAGGTTATACCACTGACCAATGATTTCACATCAGATATATGATAGAAGGCCTAATTGATTAGGGATCTTACTCCCACCAGCTATTCCTAAACCCAATACCACTCATAACCCATTGTCATCACATACAAATGCCATATTTCTTGAAAATGTCCCAGATTTTGACCCATCTACCCAAATTTTGCTCTTCAAAACACCTATAATCCCCACAATCTTACCTAAACCTATCAAGTTTTCCCGTATTTCTTCTACACCCTACTTGATTCTCTGATCAAGATTTGTCACTCCTTATAAGGGCCTCAACTAATGTCCGCACCCAATTTAAGGAAAGAAGCATGGAGCTACCTATTGTGTTGGATGAACTCTTAGAATTTGGGCTCAAAATTGCCCATCGAGATGATCGTCGATTGTCAAAAATTCAGTAGCTTTTTCATAGAAGCTTGAATGTGGGCTCGAGAATCAAATGAATGGGTGGTACCAATTAAAGAAGTCAATCTATATGATACGGTATAGGTCATGACCGATACGTTTTGACAGAAAACTGAAATCTATAGCATCCTTGAGTTGCTCACCACTTTTAAACTTCAGGGACGATTGGTCCCTTCAGTCATACACTTTCACACTAAGTGGGAATACTTATATGATGAAGACGTTGAGGTGGTTGAATATATTAGTTATTCTTGGATAAAGAACATAGTCACCATCAGATTAGGGATGGATTTTATAACTCAGATGATGAAGCCACTGTGTTTATATTACTGAACCACATAACCAGATAAGGGCGGTACTATAAAGATCCGATTAGTCCTGAAACTGAAGTAGACAAAGGAAATGGAGTGATTGAAGAACTTCCAATGTTAAAAATGATCAATAAGGAAAGCAAAATCCTCAATCAACTCAAGAAGATTCAAGCTAATATCACCTTATGAGGATTTTTCAAGTCCTTTCAGTTGCACCAAAATGCCTTGATAAAGATCCTCACTAGACCTAGAGTCCCCCCTTCTACTAATATTTAATAAGCTCTAAATATGGTTGGGTCCCTGACCTCTTCCAAAATCCACTCCTTTTTGAAGAAGAGATATTGAAGCATGGTCGTGATCATAATTATACCCTCAACAGCTCTTTTGAGTTCTTAGGAAAGATAGTCCCACTTTCAATTATTAATAATGGATCTGATCTCATTCTCTATTCACTCCAATATTCAACTATTTGGAACTGGAAGTCAATGATCTCACTCCTGCTTTTTCCACCATGTGTGTATATGACAATAGACATTGAGAAGTAATGGGGTCCATAAAACTCATGCTAGGGGTTGGCCTTATTAATCTTATTGATGATGCTGGAAACAAGACCACCAGATAAGGTGTTAACAAGCTCAAACCCAGAAATAACAATGGCAGCACAAGAGTATATTTATATATATATATATAATAGGAGGTTAGGTAAAGGGGATGGTGGGGAATCTCTGGCACTTGTCGCATCTCTTCACATAATCAACTGCATCTTTCTCCAAGGTCAGCCATCAGTACCCGTGAGTAATAATCCTCTTAGCTAGAGGTATCCCTCCTATGTGACATGAACAAGATCCCTCATGTACATCTTTCAAGACACGAGGAACCTTTGAAGGGTGTACACATCTAAGGAAAGGGAATAGGAACCCCTTCTTATACAAGACTTCTCCTATAATTGAGGACTTGGCAGCCCTGAACCTCAGCTTTCTCCTTTCTAATTTTGATTCTGGAAGCTCTACCTGTTTGATGTATCTGATGAGTGGGTCCATCCATGAGGCTCCTATATTCAGAGGTTTTGGCAACCTCTTCTTCTTTTATGGTTGGCTTGAGCAAGATTTCGACTGATACCATTCTTCTTATATCTTTCCTCATTACTGAGGCCAACCTAGCAAGTACATCGTCTCTACTATTGTCTTACCTAGGTATCCTCTTCATCTTCACCTCTTTGAAGACTTCTAGCGTCCTTCTCACCCTCATCAAGTATTTGGACATTCTTTCATCTTTGGCCTCATATACCCCAAGGATTTGGTTGACAACTAACCTTGAGTCACTGTGGAGTAGGAGTCGGCCAACACTAAGGCCTTTTGCCAAGGATAGACCCCCTATCAATGCCTCATCCTCTGATTTGTTATTTGTAGCCTTGAAGTTGAACCTCAACGCATATTCAATGTTGGTACCATCTGGTGCTGACACTATCAGTCCTTCTCCGCTCTCGTGTTCATAACATGACCCATCAACGAAGTGATTCCACACATCTTCATTTCAAGAGAAGTTACCCTCTAACAGGGTCCCTTGCTTAAAGAGGCACCTATCTTCCTCATTCCTAACTACACTTTTTTTGGTCCTGCTTGCCCCAACCTCATTTGGACCGCAGAAGACGTTTGTGTTTGGTTCCTCAGTAGCTCTTTGACTAATTTCAATCTCAACCTCTTCCCAGGTGAACTCCGCTACAAAGTTCGTAAAGTTCCTGCCCTTTTATGGCCGTTCTGGGTTGATAAACAATGTCATACTCCCTCGACTCGATGTCCTAGGTCATCACCCTACCTGACTTTTCAGGCTTATTGAGGACCTGTCTTAGTGGGGAATCAGTGAGGACAACCATAGAGTGGTCTTGAATGTATGGCTTTATCTTCCTAGAAGCGTGTATCAGAGCATAAGCTAGTTTTTCCATTCGAGGTTACTTCTATTTAGACTCTTGAAGAGATTTACTGTTGAAGTATACTGGCCTCTGCACCTCATCATCTTCCCTTACTATGGCTGCATTAATGGTTGATTTTGGAACATCTAGATATATGTACAACCTGTCCCCCAGAATGGGTCGCGACAGGAGTAGAGGGGATCCGAGGTAGGACTTGAGATCCTTAAAAGCCTTGTCACATTCCTCATCCCATTCGAAAGCCTTTCTAAGCACTTTGAAAAAAGGAAGACACTTATTCGTAGCTCTCGAGATGAACATGTTCAGCGCAACAACTCTACCGGTTAACCTCTGAATGTCTTTGATGGTTCTGGGTGTCTTTATTTCTAGCAGGGCCTTGATCTTCTCAGGGTTGGCCTCTATCCCCCTCTGATTGATAATGAAACACAGAAACTTTCCATCTCCTACCCCGAAGACACACTTGGCTGGGTTGAGCTTCATCCTGTATCTGTCCATGGTGTCAAAAGTTTTTTTAAGGTCGGCCACGTGAGTGTTGACCTTCAGGTTCTTCATCATCATGTCTTCCACGTACACTTCCATGGACTTGCCTATTTTATCTTCAAACATCTTATTTACAAGACGTTGGTAAGTGGCCCATTCATTCTTCAGTCTGAAGGGCATGACCTTATAACAATAGGTCCCCTTGTTTGTGATGAACACTATCTTCTCTGAGTCTTTCGGGTTCATGAAGATGTGATTATACTCGGAATAGGCATCCATAAATCTTGTAAGATCATATCCACCTGTGGCATCTACCATCTCATCAATATGAGGCAGGGGAAACTATCTTTTCGGAGAGACTTGTTCAAATCAGTGAAGTCTACGCACATTCTCCATTTCCCATTTGCCTTTGGCACTATGACTGCGTTGGACAGCCACTCGGGGTATATGACCTCCCTGATGAACTTGGCCTCTTTAAGATTTCTGACCTCTTTTCTGATAACGTCATATTTCTCTCTTGAATATACTCTCCTCCTTTGTTTGATGGGTTTAGCATCTTTCATGACATTGAGTTTGTGTCACATGACCTTAGGATCAATACCTGGCATATATGTGTGGCTCCAGGAAAAAATGCTTTGTCTCTTCCTTGATCTTAAGTCTTAGGGCTTTGCCAATTTGGACAAATTTTTTTGGTTCGTCCTCATTGAGGACGATGGATTCTACCTCTTTCGTGACCTCTCCCTTTTTGAGATTTGTCTCATCTCTAAGGTCAAGGGTGTCGATGTTGTAAGTGTTTATTGCCTTCTTATGAGCCTCTCTCTCTTTCGCAGAGTTGAAGTAGCATTCACGTACTGATGTTTGGTCACCTTGAACTTCCCCTACCCAATAGGGGGTCGGGAATTTTGGCATTTGGTGAACTGTTGAAGGCACGGCCTCAAATTCTTTGAGGTCTACTCTTCCTATGATGAGGTTGTAAGATGAGAAGATGTTCTCATCCATCACAAAGAAATTGATGTTTTTTGTCAACCTCTTAGGCCACTCATCTCCCATTCTTACATCCATCTTATACATGCCCAACAGATGAACCTTTTTCCACATAAACTGATCAAAGGGTGATGATAAGAGACAAGCCTAGCTCTGTTGAGGCCTAGGATCTTGAAACATAGCCAAAACATTACGTCTGCTAAACTTCCCCCATCAATGAGGATTCTCTGTACCTCACATACATGCACGATTGTGGTGATTACCATCTTGTGGAGATAGGATACCTTTGAAATCAAGTCGGGAGAATCCAACTATGATAGTATCCATATCTACCTTATTTATCTTCTCGTGCTTAACCTCTGAAGATGCCAAATTCACTACCTTTACTTTGGTCACTGACTTAGCCTCTGCCACATGAGCTTTATTGTCGGCTACCTCTGAGCCACCCACTGCTAGTCCTCCATAGATGGTATTAACACCAAAGGAGATCATACCAACCCTCTTTACAGGGACATTATCATCTTTTGGTGGGAGGTCACGGTCATCATCATCATCATCTGAGTCCTCAGCTCTTCTGGTTGGGGCATCTTCCCGACACTTGTCATTCCTCTTTTTTTTAGGGTCGTCTCTTCCCCCCTTTGAATATCTACCATCCACATACTTCATGAGCTTTATAAACTTCAACATCTTATCAATCGCATCCTTCAACCCTTTTCTTTTCATCCTTCTTCCTTTGGAATTTTCCATTGCTACTTCCATTCTTATCCTCATACTTTGCGACCATTGTCTCTTGAGCGTTCATAACCCTACCGACTGTTGCTAACTTCTCGTCCATGGATTTTGGAGGGTCTTCAGCAAGCTTCCAAAGTAACTTCCCCTTCTGTATTCCTCCTATTAGGGCTGTCATAGCTATATTCTCCCCATAGTCCTCTACCTCCAACTTTTCCTTGTTGAATCTTACAATGTATTCTCTGAGGCTCTCATTATTTCCTTATTTTACGTTGAGTAGATGGGTTATCTTCTTCTGACATCTTACCCCAAAACAAAAGTTGTGTATGAACCACTCAGCCAAACCTTTTAAGTTCTCCACATATTTTTTAGGAAGGTAAGTGAACCAAATGTGCACAGCTCCCGTCAAAGTGCTTGAAAAGGATCGACACCTCATCTCATCAGGGATTGAATAAATGTCTATTGTAGATTGATACATATCAATATGATGCACTGGGTTGGTACTTCCATCTTACATGGGAGACACCATAAGTGGTTTGAATATGGCCGGGGTTGGGACATTCACAATCCTTTCCATAAATGGGGAGCCCTCTGAGAACCCCCTTTGGAGCGGGTCTTGGCTTTTGATGAGATTCCCTATCTTCACTTACAGACATTGGATGGATTCATTCTATGGTTTAGCAACGTCGTCCTGGACTAAGTTGTCCCCAGCCACCTCCAAGGGGTGGACTGAGGGTTCCTCAGCCGCAGAACAACGTCGGCTGTTGACCTCTTGGCCACAGTCTCGGCCATATAGGGGTCGGCCATAGTGTGGACGATGTTCACCATCACCCCTTTGAGAGTCAGATGCACTTATCGACTTGGATAACCTCTGCCTCCGATCATTAACTGGGTTGAGCCTTTCAAAGGCCAGCCCTCTACTCAATCGATCAAAAGCTGATCCTCTAGGTTAAGCATCCCCAACCTCGGTCCTTCTTGCTCCACAACCTTGGCTCTATTGTAGAGGTCGTACTGTGTTGTCTGAAACCTCATATGGTTCCCAGTACTCTGCTGAAGTATCATCTTCTTCGATATCATCGTATCTATCCTCGGCGCAAGCATTTCCTTGCTCCCCCAGACGCCAACGCCTAGGGTCAGCAACGTCCCTCCTTCGATAAGTTCTAGGTTGGTCCTTTCGTGGTTCCTGGGGTGGTCCCATGGCCTTTGGATGTAGTTGAGCAGTCGCTGGAGTAATCATTTCCGGTGAGGTCCCAGGTGGCCTCATCATATTTTGGATTAGCCAGGAAAACTTCCCCTTTATTGCTTGCTGTATTGCATCCAACGACCTCAAGGCTGCTGCAACCTCAGCCATCTCGGTCTGGGGTGGTGCTTGGCTGGAACTAGGTCCTCCAATGCTAAATGGTGGAGGAGGTGGTTGTAACTCCGATGCCATGTGTTAGGGATAAAGATCTTGTGATGAAAATATGAGAAATATTAAATACCTTAAAAGACCTCTTTCAATGGTGAAACAGCTTCACACGAATGGTGAGGCGTGGTTCACCACCAGAGTCTCCGGTGAGGTTAAGCTAAAAAAAGAAGAGATGAATCTTATCATTCCCATAGACGGTGCCAAAATGATGATGCTAGAAACATCACCACCAGATAACGTGTAAACAAGCTCAAACCCAGTAATAACAATGGCAGCAGAAGATTATATTTATAGATATATAATAGGAGGTGAGGTGAAGGGGATGGTGGAGAATCTCTGACACTTATCGCATCTCTTCACATAAGCAGCTGCATATTTTTCCAAGGTCGGCCACCAGTACCCCTGAGTAATAATCCTCTTAGCTAGAGGCCTCCCTCCTATGTGACTTGAACAAGAGACATCGTGTATATCTTTCAAGACGTGAGGAACCTTTGAAGGCTGTACACATCTAAGGAGACGGAGTAAGAACCCATTATTATATAAGATATCTCCTATAATTGAGAACTTGGCAGCCCTGAACATCAACTTTCTCCTTTCGAATTTTGATTCTGGCAGCTCTCCCTGTCTGATGTATCTGATGAGTGGGTCCATCCATGAGGCTACCGTATTCATATTGAGGCAGGTTCTAGCAACCTCTTCTTCTTCGATGGTTGGGTTGAGCAAGATTTTAACTGGTATCGTTCTTCTTATATTTATCCTCGTTACTGAGGCCAACCTAGCGAGTGCATCGTCTCGATTATTATCTTTCCGAGGTATCCTCTTCATCTTCACCTCTTTGAAGCCTTCTAGCATCTTTCTCACCCTCTTTAGGTATTTGGCCATCCTATCACCAAGTTTTAAGTCACTGGCCTACTATAAGATGGAGTCCCAACAAAATGTTGATTAGCTGAGTTGATCCCATACTTAGAAACTTAAAATGAAGATGAGTACATCCCGAAGGAATTCCTACAAACACCCTCAACGGAAAATCCTCAAAGGACTCTCTTAGAAGATCGAAGTTGTTCAAATGGAAATATTTTTCAATTTAAAGAATAACGTATTTAATCATGTACTTTATATATTGAATTAAGTATACCTTTTAATTTGGGTGAGGTTGTTTGGTACCCTCGAGGGACCAAGCTTGGCAGGGCATGGAAGAGATTACATGCTCTATCGAACGACCTCCTCCTGGGAACCTAGGAGGGACATGGGTTGGAGGATTGGGAGCAAGGCAACATTAGGAAATAAATAAATAACCCTCTTGGGACACTCGGGAAAAACTTCATTCAGTATGAATGATTGCTCGAGATACCATATCTCCAACCCACTCAAAGAACCTCCTCGAGGAACCTCAGTCTTGTACCTTTGGCCTAGAGATAGCTTCTAGCCAAAAAATAGCATATCCAATGCTCGATCTAACTTCTCGCATAACAAACTTAAAACCATATCCTATATTTTGATTGATGTGACCATACGTCTAGTGGGGTCATTGTTCACCTACTTTATGATGTCATAACGTTTGGAATTTAGGGACTCGAAGTCACAGCACTCAAATAAGATTATCCTTAGGATGGCCGACCTAGTCAGCCATATCTAATCTCATAGCCATTCTAAGGTAAGCCTTTGAGTTAACACATCAGGTCCATCATTAATGCCACAATGCTTCTAATTGGTTGGGAAATTTCCCGATAAAATATAATATCCCATACATTTAATGACATATCTTGGACATTAATGCTACGATACTTTAGCAGTGAATACCATTAAATCAAAATAAATTCCTGCAAGGTTACTTAAGTAACTGTGCCTCCATATAAAAAGACCAACCAAAGAGTTTACAAGGACGACAATATTGATCTAGAATTCTTGTTGGATTTCCTTGATACAAGAGAGCTTCTATGAGAACATTAATTAGTTAAATTTTCTTCACACACCCATTAATACCCACATTATTGAGCATTAATTGATCTTAGAGTTCCTGCCTTGCCTTTATTATGCTGAGAGTGCATGATCTTTCTCCCTCTGACCAAGTCACTTGTTTGTCGTATCTATTTATTTTAGCTACAGTGCATTTATGGGGTAAAATTCTCATTTAATACTAGTCTGAGTGTTGAATGTTATTATCTCCCTTAACCTCATTTATTGCTATTATTAAATATTATCTTGAACACTTATCCCTATCTTGATAAGGGGTTACGCCTTGCTTCATACTAATTGTATTCCTAGAACCGACATCTTAACTTTGGTGACTAGGTTGGGTAGGTATTCTCTTTTGAAAAGATGCTAGATGATAATACTGCTAGGACTATTGATTTTGTTGACATGAAATGTGAGAAAGAGGTATATCTCATTATATTGCCCGAAGGAGTAAGAGTAACATGAAACGGATCCTAGAACATCAACCGTTAGTGTGAAGGCGGCGGTAGGCGTGCAGGTAGGAACATGCTCAGCATAAATGACAGGGCTCATGGGGTTGTTCACGAAGTTTATCAAAACCCCAGTTGCCCAAGCCATGCTGGGAATCACCGGAGGAGCAAACGTATTCATGACACCACTGGCGGGGATACCATCTCCCTCCGTTACAGGTGGAGTTTCCACACCTGCTTTCAGTAATGTTCCTCCCACTACTCCACCTACCTATGGTAATGTTCCTACCATCGGTCCACCTCCCACTATCCCACCTATAATAGTAGGATCGATGGTACAAGGCCAGGGAATGGCTTCAATGGCACATGCAAAGCTGGAGGTATAGGGAAACGTGCACCAGCTGCATCTGCGATGCCAGCTGTCGTGATAACACCTCCAACTAGTTCTCCACCACCTATCATGGAGGAAATGAAGAAGGAACTGTTAAATTTCATAGCAGTGTCTAAAGATGGAGATACTTCCTCGATTTACGATAACTTTTGCACTCCATACCTGGAGGAATACAATAATAAACCCTACCTAATAGGGTATATTCCACCAATCTTCAAAAATTACAGAGGGAAGGGTGAAAACCCTAAGACGATGTGAAAAGGTTCATTCAGAGCCTTAGGTCCCATTATAATGACAAAAAAATGAGGATGTGGAAGTTTTCAAAATTCATGACAGAGAAGTCCTACACATGGTAGTCCCACTTGGCCCTAAGTAGTGTGGCCTCCTGGGAAAAGTTGCATATCTTATTTGTACAAAAGTTCTTTTTGGATGAGGATGAGTTTACATTTGCACAACTGGCACGAGAGAGGCAAAATCCAGGAGAGGACGTTGTAGCCTAATCAGGATTTTGACGAGCACTCCCTGGATGTAAAAGGGATGAAAGGAGAGAAGATAAGCTCTTGTAAGTATCTGTAGAGGGGTTGTTACTAGAATATATCTTCCATTTGATCAATGAAACATGATAGGGTACATTTTCAACATTCCTAAAAGTAGCGAGGAACATTTCCCTTGTAGTAAATCCCACACCACCCCCACTCATCTTGTCAAGTTTGTTGTTAAGGCCATCAATTACCTCTAGGAAGGGAATACCCTCAAGGGTGAATTATTAAGACGATGGAGGTAGGGGAAGATGGTGTATACCGAGGAAAAAGAGGCAAAGGTGACAAGATAATATTTGAAGGCGTGGAGGATCATGCATAGTGGAACAAAGTCTAAACCTATACGATCTCATGGTTAGAGACAAAGTATACATATCAATCAACACCAACACAATGCAACTCTCTCAACAGGATAGGGAAAAGAGAAACTATTTTTCACTTCACAATAGAGTAAATCACCCTACTAAGGTATGCTTTTCACTAAGACGATTTATTGATCACCATGTGAAGAAGGGAGACAGTGAATTGCCCCAGGGCAGTGTGAATGACAATCCTCCACCGGTTCATGTAGCCCATATGTCCAGCACTTTTGATGGAGAAGCATAGCGATTACCGAGGGAGTAATGGCTCCCCAATAATACTTTGAGGAGTCTTTAGAATAATGCACTTTCAAGTGGCTCAGATGAAATTGGAGGATAAGTCAGACGAAGAGGATGAGAAGGTAGGGAAAGATGATTCCATCGAGAGTCTAATCAGACAGATGTGGTCTTATTCTCTAAAAGTAGTAAACGTTATGATAGCCTATGATGGAACTTTTTACAGATACGTATAGGAAGTTTATGTACTCGGAGAGCAACAAACAGACCCCTAGGTTGAATGTGTAATAATTGTATTCTCGTAGAAGTTCTGTTGGTTCTTTGATCATGTTGGGCTACTCTAGTACTCACGATTGGAGGTCACTCGAGCCATCCTAGAAATTGCTAAGAAGAACATGGAGACACAACTAAAATGGAAGGGTCTAATGGCGAAGCTAGTGAGGTGGTATCTTTCAGAAGTCATGTTCTCAGAGGCAGATAGGATGGTCAGGTATCCTCATAATAGACCCCTTTATGCTATGGCATCCGTGAATGATTATGTTTTCTCTTGTGTTCTGTTAAATGGAGGGGCATCCATTAACATAATGCCCATTGGATCTTTCTCTGCTACCGCCCTTTCTAACACAAGAATAATGCCCCACTCATTGCCAATCTCGGGGTACGATAACCAGTCATCCAAATTTGTGGGATACATTAGTGTGGGCATCATAATGGGGAATATTACTTCCAACATTAATTCCACATCATGGATTGTGAGCCATCATGCCAACTGCTAGTAGGACGGGGGTGTATTCACAACCATAGGTTGGTGACCCCCACTTACCATTAATGTGTCAAGGCAAACATAAAGGGAAAAGATGCAGTGATTTGAGCAACTAAGAAGTCCTCACGAAGAAAGAAGCACACTTTGTGGACGCTGCCTTTTACTCCGAGTGATTCGAGGTAGCCATAGTGGTAACAAAGTATAATGGAGAAATAAGGATTCCAAGCACTCAAGAGAGGGTGTGTGCACCTGCTTGAACAGTGGTGACCTGTGAAGAAGAGCGTAGTCAAGTGTTGCATTCTCAGTAGACATTGTACGAGAAAGTTTGAAGAAAATTATCGAAAGAGGCCCCATAGGGAGGAGAGTTCCTAGCAACGCAAGAGAGTGGTTTTTCCTAACGGCAAAATCAATTAAAAGTTATAAATGAATGAGAAGGCAATTGAATGTTTGGATGATAAGGCAGACCCGGTTTATGAATGTTTCTTGGTAGATAACCCAGGTAAATGAATGGTGATTGACAACTCGAATGTTCAAGAGTTTGTAAAATAGGTAGAGGATGAACCCAAGTGCATAAAAGACGGGCCCAGGCCGCAGACTCAAGAGTTGGATAAGATATATTTGGCAAACGAGGGTGATGACCCTAGACCTATCTTTATCTTGAAGGACCTAAAAGGGGAAACTCTAGAGGATCTGATCAAGTTTTTCCAGTAATTCAAAGGCATTTTTATGTGGAAATATAGCGAGATGCCAGGGTTGATAAAAAGGTGAGATGCCATAAGTTGAACACTTTTCCATCGACCATCATCATTAAGCATGCCACCTGAACGTAAAAAGAGGAGTTAGATCTGAAGATCAAAGAAGAGGTTCAAAGTTTACTTACAGCTGACTTTATTGTACCTATCCAATACCCAATTTGGCTATCCATTATTGTGCCTATGGGGAAGAAAGATGAAAACCAGATTCGAATCTGTGTGGACTTCAGGGACCTGAATCGAGCATATCCAAAGGATGAGTTCCAATTGCCTTCCGTAGATAGCCTAATCGATGCCATAATGGTACATGACATGTACAACTTTATGGATGGTTATGTGGGATATAACCAGATCAAGATGGACACAACTAATGCTAAGAAGACAATTTTTTGAACGCCTTTGGGCAACTTAATGTACGTAATTATGCTGTTTAGTTTGAAGAATGTAGGATCCACCTACCAGAGAACCATGATGGCCATTTTCCATGACCTCTTTCACAAGATAATAGAATTTTACATCGATGACCTAGTATTCAAGTCCAAAAAAGAGACTTCCCACATTGATGATTTGAGGAAGGTGTTCACCCAATGCACAAAGTGCAAGTTGAAAATGAACCCTCTCATATGTGCATTTGGCATGACTAGTGGGAAGTTACTAGTCTTCATGGTGAATCATCAAGGCATTCAAATGTATTTGGATAAGCAATGGGCTATCCTGGATATGCCAAGGCCGAAATTAATGAGGGAGTTGAAGAGTTTCTTAGGGAAAGTCTCTTTTATGAAGAAGATTATGCCAAGGCTGGCCGAAGTGACACATCCACTAATGGAGCTGCTGAGAAAAGGCTCGAAGTTCGCATGGCAACAAATGCTCCTGGATGCCATGGATAAACTCAAATTTCTCCTCTCATAACATTATACGATGATTTCCCCAAAGCCATGTATTCTTTTACGTCTATAGCTCACATTTATTGAATAATCTATTGAGGAATTATTGTCCCAAGAAATGGACGAAATAGAGAAACCTGTTTATTATTTTAGTAGGATTATACATGGTCCAGAGGCCAGATACACTAACATTGAGAGGCATTGTTTATCACTTGTACTTGTAGCAGAAAAACTTAGGCGTTATCTATTGTCATTTACTGTCCACATTGTAACTAAGTGTGATCCTATAAAAAAAATTCTTACTAGAACGGTACTGAAAGGATGGGTGGCCCGATGGTTCTTAATCTTCCTATTGTATGATATTAAGTGCATAGTTCCTCGAGCTATCAAGAGGCAATCTTATGTAGGCTTTCTAGCCATTTTTACCTCTAGTATGTTCGAGCCACTTTTGGAGGAAATTTCAGGTGATGATCATCAAGCCAATTTTATAGTAGCCAGTCTGGACGAGTGGATCATGGAATTTGATGGCTCTTCGACTGAAAACAAAGGGGGAGCAGATGTTAACTTGAGAAATAAAGGGGAAAAATTAACTATCCTTCAGGTTGGATTTTAAGTGTTTAAATAATGAAGCCGAATATGAGGCATTGGTACTGGGATTGCTCGAGGCCCTCAGGAGGGGTCTCCAGGTCCTCATGATCAAAGGGGACTCCAACTTGTTGGTTAATTAGTTGAGAGGTGAGTTTACTTCGAAGCACATGAGCTTGATGCCTCATTAAATAATTATACAATGGTTTCTTAGGCAATTCGAGGTGGTCAAAATCAAAAGGCACCCTCGAACGATGAATCAACATGCATATGCTTATGCCATCATTGCTCAAAAGATTACTTTTGATGGAGAGTCAATAATTGTTCGAATCACCAAGAGGACAGATCTATCGACCATACTAAAGATGTTTCCCACAGATCATAGCGATTATTGGAGGGGTAAAATAAGGAAACAGTTCGAGACAAGTGAAGGCCAACTAAGTTTGGTTGACCTCGCGCAGTAATTCATTGCTAGAGGTAACTTATACTATAAGAATAAATGAAGTTGTCTATACAGATGTGTGGACCGAGAGGAAGCTGAGAGAAAGTTGATCAAAGTACATGAAGATAGTTGTGAGGTTCCTTTGTACAAAAGGGTCCAACATGAAAGTTACTTCTTGCCTTCAATGAGACAAGATGCCTCTATGGTTCAGAGAGATTATGGGAAATGTCGGTTGTCTTATCTGGCAGTAGAGTACAACTTCAATAATAAACCTTAGGATTAGAGGAAACCAAACATGGACATGCTAGTGAATGGAGTAACCCTGACAGATCAGGATGATGCTATGAAGCTAAAAAGGCGAGCACCCAGATATTATGTCCAAGAAGGGAAATTTTACTGGGGAGGATACCATGATAGGCCTCTAAGGGCCATCATGGGAGAAGAAACTGAAAAAGTGTTTAAGTAAGAACACGAGCTACGTCACATTAGGGGAGATAAAATTTATGATCAATTTATAACTTTGGGGTATTACTGGCCTATGATGGAGAAAGACTCAACGGAGTCTATATGCAAATGTAAGGCATGTCAGCTACATAGGAGTATGATCCACACTCCTTCGGTGGACTTTCATTCTCTATCCAACCCTTTTTCTTTCCACGCATGAGCGTTCGATTTGGTAAGGGAAACAAATCTCTCCTTAAGAGGAAAGGTTTGGATATTGGTCGCCACCGAATGTTTTAGAAAGTGGGTAAAAGCATACTACAGAAGAGAGCCACAACGGGGGTAGTCTCTGTATTCATGAACGAGTACATTATCTACCACTTTGGTACCCCGGAGGTCTTCCTCTCAAATAATGGCGCTCCCTTTGTGAATAATAATGTAAGACTGCTGACAAATAAATACTCCATCATCCACTACAAGTTAGTTGTGGCATACCCGAAGTGTAATGGCCAGGCAGAAGCCACTGATAAGACTTTTGTGAATATCTTGGCAAAAATGATAGAGGATTTCCCAGGGGCATGGGACGATAAGATACCTGGGGTTTAATGGTATTATCGAACGATAAAGAGGAAACCCCAAAGCTATACCCCATTTTCCTTGGTCTTTGGCGCATAAGCTATTTTTATAGTAGAACTCGAGGTAACTTCTGGTCGATATAATTTATGAAGTGCCATGCTCCCCCATAGCCGGCATGTATAATTCAAAGCTCTAGAAGAGCATAAAGACAATGCTTCGAGGCACTTCAAAATGTACCAAAACAAGTTGTATAGATCCTATAATCAAATGGTAAGGCAAAGAAATGAGACTTAGTCTTGAAGTCTTGCACGAGGAACATTACGGGATTATCATTGCCTAAGTTTGAAGCCAATCGGTAGGGACCCTACATTATTTGATCAGCTTATGATTTAGGCTACTGTGAGATTTCTAAAGTGGAAGATGATATTACTTTCGAATTGAAAAAAAAAATGGCTTAAAACTTACTATGGTAAAATGTTTTTGATTTACTGCCAACAATTCAATTTATTTTATTATGTTTTGTTAATACTTTCTTGGGAGGATGTTCCCTACAAACTTTGGGTTATATATTTAACAAGGTATAAAGTCATCTTTGTTCTGAAAGCTTTGGCCCATTTATTTTTCTTTCCTTATTTCACATTGTGTAAATTTCATTGATGTACTAGCTCACTCAACATTTAAGCAAGGCAAAAAAGGAAGAGAACCAAATGCTAACAAATTTATCTAAATAAAGAAATGATCCTCATAATTGATCCTTATAATTCATCTCGCCCCGTTAATTTATTAGATTTATCCCTTTAGGTCCGAAGAAAAGACCTTTCCCTCCTAATCGGTCAATTGTATCCTCCAGGTCCATACAATTGACCTAAAAACCTCTTCCCTAAAGTTGATGTAGAGTCTATCATTTGACAACCTTCACTTGTTCCTAGCCCTCTCGTGAAGGGGATATTTGTAGACACCCCATAATAGGACACCCTAAGAACCTACTTAGGTCCCTATCACTCACTCGTTCACCACAAACCATAGGTCATACTCTGAGCACTGATTTAAAGGGCATAGTGTAGTGTCGAACCCCATTTGGGTCCGGTTAATTTTCTCATAAAAGTAGAAGGTTGATAAATGTTCAAAGGGATCTGAATCCCCTTTTGAACAGTACTCCCTATGCAAAAATTGGCCTTACAATTAAAATAAATGGTCTGTTTTATTATCGAAAAATTATCTAGAGGCCACCGGGCACTCCCAAGCCCCGTTTAACTCTGATAAACTTCCTCTCCCGAGCGAAAGCTCATTGAATCTTTGAATTCCATTTCTAACGGTCTTCCTCCTATTCGATTATGCCTTATAGTTGGAATGAATGGTCCATTTAACTCGAACATTAACGAGGCTTGTCACGTGTGTATAGTAGACATTACCCTTAAACCCATTAAATCCATCATTTTCACTCTCGAATTGACTTCATATAATAATTTCTACATCACTATTTACTTACTACATGCAAGTAAATAATTTTAATCATAAATACTAATCCCAAGAGGATCATCTTTTGATCATCTGAGCAGAGGGTCAGCCTTTGAGAGGCTGGGCCCAGTAAATGACCTACGGGAAAGACTTTCCAGATTGAGAAGTCTTGCAAGATCAAGAAGAGAGGCAGTAAATGGTTGACCTCATGGGGTCCGACCCCACGAACGGGATGAGGGTCAGGGGGAGGTGAACAGCTGACATAAACCTGCCACAGTCGAACCCTCACTTCACCCCAAAGAGGCGGTAGGGGATAACATCGGCCAAGCCCACCCTACGAGGACCTGGAACGACTCGATCCAAAGGCTGGAGGATAAAATTGGTGATATCCTAAAAAGTCGGGACCCTCTTCAAAAAGGATACTCCATAGGTTCACCCTTTGTGGTGAGGATAGTAAATTTCCCAACGTCATCCAAGTTTAAGCCACCTGTGGTCACCCCAAGGAATGATGGGAGTACCAACCCTATCCATTATATAGAGATGTACCAATCAGCGGCAGACCTATACTCCATCTCAAACGAGATGAGGTGTCGTTCTTTTTGCAGCACTTTGACCGGGGCTGCACATGTCTAGTTCACCTCTCTTCCAAAGAACTCCATTGAAAGCTTCAAGAAGTTAGCAGACCGATTTATCCATAACTTTTGCTTTAGAGTGAGGCCCTAGAAGAAGACCACACACCTGCTCTATGTTAAGCAAGGGAATAACGAGAGCTTGAGAGACTACATAGGCAGGTTCAACAAAGAGTAGTTAGAGGTCGAAGACTATGAAGAAAGTATAGCCATGATAGCCCCCATCGGAGGACTCCAAAAGGGAAAGCTATTATGGAAGCTTACTGAAGAACCCCCGAAGATGATGGTTGAATTTCTAGCAACATCGGGAAGGGTGATGAACGCCAAAGAGGCAATGGCCACCAAGTACGAAGATTAAAAAGGAGTCATAGTGGGGGTAAGTACGAGAAAAAGAATAAGGAGGGGAAGAGGAGGCTAGAAGATGACAAATTTGCTGATTACACCCCTCTGATGGTCAGCTGCAAACACATTCTAAATGAGATAAAGAGTTATCGATCCCTGAAATGGCCTGATAAGTTGAGGGCACCTCCTCATAAGAGGACTAAAAACCTGTGGTGTGGATTCCACCAAGACCATGGCCATGTCATCGACAAGTGTCTTGCCCTGAAAGATGAAATTGAAAAAATGTTAAAGCAAGGGAAGTTAAGGAAATACGTTGAAAAGGGTGCCTTTAAGAGGGGCCGAGGGGATGACCCCAAGAAGAAGAGAAGCGATGCATGAAGAGAAGATTCCCCCAATGGAAGAGACGACCCTTCAGAGGACGATGATGATCCTGACCTCCCGCCAAGAGATGACCACGACCCTGTGAAAATACTCAATATGATCTCGTTCGGTGTTGGGATGATTTTTGGGGGTTTGGCAGGAAGAGGATTAGAACTCACAGACAAGAAGGCCCATGTAGCTGAAGCCAAGGTAGTGACAAAGGCTGTGCATTCAACCTCTATAGAAGCAAAGCCAAAAAAGAGAAAGAAAGTTGATATGGATACTCTGATAGTGGTATTATCAATAATGGACTTTAAGGGCCTCTTAGCCCCACATGATGACCCTCTCGTCATCACTACCAGGGTACCCGGATGCGAGGTGCTGAGGATCTTGGTAGATTGGGGTAGTTCTACAAATGTGATGTTCTGGCCGTGCTTTAAGGCCTTAGGACTAAGCCGTGCTAGGCTCGTCCCATACCATCACCCCTTGATTGGTTTCAGTGGGGAAAACGTTCATCCCCTAGGAGTGTATGAGGCTGATATTAGAATGGGGGACGAGTGGCTGAGATGGCTTACCAAGAAGGTTAAGTTTTTTGTGATGGATGAACACGTCTTCTCATCCAACTACATTAAACTTGGGAGAATGGCCATCAAGTAATTTGAGGTTGTGCTTCCACGGTTCATCAGATGATAAAATTCCTGTCCCCTTACAGGGTAGGGGAAGTTCAGGGAGACCAGACGATGGCACGGGAATGCTACTTCAACTCCGCCGAAGAAAGAGAGGCGCACAAGAAAGCAATTACTACTTACAATATAAATGCCCTCGACCCCAAGGATGAGATAAAGCTAAAGAAAGGAGAAGACACAGAAGAGGTAGAATCCATCATCCTCAATGAGGATGATCCAGAAAAAACCGTCCAAGTTGGCAAAGCTATAAAGACAGATATAAAAGAAGACCTTATCAAGCTGTTAAGGAGAAGACATAACGTCTTTGCATGGAGTCATGCAGACATACCGGGGATCGACCCCAAAATGATGTGCCACAAGATCAACGTGGTAGAGGATGCAAAGACGATAAAGCAGAAAAGGAGAATTTATTATTGAGAAAAATATGAGGTCAAGAAGCTAGAAGATGTTGAGTTTATCAGGGAGGTCATCTACCCTGAATGTCTATCTAACGCAGTCATAGTCCCCAAAGCGAACGTGAAATGGAGGATGTGTGTAGACTTCACCGACCTCAATAAACATTTCCCCAAAGAGAGTTTCCATCTTCCCCGAGGACTAAAAAAAATATCTTTCATTACTGACAAGGGGACATACTGTTATAGGGTCATGCCCTTTGGCCTAAAGAATGCGGGGCCAACCTATCAGTGCCTTGTGAATAAAATATTCAAAGACCAAATCGGGAAGTCTATGAAGGTATATGTAGATGACAATATGACCAAGATCTTGAAGGCCGAGGATTATGTTGCCGAACTAGAGAGGACCTTTGACATGATAGATAGATACCAGATGAAGCTCAACCCGACCAATTATGTCTTTAGGGTCGGAGCAGGAACGTTCTTGGGGTTCATCGTCAATAAAAGAGGCATCGAAGCCAATCCTGAGAAGATAAAGGCTCTAGTAGAAATGAACAGGACCATTAAAGACGTTCAGAGGCTCACATGGTGAGTAACTTCTTTGAATAGGTTCGTATCCAGATCCACAGACAAGTGTCTACCATTTTTCAAAATTCTCAGAAAGGCCTTTGAATGGAACGAAGAATGTGACAAGGATTTCAAAGAACTAAAGTCATAGTTAGAGTCTCCCTTGCTGTTGTCACGGCCAGTGCAAGGCGAAAGATTATACGTGTACTTATCCATCTCAGAGTCAGCCATCAGTGCATCCATTGTGATAAAAGAAGATGTGGTGCAGAAGCCTATGTATTTCAATAGTACGGCACTCCAAGGGGCAGAGCAACAGTACCCTAGGATGGATAAGTTATCCTATGCCCTGATCCATGCATCAAGCAAATATGACGCCCTGCTTCCAATCCCATACAATGGTCATCCTCACTGATTCCCCTCTTAGGTAGGTCATACACAAGACAGAAAAAGTGGGGAGGCTAATGGCCTGGGCTATAGAGTTAGAAGAGTTCGATATTGTGTACTAACCTAGGTTGGGCATCAAGAGGAAAGCATTGGATGATTTTGTGGCTGAATTTACTTGGGAAGAGGATGAGGCTGAAAATGAGAACCTTGAGAAGACAGCTATCTAGCAACGCAGAGTTGTTGACCCATCTATAGGTAAGGCTGAGATAAGAACGGCTAGAGAAAAAGTTATCGAAAATAAGGAAGGAAGATACCTCTTTAGATAGGGATCCCTCACCAAAGGAAATTTCTCATAAGAACAGGCTGTGTGGAACCTCTTTGTTGATGGGTAGTCTTACGAGAGCGAAAGTGGAGCTGGATTAATAGTATCAACACCGGATGACACAAACATTGCGTATGCCCTGAGGTTCAACTTCAAAGCCTCCAACAACGAGTTTGAATATGAGGCCCTAATATCAGGCCTCTCCTTGGCTAGGTCTCTTAGTGTTGGATAGATCTTGGTCCATAGTGATTCAAGACTGGTGGTGAATCAGATACTAGGAGCATACGAGGCTAAAGATGAGAGAATGGCAAAATATCTTGAAAGAGTAAAGTAACTATTGAAGAGATTCAGAGAGGTAAAGTTAAAGAGGATACCTAGGCTGGATAATGATCGAGTTGATGCACTTGCTACGCTAGCCTCAGCAACTAGGATAGATATCAGGAGGACAGTCCCTGTGGAAATCTTGCTTCAGCCAACGATTAAAGATGCATATGGAACACTTAACACTTGCTTAATTATTAGCAGGGAAGCTTCATGGATGGACCCTCTAATAAGATACATTAAAGAATGGGAGATTCCATAATCAAAACAAGAAAGGAAGAAGTTAAGATATAGACTAGCGAAATTCACTGTCATCGGAGACACCTTATACAAAAAGGGGTTCTTGCTCCCTTTGCTCAGATGCGTGAACCCGTATGAAGTTCCACACATCTTGTAATATGTGCACGAGTTCTCTTGTTCAAGCCATATTGGGGACAGGTCGTTAGCAAATAGGATAGTCACTAGGGATACTGGTGGCCAACCTTGGGGAAGGATGCCACGGCGTACATAAAGAAGTGCGATAAATGTCAGAGGTTCGCCACCATCCCTCATTATCCCCATCAACCTCTTACCTCCATTACGTCCCCATGGCCATTTGCAGTATGGGGAATCGACATGGTAGGACCCTTGCCTAGGTCTGTCAATAACTATCGATACTTGATCGTAGCAATTGACTATTTCTCAAAATGGGTGGAAGCGGAGCCGATGGTCATGATCATCGAGCAGAAGACCTTCTAGTTCATATGGAAAAACATTATATGAATATATGGCCTACCAACAACCTTATCTCAGATAACGGGACTCAATTGAAGAATGTATCCCTGGAAAAATACTGCGAAAGAGTGGGGGTGAAACAGTTCTTCTCTACCCTAAGATGAACTCAGGCTAATGGGCAAACTGAAGTTACAAACAGAAATATCCTAGAAGGGATTAAGAAAAAACTCGAGCAGGCAAAAGGAAGATGGGTTGAGGAGGTATACCCTGTAGTGTGGGCTTACAGGATGACGACAAATAATCCTATCGGGGAAACCCCATTCATGCTGGCGTATGGCTCAGAAGCCGTCATCCCCAGCGAAATTGGGTTTCCTTCTCACAGAGTCCAAATGTATGCCCCCCTCAAAATATGGCAGAATGTATACTTAATCAAGACTTGATCGAGGAGAGAAGAGAAGACGCTGAGATAAGACAAGAAGCCTATCAGAAGAGGACTGTCAGGTTTTACAACCAGAGGGTAAAGCAATGGCCAATCGTTGTGGGGGACCTAGTCTTCAAAAAGACATGGAAGAAACCTAACAAGATCCACCAAAATTGGCATGGACCATATGGGGTCATTGATGAAGTTATCCCTGGAACCTATATACTAGAGAACCATGAAGGAGAACCTTTTCGAACCCTTGAAATGCGGATCATTTGAAGAAATACTATCAATAATGTTGTAGTTAATGTTCTATGGGATTGCAGTTTTAATGAATGTGTTTCTTCATAAAACACTTGTTAATGAAAATACTGTTGGTACCTCATCTTTTGTTTGTCAGTTTAGATATCTGCTTGGGTAATTCATATTAAGCCGCAAAACCATCTATGGTAAATAACTACCCTCGTCTAGGATGAGGGTGAATGGTAGGGATGACCCTCCATTCACTCTCAAGAAAGACAAGGGAGAACTTTATATTTAAAAACATAATTGGTTTGGTGGAAACCACCCTCGTCTATGATGAGGGTGAATGGTAGGGACGACCCTCCATTCACTCTCAATAAATATGAGGGAGGACTTAAAAACAAAAAAAATCATTAATTTGGTGAATATCAACCCTCGACTTTGATGAGGGTGAATGGTGGGGACGACCCCCCATTCACTCTCAAGAAAGACGAGGGAAGTATTAAAATTCAAAAACACCATTAATTTTGTGAAGGTCAACCCTCGGCTATGATGAGGGTTAATGATGGGGACAACCTCCCGTTCACTCTCAAGAAAGACGAGGGAAGACTTAAAACCGAAAAACATTATTAATTTGGTGGGTATCAACCCTCGGCTATGATAAGGGTGAATGGTGGGGACGACCCCCCATTCACTCTCAAGAAAGACGAGGGAAGACTTGAAATTGAAATACACCATTAATTTGGTGGGTATCAACCCTCGGCTATGATGAGGGTGAATGGTGGGGACAAACCCCCATTGACTCTCAAGAAAGACGAGGGAAGAGTTGAAATTGAAAAAACATCATTAATTTAGTGACTATCAACCCTCGGCTATGATGAGGGTGAATGGTGGGGACGACCCCCCATTCACTCTCAATAAAGACGAGGGAAGACTTAAAATTCAAAAACACCATTAATTTGGTGAATATTAAACCTTGGCTATGGTGAGGGTGAATGGTGGGGACGACCCCACATTAACTCTCAAGAAAGACGAGGGAAGACTTAAAATTGAAAAACATCATTAATTTTGTGAATATCAACCATCGGCTATGATGAGGGTGAATGGTGGGGACGACCCCCTATTCACTCTCAAGAAAGATGAGGGAAGTCTAATTCAAAAACACTATTAATTTGGTGAATAGAAACCCTCGGCTATGATGAGGGTGAATGGTAGGGACGAACCTCCATTCACTCTCAATAAAGACGAAGGAGGACTTGAAATTAAAAAATATCATAGCCAAGGCACAAATCATAAAAGAGGCAAATATAGAAGACAAGATGAGACCAATTCCACTACAAAATTAAGTGTTACAATATTTTTCCAAAAGAAAATGATATACAAAAAACTTTACAAGCAGAGGGTATAGGCCACAGACGTCCACCCTATTGAGCAACATCGGAAGGCATAGCATTAACATCAACAAGAGGAATCCCTTAGGTGACCATAACAGGAAGCCTATCCTCAGACGTGTCGGTGCCTTCGACATGAACTTGAGACTCTACATGAGCTAGAGCCTCAGGTATGAAGGGATCATCCAGCTCCACTGCTTCAAGAGAGGGGAGAATAGATGATACTGCGTCAGCAAATTTCCAGATGACCCACCAACAGGCCGTCTTAATTCCCCTCTCCAAATACTCAAGACCGAAGCCTTGGAACTCATCGGAGAGTTTGTAAGCCTCTACAGCATCAGCCTCGGTCCTTCTCACAGCATCAACAAGTGCATTATTGAACTGGACCCCCTGGTTGGTCAAGGACTCATCCTTGTCATTCAATTTCAGGTCGACCTTATGTTGCTTCACAAGCCCATCCAAAACCCTTTCATGCTTAGTCTTCACGTTCTCCATCTCAACCTTGGTTGCCTCCAACTCAGTCTTCAAGTCAGCCTCATTTTGAATAGCTCTTTCGGCCTCATGAAACTTTTGTTGGTTCGCAGCCATACATATGGTGGCAGATGTGAATGCACAGATAGACTATAAAAAATAAAGGGAAAGGTCACAATAAAATGACCGAGGGAATAGTTTGTAAGATTTTGATTAATTGAAATTAAAAGGGAGAAGGAAATACTTGGGCTAGAGTATGAAGAACATAGTCATAAACCTTAGACAGGGGCATTTTGGCCAAAAAGTCATAATCGGCAGTCGATGGTGTTGAGAATATGGAGGCCTTGGCAGCCCTCATATTGGCAATTAAGGAAGTAGGGTCGGCCCTTACAAGGTCAGATTAGACAACCAGTAGGCGCCCATGCATGATGAAGAACTGTTCCCCTCAGTTTGGGTCTGAGGGGCCTCTACCCTTGCCCTTCTACGTGAGTCAGACTGAGATCCATCAGGGACTTCTGGCTCCTTTCATTTGCGAGTATCAACGATCAGCTCTACTTGGGTCGGCCCCACGGCCTTTATCTTTTTGGGGGGTAGTTGAGTCTACTTGCCTTTCTTATTCTTAGACCTGGCATCAAACTGGGGGTAGTCATTTCCTAAAGATGATTAGATATATTGGGAGGCCAACCTGAAAAAATGAGACGACATCAGAAACAAGTAACAGTAATGAGGAAACACTTGAAAAAAATGAAACAAAAAATTAACTCACATAATTCCGTCAATGGGATGACCCTTAGAGCAACTTCTTTGAGGAAACGAGGGTTCATTAAATATTCAAACTTGGCAAGTCCACTATATTTCCCTTGTTCCCTCAGGTAATCAACTATATCCTTCTCATCCTGGCTGAGCCCAGGGTCTGACCTTGCTTTCATAGAGGGGTTAGACCATTCCCTTGGAACCTTCGGACTGTCTTCTAAAGGATCAACCCCAACGGGGAATTCCAAATCCCCAGAGACAACGAAGAACCTCTTCTTCCAATCATGGTTGGAAGTTTGTGCTACATGGAGAAGTTTTTTGCTGGACTTCCTCGCCCCTAAATGAAAATACCCAGGTTGATTGGATGAGGAAGTTGTGTTGTAGTAGGATATAAACAAATCAATCGAGGGCTCTTCAGTGAATGTGTTTCTCCAGAGGGATATGTAGCCAAGGATGGTCCTCCAAGAGTTAGGAGGAAGTTGGTAAGGAGAGATCCCAAGAACATAAAGTATATCAACTATTGCAAGATGAAGAGGGAACCTAACACCTACCATGAGTATCTACTCATAAAAAATAACATCGTCTTCACCTCCCTTGAAGACCCTCTCATCTTCATTTGGGACCCTCATATTTACATTAGGTTGTATACCAAAGAGGTGCCTCCATAGTAAGAGGTCGCTATCCCTAACAGACTAGACATAAGCCGAGGCACTAGAAGTATCAACTTGATCATTATACGAATTCTCACTATTGTCCTCATCTCTCTCGTCCCCAGATCTCTCAGCCTCATCACCTGTTGAAGGGCCATCTGGAAAAGGAACTTGGAAAGCAAGAGGGGACAGGGCTATCACAGGGACAACCTTAGAATGAACTGTCCCCTCGGCCTGTCAATTTGGGCAAAGTGTTGATGTCTCTCTTCTCCCAGAAGGCCCAACACCCGTTGGTGATGATGCTCTTTTGTTCATTTCTCCTTCTTGTGTCGGATACTAGGCTGGATGATAGGAATAACCAATGGTCTCAGAGGGTGAAATTGTGTCTAATGGAATTGGGAAGATGGGTTATACCCAAATTGGCCACTTGTCTATGCTCATCCTCTTTCTCTATTCGCCTAATCTCTATAAAGCACCTCTCTCTCAATGTTGGGAACTCCTCGGATAAATCATAAAGTCTTTTGGATCAAACCTAGAGAAACAAAAGGTTTCGGATCAAACCTAGAGAAATGAAAGGTTTTGGTTGAGGAGCACTCAAGAATAGGAAGAACAAAATCACCGGAGAAGGAAATCGAAGGTTCTTCAGAGAACCTTAAAGCACCAAAACTCAAGGTAGAACCACCGTTAGGCAGTGGAAGGGGAACTCGAGAAAACCTAAAGCCTGATATCTAGCCCTATAACCGCCACCGGAGGGCGGGTTCTCATGCCAAAAAAGTATAAACAACTAAGAAAATTAGAAAAGAAACCCAAAGCAAGAAGAAAACGAAAATGGAAGATAAAAGGGAATCTAGGGCAGAAAGGTTACCTGAGGATGAAGTCTGAGACTCAACGAAGCTTGGAACAGAGGAAAAATGGAAGAAATGTCATTGAAGGTGCTAAGAAGCTAGGGAGAGAGAGCGTACATGAGAAGAAGAAGAAAATAAATGATTGTTTGAAAAATGGTTTAAATACTTTGTTGTTAGTGGTCCCATTAATCAAAGCAGTGAATGACCCACGAAGAGAAACATCATTAGGGCACAAAGCCCCAAGCATATTATGCATCCACCACACCTAGGGAACATAAATGATGATTACGTCAATCAACTTGATAAATGTCACTCATCATCCTGACCACCCATTTAGCATTTCCAAGACAACATTACCCCTCAGTCATATCAACAACATCGATGACTAAGGGATAGCGATGATTGATATACAAAAATACACCCTTGGCCTAGTCGAAGGTATCCTCATATAGGACGAGGGTCCAATTCTACTACACCGGGGGTCTTATCATAAATTGAAAGACCCTAAAAATGGGCCGACCCTTCATCATAGACCAGACGACCCTATAAGGGTCTGGCCCTGCATCATAGACCAGACGACCCTATAAGGGGCTGACACTTCCACACAGACCGAATGAACCTATGCTAGGAGAACACCTCAACATAGGCCGAACGACCCTATGAGGGGACAACAGTACGAGGCCCACTTCCAACAATAGAGACCCGATACCAGCATAAACCTTAGTCTCGGCCTGACATCAAGTCCGAGGGTGACATCACCATGGCCCATGATTTAGGAGATGCATGGCACACTGCACGTGGGACTCATATATCATGTGGACCAGACCGTTATAACAATATTGTTACCTTACGTGAGGGAATATTATGTCATCATTAATCACAAGTGGCATAGCCAGGTGTCAACAGGGAATTGGTTAGATCATCATTAACATGTCCAATGCATGCTTGGGGGGTACACTACTCCCCCAAGCCCTATATCTACTTATCATCTTCAACCTTAAAAATGATCGAGAATTGTAACCCTAGGTATAACTCTGCTTGTACACACAATATAAATAAAGAGATCTTATGAGCGTTGTATCTAAGGACATTAGTGCCCATATTTAGTGGATCACACACTCACAATGGATGTAGGCCTAATTGGCTGAACCACTATATATCACTGTCTTCATTCCTCTTATACTCATCCCCTTCTATACACTTATACACAGACTTAACTCTGTTGCTCCCATTGTTATTACTGTTTGAGCTCATCATCTCTCATCTGGTGGAGCAAAATTTTAACATCATCAACTCCTTAACAAAATATATTTGATCCATCGTATGTTTATTAACTTACATAAATAACCATTTCCTTAGTTTACTTCTAACAAGTTGAGGTATGAAACTATCAAGTCCAGAACCCCTATCAGAATGATCAAAGTTAGTAGAGGTAATGCCATAGGAAGTGGATGTAAAATTGATGGTGTTGGATGAAATATGGTCGTAATCTATTGGGGAGTTTGGGGGAGTAATGCTAAGTTCTTCGAGTGGAGCCATGTCCCAAGTTAGATAAATGGCTTGTTGCAGTATGGCAGGATCTTTAGAAAATCTCTTAGTTTGTCTTGCGGCTTGTGCCTCTCCCATTAAGTAACCAATCAGCAGACTATGTTTAATATAATTAATAGAAATATCCCATATACGTTGAATATTTTGATACTGCTCAGCATAATACTCGTCTCTAATTTTCTTGTTTAAATTTTTTTTCGTCGCACCACATATGTCTAAGTAAAGTTCATCCCAGATGTTCATGTCTTCAAGACATAATTAATTACATAATTTAATAAGGAATGTTATTATAACTAATATGTGTACATTCTACCTTATTGGTAGAAATCCGGGCGCTCGTTCTAATAACATGCTGTCACACTTGATATTATGTGAAGGGAAATAAAAGAAAGATAACAATACCAGTTTTAAGTAGAAAGAAAACATAACTTTATTTATGGGATGCATAAAATTTTATTACATATCTTGGTGTACCCATAAAAGAGAAAAAAGTGGGTTATCTTGAAGCCGTCATAAAAACAAAGAAAAGGGGGACTAAAGGGAACATAAGCTTATAAGTTGTGGTGAAAGTGTTATTTTGGGTACTGCTTTCTTTTCTAGTTATTGGCTTTAGACACCCCATCCTAAAAACCAATAATAACATCCTTAGGTCCCTAACACTCACTACTTTACCATAAACCCTAGTCATACTTTAAGAATCATTCTAGAGGCCATAAGGTGCTCCTGAACCTCATTTAGCTCTAGTCAACTTTCTTATCTAAGACGAAGATCAATTAATCTTTGAAGAGCTCCAAATCCCCTATCCAACAGTCCATCCCATGCATGAATCGGCCTTACGGTTCAGAGAAATGGTCCATTTTACTATAAAAAACTGATCTAGCCGCCACCATGCGCTCTCGGGGACCGTTTGATACCAATAAACCTCTTCGCTTGAGCGAAAGCTCAATTAATCATCAAAGTACTCCAAATCCCCTTTCCATTAATCGACCTTACGATTTGGACGAATGATCCTTTTTACCCCAAAAATTGATTTAGAGGCCACTTGGCGTAGTCGGGGCCCATTTAATTCTAGTCAACTATCAAGCTTAAGAGAAGCTTAATGAATCATCGAAGGGCTCTGAAACCTCCTTCCAATCTGTACACGAATCAACCTTATGATACAGATGAACGATCCATTTTACTTTAAAGGGTTATCGGGTGCTTCCCAGTCCCATTTGACCTCTGAAACGAATGAAAGTAAATAAAATCTTAAAAGACATCTAATACCATTTCCAAATATCCACCTGGAGTGTGAATCAACCATACAGTTTGGGCAAACAATCCGTTTTCCTCTAAAAACTTCTTGTCTAGTAACCAACAGGTGATTCTGGGCCCTATTTGACCTTATTCAACGCCCGAACCAGCGAGTGGTCCATGGATTGTTAAATGGATCTAAATAAGCTTTCCAACAGTCCACCCCTTGCACAATTCTGACTTATAGTTGGCATTTTATGACCATTTCTCTGAAAAATCTACCTAGAATGCCGAATGACACCCTTAGGACCCTGCCAATTGGCAGTGTGCATGCGGTTCCATGCCAATAGTCAGGTCCTGGACCATGTCGATCGGCCCTAGGCCCTATAAACACAGATGTTGACCTCACTTTGAAAAGAACCCCTCAAACACCATTCTCAATAATTTGGAGAACATTCGCTCAAATTTAGAGTTGTTCCCTTCCTAAAAAGTCCATTTCCCACATTCCATTCATCATTTCATACTTAATTTAGAAAACTCCCCAATATCTTCAAACCACTTGCATCCCATTGTAAGATCAACATATCTACACTCAAGAGAAATATAAAACATTCATAAGGAGGTCCAATTCTCCATCATCTTTTTATAAATTCTCTTATTTTATTATTTGTTCCTTTATTTCTACTTTAGCACATTATTTCACTATATAACATATATTAATATCATACCTTTATTAGTAGTAGTTGCACATAATTTATTTTCATAAAAAACCTTTAAACAAGAAAAAAAGGTGTATCTATAAATTCCAAAAGATGGATTCTCACTACACATTCTCACCATTAAAGAAATTTTTTCTCTACATAAATACATAAGAGAAATTCCCCTCTTGGATTTATTGATTAAACCACACTTTATGACTTTGTTGCCCTTTGGTTACGTAGGTGTCTTGGGTAAATCCCTAAATTTGATTTCTCCCTTATTCTCATTTGTTATGTTGTTTATCTATATAATAAAGTAGGAAACTTATGTATTTCATAAAATCAAAAGATGGTGTCATCTTTATGAGTTTCTCCTGCACTACCTCTTTTTCCTTTAATTATTTGGTTTCTTCCTCTTTTTGTAGTTACTAAATTTACATATCAATTAAAAATTGGGGGTGATTTTGTAAAACCCATTTAATCAACTTCTCACACTCTCTCACTTCTCACACAAACTTTTCATTCTCCCCTCACTGATTTTGATTTTTTCCCCAAACCCTCCCGCTGCCATTCAGCGCCAATAATGCCTCCATCCTCCTCTCAGTTTGAAACTATCAGGTAATCTCTCTCTCTCTCTCTCTCTTACTCTCTTACACTCACACGCACTCACACGATGATGTTAGTGCTGTGTGTTATATCGGTTTCTTATTTGTCAACAAACCTATTTTTATGTCTTTATTTGTTAGTTTGACATGGATTTGATAGGTTTACTTTGTAAGAAACATTTTATATTAGGGGGTTTAGTTCATTTCTTATATAAATCTATAAATATTGTATGATTCCGAGGGATTTGTACTATTTTTGACGAATTTTTCATTTACAGATTTTCTCAGATATAATTACTTTTTTGTAGATTTAAACAGGTATTTTATGACAAAAATATTTTTTTCAGATCTAATTTAGTGTGGGTACCCGAAATTAGAATGATGGGACTGGACAAGTAGCCCATTTGTGGCGGCCCAAAGTCCAGACCCTCCATGTCTTAACCGATTATGATTTAGTCTCTTCCCATGTTCCCATTAAGAGAGGTTCTAGGAAGAGATGGAAAACATGGGGAAGTCCAATACCCCCACTCACTGAAATGCACATGTATATAATAAAACCTAGGTTCGGGGCAAAGGACACATTGTATTCTCTGTAATCACTCTCCGGAGAACATAGAAGTAATACTGACTGAACCACCGTGGACGTAGGCATCTTTGCTGAACCGCGTACATCCTTTGTTGTGTGATTGCCATTTTGCATTCCTTATTCTTACTTGGTGATTGCTTTTCTCTTTTCTATTTGTGTTGCATAATAATTGTTACCACAATTGGCGCCTTCTGTGGGAAACGTTTATCTTCCCTGAGAAAGCCCACACCAAAAAAGGAGTTCGAAATGTCTGTTCACAGTAGTAATGCTCCCTAGGCAGGGGATATTCAAGACCCCCTGCTCCTCGTAGGATTAGGTCTGAAGTTCGGCGTTTAGATCACATGGCTCGCCCAGAAAGGCCAGCCTCGGAAGAAAGCCAAGGACCCGCGAGATCCACACAGATATCCAGACTGATTGATGCATACGAAGCGAGGCTCCAAGAGCAGAGGGAGTCTTCTCGCAGGCACGAGTCTGAGAATGCTCGCCTCAAAAGAAGATTAGAAAGAATGGAGAGAGAGATCCATTGTAGTACCAAGAAATGTCTGTACCACACTCCTAGCCCTCAGGTGAGTAAGTCTCACAGCGGAGGAAGGAGCCCCAGGCGCAGATCCTAGAGAGCCGAGGGAAATGAGTCAGAGGATGACCTGCTCGAGCAACTGCGACTATCTCGCAGCCACAGAAGCCCGGATTGCAGCAACGAGAACATACGAAATCTGGTCTGAAAGGAGATGGACCAATATCCTGCCCATCACGGTACCAGATCAACCCTAGAACTCGCTAGGCGAGCTCTCAAAACTCAGATGAACTCACCTTTCTCGAGCGAAATTGAGGAAGAAGAAGCCCCCAAGAAGTTTGCCATTTCAAGGTTCAAAATTTATGACGGTAAGACTGATCCCATTGATCATGTCAGGCAGTACCAATAGGCCCTGACCCTCTGGAACCACCGAGATGCGCTAATGTGCCAAATTTTCCCCTCGAGCCTGCATGACGTAGCGCATAAATGGTTCGAAAGGCTCCCCCACTGGTCCATTAGAAGTTTCAAATCCCTGGACGAGCTCTTCAAATCCCGATTCATTACTAGTAGCTCCCATCCCAAAAGGATGGATGCCATGCTGATAATGAAAAAGACACCCCAAGAGACCCTCTGAGACTACGCAAGGAGGTACTGGGAGTTATTCAAAGAGGTCAAGGATTGCTCGGAGCAAGTGGCAGTGGCATCTTTCAAAATTGGGCTACCCAGCTCTTCCCTCCTGTACCAGTCCTTAACGAAGAAGGAAGCCATAACCATCGACGACCTAATGGCCCGCATCAAGAAGTATGCCAAGGTGGAATATGTTACCCACCTCATTGCAGGGTAAAACGGTCGAGCTAAGCTCACCGCCAAGGGCAGTGACAAAACCGATAACCAGAAGAAAGGAGGAAAGGACGGGGGCAAAAACGGCTCCAAGAACGGAGGCAACAATGATGTGTCAAAAGAATTTCAGGAGGTCAACAAAAATTCTCACAAAAATCAAAGACGAACCATTTGTTAAGTGGCCCAGGAAGATGAGAGGAGATCCCTTAAAAAGAAACAACGCGCTGAGATGCGCCTTTCACAAAGAAGGAGGACATAAGACTGAGCATTGCAAGGCTCTTAAGTCCCACCTCGAAGAGCTGGCCCAATCCGGGCATCTGAAAAAATTCGTGGACAAAAGGGGAGAGAAGGTTGCGGCCCATAAAGAAGCTAGGCCTGATAACATGCTCGAAGACAATGCCAGCCACGAATTCACCGTAATCCATGGGGCATCTGACGCAAAATAGATCCAGGGGAATTCAACCCAAATGGAGGTGAAAAAGCTTATGACAGTAATGCAAGCTTTTCAGATCGATCCATCAAAAACATAGTCAGGAAAACGTAGGTGAGCAGATTACGTCGACTATAATAAGCATATCGTATTTACGAATGAAGATATGATAGGAGTAAGAACCCCACATCATGATGTTTTAATCATTACTCTCAAGATAGAGAACTACGACGTCGACAAATTTCTCGTCGACCAAGGGAGCTCATCCGAGGTGATGTACCTTGACCTGTTCAGGAAATTGAAATTAAGCATTACCAACCTGAAGGAATCTACTGTCCCTTTAGTTGGCTTCGCTTGAAAAATAACTATGCCCTTAGGAAAGATCGTGCTGCCAGTAAGGGCAGGGAATGTTTCTAAAATGATCAAATTTCTGGTAGTCGATATTGACTCGCCATACCAGGCTATCCTCGATCGAGGATGGCTACATGAAATGAAGGCAATTTTTTTGACCTACCGCCAGAAGCTCATGTACGTAACCGAGAGAGGAGTAATGGAGATCCGTGGCGATCAAGCGATGGCAAGAAAATGCTTCATAGCGGCCATTCGCCCAAAACCAGAGAAGAAGGCCGATAAGTCCAGCGAAAGAGTTAAAGAACAAGAAGGTCTGGTACCATTGAAATAGCAATTAAAGTACGGAAGGCCTGGAGTAGAGGAGACCAGGCTCTTCCCCTCCGAATGGGTGGTCGAGGACCTGGAAGAAGTCACAACTGGGGATAGAGACGATAGCAGGGTTTTCTTGATTGGAGCTTCTCTCACAGATCAAGAGAAGAAGGAACTGACGGCCTTGCTAAGGAATAATAGAGACGTCTTCGCATGGGAACTATACGAACTACCTGGAATTGATCCTAGTATGGTTTGTCATTAGCTGCACGTCGATCCCACCTTCAAACTAATCGCGCAGAAGGCACGACAAACTACACCCGAGAAGGAAAAAGCCATGGAAAAATAAGTTGAGGACCTGCTGGATGCATGATCCATACGGGAAGTACAATTCCCCAAGTGGTTATCCAACCCAGTAGTAGTTCCAAAACACAATGGGAAGCGGAAAGTTTGCATCGACTTCACTGACCTCAATAGGGCGTGCCCTAAAGATAATTAAAGATCAAAAGAAGAATCTAGAAATAGAATTTCTTAAGGTTGGCTGCATTCCACGCCCGGGGTATCTCTCTACCTTCCATTGTTTCCAAGTGATAGGCTCCTTACAGGTCGTCTCTAGTTAACTTGAATGGTCCTTCCCAGTTTGACCCCAGCTTTCCGTCTGATGGTTTTACTGCGCTGCCCAGGACTTTCCTTAGGACATAGTCCCCAACTTGGAATGCCTTTGGGTTGACCCTTTTGTTATAATTCCTTGTGAGTTATTGTTGATAGCTCGCTAGTTTTACTAGGGCTAGCTCTCAGCGCTCATCGGCTAGGTCGAGCTCAACGAGAAATGCTGCATCGCTATGGCCCTGGTCGATAAGGATGGACCTCGTTGTTGGTAAACCTTCTTCTAATGGGATGACTTCTTCCATTCCATATGTCAGCGAGAATGGAGTTTCCCCCATTGCTCGACGTGGAGTGGTTCGGTAGGCCCATAGAATATGTGGTAATTCATCTACCCATGCGCCTTTGGCTTGCTCTAATCGTTTCTTTAATCCATCGATCACTGTCTTGTTGGAAGCCTCGGCTTGGCCATTGCTCCGAGGATAGGCCACCGAGCTAAAATGGTGTCTGATTCCATGCTCATCGTAGAAACTCTAAAATGATATGCTCTCAAACTGCGTTCCATTATCAGTGATGATGGTTCTTGGGATGCCAAAGCGGGTGATTATATTTCTCCATATGAACCTTATTATATCTGCATCTCGAAAGTTCGCTAGAGGTTCCGCCTCGATCCATTTGGTGAAGTAGTCAGTTGTGACCAACAGATATTTGCGATTTCCAGTGGCGGTAGGAAGTGGTCCTACGATGTCCAATCCCCATTCGTCGAATGGCCATGGGCTGGATGGTGATTTTAGTTCACTAGCAGGTTAGTGGACCATAGGAGCGTGAAATTGGCATTTCAGGAACTTACGAACATACATCGCAGAGTCCCTTTGCATATAGGGCCACCAATAACCTTCCTTCATTACTCAAAAATCTAGAGACCTTCCTCCGATATGGCTTCCACAGATTCCTTCGTGAAGCTCCTGTAGAATTTGCTCGACATTCCTTGGGTGAACGCATTGAAGGTAGGGACCGGAAAAGGACCTCTTATATAGGTTGCCCTTTGGAGATAAGTAAAAACGAGCATCTTTGACTCTTATCTGGTGGACGATCTTCTTGTCGCTTGGGAGCGTGCCATCCTTCAAATAGCTCCTTAAAGGGTCCATCGAGCTGGGACCTGATCCTACCAGGTGTACCTGTTCTACACCTGACGGCTTGCAGTTACGGTTAATGCTCGAATGAGTGATGAAATCAATAGGGATTGTTCTTTTTAAGTCAGAATCGACTACTGAACTCAGGGCTGCTGGGGCATCGGCATGGCTGTTCTGCCCTCTGGGAAACTAATGGACATCGATCTCTTCGAAGCTCGCCATTAGTTTTTTCACTAAGGCGAGGTAAGCTGTAATTCTTTAATATTTTGCATTGTAATCTCGACTTATCTGATTAGAGACTAATTGAGAATCGCCGAATACCTGTAAATGCTTTGCTCCTAAGGTACGCGCCTTCTGGAGGCCAGCTATTAAGGCTTCATATTCTGTTTCGTTGTTGGAGGATGCAAATCCAAGCATGATCCCTTGTTCAAGGATTGTATCCTCTGGAGTAATGAGGACAATGCCTACTCCTGCCCCCTTTGAGTTGGAGGCTCCATCAACGAACAGTTTCCAGGTTTCCTCCGTTGCGTCGTTCCCCTTGTGGTTTGCTGGTTGAGGTCGGTTGGAAGGTTGCTCACCTGTGAATTCAACTATGAAATCAGCAAGGATCTGCCCCTTGATGGCATTCCTTGGTTGAAATTGGATATCAAATCGTCCGAGCTCGACTGACCATTTAGACAGTCTGCCCGACAGATCCACCTTTCTCAGGATTGCTTTAAGGGGGTGCGATGTAAGGACGATGATAGTGTGGGCTTCGAAATAGTGCTTCAGCTTCCTCGAAGCCACCACTAGTGCAAGGGCGAGCTTCTCCAGTGGTAGGTACCTCTGCTCGGCATCTAGTAGGGTCTTGCTTGCGTAATAAACGGGGTGATGGATTCCTGCAACTTCGCTCATTAATGCAGAACTGACGACATGGTTGGAGACGAAGAGGTACAAGTACAAGGGATTTGTTTCTTGTGGTATGATGAGAAGAGGTGGGGAACTGCGGTAAGCCTTGAGCTCATCCAATTCCTGCGAGCAATCTTGGTTCCACTCTACCGGTTTATTTCCCTTTAGAAGCTGGAAGAAAGGCTTGCACTTCTCGGAGGACTTAGAGATAAAGCAGTTTAAAGTAGCGAGCATACCGGTGAGCTTCCATACGTCCCGAATTATTCTAGGAGGTTGTACCCTATTTATTGCATCGATCTGATCTGAGTTAGCCTCGATGCCTCTCTTACTGACCAAGTACCCAAGAAATTTTCCTGACTGGACACCGAAAGAACATTTGCTCGCGTTAAGCCTCATTCGGTACTTCCTGAGGATTTCAAAGGTGCTTGATAGGCCTGAGAGGTCGTCTTATTTCTTCTTACTTTTAACGAGCATGTCATCGATGTAGACCTCCATGGTGTCTCCCATCTGGTTCTTGAACATCTTGGTGACCTGCCACTGGTAGGTTGCCCGTGAATTTTTGAGCCCGAAGGGCATGACCTTGTAGCAGTATAACCCAACTGTGGTGATGAGTGTTGTTTTGTCTTGGTTGGGGGTATATAGAAGGATATGATGATACCCTGACTATGCGTCCAGAAAACTCATTCTCTCATGAGCTGTGGTGGCGTCTACTAGTTGATCAATTTTTGGGAGGGGGAAATTGTCTTTAGGGCACTCCCTATTGAGGTCAATGAAATCGATGCAAACTCTCCACTTCCCGTTGTGTTTTGGAACTTCTACTGGGTTGGATAACCACTTGGGGAATTGTACTTCCCGTATGGTTCCTGCATCCAACAGTTTTTCAACTTCTTTTTTCACGGCTTTTGCCTTCTCGGGTGCAGTTCGTCGTGCCTTCTACGCGATTGGTTTGAAGGTGGGATCGACGTGCAGCTAATGAAAAACCATACTAGGATCAATTCCAGGCATCTCGTATGGTTCCCATGCAAAGACGTCTCTATTGTTCCTTAGGAAGGCCGTCAGTTCCTTCTTCTCTTGATTTGTGAGAGAAGCTCCAATCAAGAAAACCCTGCTATCGTCGCTATCCCCAGATGATGGTTCTAGATTCTTCTTTTGATTTTTAATTGTGAAATTGAAAGTTCATTTCCTTAGCATTAATGAAAAATTGTTTGGCAGTTGCATTCGACAAAGTATCAGTTAACTAATTTGCATTTTTGCGAGGTATCGATGTACAGACTTTATAACCCCCACACACTTTCCAAGTAACAAGCACACTATAGTAGGGAAATGACCCTCCTCACGTCTTTCATCATGAAAATATGAAAGACCTCATAAGCATTGCCCTTGGCAATATATGAAGCCCTACAGGAGATCCAAGTCACAATTGATCACCAAACAATGTTTGGTTGAGTAAAATCCTGATCGGATAGGGCATCCAACACCAGGTGTGTCCTCGCTAATTGCCACACTTAGCCTAGGGGAGTGTGACAACACAACCTAAAAGGTAAAGTGAGGTAGAATGATATCTCATTGGCATACTGGACTGGAAGGACACTTACTTGATAATGCGAACATACAAATCTAGTCAGCCAAGATAGGCTTAAGATTTTTGAACAAAAATGTGGAAAATATAAGACACTTGTTTAGTCGGCAAATTTGCCCAAAGCATAAATTTTATATTAATTCATCACATTTACAACAAATACAATACATGTTTAGTCGGCGAGCTCGCCCAAAACATCGAGATTACATCACTTCAATACAAAATATACGGAGCTACTACTGGAAAAATCTTAGTGAAGGTGAGGCCTCCGAACAAGATAATCAGCCACTTGAGCTCTTCGACCATCGTCAGGAAAGGGAACCAACTCTTCCTAAACTTCGTTAGCATCCGACTCCAATAGCTGCCGAGAGATGGTGTCAATGGGTATCCAATGATCATCTCTCCGGAAGGGGTTAGGCATCCAAGTAGAAGGAGATATTTCATGGCGATACCCGAGCATCGAGTTCCTTGGAACCTGCATCTCCCTCAAGACGCTCAACCACCCCCTGATGAAGGCGAGCTCCTCAAACTCTGCCAGCCTCGTTGGAGTGTCTAACAAACCCTGCTAGTAACCATCAGCCCATACTCGCCGAGGTCCTTTTATAAATAGGTGTCGCAGCCGAGTAACATCCCTTTGAAGCCCGGAAGCAATCACGTATGCTCATCGGACATCATCTTGAAGCTCTTCCATTTCCCTAGCTGAACCCTTGGGGTTCCTGCCAGCTCACGGAATGGTTGGAGTAGTAGGACCTTGTAGCACAGGAGGAACATCGTCAGGACCAGTTCTAGCTCGCGACGAAGAGGAACCTCATAAAACTGTAGGAGCATTGCTCGGCGCATGTTCCCTAAGTCACGACACATCTCTCCTCAAAGCTTCGTTCTCCTGCTGAAGAACCTCCCCAACCTCGTTAATCTCTAAATCATCCAGGAGCCTCGCCCTCAACGTATTCACTTCCTCTTGGACTGAAGCACCAACTTCTTCCATCTTTTGAAGCCTGTCCTTCAACTTGTCCACAAGCTCAAACTGATCTTTATACTTCTGATTCCTTGACCTAAGAGATTTACAAAGCCTAACAAAGTCTTGGCAAACCTAAGGGCTTGTATTGGGACCAAGGGTCCTGCCCAATTAAGATGTGGTAGGAATATACTCTTCTACATCAATCGACTATAGGAAATAAAAGATCAATGAAGAACAAAATCACTCAGTATACTAAGGGAGTGAAATACCTTCTCATTTCATTAAAACGAAGAAAGTCAGAATACATCGAAGAATCAAAAGAAAAAATTACAAGCAAAGATACAAGTTAGTCCTAGAAGTAAAAATTAACTAGCAATACCAGGTTGCCTAGAAGCCGATGGTTGCTTCCCTTTATCAGCACCAGCAGGAGCACCCCCCTCAGCAGGGACAACCTCTGTCACTTAAGTAGGGAGGACCTCGACAGGAAACATCTGGGAGACAGGCTCAATGCCTTCGATGGCTGGGGCAGGGGCCTCTTCATCCACAGTCAGCTTCGGGCCCAGGTCATGCTCGTCGAATAGAGGAGAGTCAGCATCAACACCAGCAGCTAAGAGGGCCTTTTTCCAACCCTTCTTGAAGTTTATACGGCTGATTTAGCCTATTTGAAACTCGGCGTCCTCATACGCAACAGTCCACCCGGAGTTGCATGAATCCTCCTTAATGGTGGTTGCCTGGGACTCTTTCTCCTTTAACTGCTCGGTCAGAACCTTGTTCTCATCTACAATGGACAGCTTGCTCGAGAAAACCAGATCATAGGCCTGCCTCAGCTCATTCAGCTTATTAACCGTCGCATCCCTCTCTTGATTAGAATTAATGAGGGCCAGGTCAGAGGAAACTCGAGGGGCGTCAGCATTCTTTAGATCAGCCTCCAGTTGAGTACCCATCACTTCCAAAGCAGCTTTCTGCTGCTCCAGCTCGCCATTCCTTCTCACCAGCTCATCGCGAGAGTGATAGATCACGGTGAAGTCAGTCAAAAACTGCCATAAATAAAGAAGAGATCAGGAAGGAGAAACAGCTAAAACTTGTTAAAGCATTAGAAAATGGAAAAGATCTTACCAGGGCTAGCCTCTGGCTAGCTTGTAGAGCCAATTGATCAGACCCTAGCACCCTCTGGCGATCTGCTGGAAGAACTGCCCTCTCGAGCAGCTCAGGAGCCAATTGAGGGGAAAGGGCAACTGAGGTTCCCTCGGGCAAAGCAGACACCGGGACTAAGGCCTGCCCAACCTTCATCTTTGACTCCATCTTTCTCCTCTCTTCCTCTTTCTACTTCTCCATTCTCCTCCTATCCTCTTCTCCTCCATCTTCTTTCTTTCCTCCTCCTTTTTTCTCTCCCTCTATCTCATCTGCTCTTTATCTTTCCTCTTCCTCTCTTGCTCTTGAGTAGAAGACCGAGAGCCAGTAGCTACAGCCCCAGTACTGGACTTCTGCTTCTTTGACCTCTGAGCGAGGAGCACGTGATCGTCATCATCATCATCATCCCGAATCAGGTTTTTCCTTGGAGGAACCATCTCCTCGCTTGAACTTCTGGATGTGCTCAAAGATTCTCGAGCTTCAGAAACTTCCTTCGAATCAGAAGAGTTACTACCGGAGCTCCCTTCACCAAAGTTGCCTTGAACACCACCTGCGATATCACTCTCAGAACTGCTCTCCTCCTCGTCCAACTGAATAGGATCAGCAGCAATCTCTTCAGAGGTATCAAACTGAGGGATACTATCTATCAGTCTCGCTATAAAACTAGAGCCAACATTTTTATACCAAGAAGGAAAGAAACAGACCGGGGGTGCTCACCATCGGCTAAAGGCTCCCTGATATTCCAGGCCTTGATCAACTCAGAAAAGCGAACCTCACTGAGAGCAGGTTCCATGTTCTTCGACCTCGCTGAAGAAAAAATAGGAAAAGTCAGAACGATCACGAATCAGTAAAAGAAATTGGAGGAATAAGAGCAAAGTCTACCTATGTAATCTTCCCCAAAAAAGGGAACAGTGAACCTATCAGACCTCGACCCCTCAAACTGGGGAGAAAACTACTAATTTCTAGCAAGAAATCCTTCTTGCCAATAGTCCTTATGGGAATCAAGTAGGTTTACTACCAATACCTTATCAGGACTCCTGGCTTTGAGATAGAGAACACCAAAACTAGTTCCAGAAAAAGAATAGCAAAAGCAGACCTCGGCGATCCCTAATTTGGTACCATATAACTGATTTATTCTATGGACACCATTAATTATCTTCCACACATTGGGTGAACACTGTGCAAGAACAATATTAAAATAACCAAAGAAGTGCAAGAACAGATTGTTGGGAGGAAAAGTAAGTCCCCCTTGGGAAAGCATCCAAAAATGGATCCAATGGGCACCCTCTATTTCTCTAACATTTCTAGGGGGAGGAACACACTCAATCTCTACCCACTCTAGGATGTTATAAAACTTCCTAAACTCAGACACTGACCTATTACCAATCTTTGCCATTAGGAAATCCTAGAAAACTACAAATTCAAAGGGAAAACACAAAGAGAATGCACAGGAGACTTACAAGATGAAAATTCGACTCGAACGATGAAGAATCACGAGCCCAAACAGCAAGGAAGCGATAAGAATGGAGACTGGGAGAAGAGAGTGTGAATCGCTAGAGCTCACAGGAAATGGAAGAATGCTGAGAAGGTTGAAACGACGGTCGAAAAGTGGCTACTCTAGAAAACCTTTAAGTGTTGCTAATCATACTGCACAGGCCACGAAGCAGGTGCCACCAGAATCATTCCTCAAACTTTGGGAAGATTTGCACGATGTACAAAGGAGCCATTATGAGAAATCATTTAAATTTATTGGGCCCAAGCATGGCCCAACAAACTTAAGGGTAATTGTGGGTACCCGAAATTAGAATGATGGGCCTGGACAAGTAGCCCATTTGTGGTAGCCCAAAGTCTAGACCCTCCATGTCTTAACCGATTATGATTTAGTCTCTTCCCATGTTCCCATTAAGAGAGGTTATATGAAGAGATGGAAAATGTGGGGAAGTCCAATACCCCAACTCACTAAAATGAACATGTATATAATAAACCTTAGGTCTGGGGCAAAGGACACATTGTATTCTCTGTAATCACTCTCCGGAGAACATAGAAGTAATACTGACTGCACCACCGTGGACGTAGGCATCTTTGCTGAACCACGTACATCCTTTATTGTGTGATTGCCATTTTGTATTCGTTATTCTTACTTGGTGATTGCTTTTCTCTTATCTATTTATGTTGCATAATAATTGTCACCACATCTAGTATACAAACTCTCTTTTTCTCTCTCCCTCTCTCATATGAACTTTGTGGTTTTTCAGTTCAAAATAACATTTTGCAGATCTAATTTTTATTTGTGCTTTGGTGTTTATGTTTTCTTTCTAGATTAAAACTTAATCAGGTGTACATTCTCTCTTTAATTGGAACTTTGTGTATTTCATTAATATATTATTTGTGTATGACAACTGTTGGCCTACATTTTTTGTATTTATGCGTTTTTCCATCTTTATATTGTAAATACTTATGGTTCCATGTATAAATCCGTACCTATTGACAAATTCGATTTAGACAGACATTAGTGTGCTTCGGTCTGTTAGACAACTTTGATTATTTCAGTAAATATTATTGATTTTTTTTGTTCTAGATTTCAAAGCGAGGCTTTTTGATTGAGTTTTTTTTATGGCTGATATTTCTATCTTGAGTCTTAATGAGATAGTTTATACTTGGTTACCTTGAAACCATGTTAGACTTTTTAATACTAATGTTGTGATTATATTACATCTTCGGTTCAAACTCAAGTCTTGTTGACAGTTTCCTTTATAATAGCATTGTTCATGACATCACTTTTTCTAATTCATTAGATCTTTTGTGTTAGTTGTAGCTTATTCTATTAACATTCTTAAAGATAAAACATATCAGTTTTGATTTCAAACATGAGCCTCACATATACACTTTTTTAATTTTAGTATATTAATTTCATGTCTCACACATTCATTTTTGTTTACTTTGTATAGGTCATACTACAGTCAAAGATGATTCAAGAGTTGTCGAAAACCTCTCAAGCTTTGTCTACATTACAAGAGGAAGCATCTGAGCTCCACAAATTATCAAAATCTCTCAAAAATGAAAATGTAATTTATTTGTAAGAAATTATTTTTTATATGATTATCATTTTGTGTAGTTATTGAAGATATGAGATTCTAAGCCCTTATGATGGCCATTTGGTTTTACAGGTTTTACATATTCCGATGAACACTCTTAATTTCATCACTATGCTACCCCCTTCCCCCAGTAGAATTGTCTCCCTTCTTAGAAAGACCATAGTTACTCAGATGTTCAGTTTTATCATATTTAAGTCGACTCAGGCATTTTGTTTCTGGAATTTGTCATCTATGTGAAGTAGAAGTTTAATGCGTGGAGTCAGAATATCCTTATTTCAACTTATTTTCTTATTTTCTAACTCTTATTTCAACTTTCAAGCAAAGAATATGATGAACCACAATTCCTAAAACAAAGTTCATTATTGGCATATATACAATCTCCTTTTTTCAACTTATTTTCTTATTTGCTAACTCTCATTTCAACTTGCAAGCTAGGAATATGATGAACCATAATTCCTAAAAGAAAGTTCATTATTGACATATATACTTCAAATTATGACACAATATTACACATTAGTTCTTAATGACATCCCATTGTTAGTCAAATGTTTACCTTTTTCCTCAACTTATGTTTTAATTTTATATACCTTGCATATGCTTCTACATAATGAACTAAAGACCAATTGGGACACAGAGAAGTCAGTGCTAGAAGGATCAAAGATTAAAGAAGAAAAGACGTATAATGATATTAACGAACATGTAATCTTCTCATTTAAATTTAGTTGTTTGGCCTTCTAATAGTTACTACTGTCAGTTTATATGATTCATATGTTCACTAGATTCCTCACTCGATCAGTGCCATCTTTTTTAATTAGATTTTAGGCCTAAAATGAATTTGTATATCTCCTAGCTTCAACGAGATTAAGTGATAAAGAAAAGAGGACATTTACATGTAATGGAATTGTTTTTTTTAATGTAGATCATTTAAGTGATAAAGAAAAGAGTGTCACTATCATCTTTGAAGAACACTGGTACAAATCTTGCAAGAACTATTTGTTCACAGGATAGAAAACATGTTTCCTTGGTCACGGATCTCAGGTTACCGATAAAATAAACTCGAGACCTTAGAACATTCATTCCAAATTAACAGTTGTAAAAGTAAAATGATTTCTAAGAGAACATTGAAATTGTAGAAGTTTTCTCGAGGTTCCTCTTCAATTACCAATTCAAAAGTTCCCTGTATAATACATGTCATAACTTAATTACGATCAATGAATGTATCAATAAATAAAAGTTATTTATATGCGTGGTTAGGAACCATATGAATATTTACACCCTTGGTTTAGGGCCTGTTGTATTCTGAAAAAATTGTGTAGTGTTTTTGCAAAGTCGGTCCATTATATTATCACATGCAAAACAAGCGAGAAACACGGGAAACGAGTAAAAATGGAGACCCAACTAGAGAAGTAAGACCAAGAGACCTCATTATCCTGAACCGACGAACCTTCCTCGCTAATTTTGGAGGAAATGTAACCACATCAAGATGATCTTTTGGCTTTCTTCCCTAGTTGCCTATTTTTGAATAATCACTTTATGTTCTGATTGAACTTGAAGAATTACACTCATCATTTAATTGGTTTTATTGATTCGAGAAATCAGGTCTATAAGAGAAAACAAAGAGTTATTTGTATGGGCTTTGGCATTCCTTCTGGTGTAATGCTTCTTTTAAAGCATCTTGAAACTCTGTCATAAGGTTATAACTTCTTTCTTCATAACAATATTCAAACACTGAAAGATCTCTAGCTGGATCAACCCGAGAACGCTCATGATTCCCATAACATTGTAGTAAAACAGATCCATCAAGGCCTCAAACACTATAATTTACTGAAGTAGATATTTTCCCCATGATTTCAAAAGGCCACCAAAGTTGGCGAGCTGTTTTCGCCCATACTACACTTCCCAGAGTTATGCACACATCACTGCTCTCTCTAATTTGTTATTTATCAGGGGTAAACTCTAAGGTGATGGCAATATAGAATCTTTATTTTTCAAAGTTTTTGTTACTCAAATGTTCAAAATAATAACTTTGGGCAACTTAGTACATTGCAAATAATGTTTTCTTTTATTGACATAATGATAGAAAACTTAGTCTAGCCTCTGAGCATTCTAAACAAAATTTGCAGGCATGACTTTTTATGGAATATTTCAATTATCTTTGAGCCACCTATTAGTGGCTTCAACTACACATTTGAATGCTTCAAGTTCATTTTTATTTAGTACGTTTTTAATTTAACAAACTACGTTTTATTAGTATTAAGATCTATGATATACGCCTATCTTATGTGTACTACCATATTCCTTAAACTTTTAAGTTCAATTAACCGATGAAATGAAGGTGGGATTTAGTTAATTAATAGCTGTTGTAAAAATTCATGTCATTATGTACTATGTTAGAAGTATTCAAAGTCATATTTTAGATTATCGAGACAAAAGCCATGTACACATAAGAATTTTTTCTAAATATACATAAAGTTTATATTGTCATTAATGAAGCAGGACATGATGGTATTCTTCTTCAGTGCCACAACGACTGACACGTTTTGAGGAGTCTGAACGTGACGTTCATAACCTTGATTCCCAAGATTGGGGGTTCAATTAATGTTCATAATAATAAGTTATTCTTGACAAAGTATTATTTTCTAGACTTAGTAGCGATATACATCCTCTCATTCCCTAATATCAAAATTCTTTAATGTGTGGAAGATAAATTCTTGATGTTGTTCTGTAGCATCATGTCTTACTTTGAGTAACTTGGCCATTATATTTATCCTTTTTCATTTCATATTGCCTATTTGATGGCGGAATTAATATAGATTTTGATTTATGTGCTCTCTTATATACAGTAAAGAAATGCACCAATTTTTTACGTGTATGGCATCAGTATAGTGGCATGAGCATAGTGGGAACGGAGTTACGATCATGCTGGTTGATGAAGAAGTCAGGCAGGTGTACTATGTTTTTGCATTTTGTTTATATAAATTTATTAGATTCTGATTTTGATTTACGATCATATAGATTTTGATTTAATGTATGTTCATATGGTGGTTAGTCCGAGAACTAAATCTTGGATAAGAAATTTTGGATACTACTTAATAATGAATAGTGGAGTGTTATATATCACAAAATTGCTAGCCTATCCTCAATAATAGCCCCGTATATGTGACATATGCTTGCATTTTTAATGGCATTTTTTCATTTCTCTCAATTTGCAGATACATTCTCTGTGGCACCTCAAAAGGACTTGGATCAATTGTGAAAAAATTGAGTTATCAGTATAAAAGGTGGCAGCCTAGGGGGTAAGAACATTTCATGGCTTTTGCTCACATATTAATTACCTCTATGTCGTTTAATTTCATTTACATTTTGAAAATGTGAGTAGGATTGGTATAAGATCCATCTAGATCCCACTGTAGAAGAATTGAACACTCTACTACTATTTTAGACCTTATATTTCAATTGACCATATATCCGTCTTATATTTCAACTGACCTTATATTTAAATTTGTTACAGATACAAATTGAAGAGTAAGGAATATTGATCAAATGGGTCCTCAAAACAGTCCTCGGTATCAGGTTCAACATTTCTAATCTTGATATCGATAAAAATGGAAGTCCACCTCTCGTAAAAGAAGGTCCATTCAACTCTTATTGTCATATATATAAATATGTATGCTTGTATACAGCATGTGGTAGTTTGATTATATAAATTTTCTTTCTTTAATTTGGATGCATAATATATAATCAATTCTAATAGAGTGACATTTCACAATCATTTTTAAATTGTAGGGAGTCTTCTTATGTTATTTGGTCTTAAAGTGAACACAGATGGAAGCTGGAATGTGACACACCGACAGGGATATTTTGGTGGTCTAGCAAGGATTGAACAAGGAAGATGGATAGTTAGGTTTTACAGGAAGATAAAAGGAAATGGTTGCAGCTTGAAGGCAGAGTTGGAGGGGATCTTTCATGGATTGAATTTGATCAAAGAAAGAGGGTTGACAAATGCTCAAATTAAGACAAATTCCTAAATAACTGCATTGCTCATGAACAAAGCAGAGGTGACTAAACACCCATATGAAAACATGATTGAAGATTGTGTGGATTTAGCAAGGTTGACCAAAGTAAAAGTATCACATTCCTTAAGAGAGCAACAAATGCACCGGCTGGCTATCCCGTGAAGGAGCCAAATAATGATTAGATTTTGTCAAAATGGAGACCCCCCATGCTGGTGTTATGGAGCTGCTATCAGATGATATACTGGGAAAGGCCATCCCAAGGGGTGGTTCTTAGTTTGTTGTTTCTTTTCCCAAATCACCATTGTTCAGATATTGGAAGTCTCTTTCAACATATTACTATTTGCACTGCTTATTTCCTATATTTATTTCCAAGGTTTTAATCGATTAGGCTATTTGTTTAAACACCACAACCTTCATGGACCCGACCAGTCACATTCTTCACCAAGAGGTCCTAATAAACGCAATGGTTAGGGTAAAAGGTCAAAAAACAATTTAAATCACCGGAGATTTTTCTAATGGATAACAAATTTTATTTGAAAGTCGGAATTAAGTACATTGGTGAGATGAATGGTGTATATGATACCAGTGGTAACAATGCAGTTGGGTAAAATAATATTTGATGAGGCATTGGGTGGAGATGTGTGCTGTAAAATATGGTCAGAGTATGTTAATTTTTGCTCCACTATTAGTTGTCCAAGAAGAACCAACTTTAGACATTAGGCTTTGTGTACCTTAAAAGGTATGTTTTATCCTTTATAGGTGTTCTTTTGGGTGTGCAGTACCATTATTAATGTTATTTTTGTCATTTATTTTAATTTTCAAAGTGTCTTTTTTTTCCATATTTTTGTTCACTGGTGCTCTTTTTCATTTTGATTCTCTGAACATGATATCCCTGATGGTGGGATTGTTGCTCAATCGTGCCAAAGTCAAAATCAGAGGTTAAAGGTAAAATAACCGAGGATATTGATCAAAATCATCCTCTGCCATGAGTAAAGTTTGAAATTCGTAAGGCCAAACACATTTTGTCTGTAATATTCCATACATTTGAGAGGAATGGGGACACATAAAACTTCAGGACTATTATATGGTGTCTGCTTTGATTTTGAGGGTATGTTTTCTCCTTTTTTTCTCTGTTTTTTTTCAGTTTCACATGTGGTCCAAGTGAGCACATTACAACTCTGTTTTGATTGATTTTCGAATGGCATCGATTACAACATGAGATAAATTTCTTCGAAATTTGGTTTCCAATAGTCCTTTAGGCTATGTTTTTAAGACTAAGATTGTGGAATTCATTTTCTGTGAGAAGAAGCCCATTCTCACATAGCAAGCGGGCTATTAAATAAGGCAGCATTATCGATGAGAAGAAGTTAAATAAGGCAGCATTATTGGTTTGAACATAGGAAACGAGCTATTAAATGAGTCTTGAAAACAAAATACAAGTGTACTTTGAAAAACGTTTAGTCTTAAGTGGCTTTTGACTTGACTAAAAGATAGGGTTTTTAGTGTGTAAAGGTAGGTGTTTTTAAAGTGCTTTGACCATATCCTATATTTTTTTGTCAAATCATGTGTAAGATGTACAACTAGCTTTAGCATGTAAACATGTATATGTGAAATAACTGAAACTAGCTTTAGTTTTAGTGTCCAAATTTGGGGGTATCTAATTTCAGATTCAGTTAATGATTTAATTATAGTGTTATATCTTGATTTAGCGCTATAACATAAACACGAGTAAGATGTGAATGTGCGTACATATAAACTACAAAATACGAATAGACAAATACATTAATACAAATATATTAAAATATGAGATTACATCCAAATTATCCTTCACTCATATAGTTTACTAATCACAATATTCATGCTATTTTAGGTGATCTTTAATTATACATGTAGGAGGGAGCTTTGACTGAAGTTTCTTCAGTACATCAAGCTATTTTACCATTAAAGACATAGACATATTGGGGTTATTTATTAGTAATCAAACGGGACATCGATATCCTCTTTTTAGTACTTTTGTGATTCGTAGTTGTTGTTTACAAGGTTCGTGATGGATTATTAATATTGTTGAATATTTTTTTACTTGTTAAATCGGGTGGATAGTCCTATAAACAAAGGGAATTTTGTCCAAATTTTCTAATTTTTTTACACTGTGTAGTAAAATAAACTTTTTTACTAAAATATTACATATTTAATTTGACTACAATTTTGTTGGCATTTTAACATAACGAGTATTATCGTGATGGATATTGGTTGTTATTAGTTATAGTGCTAGAAAAATTTTCTTTGATGGTTGTTTTAGATTATACCTATATTTATTAGTTTAAGTGTATGTCTTTAGTTAAACCCATTTTGTTTATATGAGGTCCCAGAAGGACTATTAATAAAGTTATATGTGACTTTATACTTTTCAAAATTATCTGCGTGCCTTCAGGCATAGGCCATAGTGTATACATATATATTCTTATTGGAATCCATATTTGTTCATGCTTATGTCTTGTTCGATGTATACATTCGTTCTTTCATAACGACTTGTGAGTCGACAAATACTTACATTATATTTTGAATTACTATTTTAGGAACACTCCTAAGGATGAATTCACTTTGTCCTTCCCCATTAAAGGAGTTGAATGATTCCATTCTCCATTTTTTATGCACATAATCACACACTTCACGGAGTCTAACAGGAGATGGACATAGTGGTGAATCTATCGCGGATAGTTTTAAAATGACTAGACTATATTTCTGCATGGGTGTTATTCTTTCCTGCATGTGTGCATATTCACCTAATGGTATGTTCCCTTTTATCCTATATTTACTTTTTATACACATATGTTTGATGTATACACCACTTTTCACTCAATTACACACTTCACACACTTATCTATACTCTCCATGTACACTTCACACACTTACACTTAGCTTTACTTTTACTCACATGCTTCACACACCACATACAGTATCCAATCTTAGGGCTCACTGGCACACACCTACACTTCCCACACTTGTATATAACTAATTCTCACTTACACATCTTACTTGTATATGTAGTCTCACTACCACACTTTTAATTGATCCATGTATAGTCTCACTACCACACTCACTCACTTGTATACATTTCCATCACAATTTTTAGTATAGTCTTCATGCTTTATGCTACATTTAATTTTCATGATACTTGTATATGATCCCTTATTAGTGCAGTGTTCCCTTTACTCATCGTGAAAATAAAGAATAAAAAAGTGCTCTCTCTCTCTCTTTCCCCCCTCTCTCTCTCTCTTACCCCCCCCCCCCCCCCCCCAATAATATTATAATTAATATTCAAGCATTTTCACGCACTATATCACAAGTGCTGGGACACATTGATAATTTTTTCATTCCTTACTGGCGGATCACTTTATCATGGGCAGTGGTCCTACGGTACATAGTCACCCTAAAAGATACGACTCTTACCTTCCGTTGACCTCGTACCTTCAATGTATATCGAACGGCTCCCCCGCATCATACCGTTTGACTGAACTCATGGAGAAAGCCATATAGCGGGGAACTCATTCACGTAAGTAGAGTGTATCAAATTCTTTCTCACACATACTACTCCAACGAGGTATATAGTGAGGCAATTCATGTACACTCAGGTTTATCAAATGGCTTGTTTACATATATCAATGAATTATTTCCCTTAGAAGAAGGAGGTATATTATGGAAGTCATGTAGAAAGGGGGAGCCCTTCCACTAACCCAACAATTGCATAAACTTCATATAGGTGTCAAACCTATGGAAATTATATTTAGTTTGTCCGTTACAATGCAAAACTCTACAAAAATTTCGGGTCAGCATACCACCTAAAATTTTGTAGTATTTCGCCTTTTTGCCCAAACAGGACCCCGTTGGTGTGCTTGGAAATAAGTAAAAGTGTGTCTTATATGTTTCAAACCCTATTTTCCCAGGCTCGTGTCCTGTCCAAGTTTTTTTCATGCTGAGATTCGTCCTATTTTTCAAAAACCAAAAATACCAAAAACATTTTTATCCTCTTTCCAAAATACCAAAAATTCTCCCTGTTCTATTTCCTTCGAAAATAAATTTGAATCATTTTCCTTCTTAGGTCGATCGTACCAATTTTGGCCTGGCTCCCTATTTACTTCAATTTTTCATCAAACCACCCCAAAGATTAGTTGCTTCTTCAATTACTTCACTTGAGTTTGGGATTTACCTTCACGGGCTCTTCATGGAGAACAATGAGCAATCACCGAATGTGCAACCCAATTTGATGGCCATCTTAGCCCAACTCAGTGCTAAGATTGAAAAACTTCAAACTGAGATATATGAGCATAGATTCTAAAAAATACAAGGTTATCTTTCCTTATGCTATGGGTCCACCGGCTCTAAAGCCTGTCTGCGTAGTAATATGTTAGAAGTATGAGTAGTAAATGTCAACATTATAATAAATAAGCAGGAAAAGAAAGCCAAATGTAAGGATGGATCATGTCCATTACTAACCTCTTTCAACAGACCCCCATGACAGTTATAATAAAAAAAATTACTTTAATATTTCAATAAAAGTTAATTCGCAATCCCCCATATAATTTAAGAAGCATTGGTAGTGAATCAAATCAATGCTAAAGAATGTAAGGGAATGCTTAAGAAAACATAAACATATTTAAGGCCGTAAAAAAAATACCAAAGAAGTAATGAGAGTGGACACTGAGTTAAAAACATGGACGAGTATGTGACATAATGTTGATTTCCAATGAATTGAGAAGCCCAAAAACTACAATCATCATAAAAATTATATTAGACATGAAAACCTATTTTGCAGAAAAAATCTGAAATCAAACCCAATTATGCCAGTGCCTTTAATTAATAATCTGAAAGAGAAAATTCAAGATTGAGTCTTATTTTAAAACTAAAGATTGCAAGATTCTGAAATTTGTAAATACATTTTAAACCTATTTATTCATATGAACTAAAACTGGACAAATATTGAATAAAAAAATTTAAAAATTAGAATGCAATCTCACTAAAATCATATCCCGCGTAACTATTTCTTATGCATCATGTGACTTCAAGTGGAATGAAACAGGGGAAGAGATAGTAAAAATGTGTGTTGAAAAATAGAAACTAATGAAACAGGGGAATGAAATAAAAACTAACTAAACATAGGAAAGAATTATGCACACAACATGATATCTTGATCTGCCATCTCTTAATTGTCCTTTTTCTGCACACAATATATCTCACTCCAACTAACTAAGCATATGGAAATGGTAAAATATCTTTGAGATATGCATCTATATTACACCCCCCTTGATCTCAACTGTCGTATAGCTACAACACCAACTTATTTTTACAATTCATTGGTTCCCATGCTGTAAATGTTGATTCAATCAACATGTATACACAATGGCGTCCAACCATTAAACACAACAAAAACTCATCATAATACTTACGGACAACCAAAAAAAGAAATCTAATGGTAAGAAAGTAATACTTTAGTCTTTTATTCTCTTGACTGCATGACGAACATGTAAATTGGAATGGAAAAATCTAGTTTGGGACACCAAACATGCAAATATTCAAGCGGGTGAGACTCAAAACAAAGGTTATTAACATTACACCCCTGTAGTACCAACATATCACGTGTCGATAAAAAAAAGAATCATTGTCCCGACAGCATGCTGGCTCGAATATCAATACAAAATAACATTAAAATCGATAATAAGATTATCTTCTCAAATGAATAATTAATTTTCTTTACTCATCTCAACTTCACAAACTAAATAAAAAAATACGCATAGAAGAGATACCTGCTGACATTCAACCAAATCACAGTTCAAGTGACCAAGAATTAGACCACCTGCAATAGTATTTTATACATTAGAAAACTTCCTGAATAGAAAAAAATAACAAAAATCACAGTTCAACTTGAAAATAACAGCTGAGATAAATCGAAATCACCCAAAATGAGGGGGAAAGCCCTAATTTAAAACAAATAAAAAGCTCCACTTCAAACCTAAATCTAAGCCACACTGATATATAAACATAAATGCAGCAAATAATCGTAATAAATGAGAGGCCTAGTCGAAGTATGAACCTATCGATTGCAGGGAGAAGAGTTTGGAGCTGAGGCCGATAACGGGGCACCGGTATGAAGTACGGTAGCGGGTAGAAGGGGTGGCAGTAGGGGGCGACAACGGGCGAGGAGCGCGATGGCGGGGAGAGGGGGGAGATGAAGGGATGGGTGAAATGTTAGGGTTTTTGTGGTGTTGAAACTAAATGAACGGGAGCGTATGAAAGGAAGGGTTTGGGTTTCTCTCCAATTTTGTCATGTTGTATGTTTGTCACAATCACACACCCTTAGATCTTAATAAGAGGGAAAATGACAACCCTTAGATCATTGTAACCTAATCCAACCCTTCATTTTTTGATTTGTTATCACAATCCTCACCCATATTAAGTTATCTTCTTATTGAATAGTAAAAACATCCTACTCCTTATTATATAGATATATGAGAGGAAGGTATTTTATTGTTCCAAAATATCAATGGTTGAGATCTAATTTTGTGGGGCGATCTAAGGGTCTCCGATTGTGCCATGTCATAATTTATGCATTGTGCCAAATGAAGAAAAAATAAGCTTGACCTTTAACACAAACCCTACAGTCTCCGGATGTCCCCCTCCCTTCCCTCATTTCACTTCCACACACAAGCAACAAAAAAAACCTACCACACGATGCTCTAAAACTCATGCATCCACACTCTGAGCTCCATCGCCGCCGCCTCACGCATCCCTCATCTCCTCCCCATCTCCTCTACGTTCCACCCTTTCCCACTACAAACCCATGCCTACGCCCTCACCCTCCTCGCTCCCACCTCAACTCCGCACTACCGCCCTCACCACTAGGTTCATCTGAAAGGTAGTCTTTATTTGTTAGATCTGTTTCTATTCTATTCATTTTGGTTTAGATCTCTTTATATATATGTTTATGTTTTGGGATGAAATTGTTTTTTGTGTTTTATTACTTATTTTTTCTTTTATAGGTCACATGATTATATTTGAACCCCCTAAATAGGTATACTCCATTTCATTTTTATTATGTGTCTATAGATTTTTTTTAAATAAGGGTTTCTTGATTTAGGGTTTTAACGAATTTAGTTATTTGGCCTTAAATTAAATGGCACGTGTTCTTTGTTTTTCATGTCATTAACATTATTACGTATGCTCTGTTTATAATAATTATCTAAAATGTTGATCAGAGTTGATAAAATGCCTCTCTCATTGTTTCGCGGAGGGTGTTTTTTATTTTGATCAAGTTTGGTGTCTAAAACAGTAAGGTTTCATTTTTAATGAATCGCATTACTTTTGTTTATACTAAATCATTAAGCTTTAATTTTTTTATAATACGTACACAATCGATATCTTAAGATGGTCTCAATCAAGGATAATTGTGGATGATCTCTAAAATATAACCCATAACTAGGGTCCTGTTTTATACAATTGAAATTGCAATTTCATTCATAAATTTATTTGATTTTCGTCTAGGGAGAGTGTCGATTTGGGGGCGATCCTGCAAATCTCTAAGGTTTGCAACCATCATCCTCTTTATTTGGTAAGCCCTATCTTATTTTGGGGACTTGCCTTTAGATTAAAAGATTTTTGAGTCAATTTATGCTCAACGATCTTGAAGATATGATTCATTTTGGAGAGATTTTCAATTTTTGAGGTTTTTGAAAAACGGGAATTTTTGTATTCATTCCCGATTATGGATAAAGAAGTTTCATCATCATACATCTATGTTATTAGGAAATCAAAGTTTTTTTAGCAAATTAAACTCTGCTTATATACTTCAATATGTTTCACTTCATTATGTGCGGGGCCCACACAACAAAGTTTTATGGTCACTGCAGATATTAGATTTGCATATATGTCCTTTACATTAGAAAAATATCAACAATCATCCACTATTATGATTGGAACATCATTCATTCTTTTAGGCATCATCCAACGGTTTGGGATTTCCAAGTTACATATGGGTATTTTTTCTCTAAAGGTGTGAGGAACACGAGTTGATCGAAGTTATACTTGCCTTTGGATATTCGGAATTAAACAAAGTAGTTTCTAAATTTTTTTACAATCTTGCATAATTGTGTTTGGTCATGTGTTCAATTGAGGGTGCACCGATAGTTTATTCCTTTGTATAAATGGTGTGAGTATTATAGAACATAACTTATTCTAGGGGCTATTTTATTCCTTTGACATCCTTGCGTGGTTTATTTTCTATCTCATGAATTATATTTATAAATTTTTAATTGTATATTTCTGTGCTTGTAATGAATAGGTGGATTACCAATGGATATCTAAAATAGGTGTTGAAAACTTGGCACTCGGTGATAGTTTTGAACTCATCACAACCTTTATGTGACGGGATCATGTCTTATCCTTTGCTTGAGGTACGGACTCTTCTCTCTATTACAACGATCCTTGGATTAACTATTGAGAACTTGGTAAATAACTTCCTTTGATTCAGAATCTAAGACATTGAAAATTCTGAATTAGAATAGGTTCACTCACTTTTTTGTGAAGATTATGAATTAGAGTAGGTTCAATCGCATTCTATTTTGTAAGTAATACTTATCCATACTTAGTCGTTAAAAATATTAAGGACATATTATTATAATAATACCATGGTTCTTGGTCATTTGAAACTTATAGCAATGCTCCTTTCTTAGTTCAACAGCTTTAGAAGTGTTCAATACATGGTAAAAACAGTGAACTGTTATTCTCTATGTTTTCATATGCATTCTTTATGTATTAAAAATAGTGAACAATTATTCTCAAAATAGTGAATTGTTATAACTAGGTATCGATAGATATTTTATAGGGGAGTACCACTACTAATATTAGTCTTGATTGATTATTTTCGTGTTAGTCATCTTAGTCTTTGTGGTAATCAATAAAGACTAAAATGAGTTCATGAACACCAATGAGTTCATCAACAAGGGAGCTCCACTACTAATATTAGTCTTTATTGATTGTTTCCATGTAGCTGTTATTCTATGGCTATATGACTGATCAAACATTGCAGGCTTTGAAGTTATAAATCGTATAATTTTTCACAGAAGATGTATGGATGTCAATATAACAACATAAGAGAGGTACCGATATATTTGCAACTTGGATTTGATTGGAATGCTTATTTTTGTTTATTGACTTTCTTTCTTTTGGTTGCTATTGTAGTTGGAGCCATACATGTTCTCACACCGCTATAACGAATTCAGATCTAATTCCAAAGATTTGTAAGGAATACTTGCTTCCCCAAATTATGATCTAATTGTTATTTTTTACTTTTAAGTTTTTATTCAGATTCATTCAAATTTCTCTTGGAACTCTTAATATTCTTTTAGCACTCATGAGATTCCGTAAAAAATGTTAATGTGTAAACATATTGGTCTCCTCCAAATGTGGTTCGTGTGGTAATGTGACATGCCAATATAGCCTTCGAAATGATTATTCCCTTGCATCCTCAAGTGATTTATCTTCATAAAGAGCATTGGTACATAACTATGGTGCTTCCAAAATGGATAGCGAGGTGAAAACCATGCTAAAATCCTATTCAAGCAAGTCAGATCCAAAGTCTGACAGAACTGTAAGTACTTTGGACGAAGAAAATGATTATTTTACTCCTCGACCCTCAAGTCCTCCTACAACTTCTACTTCTAGGAAAGGTTGGAGTTCGCTTATTGATGGTCTTCAGTTTTACCCGAAAAGGCTCTTCGTGATGCGATGCTATAGAGTCGCTTTGCAGACATTATCTTTAAGTAAAAATAGAAGACCCTCCTTGATTAAGGTGATATGGATGATCCCGTAAAGATTTAGCAGGTAAAATAAAGATTGGAAATGCAACAACAAGAAGATAATGTCAGGATTGAAGCCCAAATAAAAGTTGCTGAAACTACTTCTCCATTGAAAGTAGAAGTGGAATTGAATCCAAAATAAAAGTTGTTGAATCTTCATTCATTTCCAAATAGTATGTGTTAAAGCTATCTAATAAGAGTCTATTTGTTCTAATGTATCATTCTTAACATGAAGAATTTTTTAAAAACTTTTTTGGTATATTTTATGAAACTTTTTGAAACTTTTATGTTGGTTAGTATATTGAATAAATAAATGTAATCGAGGGAGTAAGAAGCACAACTATTAGAGAAAATTTTGAAACTTTTATGTTCCTTTAACTTCACACTTTTACTTATGATTGTGGAGTATTTCAGTTTGGCTCTGGATTTTAACTTGATCAGTGAGGTGGAGTAGATGGAACAGTATGAAAAAGTTGACAAGATTTGGAAGGAACATAATGTGTGGTCTATAAAGTTTGTGATTGTGTGATCAACAAAACTATTGCTTTAAAGAAGATCCGTCTGGAGCAGGAAGATAGGGAGTGCCAAGCACAGTTGTTAGAGAAATTTCTCTCTTGAAGAAGATGCAACAAGGAAACAATGTCAGGTTACTTGATACATTATTCCACATATAATCCATAATAACCATGTAGGAAATGATTAGGATGCTTACTTCAAGATATGAAAGAGAAGGAATCTTTTTAATCATTTTTTTTGTTGTTGAAGTTAGATTATGCGTTCGTTTTGCTTCAAATCTCAAATTAATTTACAGTTTTAAAAGTTATTTAAGTTGGTACTATATAGATATATATTGGTTTCGGTAAAGGGACATTTTTTCTACAATCAAGGGGAAGGACATCGTTAAGTTGATTGCAGTTGGAAGGGAGAAATTGACTTCCATTCTTCTTCTAGTGGTGGTGTCACGGTGGCTACAAATGACGGTGGGGGTGGTGCTACCGCACCTGATGCATCTGAGCCCAGGAAAGAAGAGAAAAAGGGAAAAAAATAATCTTCAACTGTCGGTGTGTTTTTGCAGATGACAATGGTGGTTTTTTGCATTCAATACCTTTGGATGAAGTTATCAGGTCATTTAGTTTACAAGTATAAATTTCAACTAATTAATTCATAAGGTTATTAGCCCCATCTTACTTTAATTTAAACATGCCTCGGTAATCTAACTGTCCTTCAACAAATATCTCATAGTATATATTCATCTCTCTCTCTCTCACACACACACACACACATATACACACATACATACAATATTTCAGTTTAGTTATTGTTTGTATAATAATGGTATTGGACCAAATTAAAATTCAAATTCCATTTCGTTATTAATTTTATTTTGGGTTAATGTTATAGGTCTACACGCTGGATATAATTGGAGTATTTTAGGATTACTACAAAGCCACCTTAATTAGGCTTACTAAAGAACCATATTTTGCCAATAATAATATTCTCAGGATAATGAAAGTGAACAGATCATGTTAAATGTAAGTGTGTGCTAATTTGAGTCATGGCATTGTGCAGATCGGGTAAAATGAAACTGAGCAGATTAGGGACCACACTCTTAGTGGATCGAAGAGCAAGATTGAGCTTATATATGTAACAAACGAATACAAGAAGGTGGTGGTGGTTCCCCATTCAATAGGGGTTATCTATTTCCTTTACTTTATGAAATGGGTTGAATCACTACCACATGTGGGTAGTGGTGGGGGTCCCATTTGGTGTGCTAAGTACGTTAAGACCATTATGAACATTGGTCCAACATTTCTTGGTGTTTCGAAGATGGTTAGTAATATATTATCTTCTAAGGACACCAATTTAGCTTTTATATGGTTACTTTGTAGCCTTCCCCTCATTACATTTGCATTTATGATGTTGGGATTTGAACCAATTGAGCCTAGGAGTAGCATCTTATTTATCGAAAATTTTCTTACAAAATGAATTTTCTAGGTTTATTGTGATGCTTGACAGATTTTTAAAAGTTTGATATTCCAATGATAAATGCAAGAAACCCTAAACTATATCTCTGATTGCACACACACCCCGGGTTGCAAATAATCCCCTAGAATATGAATTAGTTGCAATTACCCTCTCATGTGTCATTAGAAAATATTTATTACCTTTTCAATATGTTACTTTCGAATATCACGATACATTGCCTAAGATAAAGATTCTTTGTAGAAAAGTATATATGACATTGCGACTATTTTAATATTTTATTATCTTTAGACAATTGAAGATTTTATATAAATTTATTAACCATCACTTAGATGAAACGTCGAATTTATGAATCAACTCAAACATTTTATTATCTCTATATGTTTTTTATCATCTCTTTTTGTTAGTTGGATAAAATAACTTTCATGTTTTTCAAATTTTTATTCCATTTGTGGGTAGTGTCCTCCTTATTCGAGAGTAATAGTTTAGGATCTTTACTTTTATGATTGTACTATCATTTGAATATTTATTTCTAACAACTCAAATAATGTATCCTCAAGTTTATGTTATAATAACTCAAACATTTTATGGTTGTCCTACTGTTTGAACTGCCAAGTTTATGTTCTTATATTACTCATTTATTAAATCTTAATTATGTTTGATTTTTAATCTTTACTCTTTTATCTAATTATGTTTGGTGACTTGATCTAATTACCGAGCTGATGATTGTAGATTGACAATGACCAATCATTTTCGGTGTGACTTGAACTTATGAGATTTGCAGGTCAGTAAGTAAAATTTTTTCTACTTTATTTTTAATATATTCAAAATTTTGTTTCAATTAGGAACATAAATTTAGGATTCTAATCCATGCACTAAATAACAGATTCTTTAAACTACTTCAGAATTCCCCAAACCACATAAATTCCAACTTACACAACTTATAACATTCGGTAAGACTGGTATCCAATCACTACCATTGAGTGAAGGTTATGAAGCACTATAGTCTTTTTTCTTTTACCAATGATCTAATTCTAACAATTAATAACTCGAGTCTTCCTTCTTTTACGTTTTATTAGTAGAGTCTTCCTTCTTTTACATTTGATCCATTGTCATTCACTTATTATTATGTTCATACTACACAGTTTGTATAAGGAATACTACACAGTTTGCACAAGCAATATGTGGTTTAAGCCCCTTTATGCTCCAAAATATTGTTTCATGCTTTGTTTTCTTTTCTTTTTTTGTATATTAAACTTTAATTTCATTTCCAGTATTATTATCTATTGCTGGTGGAACCTCTCATGTTGGAAATTTGAGGGGGGAAATATTCATTAGAGATTGAAAACACTCACGAGTCTAAGGCATTTAATAAATTTGATATTATTGTACCTAGGATTCATCGTGGAATAAACTCATCCCCTGTTTCTATATAACAATGACGTATCTATTTGGTATAGGGACTCATATGCGCATAATTGACAAGTTATTTTACTTTAATAAATTAAATATTCTCTATTTTAAGTCCTATAACTATTTTTAATAGTACATTATAATTTTGCCAATTGATTGTAGTTTTACCTTACTTTTGTAGCAGTTATGATTATATCTATTATCAAGATTGTTTGTCATTATTTTTTCATTTTCCACATGATTTTTTTTTCTTGAACACAATGGATAGCCCATTAAGTAAAGGAAACTAGGATAATTTTTTTTTTAAATCATAACAAAATATATTTGGCCTAGGTCCTGACTTTTATGCTACGCCAAACCTCCCCCAACCCATCACACCACACCTACTACAAACACCTCTTAGCCCACTTACCTACTACACAACTCACATCTTCCTATTACCCTCCCACGACCCCCCTGTTCCCATGAAACACCCTACTTCCTCGCACTCCCCAACTCACAAACCCCTCCTTGCACGCACTACCCCACCCTTGTACACTTGATCCCAGTCAACCCCACACCCGCGCACCATCCCTCAGTTCTCCCAAGCCGACCTTAGAACACCCTCCTATCCCCACAGCCTCTACTAAAAACCTTCAATTACCCACTACCCTCCCCAAACTGCTACCCTTCCATAACCTCACACACCTATCCTCTGCCATGTTCGCACTCCTTCATATTGTAGGAGCATGACACAATTATGCGACGCAATATAGCATAAAAACAATTAGTTGGGATTACAATTTTATTCGTGCCTTCAAGAAAACCCAATCTACTATTAGTATTATTTTTGTTAGAGTATTTTTTTTTTAATTTCTTAAATAAGATGGAGTCCTATAAACAAAGAAAAGTTTTCCCCAAATTTTCAAAATTGTTTACACATTTGTGTGGTAAAAAACTGACTTAAATTATACACGATTCAATACTTTGGGCAATGAAATTTTGTTCGTTTTGCAATTATATATATATATATATATATATATATATATATATATATATATATATATATATATATATATATATATATATATATATATATATATAATCACTGACTTTGTACAGGAAACCCCACGACATAGTAGCCAACCATTCCTGAAGTCTGAACCGACTTCCTTATTTTAATTAATCATTGTAAATTATGCACCCACTTGATAACTAATTCATATCGTTTGAATCTAATTAATAGTTAGCCTAAGATACTTACTAACCCTCTAATAATATTCCATGGTAATACAAATCCATTTTTAAAACTCATACACTCGTTTGTCCAATGCTAATGGTTTAAAACAACACAAATGGGACAATCCAGCAAATGGAACACTTGAATCTAATTAATAGTTAGCCTAAAACACATGCTAACCCTCTAATAATGTTCCACACTAATCCAAACCCATTTAAAAAACTTATACAAAAATTTTTCCAATGGTAATGGATCAAAGACAACGCAAACTGAAAATGGGACATGACAGCAAATTGAATCGGTTCGCTTGGCAGACCAAACCGATTTGGTCAATTAAACCAATTCGCTCTTCTAATGAACTAGTTCAATTTGTTGGGCTACCTTTCATCTTCAGCTACAAGTTTACACGTTCAAGGTCCATTAATGGAGGCCCGAAGCCTTCCAAAAAAACCAATTATGATCCCAACAATATATATTATTATCCCAAGTGCATTGTAAACACAATCTAAACCCAAATCCAACATTTATTCAACTAAAGATTCTTATTTATTTATTTATTCAATTCACCAATTTTAAGACCAGTCAAGTCCTTAACCGATCATTCCAAAACACCTATCAAAGTTCATCCCTTTAATTGAATACTTACAGATTTAATCGTTAAATTCGTTCGTATTAACCCAAAATCAAATTAATATTGTTAAATCACAAATCAATACTCCTAATTGTCTCCATGATGCAATCTCAATTTCAGTCTCAACTTTTATTAACTATGAACATAATTAACTACAATATGAAAATTTTAAGAAATTAAATACTTGAATTGATGAATGATTATCTGAAGCTCTACTTATTCATGTTGATTTGATTCCAGAAATGACTTTTGTTTCTTCTTTAAGCCTATTCCCTTTTTTATTTCTCTCTTTTTTTCTCTCCTTTCTTAACCTTTCCCTTGTTCCCACTATTTAAAGATTAATGGAAGATGTTATCCTCCCCACTAACCTACTAAAATCCATTTTAAAACTCCAATTTTGTATTAGGCTTAAGCGCTAAGGGTAAAAAGGAAACTATGCCATTATACGATCCATTCTATGTCTCAAAAAACCTAAAGACCCATCAATAATACGTAAGTACATCTGGACTATTTTGACCTATTTTTTATCAACGTGCACTCAAAAAGTCCATCCAAGTTACCAAACTAAAAATTCTCAACCACTACATTAATTGGGCTCGACACTTGTGTATAGTACACATCGCCCTTTAACCTTTTGAATCAATCATTTTCACTCTTGAAATTACTTAATATAATAATTTTCACATAACTATTTACTTATTACATGCAAGTAAATAATTTCAATCACAAATGTTAATCCCATAACTCACTAGTTAATATTTATTGAAACTAATTAAACTTCTCAATTAAATTAATTATTTAGTGCACATGTGGAGTAAAATGCTCTCAAAATTACGGGGTACGACATTCTCCCATTAATAACGGAATTTTATCCACAAAATCCAAATGTTTGTGACGTGAAGAGCTCTGGATACTTTTCCTGTATGTCATCCTCGCTCTCTCAAGTCTAATCATTGGCATTGTGATGACTCACTAATGGTACCACCTTTGATCGAAGCTTCTGCTTGCTACGATCCAAAAAGGTAATAGGCCTATCCTCATAAAAAATGCCTAGATGCAAATCTATCTCCTCTAATGATATATGCAGGTGTGCCAACTTATCCTTAAGATACCTCCTTAGTGATAAAATTGGGAATACATCATAAATCAGCTGTAAATTCTATGGTAAGCTATATCATACGCAACCAACCCTACTTTCTAAATGATGAGAAAAGTCCCCACATATCTTGGTGCCATCTTTATTTTCTTCCCGAACTGCATCATCCTTTCATGGGAGATACATGTAGAAACACCTGATCACCCATGACAAACTCTAAGTTCCTCTGATTAGCATCAGCATAACTTTTCAAATGATTCTGAGATACTCAAATATGACTCTTAATCATCTCAATCTTTGCCGAACTATCCTAAATCATGTTTGGGCCGAGAATCTTGTTCTCTGCACCTCTAACTAACATGAGGGAGAATAATAAGGCCCATTTTATAAGGCCTTAAAAAGTTCAATGCTAATAGTGAACTGGTATGAGTTATTATACATAAACTCCACTACCAGTAGGTATTTCTCCCAAATATATTTGAAATCATGAATGCATATCCTTAGTATTTTCTCCAACATTTGATTCACCCTCTTCGTTTACCCATCAGTCTGTGGTGATATGTTGTGTGCGAATGTAATTCCGTCCATAACACCTCCTGAAAGATTTGTTAGAATTGGGAAATAAAGTTCTTATCAATGAAAAACATTATTAAGCATACTACCCTGTCGTGTAGTCGACCGGAGTAGATAAAAAAAGATCTACCCTAATAAAAGGGTCCATAATAACCCATATGGAATCATGACCCCTTTGTGACATTTTCTACCCCGTGATGAAATTCATCGATATACTCTCTCACTTACACACCAAAATCTCTATCAACTGCAAAATCCCGACTTGTCTCTGATGACCAACCTTCACCATCCAGTAAGTGGTGCACCTAGAGATAAATAATGCTATGTCCCACTTCATATCGACCTAATAATACTGCCTCTTCATATCTTGGTACATCTTGTCCCCACTTAGATAAATCGATAATCATGACCCATGTGACTCCTCCCTAACTGTGTTACGTAAGTATTCGTCATACCAGAGAATCAACATTCCATTGAAGCATAAGACAACTTTGAGCTAACTTAGTAGGAGTCCACTCCGTCTGCCAGTAATTATTGCACCTTCTTCGGATAAGAATGATGTCATGCATCCGGATTCACAACCTTAAAAATTATCATGATTGTGATGGTTATCACTTTCACATAAGTCCTGATGACCTCCTCCTCTTGATGAAGCTTATCCCACTTTTCTTGTCAAGTTGCCACCAACAGACCTCTAAGCTTATGGCTTAACACATCTACCACCATGTTATCCTTTTTTGAATGGTACTAAATGTCAAACTAGTAGTCTTTCATAAATTCAAGCCACTTGCATTGCCACATATTCATCTGCTTTTGCATGAAAATATAATGTATAACTTATGGTCTGTGAACAAATGGAACTTCTCTTGGAATAAATAATTCCCCCAAATACATAAGGCACAAATAACTGCTGCTAACTCTAAGTCACGTGTGGGATAGTTATTCTCATGGGAATTAAGCTTGCGAGATGCAAAATCTACATCATTGTTAGACTTGATGTTCAGTGTAAGGAAATGCTAAGAAACATAACAATGACATTTTTAAGTGGAAATAAAATAGAATTTTATTTATATGGATGCAATGCATATTATTACATATCCTGGAGTGCCCATAAAATAGAAAAAGGGGCATCTTAATGTTGTCATTATATATAAATAAAAGGGAGACTAAAGGTCATATATGATTATAAGTTGTGGTGAAAGTGTTCCAGTGGGTGATCCCATATTTGCTAGTTACCGCCTGTACATATGCAATTAAAAAGGTTTTTCTTGATAAGAGAGAATAAAAATCCAGCAGGGCAGGTGGTATTTCTCTCTCTTCGAGTTCATTTTCCATTCGGAAGGAAATTAAATAAGATTTTTTTTAGTAGATAACTTAATTTCTATAACATGTGCATATATGTGAGTTTGTTAGATATCAATAAATTACCAACAACATGACACAATTATAAAAATTTGGAACAAACTGAGATATCAACAGTTTTGAAAAATAGTATATTGGACTTTATTGATATTTGTAAGAATAGTATCGTGATAATAACTTGATAAGTTTTTTATTGACTCGTAAATACAAGGTTAAAGCTATAACATGATAACTAATAATTATCGATTATAGAGGCTTCAAATGTGTAGAAATACTCTTATAATAACATCCAAAATCAATTGATAAAATCACTCCAAAACCTTTGAAGATATAGTCCACCAATTTTTTTGGGGAAAGTAACTCGCTAGGAACATTAACCATAGTGGATCTCTACATATGTAGCAATAAATCTAGGCACTCAAACATCTGAGTCCTATAGGGAAAATAGCGCTTCCATGGGTATACCAAAAGTCTATTCCCTAAATTATAATGTATGCTACCGTGTTTAAATGAAATAATAGATTTCATGAAATTATCATGTTCGGGATTAATTGAATAAGGATTGAATCAATATTCATGATATTCGTGAACTGCACAAAAGAGTTCGTAAATGAGAACAAATGTTTAGGGGTTATCACATAGTGATTTAAACAAATGGAGTAATTCAAAGGTCTAAGCTAAAAAATAATATAAAAAATTGAATCACCTACTTTTTAGTTTCGGGTTGTTTATAACTAATATCTGTTCTCATGGGGGTAACCTCAGTATTCTGAAAACATTTATATGCCACTTGGTTAGAGTATGAGGGAAAAATGAATTTCTAAGTGAAAGTTGAGGTGTAAAATAAATTATTTACAATTCAAGCTTCAGTTTTCGGGTTAAATATATAATTATGTACATTTAGGTTTTTCATTTTTTTTTCTCATTTATATTTATTTTTGGTATTTATTATAGTCATTTTTGTTATATTTATGAAAAAGGACTTGAAGTTAAAGTTTGCGATCACTTTAAAAGAGTTGGAAATCTAGGGGTTTAAGTGAAAACTGAAAGTTTGGTTTTTTAATTCTTTAAAAATATTTCTTAGGAAATTTCTTTTGGGGAAACCAATCAAAGTGATGTAATTTATGATTTGTGAGAAGAAGAATAAAATGTTTTTTTTGGAAAAAATCTCATAATTTTTTTACCGGAGACGCGCCCTCACATGTTGTGTCAAAGTCCATGAGCGTCTGGACTTGATTTTATCTCGCCCTTGTGTATTACACTTAATCTTTTAACTTCATTTTGTTGGCTTTAAGGTTTGAAAAGTTTGGCCTAAAATTCTAACAATTCTAGAATACCATTTAGGTTGATTCCTAAAAAAAACTTTTTTATCTTTTTGAGAGCAATGAAACCATATTGGATTCAAGCATTTAGGTTAGCTGGTTTAGGCTATTCATTTTCTATACAAATAGCATAATTTTGACTTTAATGTTCATAGCTTTAGGCTATAGTTAGAGCTACGACTTGGTGATATTCATGATATATGATCAAAATGTAGTTGAACCAATTTGGTTTCAAAGATTTTGGTTTACCAAAGATCTTGAATTTTGTTTCAAAAATTTCCTGGTTTGTAATTTTCAAACTTTGATTTGGGGCATCTAAACTCATTTTGGGTTGAATTAAGATATGCTCCTAGTTTCCTTAGACCTAAGTCTCGAGATCTACAACTTTGAAACTGGTACAAAGTCAGGAGTACAGGTTCCACCATTAAAGCTCAAGCTGTAACTGTTGTTTCTAACATTCAAGGTTTTCGAGTGCATTTCCTATGTTAGAACTTTCATGCAAGCTCATATTTATGACCTATGAATGCCAAGAAACTCAAACATTGAAAAATGGAAACGCTATAAGAAGATCATATCAATACCAAAATGCTAGAATTTTAGTTTGCATTTTTCACTACGGTGAGGTACCATTTTATAGTGGTGGATGGGGTGTTTTATACTGCTGGTGGAGGTGAAGATATTGGTGGAAAAAGAGGTGGGGTTACCATGGTTTAATTAAGTTTTACCTAGGTACCATGTGAGATGACATGGGTACCATTTATTTCCCATGTGGTACAACTACTCACAAGTCTGCCAACTGGCCAAAATGTTTAGAGGGTGGAATGAAAATTGTTTTGGTTTTGATTTGGGTCCCTCGATAGTATATAAGATGAATTTAAGAAAATTTAGGTCCATTTTTAATGTTTAGGGGGTAAATGTGTAATTTTATAAACTTATTGGGTTGTGTTGTGTAATTATTATAAAATATAAGTACTATGATTAACTTTGGGTTATAAGAGTATGGTATGGTTTAAATAAAATGTTTTAAGTTTTTATGGGTGTTTTAGTAATTTTAGAACTTTATGGGATACTAATGTAATTACCTTATTCTTTAGGATTATATTTCAAATATATGTGGGTTTGTTACATTCTGCCTTCCTAAGCTTCATAGAGTGTGGGATATCATATTCTCATAGATTCTTCTGTCTCCCACGTTGCATCTTCCATACCATGGTGTTGTCAAATGCTCTTTACTAGGGGAATGATTTTTCGTCGAAGAACCTTGTCTTGCGAATCAAGAATTTTGATAGGGTTTTCTTTGAAAATATGATTGGATTGCACTAACATACCTTCCCAGGTGATAATGTGATTGGGATCCGATGTGTATTTCCATGGTTATGAAATATGAAAAACGTCGTCTATATTGGAAAATTCTAGAGGTAGTTTTAACAGATTGTCTACCGGTCATATATGTTAGATGATTTTAAAGGTCTAATATAAATAGGTGATAACTTAATTTTCTTTCCAAATCGAACAATTACTTTTCATGGGGACACATTTAAGAATACTTGATTGTCTATTAAAAATTCTAAAGGTTTTCTTCTATTATCTGCATAACTTTTTTTATTGACTTTGGGTTGTATGTAATATTTTCTCGAATTATTCGTGTCATTTCTGTACTTTCATCTATAATTTCTGGTCCAAAGATACTTCTTTCTTCGGATTCATTATAGCAAATGGGTGACTAATAGGGGCTACCATATAAGGTTTCATAAGGAGTTACTTGAATGCTAGTTTAATAGTTATTATTGTAGGAGAATTCGATTAAGGTGAGATAACTATTCCATGCACCAAACAAGTCTGGAGTCCATGCTCATAACATATCTTCGAGGGTATGAATTAATCTTTCAGATTGACCATCGATTTGGGGATGGAAGACAATGCTTAGATAAATCTTTATTCCTGTAGATTTTTTCATTGATTTCTAAAATCTTCCTATGAATAGGGGATCTCGATCATATATAATGGATAAGGATATTCCAAGGATTCTAATAATTTCTTGAATTTGAAGCTCACTGAGTTTTTGAAAACAATCAGTAGCTCTCATTGGTAGAAAATTAGCAGATTTTGTAACTCATTCGATAATAACCGTTATTGAATTATAACCTTGAGATGTTCTCGGCAATACTTTTAAAAAGTCCATTGTGTTGTGGTCCCATTTCTTTTATAGAATAGGGAGTGGTTGTAATATTCCTCTGGGATATTGGTGTTCAGCTTCTACCTCTTGACAGGTTAGACATTTTCCCATAAAATTGGTTATATCGTTCTTTATACCTTGCAACCGATACTGTTGTTTGAGATTATGATACATTATGATCGTCCCCGAATAAATAATAAATTTTGCATGATGGGCTTCCTCAAATATTTCATTTTGTAAGTAGGTGTCTAAGGGGACGCACAATCGATTCTTAAATATTAACCCTCTCTCGGTGCTATATGACCAATCTCACCTTTTATTTTCTTTTAATATTTAATTTCATCTTCTACGGAATTTATCCTCTACTTGTTTTTGCAAAATTCTTTTATGGAGTGTTGGGTGAGTGATGATATTTCTCAGTATGATTGGGTTTTCAGAAGATTCTCTTTGCAAATTTTATTCTCCTGTAATAGTTGAAAATATAAACATGCTGCTGAGCTTTCCTTTCGATTTTTGACTTAAAGCATCGGTAACTACGTTACCTTTTCTTGGTGGTATAGTAAGATAAATTGCAATCTTTAAAAAAATAATCCATCATCATCGTCGAAGATTTATATCTTTTTGAGTAAAGATATATTTGAGACTCTTGTGGTCGAAGAATACTTGAAATTCTTCCCCGTACAAATAGCATCTCTAAATATTTAGTGCGAAGAGTAATGCATCCAACTTTAAATCGTGTACCGGGGAATTACATTCATGAATCTTTAATTAATGTGATCCATACTTGATCAAATTTCCTTTTTTCATTAACATACATCCCAACCCATGTAATGAGGCATCAATATATACATCATAACCAACATTATTAGAAGGAATAATGAGAACTGGGTAGTGGAAACTTTTCCTTTAACTTAAGGAAGGCTTGTTCACATTCTAGAGTCCACAAAATTAGATGTCATTTTAGTTTAGCTTCATTAAAGGAAAGTCAATTTTTGAAAATCCTTTAGAAGGGCCGATAGTAACCTATGAGTTTGAGAAATCTTGTCATTCCCGTAATGTTTGTTAGTTTATGCCATTCGAGAACAATAACAGTTTTTTTCGGTCTACTTATATACATGTTCAGTGATCACATGCCTAAGAATTTTCACCTTTTTCGTAAGAAAATCAAACTTGCTTTTCTTTATTTAAAGTTGGTGTTGGTGTAAGGTTTCTAAAGCTATGCTCAAGTTCTCTTCGTGGTGATATCTAGTCTTAGAGTATATTAAGATATCATCATTAAAGATAATTATGATTTCATCCAAGAAAGGTCAAAATACTCAATACATTAGGTCCATGAAAGTTATAGGTGCATTGATTAATCCAAAGGATATAACCACGAATTCAAAATTGCCACATCGAGTTCAAAAGGAAGTTTTACGTATGTCTTCTTCTTTCACATTAAGCTGGTCATATCCAGATAATAAAATAATCTTTGAAAATATTTTTGATCCTAAAAATTGGTGGAACATGACTCCTATCCTAGGAAAAGGATGTTTATGAAAAAGTATGTGTTCGTCAACCATGTCATAATAGTTTGGATTTTTTATTAGAATAATGGAAAAAATTCAGCCTCGAGTTCTATTCACTGGTTCTTTCCTTTTTACAAGAAATATTTTCTTAGGTTGGTGATTGTTACTGTTACCAATTGGTGTTAGGCATGGGGGTTTGATAAAAATGACAGGTTTGGTTATTAACATTGATGTAAAATTCTTTGGATATGATTGTTTCAGGTTTAGGAATTGTGGCCTTATGTGTCCTACTTGCTTACACTCATGGCATCGGAAGTAGATCCATTGATTCTATGATTGATTTGGCTAAAAACCTAATGACATTTTCTTTGTTATAAGGATGGTGTCTTTGATTGGATTAGTTCTTAATAACATACGATCTTGTAAAGGGTGGAGTTGTGATTTAGTTAATTCCTCTAGATGCTGGATTCCTTTCGATAAGGGAGTCTGCCTCTATCATTTGGTTAAGGTCACGAAGTTGTGATAGGATGATATAAGATTTCATGTTGGTTCTCATTCCAAATTCAAAGTGTTTATGCTTTTTTGCTTCTTTATCCATATAGTATTGGGCATAGCGAGACAATTTGTAATCTTGGCCTCATATTATGCTATCATCATTTATTGTTTCTATAAACCTAGGAGTTTCACCGTCATCTTATCTCTTATTCATTCAAAAAAGTAGTTTTTAAAGAAAATCTCCTTAAACCAATTCCAAGTTAAATTGTTAATATTTATTTCTCTTGGAAACATATATGTTGTTAATTTCTCCCTAAGTTCAGGGATTATACCTACTATGTTAAGAACCTTAAGTGTTTAGTGTTTCCATTTTTATACTTTTGTGGCATCGAGCTTTCCACAGAATATTGGTGGTCTTTATTGATGAAATTACTTAAGTGAGTTCATTCTTTGGGTATCATTCAGAATCTCATTATTATTTGGGTGTGGCAGGGGTACATTTTATTGCATCGTTATAAAAATCATTAGATATTGTAAACAACATAATATCCCTTCATTATTCATAGGTGGATTTTGTACATGTGGAACATTTTGTTGTTCTCCTTGTGATCCCCCAGCAGATGCTCGTGTATCAACCATCCTATATGTAAAACAACATACTAAGGATATAATGATAATGGAAGTAACGAAGCTAACTTTTTATATAAATAGGATAACTATGTTACATTGGGATATGATATAGTCAAAACTTTTTGTAAGAAAAGTACACACTTATAAGTTACTATTTTATAACTCCGATTAGTACAGTGATTGGTTAGGTTTAGTACACTTAGTTAGAAATATGGTGATCACTCCTTCTCTCTCTCACACACACACAAACTTAATGAAATATAATTAATCCATTGTACGATTATTTATTTACATCTATATCCACATCCTTAGTTTACTTTAGGCAAGTTAAGGTATGACACTATGCAGTTCGGGTCCCGTATCAAAAGGATCAGAGTCGGTAAAGGTAGTACTAGGGGAAATGGAAGTAAAATAGCTGGTGTTGGATGAAACATGGAATAATCTATTGGGGTCTCTGGGGGAGTAATGATAAGTTCTTCGGGTGGATCCATAGCTCAAGCTATATGAATGGCTTGTTGCATCATGTCGGGATCTTTAGAACATCTCATGGCTTGCGCTACTACCATTAGGCAACCAATCAACAGACTATGATTAATATCCAGAATATCAATAGCCCATTTTCTATTGATACTTCGAATAATCTGACACTGCTTGGCATATCCCTCGTCTTTAATTGCGTGTTCAAACTTTTTATGCTTCACCACGAGCATGTCTTAATAAATTTCATCCCAGATGTTCATGCTTGCATAATTAGTTACAAAATGTAACAAGAAAGGTTTTAATAACTAGCATGCGTATTCTAATTATTTTATAAGTAAGAGATTTCCTAAGTCCCGTGTAGGCATAAAACCTGGTGCTCGCTCTGATAACATGTCACACCCGACAGTTTGTGTAGGGTAATGCTGAGAAACCTAAAATTAACATTTTTACTTAATTTATGGCGATGCATAGAATTTTATTATATATTGGAGTTTCCATAAAATAGAAAAAAGAGGGCTATCTTGAAGTCGCCAAAACACAAAAATGAAAGTGGGACTAAAGGTAACATATTCTTATGAGTTGTGATGAAAGTTGTCCAATGGGTTCTAGTGTCTTTGATAGTTATCACCAAGAGACAACTTAGCTTAGGAGTCCCCTAACCACCTCCTTAGGCCCCTATCAGTCACTCATTCAACCAAACCCTAGGTCATACTCCGACCACCAATCTGGAGCCCACTAGTCTCTTTCGAGCCCCGTTTAGCCCCGATAAACTTTCTCTTATGAGAAGAAGCTCAATTAATCTTCGAAGGGATCTGAATACCCTTGCCAATGGTCCACCCTATGCATAAATTGACCTTACAGTTGGGATCAACGGTTTGATTCACTATCAAAAATTGATATAGAGTCCGCCTGACACTAATAGGCCCCATTTGACTCCGATTAACTTCCTCTCCTAAGAATAAGATCAATGAATCTTTGAAGTGATCTGAATCCAATTTCCAAGGTCCACCCCATGTGAGAATCAGCCTGATGATTCAGACAAATGGTTTATTTTACCTCGAATACTGATCTGGAGGCGACTGGGCACTTTCAATCCCCTTCTGACTCCAGTCAACTATTGACCTTGAACAAAGATCAATGAATCTTTTAACTTACCTAAATTAACTTGAAAATAGACAGTCTCATGCATGAATAAGCCTTAGATTTGGAATAATGACCCATTTTACTCTCAAGCGTCACCGGGCACTTTTGAGCCCTGTTTGACCTCTAAACCGAACAAATCTGAATGAAATCTTAAAGGGAACTGAATACCCATTCCAATGGTATGCCCTAGGTGTTAATTATCCTTACAGTTGGGATGCATGATCCGTTTTCCTTTAAAAACTTCTTATTTAGTGACCAATGAATGCTTTCGATCCAGGTTGACCTTGGTCAAATCTTATACTCGAGAGTGGCTCAATGGATTATTAAAGGTATTTTGATACCCTTTCTAACGATCTTCTTCAGGTATGATTTTGACTTTTGGTTTGCATTTTATGACATTCTTTCTGAAAAACCTACCCCAAATTGTCGAATGGAACCCTCAGGACCCTACCTATTGGCAGTGTGCTATGCCGATAGGCAAGACCATGACCATTCTACTTAGCACCTCCTTGGCCCCATAAATAGAGGCCATGACCTCACTTTGAAAAGCACCCCTGAACACCCCTATCAGCAATTGAAAGAACATTATCTTAAATTTAGAGATATTCCGTTGCTATAAATGTCCATCTCCCACATTCCATTCATCATTTTCATACTTCATTTAGTAAACTTCCCCCATATCTTCATACCACTTTCATCCCATTGCAAGATCATCGTATCTGGATTGAAAATGAATATATGACATTCACGAGGAAGTCCAATTCTCCATAATTTTATCTAAATTCTCTTATTTTGGTATTATTTACTTTATTTCTACTTTAGCACTTTATTTCATTACATTACATATATTAATGTCAAACCCTTATAAGTAGGAGTTACACATACTCAATTTTTATAAAAAAATAAATAAGAAAAAGTGGGTTTATGTATAAATTCCAAAAGAGGGATTCTCACTACAAATTCTCACTCTTAAAGAACATTTCACTCTACCCAAACACATAAAAGAAATCCCCCATTTGGATTTATGTATTAATCCCACCCTATGTTATCTTAAAACTAGGTGTACTTTGATGTTCCTTGGACTACAAAGGCATATTGGGTGTATCCCCATATTTGAGTCCTCCCATGTGCTTATTAGTTTTATATATATATATATATATATATATATATATATATATATATATATATATATATATAAGTAGCTTGGTTTTTGAAAATGTGTTCATTTTTTACGGTTTAGATCGATGCCACCTCCTTACACATTTTAATTGTTGAGATCAGATCTATTTCCTTTTTACAAACCTACCCCTCAATTATTTGGTTTCCCTCTCTTTTTCTACTTATCAAACTTACACTTTAATTCAAATATTGGGGCATTTTGGTAAACAACCCAGACTTACCCTCTCTTTCATTGCTTATAGTCTCCTTCTTTACTCCTGATCTCTCTTTAGCAACCCAAAAAAGACCTTCCTCTCTGCTCTCCCTGCCGCCGCTACTCCTAGCTAAGTTTTGATTTTACGTTTAGTTTTGATTTTAAGTTTCAAATGGTTTGGATTTTATGTTTCTAATTTGATGTATTTGGTTTGTTCATATATTGGTTCGGTTTGTTCATATTATATAGCTCCATATGTAGAGCAGATCCTTATTTGGTTTCGATTTTAGGTTTATTTTTGATTTTAGGTTTCAAGTGCTTTGGATTTTATGTTTCTAATTTGATGTATTCCATTTGTTCATATATTGGTTCGGTTTGTTCATATCATATAGCTACATATGTAGAGCAAATCTTTATTTGGTTCATATGTAGATATACATGTATATTTTGTTCATATTGGTTTTCTTATATATGTGTACATTTGTTATTTTATATAGGGCCTTATATATGTGTACATTTGTTATTATATTTAGGGTTTGTTTCTCTATTGTGTATTGAGAGGTATTTTTGGTTCATATAGTTTTCGATTTGGTAATGTTTAGGGCTTTGTTTCTTTATTTTATTTTGGGCACTGCAAAAATAACCCCATGTGTTCGATGAAATTTCATAGTGAACATCATGTAATTCATGAGATGTTGTGTCTGAATTATATTAGGGTTATTGAAATTACTTCATATTTGGGATTGGGTTCATATTTGCATATTCACTATTTATTATGTCATTATGTCTTCATTCTTTTATGTTTTATGTTTTGGAATCTAATTATTTTTTGTGCTTTGTTGTTTATTTCTTCTTTTGTAGATGATGATTTTCATATACTTGCAAATAAACAGGTATTCTCTTTTTCATTTTTATTGTGTGTATGTATAAATTGAGGTTATGATTTGGGTTTTAGGATTTGAGGCCGGGGAAAAAAGGTTGTTTTGGTCGGTGGTATTGAATGGGTTAGATGGATGTGTGCCAAGACAATGGTTTTATTCATATATGTTGTCATGTGGCATTTTTTTGAAAATATGTTCTCTACTATTAATTTTCAAATCAGGATTGGCATGTGCTTTAACATTAAATGTTCGATGGTAGACATTAGATATGGAGGATTTTAATTTTTGTTATATGACTATATGATTTGTGTGAAATTCAATGCGGTAGTTTTATAATATACGTTCATTAATATCGGTGGTTTTATAATTTTTGTTATATGACCATATGATTTGTATCAATATAATACCGGGGTAATTATGGAGTATATAATTGTGCTGCTTCCACCATCGCCTTGATCAAACAATGTATAGTATTTGTCTTTGTAGCTAATTAGTCCCGAAGTGACTGCATATTTTTACTCTCTGTTTTTAATTTTTTTTTTATTTACATTTTGATTTGGGTTCGGAGACATGTTGGGTTTCTTTTATAAGCAATATATATATTTCATAGTTAATGTGTTAGAATTTCAAATGTACGGCTTCAATTTTCTTTCAGCTCTGTTTCTGAAAACATGTTCCTATGTTCATGATTTGTTTTAAACCAGTATACTAGATTGCGGTTTGAGATTTCTCAGTTAAAGAATATGGATGTATTTGGGGTTTTGGGGGGACCGAAGTTTCAAATTTCTACTGCGTAGCTACATGTTTAAGTCACTTTTTATATGTGTGTGTCAGTGTAATTGGTTTTAGACCTTTACGCAATGGTATTCTATTTAAACCAATGCTTTATACGCTAATATATTTCTTTTACTTTAGCTTCAAGCGAAAGGTATTATTAGTACCTGTTTTGATACGTTTTTGGTCCATTTTCCGTTTAAAGTATTAAAGATTATTAGTGCTCACGACTCTGTTTTCAGATTTCTATTTTCTTCAAGTTTCCTTACATCATTGACTTAATCACACCTAAATATGATAAATGATATATCATATGACTTATGCTTCGTGTTCAGGTTGAGTAGAGTTTTTATTTAATGGATCGCAGGTGACGATATGAAGGCAAACAGTTCCCAATGTAATCACGCAAAGAACCGAGTTCATGCATAGATTATCGAAAGAACTCCGAAGATACATCTGTTTAAGGCTAAATAATGATCACGCATGGAAATATATCAAGATGTAGTCTATTCATTTGTCATAAAATATTTAGCCTAATTGCCTAAACTTTCATACACTCAAGTAATCACTGAAAAGATAAAACAACGAACTTGCATTTCCTATTAAAAAGTTCATTCCTTGATACTCAACTCAGCAAAGACTTCTCCAATTGGGATGTTTGATTGATATGTGTATATTGATTATACATGCCCATGATTGATGAAAATCAACATATAGGTACACACCCACGTTATATGTCCAACACCAACCTAATTAGTCCTTTCAATATGAACTGACAAGCTCAAGGCTTTCCTAATATTAGTTTGGTTCAGTTTACTGTCAAATTAATTCGGTCCGGGCATTCTAATATTCAATATGAACGTAAATCGATCCCGACATCCTTCTTTGCTCAAGCCTTCAAACCATTGCAAATAAATTTGGTGTTGAGACTATGAGGTATATCTAATCAACATTGGAATGTTTTCATCAAATGTTTGTGTTCCATATGATTCATCAATTGTTTAAATGTGTTAATATTGAAAGAAGTATTATAAATATGATTATACTAATCAACTATAATGAATCATCTAGTGTTAATATTGATTAGTTAGTGTACTGCATTATGAATCATTCAGTGTTAATTTGTTATAATGATCAGTTAGTGTACTGCATTATGGTGGATTGAAATTGGTGGTTGTTGGGACATACACACAGTGTTGCACACACACACACACACACTAATGCCACACACAGTGTACACACATACACAGTGACACACGCATATCGATGGCTGTTAGTTCTGATTTGGTATGTAGTTAAGATAAAAAACATTTATACATCGAAGGGGTTGGTATTGTAGTGTTATTTAGAATTTGCAAATTATACTTGAGTTATTGTTATTGCAATTAGTAGGTTGCCCTTGATATTTTGGACACATTTCCTATGAATTTCGTGAATTTATTTCCCATTTTCGATTTAGTTGCTATTTAGAATTTTCCTTAATATATTCATGTTGTTGTTTAGAGTTTCCCCAACATATTCATGTTGTTGTTTAGAATTTTCTGAGACCTTATCTACTGGAATTTGCATGAACGAGTAAGAGTGGACGATTTCGTATGATTACAAACCAATGGTACCTCTAAATGATATCATTGTATAATTTCGTAGTTTAGTGGTGTTTTCCATAGATTTTAGCTAAGTTTATCAAATTGTATTGAAATGTTTAACCAAATTTATAATTTCCAATACATCTCTAGCTATGTTTATCAAATTGTATTTTAGTTGGGCTTATGAACTTACTCTTCTAATGTTCACAGACCAATATATATCAAGTTTCTTACGGTACTGCAAAATTGGGATGCAAATGCCTCATTTATCTAACTGCACAAATTACGGTACTACACAAATAATACTATGTGCACAAATTACAGTTTAGTTTTTTCTAATTTTCATGATCCCAAAACACCAATAATCCTCCAAATTTGGAAATTCCAATGCCCAAAAACCATTACTCAATCAGACTGTACTATCCTAACACAACCACCCTAACCAAATGCAAAAGTGTTTTGAGTTTTTTTATCTGAATAATTAACTTTGTTTACTGTCATGCTCACGTTTAGAGTTATGCCCAAGTTTTATGAAAATTATGTGTATACGAGAAGCTATAGCAGATAAATGAGCATTCGAGCATACGAGCATTTATACAAGCATATATAACAGATATATCAGTCTCTGGGTGGCGTGAATACGAGCATTCTCGGTCTCTTTTTTATAAATGAGGTAGTTTCCTTCGAACCTATGCTTTGCTTATTTTGTGTTCCTGTTGGAGTGCGTGACCCCCAAATTTTAATTTTTCAAAAATTTATTTCCTTTTAAATAGATATGCGGAAGCAATGTGATGGTTCAACTTAAAACAAATTTTATTTCTTAACAAATTAAAATTTAACCAAGTGAAATTAAATTAATCCATTAAAACATTTTCACTTAAACATAATTAATCCAAGTCCTAGAATTTGCCTAAGTCATATTTTTCCATTATTCCAAAACTAGGCCAAACCAATTTTATCAATTAAATTAATGACTTGAATTAATTAAACATTACCCAAAATTAATTTGCACCAAATTAAACAAGTAGTGATTAAATTAAACCAATTTTATCTTTTTACCTAAGCATGCGTTCTAGGTGATTTTGGAAAAGATAAAATAAACAATTAATCCACTACGCCGCGATGTACGAGGAAAAACTCACAACGGAAAAAAACCTCGGACGGCCCTAGCCCCAAATCCACTATGTACGGAATTTACAAATACAAGCAAGATGACTTACAACACTCGACTCGATCCCTCTCAAGCCCCGATGCGTCTTCTTGTATCAATCTCTTCTTAGCGAATAACCACGGAGATCCACCGCGGTCTCGGAATCCTCCGATTGGAATTTATATGGTCACCGTCACCCGAACTAGGAGCCTTTCTCCAACTGGGTAAATCAATGCAAACCTTCTTCTTTGTGGGATTTAGACGCAAATCCAAAACGTCTCTTCAAACGATAGAGATGAAAAATCGGTGCCAAAACTCCAAGCAAGTACAAATATATCTATGGAAGCTTGAATAAACAATATGGATGTAAAACAAGTGTTTTAAAACATTTTCCTTGAAAATTAAAAACACTTAAACAAAGAACTTTTTCTCTTTTGATTTCTCTCTCAAAACACTCTCTTAGAGGTTGTAGGATATGAAAAAGTTAAATTAAAAACTTTGGTTCCCACACTTGGATATTCTGTCAAAAGTTAGTGGGGTAAAGTAGTGGAAAAAATGGGAAAAACTGCTCAAAACTGCCAAATACCTGTTCCCGCCAAATCTCGTTCGAATGACATTTTCGTTCGAACGAGATCTCGTTCGAACGAGGATTCTAACGAAGTTCCAGTGTGAACTCGTTAGAAATCTCGTTCAAACAGCCATCTCGTTCGAACGACATTTCGAACGAAGTTCCAGTGGCCAATATGGGAACTTGTTAGCAAACTCGTTCGAACGACTTGTGGTTCGAACGACACTTCGAACGAACTCCCAAAAAGTTTGAAAAAATCAATTTTTGCCCAGAAACTTTATATTCTTTATTTTAAAGTTTAAATGAAATCTTTCTGAAATTAAACAACAGTTTTAAATAAACGTTCACTCATTAAAAAATGTTCCAATCTCCTATATATATATTAAAATGCATTCATACCTTAGGAGAAATGGAACCATGTTGATGACGTAGAAACAAGGCACAAACAAAACTCGGCAATGTGATGAAGCTTTATACACTTGGCCGCTACGTCTTCAACAAACACATCATAGGCTTGAAGGATGATCAATATACTCTATCCTATGACTCAATCGTTTTTGTCCGAAATTGAGCCAAAACTGCAAAGGACTCAATTGGAAATTTGTGTCCTTACAAATCTCCCCCTTTGGCTATTACGGGACAAAAACCAAACAAAAATCCTAAAGGGCCGTCAGGCTCTACTATACTGACACAAAATGTCCCATCCAAAATAAAATTACAATGCTTGACTCAAACAACCCAAGGATCACAGTCTTTTCCGGTGAAAGTTGCCAGTTATAATATAATTCCTGCACACTTAAGCGAACACATTACACGCATAGGGAATATCAAAATATTTAATGCAAGTAAAGTAAGTACTCCCCCTAAATTAATTCTCTCCCTTTTTCAACAAGGATCAACTTAGAAAGACTTCTCCCCCTAAGATAAATCTTCCCCAAACTAAGATACGATTTACGATTATAATAGGTTTAGATACCATTTCTCCTCCTTTTGTTCAGGAATAGACAAAGGTTAAAGAATAAAAACATGTAATTGCGCATAAAGTGATGAGAACATTAAAGCCTATGGACAACAAAAGCACAACTAATCCAGTAAATAATAACCGATACCAACTAGGATGAAAAGTAAATGATACCAATAAGATAAATAAAGAATTAAGCATGTGATATCAACAAAGAATGCAACAAAATAGATACCAATTATGAATTAAAGCATATATGAACTAGAAAGCAAGGCAAAGACTAAACAAAAATATGATATATATACGTACTCTAGATATACCAAAGATGCACACGCACATAGATATAGATATAAACACACAAATGACACACAAAATATAATAGGAGTCTTTCACACTCGTATGACAAAAATGTGTCATATGGAAACGGAAGTGTTGGGGTGTGAACAAGTAACAATTAAATGTAGACCCAATCACTTAAAACATGTTCACGGAGTTCTCAATTGATTGCAAACTTCATCACATTTGAATATAACCTCATGTGACAATTTAGATTGAACTTAATGAACAAACATACACAATGCATACAAGCCTAGCATGTTGATGATTCTACAAACCAATAGAGTCATGACATTGAAAATGCAACTAGGATAAATGGACAGTGTGCAAACTGTTGATATACCATCCAATCTCCCTCAATAAGCATATATATTTATTTTGAATGAATATATCAATCAAACATATAAGGCCTTGGCAAATTATTTTTCTTTTAATGCCATATTTTCTTTTAGGCCTTTGGACCACGTATTTCTTTTAGGTCCAAACAAACGGTGACTTACTATTCGCAAAGGATAATAAATCCTTTCGGAGCCCTTCCCCGTGCACATTTATATTTATCATTTATTTATTTTTCACAAATCTCACGTGCAACGGATTCTGACATGCACTAGTCCTCCTACGTCACAAATATGTAGATGACAAGATTGATAGGAGAACATCTCACAAGGCTCAAATATAACATGTGAAGTTAAATTTCAAAAGAGCTCGTTCATGTGTGAATAGAGTCATATAAAAATAGAATCCATTATATCAACACAAAATCCAAATACTCCATGTAAGCATGATAAGGAACATAATAAGGATTGACAATCTAAACCAAAAGTTCTAGCCACATGGGAGCGTAAAAGATGGGATTCATAACACAAGAATATTGCACATAAAATGTGTCAAACTAAAATACACACAAAAAAATCTTTTTGAGTTTTTCAAATTTTTAATCAAAAATAAAAAATATATACTCAAAAGACACACAAAAATCATTTGCATTTTTCATTAAGCCTAAATTACTAAAAGGTGAAACACAAATGATAAACAAAAAATCTTTTTGTATTTTTTTATTTAAAGCAAAATTTTTTTTTTAATATAATACAAAAGATAAATAAGAATCATAATTCTAGCATGTGATTAAACATGGAGCATAGACTAGAAATTGATTAAACAAGCATACAATTAGCATGTGAATATAGCATGAAATACAAAAGCTAAAGTATGCAAATAAAACTAACACATTCAACCTTTAGATTTTGCAAGGGAGGAAGCATGTGAAAGTAAATGAGAATCAAATACCCTATCTTTTAAAGCTACCAAGTCGGATCTCCTAACCCAAACTAATGAAGAGTGACTATCTTGGGGTGTAGGAATCTTGGCTACCTTGGTTGCCTTACATTGGGATTTTCTAGAAAATATTTTAAGATCAAAATAAAATTTCTTAAGATGACCTTTTCGACCACAATGTGAACACTTGAACTCACAGTAAAAAGATTTACCTAAGGAGTGATCTCTAAAGGTTTTCCTAGGCGATTCTTCTAAAACGCTAGTTTTGGCTTTGTGAGTTGATTCATTACAAGTATCGAAGCCTAAACCACAAGTGTAATTTTTAATTTGGACTGTTCCTAATATTTTATCTAATTTTTCCGAACGACACTCCAAATCGAATTTGATATTACTAGTGTCTTTTAATTTGTTTTCTAATTCTAGAATGTTAGACTCTAATAAAATATTATATTCTTCGAACTCGAGAAGCTCATTTTTCAAGGATTTCATTAAACCTCTAAGGCTATCTCTATCGCCTTCTACATATTTAAGCTTGTCTCGAAGAGTTCTCTCACGTGTCCTAAGGTCTTCAACCAACACACTATTATCAACGACCTTGACACATTCTTTCAAACTAGGCTTTAACTTCAAATTAGTTCTTTTTAATTTAATTGACTCTTCATATAATTCTTGAAAAGCATTTTGAATTTCACTCACATTAACCTCTTCTTCATTTTCACTCTCTCTTTCTTCTTCACTCTCACTATCATAAAAAACAAGGGAATCATAAACTATGACCTTGGAAGTGTCATGTGTTAAATTTTCATCCATAGATGAGTTATCACTATCACCAAATGACTAGCCATAAATGCCACAAAGTTGGGCTTAGTGGGGTAATCGGCTCCCTCTTTCTTATCACTATCACTAAGGGTCGTATTATATGAAATGGGTCGTTTACCCTCTCTCCTTAGTTTAGTGGGGCACTCAGAAGCCCTATGGCCATAACCCTCACAACCAAAACACCTATTTGACTCGTCCCTATTTAAATTTTCATTAATAGTTTTAGGGATCCTCTCGGCTTTGTCATGCTTAGAAGTTTCAAATTTCTTAAAGTCATTTTTAAATTTATCTTTGTTAATTTTAAGAAACTTTCGAAATTTCCTAGCAAATAAGGACATGTCTTCCGAGTCACTATCACTCTCGCTCTCTACTACTTGTTTATCCTCTTTTCGGGCTTTTAAAGCAATTCCCTTTAAATTTTCTTTTCAGTTTTAGAGGAAAACATGTTCAGTTCATAGGTTTGTAAATCACCTACAAGCTCTTCTAATTTTGTAGAGGCTAAAGTTGGTAAAGAATTTAACACGGTCACTTTTGGAATAAATCACTCGTGTAAGGACCTTAAAATTTTCTTTACTACTCGGTTGTCGGGTATTTTCTCTCCCAAATTAAAGATGAATTAACAATAACGGAAAGTCTAGCATAAAATTCATCAAAAATTTCTTCTTCATTCATTTTGATAGTTTCAAATTGAGTGGTGAGGTTTTGGAGTTTCGAAGAATTAACGAAACTTGTACCTTCATGAGTGAGTTGTAAAATATCCTAAGCTTCTTTAGCGGTCTCACACGTCATAATGCATTGGAATTCATCCGGTGTGACAACGCTAAACAAAGCATTTAAACCACGGGAATTAAAGTTTGAAAGTTTAAATTCACCCTCACTCCATCTATCGACCGGTTTGGGAACACGTTCATTTTCTACTAAATGAGTTGGTGGAAACCACCCGTTAACTACATACATCCAAACCCTCTCATCGATAGATTTAAGTGCCGATTTCATACGCGCTTTCCAATAGGCGTATTTAGAACCATTGAAAATAGGAAATTTTGAAAATGGAAAAAATTCCATTTTAGCCAAAAATATTTAAAGGATCTTAACGAAGTAAATTATCATTTTGGCTCTGATACCAATTTGTTGGAGTGCGCGGCCCCCAAATTTTAATTTTTCAAAAATTTATTTCCTTTTAAATAGATATACGGAAGCGATGTGATGGTTCAACTTAAATTTTTTTAAATTTCTTAACAAATTAAAATTTAACCAAGTGAAATTAAATTAATCCATTAAAACATTTTCACTTAAACATAATTAATCCAAGTCCTAGAATTTGCCTAAGTCATATTTTTCCATTATTCCAAAACTAGGCCAAACCAATTTTATCAATTAAATTATTGACTTGAATTAATTAAACATTACCCAAAATTAATTTGCACCAAATTTAGTGATTAAATTAAACCAATTTTATCTTTTTACCTAAGCATGCGTTCTAGGTGATTTTGCAAAAGATAAAATAAAAAATTAATCCACTACGCCACGATGCACGAGGAAAAACCCACAACGAGAAAAAACCTCGGACGACCCTAGCCCCAAATCCACTATGTACGGAATTTACAAATACAAGCAAGATGACTTACAACACTCGACTCGATCCCGCCAAATCTCGTTCGAACGAGGCTTCTAAAGAAGTTTCAGTGTGAACTCATTAGAAATCTCGTTGAAAATCTCGTTCGAACAACCATCTCGTTCGAACGACATTTCGAACGAAGTTCCAGTGGCCAATATGGTAACTTGTTGGCAAACTCGTTCGAACGACTTGTGGTTCGAACAAAAATCTTGTTCGAACGAACTCCCAGAAAGTTTGAAAAATTCGATTTTTACCCAGAAACTTTATATTCTTTATTATAAAGTTTAATGAAATCTTTCTGAAATTAAACAACAGTTTTAAATAAATGTTCAACCATTAAAAAAATTTCCAATCTCCTATATATATATTAAAATGCATCCATACCTTTGGAGCAATGTAACCATGTTGATGACGTAGAAACGAGGCACAAACAAAACTCGGCAATGTGATGAAGATTTATACACTTGGCCGCTACGTCTTCAACAAACACATCATAGGATTGAAGGATGATCAATATACTCTATCCTATGACACAAACATTTTTGTCTAGTATTGAGCCAAAACTGTAAAGGTCTCAATTGAAAATTTGTGTCCTTACAGTTCCTTTTAAAAAATTCAAAACATTTTCCCCCTTTCATATCTATCTTTCATCCATACTACACACTGAAGTGCATCATGAACAATGCTGCAAGAATCTTTTTGGGATTAGTTTCACTATTTAGTTTAGAACTAATAATTTTTTTTTATCTTTATCATTGTGCGAGAATCTTTCTCATTATGTAGTTTAGAACGTTGCTGCAATAATCTTTCTCATTATGTCATAAAGTTACAGGTGTTTATGGAACTATTAAAGTTTACTTAAAATTATTTGGTATGCTTTAGTTTTAAGTTCATGCCATCAGTGTTCTTACGGTGAATCTTGGTACTGAATTGATATGAAATTCTTCTTCACAAATCTATTTATAAAATAAATTTTGGTAATTTATGCTCTTGAATGATTTTGTTAAGGATGTAGTTCTTTTCAGTGTCGACTTGAAGACCTGACAAATGATGTTTGGGATTCGTTTGAAGCGTGTTTTCGTACGAGGTTGAATGTTTCCTATGCAGTGTACAAATACCTATTAATTTATCATGCTTTACTTTATTAGACACACATGGCGTTGTTTATTTTCTATGCTTTGATGAAAATTAAAGTTCATAAATAAAAATTTCATATATAATCATTTTTTAAGGTGTGATTTGGAGTTTCTGCATCCACATTATTGTTTGGATTTAGGAAACCCATATTTGTAACTGTGATTGTAGTTGTATAGTGATGAATAAAATGAGGGTTTGGACCTGGAATTTAATTTGAGTTCTTCTTCAACTTCAATATTTGATATAGTGGAAGTTTTTTCCTACTTGAAGTCAATATTTTTCTTCACTAAAAGTCATAATATTTTTTTAAGATTTTCTCTTCTGGATGCTAAGACTTGAAGTTTTCAATGGTAATAACATAACTATAGATGAAGTATATAATGTCCAGTTTGATCCCCATCATTCTTCATATTCGAATTCGTTCATATTGTTTCAAAGTTTTATTCAGATTCTAATGTTAAGTATAGTATTTCACTTTGTCCAATCTTTCTTACTTTTCAAGCGTGTTTCTTTCTCACTTATCATCGCTCTAATAAGGAATTTTTGATATGTTATTTCCCCTGAATTTATGGATAGTGGATATTTCCCCTATTTCTTTCTAAATTTAATTGACATTTTTAGGGTGTCTATTGTCGTTGTAGAGTAGGTCCGCAATAGGGTTATTTTCACGTTTGAAATCATCCCTAACTACTTAATGTTTGGTGGGTAGGCTTCCAACTTTGGAATGAATGTTAGGAGAGTATCTCCCTTTTTTATATATATTTTGAGTTAAAACTATCATTTACATTGGATTGAATTTTGGTTATTTGTATATTATAACTCAAAGTCGCATACCTTTATTGAGTTATTATACATCTACTAAGACATTATAAAACCTATACTGAGTTATAAAATCAAAGTCGCATAACTCAGTGTTTGAGACATTATAAAACCTCTACTGAGCTACGCATGTTGTAGTACTGTAACATGATATAAATTGATTATCAGGTGTATTGTAGGCATTATAAATATTTTATGATTCAAAGAACTGGATATTTTTTAACATAGATATGTTTAAGGGTTCACGTGGGGATTATAGTTTTTATTTGCAAAAATATAGTAGTTTCATATTTGTTTGATTTAATCCAAGGTTTAAGTGATCTCTACTTCCTTTCCACATGTCTTACAATTGTGGTACTATATTGTTTGCCATAGTTTGTTGCATACAAGGGATTCATAAAACACTTTATACCAGCGGCTGAAATCTTTGTTAGTTGCTCACTACATAAAACATGTTTAGTACTCTTTTCCTTTTTTATAAAATGTAGGATCAGTAATAAAATTTCTTGTTGTTACACTTCAATTTCATGAGATGCAGAACTTATCTACCACATGGTTTGTAAGTAGTTGAATTGTTAAATTGCCTGAATACTATTTTGTTTCAAGTGAAAATGGTATGTTTTGGGTGAAATGTCATATCTTTTTAATCGTAAATCGGAATGAGGCGATTCTGGCGCCATTGGATTCGTATTGTCACTGCCTAGATACTAACGTTTAGGGCTATTTTTGGCGTTGTTCAAGGGGTCAAAATGGACTTTAAAGTTTGCATTTTCATTTTTTCATTGCCGGATTTGGTCCATGTATGTTTTTTTCATCAATTTTTTACCTATTCCGATAGCGTCCTGTGGTCGTTGATTAAACTATGCATATAAGTTGTTGGATTATTTATTATTTGTTAAAAAATGTGGATAGTCCTATAAATAAAGGATATTATGACAAATGTTTTTTAAAATTACACCATTTTTTCGGGGAGTAATTTTATTTTCTGTTTAGCAGTTACATACTGTGGAAATTTTTACCGTTTTACGATTACGTACGTTGAAAAATTCTTTTTGTGCCTTCAGGCACGGGCATATGCTAGTATATATATATATATATATATATATATATATATATATATATATATATATATATATATATATATATATATATTATATGGAATGCCCGTGCCGGAAGGTACTACAAAAATTTCCAAAGTACGTAATAGAGAAACGACGAAAATTTCCAAAGTACGTAATTGCAACACAGAAAAAAATTTGTTCCCCAACAAAACAACCAAATTCACATATAATATGAAATATAAAATATTCATAAATCGAATTCACATTGTGCCTCAAATAAACAAACTGTCAAAATTTTTAAAAAATGGATAATATTTCCCTTGTTTATTGGACTATCTACCCTGTGTAAGGGATAACAACCAATCCAACAATATAAAAAATCCCAAATTTGTCTAACAAAAGCTTCAACGAAACAAACTTCTTAATAAAACACATAATATCAATTGAGGTCATCCCACATGTTCCAATATAATGATTATTCGTTGTTTTCAAAATGCCATCTGATACAAAACAAAAAAGTATAGTTTGTTAATTGAAATATCTAGTCAAATATTATATAAATCATGCTAATTATTAATTATATAGGAAATACACATTTTCGCTAACATGTCGCTAGAGAGTTCCCATAGCTGATCAAATAATAACATATTAATATTAAAACATGTGCTTTTATGATAATGTTAAACTTGTGTCAATCACCATATTATATGTGGATATGTAAATATATTATACATGGCAATCAACATATTGTATTTGGATAGTCGTAATATAGTCATTCGTTGTTCCCCAATTAAGCAATGGCAATATCATTCGATAACTTTAAGAATTCCATCGAAAATTGACACTATAAAAACATGGATATTGAAACCTTACCTAATACCAAATATTTCAAAACGTAAGTGAATAAAAACTAATGTTTAACAACTCAGAAAGTTGGAGTTGAATTCTCGTTAACCTCTTAAACATGATCTGATGCATATTTCATATGTTTAAGGAAAATTGTTAGGTACAAAACCATTTGGTACCTATGAATGCAAGATATGTGATTAGAATCATGGTCATTGTAAGATCAAATTTTATATAGGTTGAAGCGGTAATTAGGAATTTACAGTTGCGAGGGTTTGAGTTTAAAGGCGGTTGTTAGAGTTTAAACTAAAACTCACGTTTTCTTTTATTTTATGTTGATCAAGACCAAATTTGTTACTATCCAGTTTGTTTTTTTAATATGATTTGTTAATAAACTCAGTAGTTATTTCCTTTAGTTCGGGAGATATTTTAGCAGCAAGAGCTTAATTTTCTCAAGTCATTTAAGTGTTGTAATCAACTATAAATAGGTTCTCTGCTAGTTCGAATAAACATAGTTCAAATAAAGTTATTTTGATTATCTAACAATTCAAATACAATTATTCTGATTCTCTAACATTTATTCTGAATAAACAATGTTCAAATACAGTTCGACCGACTATAAATAGGCTGACTGTTATTCTCTAACAATGTTTTCAAGTTAAAATTCCTATTAGACCTCCTAGTTTGGATGCATAATATGAAATTACATGTTCAAAGTTACGATCATTAGATGGGATAAAAAAATAAAACACATGTTATAAACAATCAATCGAAAATAAAAATAAAAAAGGAGGTCAACATTTAATTCAAATATTGAAAAATGACACTACGAAATAGGGGGCCGACGACTATTGCAATGTTGGTATTTAAGAGATTGAGTCCATTTTCCTCCTTAGCACGTCCAATCATCCACTCCGTGAACGATTCCTGTTTGAGCCAGAGAACATGAAGCTATAGATTTTTCAAGGGAATTGAGGAAAATTCTCAATCTTTCCATTTCTTCTTAACGGAATCCTCCATTTTTTTGACCAGTTGCTTGATTTTTCGAATGGAAGACCTTCAGATTTTAACAGATAGTCTTGGCACTTTGAATGATCAGTTTTGGCCCCATTACCTCGGCCTATTCCTTGAGGTTTTTCATGAAGTTTCCATTAGGTTTCCTTGGTGTGTCGAGCCTTTTTGTAGTATGTACACCAAGCTTATATGTTATCACCCCATGTAAAAATCAATATGAAAAGGTTATGGTATATAAATAACAAAAAGTGTCAAAATTATTATTGAATGAAAACTATTGACCTGATTTCTACTTAAAATTACATAGCTGAGAGACAAACTTAACTTATTTAACACGATTTTAATTATATATTTAGCACGGATCAGTCTAGTGGATTGGAGCCTAAAACCATAACTCAACCATCATGACCCTCCATAGGTATGAAGGCCTCAAACTAAGATCTATACACAAACAAACATATATGTGAATTTACTTGTTTGTCTTCATTCATATATCAATACCTCGGAACTGTTTATAACTCAGAACAGTTTATAAACATACATATTATCGTAGAACTCAAATTAATAGAGAATCAAAATCAAAAATTAAATCAACATAAATAGAAAACCAAAATTGTAGATACCAGTATAAACGAGGGACGAAAATACTACCAATACTAATGAGAACCCCAAAATCCTATCTAGCATTCTGAGAGGGAGAGATAAACAATATCAAAAAACAAATTGCATCACAAATGCAAAACAGAGATGATAATAGTATTGTAAACACAAACAACGTTCACCATAAATGTAAAACACAAATGCATCTGAAATAATGAGAGTCTAGTTTGGAGATGATAAATTCATCTTCCAGATCCCCAATGGACAAAACTTGACGGTTTTTATCTACATCTTTCCCCGTCCATTTGGTAAACCTTATTCTAATATGAACAAACCAAAAAAAGAGCAACAACAATAAATTTTCCCAAAATAATGAACCTACATCATTCCATTATAACAGGTTTCATATTATCACAATCAATAGTTAGAAATATAATATTGAGTTTACAAAAATCATAGTTTAACCACCGAAACCAATTTTCTTCAACTATTTCAAAACTAAACTTCATTAGTATCGTATATCTCTGTTTCAATTTCATATCTGCTGAAACCATATATGGCGCTAACATAATGTCATATCAGGTCACCTCTCAAAAACCATATATGTCCATAATATATTTTCCGCTAAAATGATATCTGTACAGATTACCTCTAAAAAACATGGAGCAAAGTTCATATCAGATTTGATCACAAAAGCCTTTCATATTTTGTCTCAGAAACTGCAATAAGGAAGAATCAAAATATTAGTGTATATAATAAAGAAAATCTAAATTATACAACAAAATAAACTTGCACTTTCCCCATGTCCAACTGGATGAAACTAATGCATTGTGGTGTTCAATATGAATTTTCTTTCGCAAGAATGAAAAATTATACACGGGTCAGAATAATTTACAAGGAAACTCTTACAACTCTAAGAAACAAAAAAATTCGCTAAGATGGTTTTTGTCTTGAATAATTAGAAATGAATTGTGGCATTTTACCCCCTGGTTAAAATTTTAAGAAGCAATAATGGAATTTGAAAAGAATAGACGAATAAAAATAAACATACCAATAGAACTAAGAAAACAAATTAGGTTAACTGGTTACCCATTCACATTTGTTAGAGGGAGCAGATGAGTACCTACAAAAGAGAGATCCCTAAGATGTCTCGGAATCAAAACATCCGCAAAAATCCGTCCATTACATTTTTCTCTTTTCATCGCTTTCACCTACAAAAGAACTCTAAATTTACATCAAATGAAGGAAAAGAAAAAAAATGAAAATGAGTGTAGATAGATAGATGTATCATTACATACGTATAGTCTATAGACTATTGAAATGTTGATAGAGAATATGAGTACCAATGGAACGATTGCAATGTTCCCAGAAATCGAACAACTTCATCCTTCACACATTTGTCACTCCAAGATATAAGTAGTTAGTTTTTATGTGCACCAAATGCAGAGATAAAGTAAACTGCTAAAATTAATCTTATAAAAATTCATAGATTAATAAAGTTTATTGACTTGAAAAATACTCGTTCACATCAATAGTATACAATTATCAAACAAATAGCAACCATAAAGGACATAGTGTAATCAAATGATCTCCTCTGTCCTAACATAACACGTGATATAGAAAGATATCACCTGGTGACAGTTCTTTAGCCACAAAATTAGTCTCTATCTGAAATCAGCTCATACTCTCCATTTTTTGGAGATTAGTTCGTGTCATGAATTATTCATTTAAAATCATAACCAACATTGTTCTAGCATTTTTGTCACTCATCCAATCACTTGACAGCTCCATCCGTCGATGTTGAATCATGAATTGACTTCCACGAATATTTTGTTGATCTTCACTACCTCCAAACTACGATGAGTTTCTTTGCTGAAATGTTGTTACTTTTCACGTTGTAATCAAATTTGAATAAACCCTATATAAAAAATAAGACTAAAGATAAAAGAAGAGTTTATAACCAAATATCAGTATTCACTTGCATATAAACTGTAAATTGAAAGAAAGCTGGAGTAAAGAATGGACTATATCGCATTTTGTACACTTTTTAAGTGGAGTCTATTTGTTTTCCAAGTCAAGTACAAAGTCGAGAAATGTTACAAAATCTATCTCCCGTGCATTACCAGTTACAACACCCGCTTCTTAAAAATAAGCACCTGCTTCCTTAAAACTGGCCCTGCCCAGATGTTCTTTAACCTCATTATGCCCCAGTCCTGCGAAGTTTCCATGAGGGTATTCACATAGCTTTGTATAGTAGTGTTGTAGAGGGAAGCTTTTGGTCAAAAATGCTGAAGCAAGACATAAATGCAGAAAAGCCCGAGAATAAACATAACCGCTTTGAGACAAAGCTAATGATATACATTGAGGGAGAAAACTGTTTTTAGGATCACCGCCTAAATTAGATAAAACTTCATTTTTTGAAATTGGTTCTCTTGCTACAATTTCAATTCATTCCTCTGCAGATAATCTTATTTGCATTAAACCTCTCGATGCATATTTACCGGAAGCCCTCAGTACTCCAGCTGCAGATGGAGATAAATTAGTGGAATTTTTTTTGAAGTAGCTGCAGATGGGGGATAAATCGGTGGAAATTTTTTTGTTCAACTCCTCATACATGTTAGATCCATTAGATCTGTAAATTAAACCCCTTAATAAAAATACATGTTAGAGCCATTAGAAGAGGGAGACATTTTTTGTATAAAACCCCATTCTTGGTTTTGTTGTCGTCATAGATTTTTCACTCGATCTGATTGTTGTAACTGATTTTTCCCATCGATAACAATTTCCAAATGGTTGTCGGCTTCACATATGAGTTCAAAGAATGTAAATCATGCTTTACTCCTCTTTCACTCTTATCAAGATCCTTCGATTTATCTTCAAAATTATTTTGCACATTAATCTCCAAAGAAGAGCCAATGCTGGTGGCTTCAATCTAGCTTCAGTAAAAATCGTGAGTGATCTATTGTCTTCAATCTCAACGATATGCTATTGACATTGGGATGAGAAGTGATGTTATGGAGGTGTCCATAGAAGATCTTACCCTAGCTGCGGGTGCTCTTGAGGTTATTGAATCGTCTTTCCTAGCTTTGGTCCCTCCGATCCATTAGTTTAATATCAGATGAATAAATTGGTGGACACTGGCTCCATCAACTTGCTTAACAAAATCAAACTTTATAAAAAAGTGAAATGAACATACCACAATCATTTGAGATGAGCTTATCACCGGCACCAGTTTTGTTAGAATTTTCATCGCTGCCATTTAGGTGATAACTTCAAAATCACACAATTACCTCATGCTTTGTACAATGCCACTGCTAACACGGTCAATATAGAGGTCACCAATCTCATTGAAATATTGAAAGAAGTAAAAGATCTAAACTTTATGTATTGCGTCGGCACATTGATTATGGAAACAACATATGCAGTAAATCCAATTTAGCCATTATGTCAGGTCATCGATTACTTTCACGAAGAAGGTGATTCACGGTAGCTATGGTAGTTCAGGAGAAATAGATTCTTTGTTCCAAACCCCTATTTGTCACATGATTCTCATATATATACCAAATGCATATACATAACAAATACACATAAACATATGTTTCTCAAACTAACCAACTGATTTCAGAAAGGCACCGTGAAAACAATGGTTTGATGACCAACTTTAGAATCATCCATCTATCTACCCTCTTATTTCTAAAAATTTTAATCCTTGTGAAAAAATCAAGTTGAGAATTATATAAATTTAAAAATGCACTGTAGGGTAAACTATTAAAACACTATCAACTGAAATCATAATGCTGTGATTAGAAAGTGAAATAAATTTAAGAAACAAAGTATAAACCTATTGATCACCTCCAATTCAACCATTTCTAGAAACCTGGTGTTCATATACAATATAATCAGCAACAAAATAAAATTAAGTGAAAATCCACGAGCAAGGAAAATATTTGTTATGTATATGCAAATCGGAGAATAGCGATTGACTAAAATTAATATGTAAACTAATGCCTACCGTAGTGTACACCAAGGAAAATATTATCGTGGATATTGCATCATGGGTGGTGGTCAGCATTTGGGCATCACCAAATTCATCATTCAACCTAGTCGTTAAAAGTCTAAACAAACAACATACTTGAAATGAAAGCTACAGTGCAAAAACTAACCAATAGTACAAATCATGTATAAATATGAGCATAATGCATCATGGGAGGTGATCATCCTTTACAGGGCATCACCAAATTCATCATTCAACCTAGTCTTTAAAAGGCTAAACAAACAGCACACTTCGACTAAAAATATAATATAGGGAATTGGATAGGGGTAGGAGAAATTAAAACCAAATAAGAAATGAGAATACTCACTTTTTTATATTCTCAAACCATTAAAGTAAGTACAAATCTACTAACTCACAACATCTGTATTTCTGAAATGAAGGAAGAAATAATAATAGACATTTTGAGTTAGAAGAACAAATAAACTATAAAACAAATTCTTACCCATAAGATCTCCACCAAATATTCAACATATAAAAAGTGAACATGCACCAAAAATAAAATAACCTACAATAAGAATATAATGATACCTCACCTGAAACTACAGGAGTATTTGTACTCGATTAACCTGAAAATTTAAAATTTTATGTATTAAAAACCAAATTGCAAAGGCTGTAAGAATTCAATAAGCATTAGAAATCATTAAAAAGGCTGTAAGTATTCGAAAACATCAGTTAACTGTACACTACTCTCACTTTCTTGTGATGCTATATAATAAAACAAACTGTATTACTATATCAAAATGACAAAATGATAAAAGTGAACCAAGGAATATATCAAAATGAAAATTATTCCATCTAATCAAAATGAAGAAAGTGAAGAAAATAAAAACTTCATTTTTTATACCTTTATTTCAACCTTCAATCCCTAATATCTAGAATCTGCAAAACAAACAAAAAATATATTGAAAGAGGAAAAAGAAATAAATAGTACATCAAATGGAAGATTCTGTGGTGCATGGTGTGATGATGAAACTCAAGAGTAAAGTATTACCATACATATTTATTAAAAAAATACCACACCCAAGATTCAAAGTTATCCTCAAACACCACACCCTGTTTTGAATCCAACAAAACAAATAGTTTTATACCTGCGTTTAAAGCATCAAGCCCAAATATCTACAATCTGCAAAATAATACACGGCTAATGAATCAGAATGTCGTGTGTATGAAAACCTATTAAACCATAAGTTCCTAAATCTGAAAGCTTATTAAACCATAAGTTCATAATGAATCACATACCTAGTGTTTTTATATTCCAATACCCAAATCTGAAAATAAAAAAACACAGATCACAACAAAGCTGCCATCAAGCCCAGAGAATGCCATGGAGAGAGAAGAGAAAGCTACCCTCAAACACCACACCTTCGTTTTGAATGAATTTCCAATACCCAAATCTGAAACCAAAAGATTCTCGTGGAGAGAGAAGATAGAGTGTATGTAATGAGAAGAGGCGTGTGATGTCAAAAGATCTATGGGAAATCAAAGTGTGTATTAGATGTTCAAATTAAAGTGGAAATGGACTCGGGTGTAATAATGTGTAAAGTGGCTCAATCCTAACCTCTGATTAAGGTATCCTCTTATTGAATAGTGTCAAATATTATACTCCTTATTTTATATATATATATATATACTTTTATAGTTAATGGATGTCATACTCTTACATGCTTGTATCTTATTCAATGTATGCATTCATTCTTCCATATTGACTTGTGACTCAACAAACACTTAGATTATATTTTGAATTACTATTTGGGTAACACTGCTAAGGGTGAATTCATATGGTGTTTACGAATTGAGTTATGTTGAAGTTTTTCTTTGAATCGTTAATATTCTTATGATGATACTAATATTGTAAGAATGATAGGAAAATAAGAAGAACGAACTAAACAAGATCCAGATAAAGGAAAAAGGAAAGCTTGTTAAATTTCCAAGGTGGGTGTACTTCTAATTGTTTCACATATAGATATGAAAATGATATGATGGTTATGAATATAGCTCTAAGAGAAAGATTTGTTTTCATTTTAAATTAGCCAGGATTGGTTTGAATACTTTGGTATTCAGGATTTGTTTGGATATTCAAATATCCAGGATTTGTTTGGGTCTTATGATCCAAGATTGGAATTGGACAAAGATCCAATGGTTTGTTAGAACTTATGTTCCAGGATTTGTTATTGTTAATGGGCAGGATTGTTTGGATTTTATAGCCAAAGATTTGATATAGAACTGTAATTCATTGCAGGGAAGGAGTAACTCACTAAGCTTAATGTTTATGGTTTATATTTTAACATTTTCAGGTTTGTACGTTGCCAGTTAGGATACCATATAATGGGAGATTTTGAGAATTGCACCGGCAGAGAGAGCCAGGGTTTATATAGGGGATTTTGTCATTGTCACACTGAAGATTTTGATACACTCACACATTTTATATATTACGTGAGCATGGGTTGATTTGATGTTTGTAATAGTTAATCATAGTATTGTATAACCTCTAATTATGACTCTGATGTTGATTAAGTCATGGTACAAGATCAATATTATATTCATTATGCATATAAATATTGATAAGTGGATTATATTTCAAATGGACTGAAGATCATGATTTGATTGCTATGAAAATAAATTATTAGAATGGATTTGGGTTTGGGTTTGGGGTGTGACACAAACTGTATCTCACATGTTTTGAAACACTATTTTCCCTAACTAGGGTCCTATCAAGCACGTATTCTGCATTTAGGCAAACCTTATACAAGTGAAAACCTAATAATAATAATAATAATAATAATAATGATAATAATAATAATAATAATAATAATAATAATAATAATAATAATAATAATAATAATAATAATAATAATAATAATAATAATAATAATAAGGAAAACCTTATACAAGTGAAAACCTAATAACAATAATAATAATAATAATAATAATAATAATAATAATAATAATAATAATAATAATAATAATAATAATAATAATAATAAAATAATAATGATAATAATAATAATAATAATAATAATAATAATAATAATAATAATAATAATAATAATAATAATAATAATAATAATAATAATAATAATAATAATAATACTGAAATTCCTCCTCCTTTCCCCTCCTTTTTTGAAAACCAAAAATACCCAAACAAAATTCTCCTCTCTACAAATTACAAGAAAAATCTCCCTCATTCTTTCCTTCAAAAATAAATTAGGACTGTTTACCTTCTTAAGGCGATCGTATACCCAATTTTGGCGTGACTCAATATTCGTTTTAGTCTTTCATTAAACCACCATGAAGCTCTGATGCTTCTTCTGCTACTTCATTAAGTTTGGGATTTAACTTTACTAGCTCTTCATAAAGAACACAGATAAGGCACCGTATGTGCATCCCAGTCGGATGGCCGTCTTAGCCCAACTCAATGAAAATATTAACAACCTTTAAACCGAGGTCCATGAAATGTGGCATCACCAGGCCCAAATTCCCAAAAAATATGAGGTTCTCTTTCCTCGTGCTATGGTTCCACTCGTTGTCGAGTCTATCTGTCCCCTAGAAGAGTACTATCATACTCCGCATACCCCACCTGCGAATGGGCCACCACTTGTTCTAATCCTTATGTGCATCTTGTCTAAACAGGGGCTAATCTGCTCGTACCTGTGTATCCAAAAGAGGAGGAGATGGAAAAAAATAAGGAATACATTAAACTGGTATAAAAGATATTTGACCAAGTCAACCCAGAACTACATGGATTACACCCATATATCTCCCTATCCAAAATCTTTACTTCTAGAGAAGTTTAAGAAATCGGACATTAAGAGATTTGGGGAATTTGACTCCCAATTGTTCACCTTCAAAGCTATCTCTGAGACATAACCCTCATTTGTTATTTGAAAAGATAATGACCTAGATGTTTCACCAGGCCTTGAAAGAAAGTGCCCTCCGGTGGTTTCTATCCCTCGAAAAATCTAGGATCCATAGTTAGGAAGATGTTGCCTGAGAATTAATGTCTCACTAAAAGTACAATGAGTTCTAGATGTTATGTGAAGATACTTAGATCTTCTTAAGTAGAACCTCGGGTTAACATTCAATAGCTTCATAAGAAGTTGGAGAGAGAAAGCTTCCACGTGACCAACAACCCTCCAAGGAAAATAAGTCATTATTATGAATAAGAAGTTCTTACCTCATATCCAAGCATCCATGGGAGTATAATAATACCATATGAACCAAAAAAAGTGACCGGTCAGTCCAACCCCCAAAAGTATGAAAAGTCTGTCAGTGCTACAGTCTTAACCATCAATAACGTTCATAACCTGCTACCTCTTTGGTACCAGAAAGCACCCATAATCTTGCCAAGAAGGAGTACACTGAGCTTCATGCTCTACCATCCAATGTTTACGAGGCCCTCCTAAGACAAGATCCCATCATATCCTTCGAACCCCATCCATTACCAAATTGACTCCCTAAAAACATCAAACTCAATGTTTGTTGTGACTTTCACCAATTTGTAGGTTATACCACTGACCAATGATTTCACATCAGATATATGATCGAAGGCCTAATTGATTAGGGATCTTACCCCCACCAGCTATTCCTAAACCCAATACCACTCATAACCCATTGTCATCACATACAAATGCCATCTTTCTTGAAAATGTCCCATATTTTGACCCATCTACCCAAATTTTGCTCTTCAAAACACCTATAATCCCCACAATCTTACCTAAACCTATCAAGTTTTCCCGTATTTCTTCTACACCCTACTTGATTCTCTGATCAAGATTTGTCACTCCTTATAAGGGCCTCAACTAATGTCCACACCCAATTTAAGGAAAGAAGCATGGAGCTACCTATTGTGTTGGATGAACTCTTAGAATTTGGTCTCAAAATTGCCCATCGAGATGATCCTCGATTGTCAAAAATTCAGTAGCTTGTTCATAGAAGCCTGAATGTGGGCTCGAGAATCAAATGAATGGGTCGTACCAATTAAAGAAGTCAATCTATATGATATGGTATAGGTCATGACCGATACGTTTTGACAGACAAGTGAAATCTATAGCATCCTGGAGTTGCTCACCACTTTGAAACTTCAGGGACGATTGGTCCCTTCAGTCATACACTTTCACACTAAGTGGGAATATTTATATGATGAAGACGTTGAGGTGGTTGAATATATTAGTTATTATTGGATAAAGAACATAGTCACCATCAGATTAGGGATGATTTTTATAACTCAGATGATGAAGCCACTGTGTTTATATTACTGAACCACATAACTAGATAAGGGCGGTACTATAAAGATCCGATTAGTCCTGAAACTGAAGTAGACAAAGGAAATGGAGTGATTGAAGAACTTCCAATGTTAAAAATGACCAATAAGGAAAGAAAAATCCTCAATCAACTCAAGAAGATTCAAGCTAATATCACCTTATGAGGATTTTTCAAGTCCTTTCAGTTGCACCAAAATGCCTTGATAAAGATCCTCACCAGACCCAGAGTCCCCCCTTCTACTAATATTTAAGAATCTCTAAATATGGTTGGGTCCCTGACCTCTTCCAAAATACACTCCTTTTTAAAGAAGAGATATTGAAGCATGGTCATGATCATAATTATACCCTCAACACCTCTGTTGAGTTCTTAGGAAAGATAGTCCCACTTTCAATTATTAATAATGGATTTGATCTCATTCTCTATTCACTCCAATATTCAACTATTTGGAACTGGAAGTCAATGATCTCACTCCTGCTTTTTCCACCATGTGTGTATATGACAATACACATTGAGAAGTAATGGGGTCCATAAAACTCATGCTAGGGGTTGGCCCTATTAATCTTATTGATGATGCTGGAAACAAAACCACCAGATAAGGTGTTAACAAGCTCAAACCCATCAATAACAATGGCAGAACAAGAGTATATTTATATATATATATATATAATAGGAGGTTAGGTAAAGGGGATGGTGGGGAATCTCTGGCACTTGTCGCATCTCTTCACATAATCAACTACATCTTTCTCCAAGGTCAGCCATCAGTACCCGTGAGTAATAATCCTCTTAGCTAGAGGCCTCCCTCCTATGTGACTTGAACAAGATCCCTCATGTACATCTTTCAAGACACGAGGAACCTTTGAAGGGTGTACACATCTAAGGAAAGGGAATAGGAACCCCTTCTTATACAAGACTTCTCCTATAATTGAGGACTTGGCAGCCCTGAACCTCATCTTTCTCCTTTTTAATTTTGATTCTGGAAGCTCTACCTGTCTGATGTATCTGATGAGTGGGTCCATCCATGAGGCTCCTATATTCAGAGGTTTTGGCAACATTTTCTTCTTTGATGGTTGGCTTGAGCAAGATTTCGACTGATACCATTCTTCTTATATCTTTCCTCATTACTGACGCCAACCTAGCAAGTACATCGTCTCTACTGTTGTCTTACCTAGGTATCCTCTTCATCTTCACCTCTTTGAAGACTTCTAGCGTCATTCTCACCCTCTTCAGGTATTTGGACATTCTTTCATCTTTGGCCTCATATACCCCAAGGATTTGGTTGACAACTAACCTTGAGTCACTGTGGAGTAGGAGTCGGCCAACACTAAGGCCTTTTGCCAAGGAGAGACCCCCTATCAATGCCTCATCCTGTGATTTGTTATTTGAATCCTTGAAGTTGAACCTCAGCGCATATTCAATGTTGGTACCATCTGGTTCTGACACTATCAATCCTTCTCTGCTCCCGTGTTCATAACATGACCCATCAACGAAGTGATTACACACATCTTCATTTCAAGAGAAGTTACCCTCTAACAGGGTCCCTTGCTTAAAGAGGCACCTATCTTCCTCATTCCTAACTACACTTTTTTTGGGCCTGCTTGCCCCAACCTCATCCGGACCGCAGAAGACGTTTGTGTTTGGTTCCTCAGTAGCTCTTTGACTAATTTCAATCTCAACCTCTTCCCAGGTGAACTCCGCTACAAAGTTCGTAAAGTTCCTGCCCTTTTATGGCCATTCTGGGTTGATAAGCAATGTCATACTCCCTCGACTCGATGTCCTAGGTCATCATCCTACCTGACTTTTCAGGGTTATTGAGGACCTGTCTTAGTGGGGAATCAGTGAGGACAACCATAGAGTGGTCTTGAATGTATGGCTTTATCTTCCTAGAAGCGTGTATCAGAGCATAAGCTAGTTTTTCCATTCGAGGGTACTTCTATTTAGACTCTTGAAGAGATTTACTGTTGAAGTATACTGGCCTCTCCACCCCATCATCTTCCCTTACTATGGCTGCATTAATGGTTGATTCTGGAACATCTAGATATACGTACAACCTATCCCCCAGAATGGGTCGCGACAAGAGTAGAGGGGATCCGAGGTAGGACTTGAGCTCCTTAAAAGCCTTGTCACATTCCTCATCCCATTCGAAAGCCTTTCTAAGCACTTTGAAAAAAGGAAGACACTTATTCGTAGCTCTCGAGATGAACATGTTCAGCGCAACAACTCTACCAGTTAACCTCGGAATCTCTTTGATGGTTCTGGGTGTCTTTATTTCCAGCAGGGCCTTGATCTTCTCAGGGTTGGCCTCTATCCCCCTCTGATTGACAATGAAACATTGAAACTGTCCATCTCCTACCCCGAAGTCACACTTGGCTGGGTTGAGCTTCATCCTGTATCTGTCCATGGTGTCAAAAGTTTTTTTAAGGTCGGCCACGTGAGTGTTGACCTTCAGGTTCTTCATCATCATGTCTTCCACGTACACTTCCATGGACTTGCCTATTTTATCTTCAAACATCTTATTTACAAGACGTTGGTAAGTGGCCCATGCATTCTTCAGTCTGAAGGGCATGACCTTATAACAATAGGTCCCCTTGTTTGTGATGAACACTATCTTCTCTGAGTCTTTCGGGTTCATGAAGATGTGATTATACTCGGAATAGGCATCCATAGAGCTCGTAAGATCATGTCCAGCTGTGGCATCTACCATCTCATCAATATGAGGCAGGGGAAACTATCTTTTCGGAGAGACTTGTTCAAATCAGTGAACTCTACGCACATCCTCCATTTCCCATTTACCTTTGGCACTATGACTGCGTTGGACAGCCACTCGGGGTATATGACCTCCCTGATGAACTTGGCCTCTTCAAGATTTCTGACCTCTTTTCTGATAACGTCATATTTCTCTCTTGAATATACTCTCCTACTTTGTTTGATGGGCTTAGCATCTTTCATGACATTGAGTTTGTGTCACATGACCTTAGAATCAATACCTGGCATATATGTGTGGCTCCAGGAAAAAATGCTTTGTCTCTTCCTTGATCTCAAGTCTTAGGGCTTTGCCAATTTGGACAAATTTTTTTGGCTCGTCCTCATTGAGGACAATGGATTCTACCTCTTTCGTGACCTCTCCCTTTTTGAGATTTGTCTCATCTCTAGGGTCAAGGGTGTCGATGTTGTAAATGGTTATTGCCTTCTTATGAGCCTCTCTCTCTTTCGCAGAGTTGAAGTAGCATTCACGTACTGATGTTTGGTCACCTTGAACTTCCCCTACCCAATAAAGGGTCGGGAATTTTGGCATTTGGTGAACTGTTGAAGGCACGACTTCAAATTCTTTGAGGTCTACTCTTCCTATGATAAGGTTGTAAGATGAGAAGATGTTCTCATCCATCACGAAGAAATTGATGTTTTTTATCAACCTCTTAGGCCACTCATCTCCCATTCTTACATCCATCTCATACATGCCCAACAGATGAACATTTTTCCACTGAAACTGATCAAAGGGTGATGATAAGAGACAATCCTAGCTCTGTTGAGGCCTAGGCTCTTGAAACATAGCCAAAACATTAGGTCTGCTGAACTTCCCCCATCAATGAGGATTCTCGGTACCTCACATACATGCACAATTGTGGTGATTACCAAAGGGTCATCGTGTGGAGATAGGATACCTTTGAAATCAAGTCGGGAGAATCGAACTATGATAGTATCCATATCTACCTTCTTTATCTTCTCGTGCTTAACCTCTGAAGATGCCAAATTCACTACCTTTACTTTGGTCACTGACTTAGCCTCTGCCACGTGAGCTTTGTGGTCGGCTACCTCTGAGCCACCCCCTGCTAGTCCACCATAGATGGTATTAACACCAAAGGAGATCATACCAACCCTCTTCACAGGGACATTGTCATCTTTTGGTGGGAGGTCAGGGTCATCATCATCATCATCATCATCTGAGTCCTCAGCTCTTCTGGTTGGGGCATCTTCCTAACACTTGTCATTCCTCTTTTTTTAGGGTCGTCTCTTCCCCCCTTTGAATATCTACCATCCACATACTTCGTGAGCTTTATAGACTTCAACATCTTCTCAATCTCATCCTTCAACCCTCTTCTTTTCATCCTTCTTCCTTTGGAATTTTCCACTGCTACTTCCATTCTTATCCTCATACTTTGCGACCATTGCCTCTTGAGCGTTCATAACCCTACCGACTGTTGCTAACTTCTCGTCCATGGATTATGGAGAGTCTTCAGCAAGCTTACAAAGTAACTTACCCTTCTGTATTCCTCCTATTAGGGCTGTCATAGCTATATTCTCCCCATAGTCCTCTACCTCCAACTTTTCCTTGTTGAATCTTGCAATGTATTCTCTGAGGCTCTCATTATTTCCTTATTTTACGTTGAGTAGATGGGTCATCTTCTTCTGACGTCTTACCCCAAAACAAAAGTTGTGTATGAACCACTCAGCCAAACCTTTTAAGTTCTACACATATTTTTTAGGAAGGTAAGTGAACCAAATGTGCACAGCTCCCGTCAAAGTGCTTGAAAAGGATCGACACCTCATCTCATCAGGGATTGAATAAATGTGTATTGTAGATTGATACATATCAATATGATGCACTGGGTTGGTACTTCCATCTTACATGGGAGACACCATAAGTGGTTTGAATTTGGCTGGGGTTGGGACATTCACAATCCTTTCCATAAATGGGGAGCCCTCTGAGAACCCCCTTTGTAGTGGGTCTCGGCTTTTGATGAGGTTCCCTATCTTCACTTCCAAACATTGGATGGATTTATTCTATGGTTTAGCAACATCGGCCTGGCCTAAGTTGTCCCCAGCCACCTCCAAGGGGTGGACTGAGGGTTCCTCAGCCGCAGAACAACGTCGGCTGTTGACCTCTTGGCCACAGTCTCGGCCATATAGGGGTCGGCCATGGCGTGGACGATGTTCACCATCACCCCTTTGAGAGTCAGATGCACTTCTCGACTTGGATAACCTCTGCCTCCGATCATTAACTGAGTTGAGCCTTTCAAAGGTCGGCCCTCAACTCAATCGATCAAAAGCTGATCCTCTAGGTTGAGCATCCTCAACCTCGGTCCTTATTGCTCCACAAAATGTTGATTAGATGAGTTGATCCCATACTTAGAAACTTAAAATGAAGATGAGTACATCCCGAAGGAATTCCTACAAACACCCTCAACAGAAAATCCTCAAAGGACTCTCTTAGAAGATCGAAGTTGTTCAAATGGAAATATTTTTCAATTTAAAGAATAACGTATTTAATCATGTACTTTATTTATTGAATTAAGTATACTTTTTAATTCGGGTGAGGTTGTTTGGTACCCTCGAGGGACCAAGCTTGGCAGGGCATGGGAGAGATTACATGCTCTATCGAACGACCTCCTCCTGGGAACCTAGGAGGGACATGGGTTGGAGGATTGGGAGCAAGGCAACATTAGGAAATAAATAAATAACCCTCTTGGGACACTCGGGAAAAACTTCATTCACTATGAATGATTGCTCGAGATACCATATCTCCAACCCACTCAAAGAACCTCCTCGAGGAACCTCATTCTTGTACCTTTGGCCTAGAGATAGCTTCTAGCCAAAAAATAGCATATCCAATGCTCGATCTAACTTCTCGCATAGCAAACTTAAAACCATACCCTATCCTTTTGATTGATGTGACCATACGTCTAGTGGGGTCATTGTTCACCTACTTTATGATGTCATAACGTTTGGAATTTAGGGACTCGAAGTCACAGCACTCAAGTGAGATTATCCTTAGGATGGCCGACCTAGTCAGCCATATCTGATCTCGTAGTCATTCTAAGGTAAGACTTTGAGTTAACACATCAAGTCCTTCATTAATGCCACAATGCTTCTAATTGGTTGGGAAATTTCCCGGTAAAATATAATATCCCATACATTTAATGACATATCTTGGACATTAATGCTACGATACTTTAGCAGTGAATACCATTAAATCAAAATAAATTCCTGCAAGGTTACTTAAGTAACTGTGCCTCCATATAAAAAGACCAACCAAAGAGTTTACAAGGACGACAATATTGATCTAGAATTCTTGTTGGATTTCCTTGATACAAGAGAGCTTCTATGAGAACATTAATTAGTTAAATTTTCTTCACACACCCATTAATACCCACATTATTGAGCATTAATTGATCTTGGAGTTCCTGCCTTGCCTTTATTATGCTGAGAGTGGATGATCTTTCTCCCTCTGACCAAGTCACTTGTTTGTCGTATCTATTTATTTTAGCTACAGTGCATTTATGGGGTAAAATTCTCATTTAATACTAGTCTGAGTGTTGAATGTTATTATCTCCCTTAACCTCATTTATTGCTATTATTAAATATTATCTTGAACACTTATCCCGATCTTGATAAGGGGTTACGCCTTGCTTCATACTAATTGTATTCCTAGAACCGACATCTTAACTTTGGCGACTAGGTTGGGTAGGTATTCTCTTTTGAAAAGATGCTAGATGATAATACTGATAGGACTATTGATTTTGTTGCCATGCAATGTGAGAAAGAGGTATATCTCATTATATTGCCCGAAGGAGTAAGAGTAACATGAAATGGATCCTAGAGCATCAACCATTAGTGTGAAGGCGGCGGTAGGCGTGCAGGTAGGAACATGCTCAGCATAAATGACAGGGCTCATGGGGTTGTTCACGATGTTTATCAAAACCCCAGTTACCCAAGCCATGCTGGGAATCACCGGAGGAGCAAACGTATTCATGACACCACTGGCGGGGATACCATCTCCCTCCGTTACAGGTGGAGTTTCCACACCTGCTTTCAGTAATGTTCCTCCCACTACTCCACCTACCTATGGTAATGTTCCTACCATCGATCCACCTCCCACTATCCCACCTATAATAGTAGGATCGATGGTACAAGGCCAGGGAATGGCTTTAATGGCACATGAAATAGCTAGAGGTATAAGGAAACGTGCACCAGCTGCATCTTCGATGCCATCTGTCGTGATAACACCTCCAATTAGTTCTCCACCACCTAGCATGGAGGAAATGAAGAAGGAACTGTTAAAGTTCATAGCAGTGTCTAAAGATGGAGATTCTTCCTCGATTTACGATAACTTTTGCACTCCATACCTGGAGGAATACAATAATAAACCCTACCTAATAGGGTATATTCCACCAATCTTCAAAAATTACAGAGGGAAGGGTGAAAACCCTAAGACGATGTGAAAAGGTTCATTCAGAGCCTTAGTTCCCATTATAATGACAAAAAAATTAGGATGAGGAAGTTTTCAAAATTCATGACAGAGAAGTCCTACACATGGTAGTCCCACTTGGCCCTAAGTAGTGTGGCCTCCTGGGAAAAGTTGCATATCTTATTTGTACAAAAGTTCTTTTTGGATGAGGATGAGTTTACATTTGCACAACTGGCACGAGAGAGGCAAAATCCCGGAGGGGACGTTGTAGCCTAATCAGGATTTTGACGAGAACTCCCTGGATGTAAGGGATGAAAGGAGAGAAGATAAGCTCTTGTAAGTATCTGTAGAGGGGTTGTTACCAGAATATATCTTCCATTTGATCAATGAAACATGATAGGGTACATTTGCAACATTACTAAAAGTAGTGAGGAATATTTTCCTTCTAGTAAATCCCACACCACCCCCACTCATCTTGTCAAGTTTGTTGTTAAGGCCATCAGTTACGTCGAGGAGGGGAATACCCTTAAGGGTGAATTATTAAGACGATGGAGGTAGGGGAAGATGGTGTATACCGAGGAAAAAGTGGCAAAGGTAACAAGATAATATTTGAAGGCCTGGAGGATCATGCATAGTGGAACAAAGTCTAAACCTATATGATCTCATGGTTAGAGACAAAGTATACAAATCAATCAACACGAGCACAATGCAACTCTCTCAACAGGATAGGGAAAAGCGAAACTATTTTTCACTTCACAATAGAGTAAATCACCCTATTAAGGTATGCTTTTCACTAAGACAGTTTATTGATCACCATGTGAAGAAGGGAGATAGTGAATTGCCCCAGGGCAGTGTGAATGACAATCCTCCATCGGTTCATGTAGCCCATATGTCCAGCACTTTTGATGGAGAAGCATAGCGATTACCGAGGGAGTAATGGCTCCCCAATAATACTTTGAGGAGTCTTTGGAATAATGCACTTTCGAGTGGCTCAGATGAAATTGAAGGATAAGTCATATGAAGAGGATGAGAAGGTAGGGAAAGATGATTCCATCGAGAGTCTAATCAGACAGATGTGGTCTTGTTCTCTAAAAGTAGTAAACGTTGTGATATCCTATGATGGGGCTTTTTATAGATACGTAGAGGAAGTTTATGTACTCGAAGAGCAACAAACAGACCCCTAGGTTGAATGTGTAATAATTGTATGCTCGTAGAAGTTCTGTTGGTTCTTTGATCAGGTTGGGCTACTCTAGTACTCACGATTGGAGGTCACTCGAGCCATCCTAGAAATTGCTAAGAAGAACATGGAGACACAACTAAAATGGAAGGGTCTAATGGCGAAGCTGGTGAGGTGGTATCTTTCTGAAGTCATGTTCTCAGAGGCAGATAGGATGGTCAGGTATCCTCACAATAGACCCCTTTATGCTATGGCATCCGTGAATGATTTTGTTTTCTCTTGTGTTCTGTTAAATGGAGGGGAATCCATTAACATAATGCCCATCGGATCTTTCTATGCTACCGCCCTTTCTAAAACAAAAATAATGCCTCACTCATTGCCAACCTCGGGGTACGATAACCAGTCATCCAAATTTGTGGGATACATTAGTGTGGGCATCATAATGGGTAATATTACTTCCAACATTAATTCCACATCATGGATAGTGAGCCATCATGCCAACTGATGGTAGGACGGGGTGGATTCACAACCATAGGTTGGTGACCCCCACTTACCATTAATGTGTCAAGGCAACCATAAAGGGAAAAGATGCGGTGATTTGAGCAACTAAGAAGTCCTCACGAAGAAAGAAGCACACTTAGTGGACGCTGCCTTTTACTCCGAGTGATTCGAGGTAGGCATAGTGGTAACAAAGTATAATGGAGAAATAAGGATTCCAAGCACTCAAGAGAGGGTGTGTGCACCTTCTTGAACAGTGGTGACCTGTGAAGAAGAGCGTAGTCAAGTGTTTATAAGGCCTCCCAGTTTGTCAAGGTAGCTAAATGATCGCATGACACCACGTATTGATCCAATTTAACACCAGGACCAAACCCATAGCATTCTCAGTAGACATTGTACGAGAAAAGTTGAAGAAAATTATCGAAAGAGGCCCCATAGGGAGGAGAGTTCCTAGCAACACAAGAGAGTGGTTTTTCCTAACGGCAAAATCAATTAAAAGTTATAAATGAATGAGAAGGCAATTGAATGTTTGGATGATAAGGCAGACCCGGTTTATGAATGTTTCTTTGTAGATAACCCAGGTAAATGAATGGTGATTGACAACTCGAATGTTCAAGAGTTTGTAAAATAGGTAGAGGATGAACCCAAGTGCATAAAAGACAGGCCCAGGCCGCAGACTCTAGAGTTGGATAAGATATATTTGGCAAAGGAGGGTGATGACCCTAGACCTATCTTTATCTTGAAGGACCTAAAAGGGGAAAATCTAGAGGATATGATCATGTTTTTCCAGTAATTCAAAGGCATTTTTATGTGGAAATATAGCGAGATGCCAGGGTTGATAAAAAGGTGAGATGCCATAAGTTGAACATTTTTCCATCGACCATCATCATGAAGCATGCCACCTGAACGTAAAAAGAGGAGTTAGATCTGAAGATCAAAGAAGAGGTTCAAAGTTTACTTACAGCTGACTTTATTGTACCTATCCAACACCCAATTTGGTTATCCATTATTGTGCCTATGGGGAAGAAAGATGAAAGCCAGATTCGAATCTGTGTGGACTTCAGGGACCTGAATCGAGCATATCCAAAGGATGAGTTCCAATTGCCTTCCGTAGATAGCCTAATCGATGCCATAATGGTACATGGCATGTACAACTTTATGGATGGTTATGTGGGATATAACCGGATCAAGATGGACACAACCGATGCTAAGAAGATAATTTTTTGAATGCCTTTGGGCAACTTAATGTACATAATTATGCTATTTAGTTTGAAGAATGCAGGATCCACCTACCAGAGAACCATGATGGCCATTTTCCATGACCTCTTTCACAAGATAATAGAATTTTACATCGATGACCTAGTATTCAAGTCCAAAAAAGAGACTTCCCACATTGATGATTTGAGGAAGGTGTTCACCCGATGCACAAAGTACAAGTTGAAAATGAACCCTCTCATATGTGCATTTGGCATGACTAGTGGGAAGTTACTAGGCTTCGTGGTGAATCATCAAGGCATTCAAATGTATTTGGATAAGCAATGGGCTATCCTGGATATGCCAAGGCCGAAATTAATGAGGGAGTTGAAGAGTTTCTTAGGGAAAGTCTCTTGTATGAAGAAGATTATGCCAAGGCTGGCCGAAGTGACACATCCACTGATGGAGCTGCTGAGAAAAGGCTCGAAGTTCGCATGGCAACAGATGCTCCTGGATGCCATGGATAAACTCAAAATTTTCCTCACATAACATTATACGATGATTTCCCCAAAGCCATGTATTCGTTTACGTATATATCTCACATTTATTGAATAATCTATTGAGGAATTATTGTCCCAAGAAATGGACGAAATAGAGAAACCTGTTTATTATTTTAGTAGGATTATACATGGTCCAGAGGCCAGATACACTAACATTGAGAGGCATTGTTTATCACTTGTACTAGTAGCAGAAAAACTTAGGCGTTATCTATTGTCATTTACTGTCCACATTGTAACTAAGTGTGATCCTATAAAAAAAATCTTACTAGAACGGTACTAAAAGGATGGGTGGCCCGATGGTTCTTAATCTTCCTATTGTATGATATTAAATGCATAGTTCCTCGAGCTATCAAGAGGCAATCTTATGTAGGCTTTCTAGCCATTTTTACCTCTAGTATGTTAGATCCACTTTTGGAGGAAATTTCAGGTGATGATCATCAAGCCAATTTTATAGTAGCTAGTCTGGACGAGTGGATCATGGAATTTGATGGCTCTTCGACTGAAAACAAAGGGGGAGCAGATGTTAACTTGAGAAATAAAGGGAAAAAAATTAACTATCCTTCAGGTTGGATTTCAAGTGTTTAAATAATGAAGCCGAATATGAGGCACTGGTACTGGGATTGCTCGAGGCCCTCAGGAGGGGTATCCAGGTCCTCATGATCAAAGGGGACTCCAACTTGTTGGTTAATTAGTTGAGAGGTGAGTTTACTTCGAAGCACATGAGCTTGGTGCCTCATTGAATAATTATACAATGGTTGCTTAGGCAATTCGAGGTGGTCAAAATCAAAAGGCACCCTCGAACGATGAATCAACATGCAGATGCTTATGCCATCATTGCTCAAAAGATTACTTTTGATGGAGAGTCAATAATTGTTCGAATCACCAAGAGGACAGATCTATCGACCATACTAAAGATGTTTCCCACAGATGATAGCGATTATTGGAGGGGTAAAATAAGGAAACAGTTCTAGACAAGTGAAGGCCAACTAAGTTTGGTTGACCTCGCGCAGTATTTCATTGCTAGAGGTAACTTATACTATAAGAATAAATGAAGTTGTCTATACAGATGTGTGGACCCAGATGAATCTAAGGGAAAGTTGATCAAAGTACATGAAGATAGTTGTGAGGTTCCTTTGTACAAAAGGGTCCAACATGAAAGTTACTTTTGGCCTTCAATGAGACAAGATGCCGCTATGGTTCAGAGAGATTATGGGAAATATTGGTTGTCTTATCTGGCAGTAGAGTATAACTTCAACAATAAACCTTAGGATTAGAGGAAACCAAACATGGACATGCTAGTGAATGGAGTAACCCTGACAGATCAGGATGATGCTATGAAGCTAAAAAGGCGAGCACCCAGATATTATGTCCAAGAAGGGAAATTTTACTGGGGAGGATACCATGATAGGCCTCTAAGGGCCATCATGGGAGAAGAAACCGAAAAAGTGTTTAAGTAAGAACACGAGCTACGTCACATTGGGGGAGCCAAAATTTATGATCAATTTATTACTTTGGGGTATTACTGGACTATGATGGAGAAAGACTCAACGGAGTTTATATGCAAATGTAAGGCATGTTAGCTACATAGGAGTATGATCCACACTCCTTCGGTGGACTTTCATTCTCTATCCAACCCTTTTTCTTTCCACGCATGACCGTTCGATTTGGTAAGGGAAATAAATCTCTCCTTAAGAGGAAAGGTTTGGATATTGTTCGCCACTGAATGTTTTAAAAAGTGGGTAGAAGCATACCACAGAAGAGAGCCACAACGGGGGTAGTCTCTGTATTCATGAACGAGTACATTATCTACCACTTTGGTATTCCGGAGGTCTTCCTCTCAAATAATGGCGCTCCCTTTGTGAATAATAATGTAAGACTGCTGACAAATAAATATTCCATCATCCACTACAAGTTAGTTGTGGCATACTCGAAGTGTAATGGCCAGGCAGAAGCCACTGATAAGACTTTTGTGAATATCTTGGAAAAAATGCTAGAGGATTTCCCAGGGGCATGGGACGATAAGATACCTGGGGTTTAATTGTCTTATCGAACGATAAAGAGGAAACCCCAAAGCTATACCCTATTTTCCTTGGTCTTTGGCGCATAAGCTGTTTTTTTAGTAGAACTCGAGGTAACTTCTGATCGATATAATTTACGAAGTGCCATGCTCCCCCATAGCCGACATGTATAATTCAAAGCTCTAGAAGAGCATAAAGACAATGCTTCGAGGCACTTCAAAATTTACCAAAAGAAGTTGTATAGATCCTATAATAAAATGGTAAGGCAAAGAAATGAGACTTAGTCTTGAAGTCTTGCACGAGGAACATTATGGGATTATCATTGCCTAAGTTTGAAGCCAATCGGTAGGGACCCTACATTATTTGATCAGCTTATGATTTAGTCTACTGTGAGATTTCTAAAGTGGAAGATGATATTACTTTCGAATTGAAAAAAAATTGGCTTAAAACTTACTATGGTATAATGTTTTTGATTTACTCCCAACAATTCAATTTATTTTATTATGTTTTGTTAATACTCTCTTGGGAGGATGTTCCCTACAAACTTTGGGTTATATATTTAACAAGGTATAAAGTTATCTTTGTTCTGTAAGCTTTGGCCCATTTATTTTTCTTTCCTCATTTCACATAGTGTAAATTGCATTGATGTTCTAGCTCACTCAACATTTAAGCAAGGCAAAAAAGGAAGAGAACCAAATGCTAACAAATTTATCTAAGTAAAGAAATGATCCTCAGAATTGATCCTTATAATTCATCTCTCCCCGTTAATTTATTAGATTTATCCCTTTAGGTCCGAAGAAAATACCTTTCCCTCCTAATCGGTCAATTGCATCCTCCAGGTCCATAGAATTGACCTAAAAACCTCTTCCCTAAAGTTGATGTAGAGTCTATCATTAGACAACCTTCACTTGTTCCTAGCCCTCTCGTCAAGGGGATATTTGTAGACACCCCATAATAGGACACCCTAAGAACCTACTTAGGTCCCTATCACTCACTCGTTCACCACAAACCATAGGTCATACTCTGAGCACCGATTTAAAGGGCATAGGGCACTGTCGAACCCCATTTGGGTCCGGTTAATTTTCTCATAAGAGTAGAAGCTTGATAAATGTTCAAAGGGATCTGAATCCCCTTTCGAACAGTACTCCCTATGCAAAAATTGGCCCTATAATTAAAATAAATGGTCCGTTTCATTATCGAAAACTTATCTGGAGGCCACCAGGCACTCCCAAGTCCCGTTTAACTCTGATAAACTTCCTCGCCCGAGCGAAAGCTCATTGAATCTTCGAATGGGTTTGAATTCCATTTCTAACGGTCTTCCTCCTATTCGATTATGCCTTATAGTTGGAATGAATGGTCCATTTAACTCGAACATTAACGAGGCTTGTCACGTGTGTATAGTAGACGTTACCCTTAAACCCATTAAATCCATCATTTTCACTCTCGAATTGACTTCATATAATAATTTCTACATCACTATTTACTTACTACATGCAAGTAAATAATTTTAATCATAAATACTAATCCCAAGAGGCTCAAAGATCGCCCAAGAGGCTCAACTTTTGATCATCTGAGCAGAGGGTCAGCCTTTGAGAGGTTGGGCCCAGTAAATGACCTACGGGAAAGACTTTCCAGATTGAGAAGTTTTGCAAGATCAAGAAGAGAGGCAGTAGATGGTCGACCTCATGGGGCCCGACCCCACGAACGGGATGACGGTCAGGGGGAGGTGAACAGCTGACATAAACCTGCCACAGCCGAACCCTCACTTCACCCCAAAGAGGCGGCAGGGGATAACATCGGCCAAGCCGACCCTACGAGGACCTGGAACGACTCGATCCAAAGGCTGGAGGATAAAATTGGTGATATCCTGAAAAGTCGGGACCCTCTTCAAAAAGGATACTCCATAGGTTCACCCTTTGTGGTGAGGATAGTTAACTTCCCAACGTCATCCAAGTTTAAGCCACCTGTGGTCACCCCAAGGAATGATGGGAGTACCAACCCTGTCCATTATATAGAGATGTACCAATCAGCGGCAGACATATACTCCATCTCAAACGAGATGAGGTGTCGTTCTTTTTCCAGCACTTTGACCGAGGCTGCACATGTCTAGTTCACCTCTCTTCCAAAGAACTCCATTGAAAGCTTCAAGCAGTTAGCAGACCGATTTATCCATAACTTTTTCTTTAGAGTGAGGCGCTAGAAGAAGACCACACACCTGCTCTATGTTAAGCAGGGGAATAACGAGAGCTTGAGATACTACATAGGAAGGTTCAACAAAGAGAAGTTGGAGGTCGAAGACTATGAAGAAAGTATAGCCATAATAGCCCCCATCGGAGGACTCCAAAAGGGAAAGCTATTATGGAAGCTTATTGAAGAACCCCCGAAGATGATGGCTGAATTTCTAGCAACATCGGGAAGGGTGATGAACGCCAAAGAGGCAATGGCCACCAAGTACGAAGATTAAAAAGGAGTCATAGTGGGGGTAAGTACGACAAAAATAATAAGGGGAAGAGGAGGCTAGAAGATGACAAATTTGCTGATTACACCCCTCTGACGGTCAGCTGCAAACACATTCTAAATGAGATAAAGAGTTATCGATCCCTGAAATGGCCTGAGAAGTTGAGGGCACCTCCTCATAAGAGGACTAAAAACCTGTGGTGTGGATTCCACCAAGACCATGGCCATGTCACCGACAAGTGTCTTGCCCTGAAAGATGAAATTGAAAAAATGTTAAAGCAAGGGAAGTTAAGGAAATACGTTGAAAATGGTGCCTTTAAGAGGGGCCGAGGGGATGACCCCAAGAAGAAGAGAAGCGATGCATGAAGAGAAGATCCCCCCAATAGAAGAGACGACCCTTCAGAGGACGACGATGATCCTGACCTCCCGCCAAGAGATGACCACGACCTTGTGAAAATACTCAATATGATCTCGTTCGGTGTTGGGATGATTTTTGGAGGTTTGGCTGGAAGAGGATCAAAACTCACAGACACGAAGGCCCATGTAGATGAAGCCAAGGCAGTGACAAAGGCTGTGCATTCAACCTCTATATAAGCAAAGCCAAAAAAGAGAAAGAAAGTTGATATGGATACTATGATAGTGGTATTCTCAATAATGGACTTTAAGGGCCTCTTAGCCCCACATGATGACCCTCTCGTCATCACTACCAGGGTACCCGGATGCGAGGTACTGAGGATCTTGGTAGATTGGGGTAGTTCTACAGATGTGATGTTCTGGCCGTGCTTTAAGGCCTTAGGACTCAGTCGTGCTAGGCTCATCCCATACCATCACCCCTTGATTGGTTTCAGTGGGGGAAAAAGTTCATCCCCTAGGAGTGTATGAGGCTGATATTAGAATGGGGGACGAGTGGCTGAGATGGCTTACCAAGAAGGTCAACTTTTTTGTGATGGATGAACACGTCTTCTCATCCTACTACATTAAACTTGGGAGAATGGCCATCAAGTAATTTGAGGTTGTGCCTTCCACGGTTCATCAGATGATAAAATTCCTGTCCCCTTACAGGGTAGGGGAATTTCAGGGAGACCAGACGATGGCACGAGAATGCTACTTCAACTCCGTCGAAGAAAGAGAGGCGCACAAGAAAGAAATTACTACTTACAATATTAATGCCCTCGACCCCAGGGATGAGACAAAGCTCAAGAAAGGAGAAGCCACAGAAGAGGTAGAATCCATCATCCTCAATGAGGATGAGCCAGAAAAAACCGTCGAAGTTGGCAAAGCTATAAAGACAGATATAAAAGAAGACCTTATCAAGTTGTTAAGGAGAAGACATAACGTCTTTGCATGGAGTAATGCAGACATACCGGGGATCGACCCCAAAATGATGTGCCACAAGATCAACGTGGTAGAGGATGCAAAGACGATAAAGTAGAAAAGGAGAATTTATTCTTGAGAAAAATATGAGGTCAAGAAGCTAGAAGATGTTGAGTTTATCAGGGAGGTCATCTACCCTGAATGGCTATCTAACGCAGTCATAGTCCCCAAAGCGAACGTGAAATGGAGGATGTGTGTAGACTTCACCGACCTCAATAAACATTTCCCCAAAGAGAGTTTCCATCCTCCCCGAATTAATCAGATGGTGGACGCTACCGCGGGCCATAAGCTAATAAGGTTCATGGATGTGTATTCGGGGTATAACTAGATCTTCATGAACACCGAGGACTAAAAAAAATATCTTTCATTACTGACAAGGGGACATGTTATAGGGTCATGCCCTTTGGCCTAAAGAATGCGGGGCCAACCTATCATCGCCTTGTGAATAAAATATTCAAAGTCCAAATCGGGAAGTCTATGGAGGTCTATGTAGATGACAATATAACCAAGATCTTGAAGGCCGAGGATTATGTGGTCGAACTAGAGAGGACCTTTAACATGATAGACAGATACCGGATGAAGCTCAACCCGACCAATTATGTCTTTAGGGTCGGAGCAGGAACGTTCTTGGGGTTCATCGTCAATAAAAAAGGCATCGAAGCCAATCCTGAGAAGATAAAGGCTCTAGTAGAAATGAACAGGACCATTAAAGACGTTCAGAGGCTCACATGGTGAGTAACTTCTTTGAATAGGTTCGTATCCTGATCCACAGACAAGTGTCTACCATTTTTCAAAATTCTCAGAAAGGACTTTGAATGGAACGAAGAATGTGACAAGGATTTCAAAGAACTAATGTCATACTTAGGGTCTCCCTTGCTATTGTCACGACTAGTGCAAGGCAAAAGATTATACGTGTACTTATCCGTCTCAGAGTCAGCCATCAGTGCATCCATTGTGATAAAAGAAGATGTGGTGCAAAAGCCTATGTATTTCAATAGTACGGCACTCCAAGGGGCAGAGCAACAGTACCCTAGGATGGATAAGTTATCCTATGCCCTGATCCATGCATCAAGCAAAGATGACGCCCTGCTTCCAATCCCATACAATGGTCATCCTTATTGATTCCCCTCTTAGGTAGGTCATACACAAGACAGAAAAAGTGGGGAGGCTAATGGCCTGGGCTATAGAGTTAGAAGAGTTCGATATTGTGTACCAACCTAGGTTGGACATCAAGGGGAAAGCATTGGATGATTTTGGGGCTGAATTTACTTGGGAAGAGGATGAGGCTGAAAATGAGAACCTTGAGAAGACAGCTATCCAGCAACGCAGAGTTGTTGACCCATCTATAGGTAAGGCTGAGACAAGAACCGCTAGAGAAAAAGTTATCGAAAATATGGAAGGAAGATACCTCTTTAGATAGGGATCCCTCACCAAAGGAAATTTCGCAGAAGAACAAGATGTATGGAACCTCTTTGTTGATGGGTCCTCTTACGAGAGAGAAAGTGGAGCTGGATTAATAGTATCAGCAACGGATGACACAAACATTGCGTATGCCCGGGGGTTCAACTTCAAAGCCTCCAACAACGAGTTTGAATATGAGGCCCTAATATCAGGCCTCTCCTTGGCTAGGTCTCATAGTGTTGGATAGATCTTGGTCCATAGTGATTCAAGACTGGTGGTGAATCAAATACTAGGAGCATACGAGGCTAAAGATGAGAGAATGGAAAAATATCTTGAAAGAGTAAAGTAACTATTGAAGAGATTCAGATAGGTAAAGTTAAAGAGGATACCTAGGCTGGATAATGATCGAGCTGATGCACTTGCTAGGCTAGCCTCAGCAACTAGGACAAATATTAGGAGGACAGTCCCAGTGGAAATCTTGCTTTAGCCAACGATTGAAGATGCATACGGAACACTTAACACTTGCTTAATTATTAGCAGGGAAGCTTCATGGATGGACCCTCTCATCAGATACATTAAAGAAGGGGAGATTCCATAATCAAAACAAGAAAGGAAGAAGTTAATATATAGAGTAGCGAAATTCACTGTTATCGGAGACACCTTATACAAAAAGGGGTTCTTGCTCCCTTTGCTCAGATGCGTGAACCCGTATGAAGTTCCACACATCTTGTAATATGTGCACGAGTTCTCTTGTTCAATCCATATTGGGGACAGGTCGTTAGAAAATAGGATAGTCACCCAAGGATATTGGTGGCCAACCTTGGGGAAGGATGCCACGGCGTACATAAAGAAGTGCAATAAATGTCAGAGGTTCGCCACCATCCCTCATCATCCCCATCAACATCTTACCTCCATCATGTCCCCATGGCCATTTGTACTATGGGGAATCGATATAGTAGGACCCTTGCCTAGGTTTGTCAATAACTATCGATATTTGATCGTAGCAATTGACTATTTCTCAAAATGGGTTGAAGCGGAGCCGATGGTCATGATCATCGAGCAGAAGACCTTCTAGTTCATATGGAAAAAAATTATATGCATATATGGCCTACCAACACCCTTATCTCAGATAACAGGACTCAATTGAAGAATGTATCCCTGGAAAAATACTGCGAAAGAGTGGGGGTGAAACAGTTCTTCTCTACCCTAGGATGAACTCAGGCTAATGGGCAAACTGAAGTTACAAACAGAACTATCCTAGAAGGGATCAAGAAAAAACTCGAGCAGGCAAAAGGAAGATAGGTTGAGGAGGTATACCCTGTAGTGTGGGCTTACAGGACGACGACAAAGACTCCTATCGAGGAAACCCCGTTCATGCTGGCGTATGGCTCAGATGCCATCATCCCCAGCGAAATTGGGTTTCCTTCTCACAGAGTCCAAATGTATGCCCCCCTCAAAATATGGCAGAAAGTATACTTAATCAATACTTGATCGAGGAGAGAAGAGAAGACGCTGAGATAAGACAAGCGGCCTATCAGGAGAGGACTACCAGGTTTTACATCCAGAGGGTAAAGCAATGGCCAATCGTTGTGGGGGACCTATTCTTCAAAAAGACATGGAAGAAACCTAATAAGATCTAGCAAAATTGGCATGGACCATATGGGGTTATTGATGAAGTTATCCCTGGAACCTATATACTAGAGAACCATGAAGGAGAACGTTTTCGAACCCTTGAAATGCAGATCATTTGAAGAAATACTATCAATAATGTTGTAGTTAGTATTCTATCGGATTGCAGTTTTAATGAATGTGTTGCTTCATAAAACACTTGTTAATGAAAATACTGTTGGTACCTCATCTTTTGTTTGTCAGTTTAGATATCTTCTTGGGTAATTCATATTAAGCCACAAAACCATCTATGGTAAATAACTACCCTCAGCTAGGATGAGGGTGAATGGTAGGGATGACCCTCCATTCACTCTCAAGAAAGACAAGGGCGAACTTTATATTTAAAAACATAATTGGTTTGGTGGAAACCACCCTCGTCTATGATGAGGGTGAATGGTAGGGACGACCCTCCATTCACTCTCAAGAAATATGAGGGAGGACTTAAAAACAAAAAAAATCATTAATTTGGTGAATATCAACCCTTGGCTTTGATGAGGGTGAATGGTGGGGACGACCCCCCATTCACTCTCAAGAAAGACGAGGGAAGTCTTAAAATTCAAAAACACCATTAATTTGGTGAAGGTCAACCCTCGGCTATGATGAGGGTTAATGATGGGAACAACCTCCCATTCACTCTCAAGAAAGACGAGGGAAGACTTAAAACTGAAAAACATTATTAATTTGGTGGGTATCAACCCTCGGCTATGATAAGGGTGAATGGTGGGGACGACCCCCCATTCACTCTCAAGAAAGACGAGGGAAGACTTGAAATTGAAATACACCATTAATTTGGTGGGTATCAACCCTCGGCTATGATGAGGAAGAATGGTGGGGACGAACCCCCATTCACTCTCAAGAAAGAAGAGGGAAGAGTTGAAATTGAAAAAACATCATTAATTTAGTGACTATCAACCCTCGGCTATGATGAGGGTGAATGGTGGGGACGACCCCCCATTCACTCTCAATAAAGACGAGGGAAGACTTAAAATTCAAAAACACCATTAATTTGGTGAATATTAAACCTTGGCTATGGTGAGGGTGAATGGTGGGGACGACCCCCCATTAACTCTCAAGAAAGACGAGGGAAGACTTAAAATTGAAAAACATCATTAATTTTGTGAATATCAACCCTCGGCTATGATGAGGGTGAATGGTGGGGACGACCCCCTATTCACTCTCAAGAAAGACGAGGGAAGTCTTAAGATTAAAAAACACTATTAATTTGGTGAATAGCAACCCTCGGCTATGATGAGGGTGAATGGTAGGGACGAACCTCCATTCACTCTCAAGAAAGACGAAGGAGGACTTGAAATTAAAAAATATCATAGCCAAGGCACAAATCATAAAAGAGGCAAATTTAGAAGACAGGAGGAGAGCAATTCCACTACAAAATTAAGTGTTACAATATTTGTCCAAAAGAAAATGATATACAAAAACTTTACAAGCAGAGGGTATAGGCCACAGACGTCCACCCTATTGAGCAACATCGGAAGGCATAGCATTAACATCAACAAGAGGAATCCCTTAGGTGACCATAACAGGAAGCCTATCCTCAGACGTGTCGGTGCCTTCGACATGAACTTGAGACTCTACATGAGCAAGAGCCCCAGGTATGAAGGGATCATCCAGCTCCACTGCTTTAAGAGAGGGGAGAATAGATGATACTGCGTCAGCAAATTTCCAGATGACCCACCAACAGGCCGTCTTAATTCCCCTCTCCAAATACTCAAGACCGAAGCCTTGGAACTCGTCGGAGAGTTTGTAAGCCTCCACAGCATCAGCCTCGATCCTTCTTACAGCATCAACAAGTGCATTATTAAACTGGACCCCCTGGTTGGTCAAGGCCTCATCCTTGTCATTCAATTTCAGGTCGACCTTATGTTGCTTCATAAGCCCATCCAAAACCCTTTCATGCTCAGTCTTCATGTTCTCCAGCTCAACCTTGGTTGCCTCCAACTCAGTCTTCAAGTCAGCCTCATTTTGAATAGCTCTTTCGGCCTCATGAAACTTTTGTTGGTTCGCAGCCATCCACATGGTGGCAGATGTGAATGCGCAAATAGACTATAAAAAGTAAAGGGAAAGGTCACAATCAAATGACCGAGGGAATAGTTTGTAAGATTTTGATGAATTGAAATTAAAAGGGAGAAGGAAATACTTGGGCTAGAGTATGAAGACCATAGTCATAAACCTTAGACAGGGGCATTTTGGCCAAAAAGTCATAATCGACAGTCGATGGTGTTGAGAATATGGAGGCCTTGGCAGCCCTCATATTGGCAATTAAGGAAGTAGGGTCGACCCTTACAAGGTCAGATTAGACAACCAGTAGGCGCCCATGCATGATGAAGAACTGTTCCCCTCGATTTGGGTCTGAGGGGCCTCTACCCTTGCCCTTCTACGTGAGTCAGACCGAGATCCAGCAGGGACTTCTGGGTCCTTTCATTTGCGAGTATCGACGATAGCTCTACTTGGGTCGGCCCCACGGCCTTTATTTTTTTGGGGGGTAGTTGAGTCTCCTTGCCTTTCTTTTTCTTAGACCTGGCATCAAACTGGGGGTATTCATTTCCTAAAGATGATTAGATATATTGGGTGGCCAACCTGAAAAAATGAGACGACATCAGAAACAAGTAACAGTAATGAGGAAACACTTGAAAAAAATGAAACAAAAAATTAACTCACATAATTCCGTCAATGGGATGACCCTCAGAGAAAATTCTTTGAGGAAACGAGGGGTCATTAAATATTCAAACTTGGCAAGTCCACCATCTTTCCCTTATTCCCTCAGGTAATCAACTATATCCTTCTCATCCAGGCTGAGCCCAGGGTCTGACCTTGCTTTCATAGAGGGGTTAGACCATTCCCTTGGAACCCTCGGACTGTCTTCTAAAGGCTCAACCCCAGCGGGGAATTCCAAATCCCCAGAGACAACGAAGAAGCTCTTCTTCCAATCATGGTTGGAAGTTTGTGCTACATGGAGAAGTTTTTTGCTGGACTTCCTCGCCCCCTAAATGAAAATACCTAGGTTGCTTGGATGAGGAAGTTGTGTTGTAGCAGGATATAAACAAATCAATCGAGGGATCGTCAGTGAATGTGTTTCTCCAGAGGGAGATGTAGCCAAGGATGGTCCTCCAAGAGTTAGGAGGAAGTTGGTAAGGAGAGATACCAAGCACATAAAGTATATCAACTATTGCAGGATGAAGAGGGAGCCTAACACCTACCATGAGTATCTACTCATAAAAAATAACTTCCTCTTCACCGCCCTAGAAGACCCTCTCATCTTCATTTGGGACCCTTATATTTACATTAGGTTGTATACCAAAGAGGTGCCTTCATAGTAAGAGGTCGCTATCCCTAACAGACTAGACATAAGACGAGGCACTAGAAGTATCAACTTGATCATTATACGAATTCTCACTATCGTCCTCATCTCTCTCGTCCCCAGATCTCTCATCCTCATCACCTGTTAAAGGGCCATCTGGAAAAGGAACTTGGAAAGCAAGAGGGGACGGGGCTATCACTGGGACAACCTTAGAATGAACTGTCCCCTCGGCCTGTCAATTTGGGTAAAGTGTTGATGTCTCTCTTCTCCGAGAAGGTCCAACACCCGTTGGTGATGATGCTCTTTTGTTCATTTCTCCTTCTTGTGTCGGATACTAGGCTGGATGATAGGAACAACCAATGGTCTCAGCGGGTGAAATTGTGTCTAATGGAATTGGGAAGATGGGTTGTACCCAAATTGGCCCCTTGTCTACGCTCATCCTCTTTCTCTATTCGCCTAATCTCTGTAAAACACATGTCTCTCAATGTTGGGAACTCCTCGGATAAATTATAAAGTCTTTTGGATCAAACCTAGAGAAACGAAAGGTTTCGGATCAAACCTAGAGAAATGAAAGGTTTTGGTTGAGGAGCACTCAAGAATAGGAAGAACAAATTGACCGGAGAAGGAAATCGGAGGTTCTTCAGAGAACCTTAAAGCACCAAAACTCAAGGTAGAACCACCGTTAGGCGGTGGAAGGGGAACTGGGGAAAACCTAAAGCCTGATATCTAGCCCTATAACCGCCACCGGAGGGAGGGTTCTCATGTCGAAAAAGTATAAACAACCAAGAAAATTAGAAAAGAAACCCGAAGAAAGAAGTAAACGAAAATGGAAAATAAAAGGGAATCTAGGGCATAAAGGTTACCCGAGGATGAAGATTGAGACTCAGCGAAGCTTGGAACACAGGAAAAATGGAAGAAATGTCATTGAAGCTGCTAAGAAGCTAGGGAGAGAGAGCGTACATGAGAAGAAGAAGAAAATAAATGATTGTTTGAAAAATGGTTTAAATACTTTGTTGTTAGTGGTCCCATTAATCAAAGCAGTGCACGACCCACGAAGAGAAACATCATTAGGGCACAAAGCCCCAAGCATATTATGCATCCACCACACCTAGGGAACATAAATGATGATTACGTTAATCAACTTGATAAATGTCACTCATCATCCTGACCACCCATTTAGCATTCCCAAGACAACATTACCCCTCAGTCATATCAACAACATCGATGACTAAGGGCTAGTGATGATTGATATACAAAAATACACCCTTAGCCTAGTCGAAGGTATCCTCATATAGGACGAGGGTCCAATTCTACTACACCGGGGGTCTTATCATAAATTGAAAGACCCTAAAAATGGGCTGACCCTTCATCATAGACCAGACAACCCTATAAGGGTCTGGCCCTGCATCATAGACCATACGACCCTATAAGGGGCTGACACTTCCACACAAACCGAATGAACCTATGCTAGGAGAACACCTCAACATAGGCTGAACGACCCTATGAGGTAACAACAGTACGAGGCCCACTTCCAGCAGTAGAGACCCGATACTAGCATAAACCTTAGCCTCGACCTGACATCAAGTCCGAGGGTGACATCACCATGGCCCATGATTTAGGAGATGCATGGCACACTGCACGTGGGACTCATATATCATGTGGACCAGACCGTTATAACAATATTGTTACCTTATGTGAGGGAATATTATGTCATCATTAATCACAAGTGGCATAGCCAGGTGTCAACAGGGAATTGGTTAGATCATCATTAACATGTCCAATGCATGCTTGGGGGGTACACTACTCCCCCAAGCCCTATATCTACTTATCATCTTCAACCTTAAAAATGATCGAGAATTGTAACCCTAGGTATAACTCTGCTTGTACACACAGTATAAAGAAAGAGATCTTATGAACGTTGTATCCAAGGACATTAGTGCCGATATTTAGTGGATCACACACTCACAATGGATGTAGGCCTAATTTGCTGAACCACTATATATCACTGTCTTCATTCCTCTTAGACTCATCCCCTTATATACACTTATACACAGACATAACTCTTTTACTCCCATTGTTATTACTGTTTGAGCTCATCATCTCTCATCTGGTGGAGTAAAATTTTAGCATCATCAACTCCTTAAAAAAAAATATTTGATCCATCGTATGTTTATTAACTTACATAAATAACCATTTCCTTAGTTTATTTCTAACAAGTTGAGGTATGAAACTGTCAAGTCCAGAACCCCTATCAGAATGATCAAAGTTAGTAGAGGTAATGCCATAGGAAGTGGATGTAAAATAGATGGTGTTGGATGAAATATGGTCGTAATCTATTGGGGAGTTTAGGGGAGTAATGCTAAGTTCTTCGAGTGGAGCCATGTCCCAAGTTAGATAAATGGCTTGTTGCAGTATGATAGGATCTTTAGAAAATCTCTTAGTTTGTCTTGCGACTTGTGCCTCTCCCATTAGGCAACCAATCAGCAGACTATGTTTAATATAATTAATAGAAATATCCCATATACGTTGAATATTTTGATACTGCTCAGCATAATACTCGTCTCTAATTTGCTTTTTTAAATTTTTTTTTGTCGCACCACATATGTCTAAGTAAAGTTCATCCCAAATGTTCATGTCTTCAAGACATAATTAATTACATAATTTAATAAGGAATGTTATTATAACTAATATGTGTATTTTAAGTCTTGTACATTCACACAATCTCCTAAGTACCTTATTGGTAGAAATCCGGGCGCTCGTTCTAATAACATGCTGTCACACTTGATATTATGTGAAGGGAAATAAAAGAAAGATAACAATACCAGTATTAAGTATAAAGAAAACATAACTTTATTTATGGGATGCATAAAATTTTATTACATATCTTGATGTACCCATAAAAGAGAAAAAAGAGGGGTATCTTGAAGCCGTCATAAAAACAAAAGAAAAGGGGGACTAAAGGGAACATAAGCTTATAAGTTGTGGTGAAAGTGTTATTTTGGGTACTGCTGTCATTTCTAGTTATTGGCTTTAGACACCCCATCCTAAAAACCAATAATAACATCCTTAGGTCCCTAACACTCACTACTTTACCATAAACCCTAGTCATACTTTAAGAATCATTCTAGAGGCCAGAAGGTGCTCCCGAACCTCATTTATCTCTAGTAAACTTTCTTATCTAAGTGGAAGATCAATTAATCTTTGAAGAGCTCCAAACCCCCTATCCAACAGTCCGTCCCGTGCATGAATCGGCCTTACGGTTAAGAGGAATGGTCCATTTTACTATAAAAAAACTGATCTAGCCGCCACCATACCCTCTCGGGGACCGTTTGATACCAATCAACCTCTTCTCTTGAGCGAAAGATCAATTAATCATCAAAGTGCTCCAAATACCCTTTCCATGAATCGACCTTACGATTTGGACGAATGATTCCTTTTACCCCAAAAACTGATTTAGAGGTCACTTGGCGTAGTCGGGGCCCAATTAATTCTAGTCAACTATCCAGCTTAAGATAAGCTTAATGAATCATCGAAGGGCTCTGAAACCTGCTTCCAATCCGTACACGAATCAACCTTATGATACAGATGAACGATCCATTTTACTTTGAAGGGTTATCGGGTGCTTCCCAGTCCCGTTTGACCTCTGAAACGAATGAAACTAAATAAAATCTTAAAAGACATCTAATACCATTTCCAAATATCCACCTCGAGTGTGAATCAACCATACAGTTTGGGAAAACAATCCGTTTTCCTCCAAAAACTTCTTGTCTAGTGACCAACAGGTGCTTCTGGGCCCTATTTGACCTTATTCAACGCCCGAACTAGCGAGTGGTCCATGGATTGTTAAATGGATCTAAATAAGCTTTCCAACAGTCCACCCCTTTCACAATTCTGACTTATAGTTGGAATTTTATGACCATTTCTCTAAAAAATCTACCTAGACTGCCGAATGACACCCTTAGGACCCTGCCAATTGGCAGTGTGCATGCGGTTCCATGCCAATAGTCAGGTCCTGGACCATGTCGTTCGGCCCTAGGCCCTATAAACACAGATGTTGACCTCACTTTGAAAATAACCCCTCAAACACCCTTCTCAATAATTTGGAGAACATTCGCTCAAATTTAGAGTTATTCCCTTCCTAAAAAGTCCATTTCCCACATTCCATTCATCATTTCATACTTAATTTAGAAAACTCCACCATATCTTCATACCACTTGCATCCCATTGTAAGATCAACATATCTACACTCAAGAGAAATATAAAACATTCATAAGGAGGTCCAATTCTCCATCATCTTTTTATAAATTCTCTTATTTTATTATTTGTTCCTTTATTTCTACTTTAGCACATTATTTCACTATAAAACATATATTAATATCATACCTTTATTAGTAGTAGTTGCACATAATTTATTTTCATAAAAAACCTTAAAACAAGAAAAAAAAGGTGTATCTATAAATTCCAAAAGATGGATTCTCACTACACATTCTCACCATTAAAAAAAAATTTCTCTACATAAATACATAAGAGAAATTCCCCTCTTGGATTTATTGATTAAACCACACTTTATGACTTTGTTGCCCTTTGGTTACGTAGGTGTCTTGGGTAAATCCCTAAATTTGATTCCTCCCTTATTCTCATTTGTTATGTTGTTTATCTATATAATAAAGTAGGAAACTTATGTATTTCATAAGATCAAAAGATGGTGTCATCTTTATGAGTTTCTCCTGCACTACCTCTTTTTCCTTTAATTATTTGGTGTGACACCCCGACTAATTAAACACCGGGTAGCTACTCCTTTATAAAATTAATTCAAAACGCCAAGTTGGCTCAGTTAATAGCATCACTGTCGAAAACGTTTTATTATTACTAACCACCTAGTATTTAAAAAGTAAGTGCCAAATTTTATTAAATCTGATTAACATGCAACAAGAGTAATGAATAACTAAATAACACCATTCACCATACTGAAGTAAAAAGAATAACCATCACAATATGTAAATAAAACCTGGAGAAAAAAAACTCCTCAATACAAATCCCACAACTGATAAGTAAACTGAAATAAATAACTAAAACTGAATACTGAGCAATACATGCTAGAGTCTGAAAACTGAAATGTAAAAGATGCTCTAAATAGGAATGGGCAACATGCCCTACAACTGATAGATAGTGACTCTAGAATCCAAAAGATAGAAGCGTCTATGAGCAAATCCCTGTAGCTTCCACAACCAGCTACAGCACGTCACCTGAATGAGAATCCTATGCTTGGTGTCCTTGTGGCTGGGCACCTAAAATGGTTTTACAAGAAAATATATTTGAAAGCAAATGGGTCAGAGCCCGAAAGTGGAAGTCATTTTAAAAACCTGCAAGTGCTTTAAAAACATTTAAAACATTAAATGCAAAGTACATGTTAGGACGTACACTCGCATGATATTCTCACCTCTCGTCTAACTGTGCACTCCTAACGTAAGTACCCATCTATATCGACCCATACTACTAGCTAACTGACAACATAACTAGCTAGACTGCCAAAGGTTCTACCCATATTACTCGGTTCCATTTAACGTAACAACGCTCGTAATTAAATAGAGGTTTAACGTAAACTCAGTTACTAAATATGCCATTGATATAACTATCAGCTAACTCCTTATATAACTCGAAACAAAACCGTAATATCTTTACAACATTAACATGAGGATTTCCAGTAATTTAATGTATATTATTCATCTCATAAATATACAATACAAGCACCCCGCAATTTAAGATGTAGTGCACACATACTCTGCTATCCATCCCGGTACATCACGTACATAAGGATCACATATTCCGAATCTCTCAGGAATAGTTCAGATAACACAAATCACAAATAGTGGAGGCGAACACAGTCACCATCACATGGGTCACGCACATACCTACGCTCCCATGGTCAGCGGACTTATTAATATCACAATAAGTCTTTCTATGACCTATGTTCATCAAGGTACCAGTCTATATCCCCCCCGTAGGCACACAAGGATTAGAGAGTCCTAAGCGAACGAAACCTCCCGTGATAGCAAGTATGGTAGGTATGTCATACATACAATCCATATATCAATACTAAGTAAACACACATCTTAGTAATACCGTATTTTAATCGTAGTAAATATCGCATTCTCGTACTAACTATAATTATCACAATTCGTGCTATTCCGGTTTATAATTACACGCGCTATAATTCATCCTCACATCGTAGTAGACACTCACGTCTCAATCCAAATGATTCATAGAATATAACTCTCGTATGTGATTTACTCATCCCAATAACCCAAAAGTCCCAAATAAATCACTATATCATCAAAGGAACACTAACTCTACCCTTGAACCAGTTCCCGGGACTCCAAAAGTCAAAACAGTCCAAAAAGGGTCAAACTGTCAACTCGTTAGAAGTCTCGTTCGAACGAGGCTTCGAACGAGTTTGGACTGTCAGGTCGTTAGAAGTCTCGTTCGAACGAGGCTGTTCGAACGAGATCCCAGTTCGTTCGAACGAACTGACCCTTCTAACGATATCTCGTTCGAACGAGATATCGAACGAAAATCCTACTCGTTAGTAACGACTGGTCAACTCGTTAGAAGCTCGTTCGAACGAGCTCGTTCGAACGACCTGGGGGCTGCTTCTAACGAGTGGCCAGTTTCGGCCCAGATTATCCCAAATACGTTTTTCACCATTTTTATCACTTCTAATCTCTTCCAAGGTTCATTCCAATAACGTTTTAGGGTCTCTAATTCATCCTAAACATATTTAAATCATCTCCTAACATGTTTTCAAGGATTGAATCATCATAACATCAACTAAATTTACAAAACTCTACACTTTTCCCAATTTCTCTAGAACATGAACCCTAGATTTAAATCATCCTCAAATTCCAGAATTTATTTCGTTTTAATTCCTTCAAATCACAATTAATATAAGGGGAAATCATCTCCTATCATACTACATGCAATTCTCTTCACAATATTCAAGTTCTAACTTCAAACTACATGGGTTTTCATTGTCTTCCAAGAACAGTTATAATTTATCAATCTTCTAACATGGAGGAAACATTCTACGAATTTAAATATGATTAAAACACTTGCCTTGGTTTGATTTCTGAATTTGGTGTGGATTTGGTGTAGAATTTCTGCAGAATTTCTCTCTCTCTCTCCTTCTCCAAGCTTTCTTCTCCAAAAGGCTATGGTGGCTAGGGTTTGCTTTGGGGAAACTTATGAAAACCTAATTTTAATAAACCTCCGTAGCTTGTTGGGTTAATAAGGGTTGGTTGGGGTCAATCCTTATCAGATTACAACTCTCAATTTTCGTCACTTTTAATTACCCAAAAATACCAAATTACTAAAATACCCTTTAAGTTACCGGTATGGCCTAAAAATACCCCGGGACCCAAATTATACCCCCGGCTAGTGCTTTCTGACTATCTCGACCCTTCCGGACGCGTTGGCGCACTCAAAATGACCATACGGATTATAGATTTTAAATTCACTTTTATTAACAAAATATTATACCATGACGCGGCGGTCCCACGCATCTCAACAAAATTTCTAAAATGCCGTATATAAATCTCACGACAAATTTTATAATACCAAATACATATATAATCATATATGCACATAATCAAATACCAATTCGCATCACATTAGTATTATTAACCCGGATTAATTTCCAATTAATACGCATTTAATTAATTAATCCCCAAAAAATAAATATAGACAAAAGTACGGGGTATTACATACTTCCCCCCTAATAACTGAATTTCGTCCCGAAATTCGAAACTAGAAAGTACCTGCTAAAACAGCTCTGGATAACGCTTGCGCATCTCATCCTCGCGCTCCCATGTTGACTCCTCAACATTGTGATGTCGCCACTGAACACGCACTAACGGGACTATCTTTGACCGCAGTTTCCTCTCGCTTCGGTCCAAAATAGCGATTGGCCCCTCCTCGTAGGAGCTATCCGGCTGGAGATCGATGTCCTCCACAGCAATGTGAGAATGAGCCAAATTATCTCTAAGGTATTTCCTCAGCGAGGAAATATGGAACACGTCGTGAATCCGATGCAAGTGCTCCGGTAGTCCACGTCTATATGCGACGGGTCCGATCCGCTCAATAATAGGAAACGGCCCCACATATCTCGGTGCCAACTTCCCCTTCTTCCCGAATCGCATAATCCCCTTCATCGGAGATACCCTGAGCAGAACCTGGTCCCCCACTTGGAACTCCCTGAAAAACCTCTTTGCATCAGCATAACTCTTCTGCCTGTCTTGAGCTACCCGAATGCGATTCCGAATCAACTCAATCCTTGCCGAAGTATCCTGAATCACTTTCGGCCCAAGTAGTTTGTTGTCCCCCACTTCCAACCAACATGCTGGGGAACGACAAGGCCTACCGTACAATGCCTCAAACGGAGCCATGTCAATCGTGAACTGATAGGAGTTGTTGTAAGCAAACTCCACCAGTGGAAGGTACTGCTCCCATCCACCCCCGAAGTCAATAATGCACATGCGTAGCATGTCCTCCAACATCTGATTGGTGCGCTCTGTCTGCCCATCGGTCTGCGGATGATAAGCCGTACTTAACCGCAATTCCGTGCCCATGGCCTCCTGGAAACTCTCCCAAAACCTCGAAACAAATATCTTGTCTCTGTCAGACACGATATTCAGGGGCACACCATGAAGTCTCACAATCTCTGAGATGAAGAGCTGGGCATACTATCCCGTAGTGTAGTCAGTCCTTACGGGTAAGAAGTGAGCGACCTTGGACAACTTATCCACAATTACCCAAACGGAGTCGTGACCCCTCTGCGACGTAGGCAACCCCGTGACGAAATCCATGGATATGCTCTCCCACATCCACACCGGAACCTCCAACGGCTGTAGCAATCCTGTTGGTCTCTGATGATCCACTTTTACCAGCTGACAAGTGGCGCACTTCGAGACAAACTCAGCGATATCTCTCTTCATACCGCTCCACCAATACTGCCGTCTCATGTCTTGGTACATTTTGTCCCCTCCGGGATGTACCGCGAACCGTGAGCCGTGCGACTCTGCCATCACCTCGTGCCGTAACTCCTCTCCTTCCGGAACTACCAATCTCCCATTGAAGCGTAATCCCCCGTCTGAGCTAACGGTATAGGACTCGGCTCCCTCTGCTAGAAACCGAACTATCTGCTCCTGACAGAACGAGTCATTAGCCTGTGCCCGTACTACCTTTGTGACAATCTGCGGGGTAACGGTCATCACAGACATGAAAGATCGGGCCACTGCATCCTGGTGTCCCAATTCCTTCCACTTAGCTTTCCACACCTCTGCCACCTCATCTGCTGGCCTTCGGCTCAACGCGTCTGCTACCACGTTAGCCTTACCCGGGTGGTACTGGATGTCGAACTGGTAGTCCTTCACAAATTTAAGCCACCTACGCTGCCGCATATTCAGTTCCTTCTACGTGAACAGATACTGTAGTGACTTGTGATCCGTGAACAGCTGAAACTTCTCCCCCAAAAGATAGTGCCTCCAAATCCGTAAGGAAAATACCACTGCTACCAATTCCAAATCATGCGTGGGGTAATTCTTCTCATGAGGCTTAAGCTTACGGGAAGCATAAGCTATGGCCTGTCTCTCCTGCTGCAACACACCTCCCAATCCTTGCAAAGACGCATCGGTGTAAACCAAATACTCAACTCCCGGTCTCGGCAATGCTAACACAGGTGCTGAGGTCAATTTGTCCTTCAACTCATCGAATGCCAACTGACAGGCATCACTCCAGATATATGGCACACCCTTACGAGTAAGATGTGTCAAAGGACCTGCTATCTCCGAGAAACCCCGAATAAACCTCCTGTAGTATCCTGCTAAGCCCAAGAAACTACGAATCTCTGTTGGTGTCGTGGGCTGTCCCCACTCCCTCACCGCTGACACCTTCCCCGGATCAACCGATATTCCCCGGTCGGAAATAATATGACCCAAGAACTGGACTTCCTTCAGCCAAAACCCGCACTTCTCATATTTTGCATACAGCTCGTTCTGACGAAGTGTCTGCAAAACCTGCCTCAAATGCTCGGCGTGCTCCTCCTCTGTCTGAGAGTAAACCAGGATATCATCAATGAAGACAATGACAAACTGGTCTAAGAAGTCCCTGAACACTCTGTTCATCAAGTCCATAAACACTGCTGGAGCGTTGGTCAAGCCGAAAGGCATAACCCAAAACTCGTAAGAACCATATCTCGACAAGAACGCAGTCTTCGAGACATCCTCCTCCCTGATGCGCAACTGATGGTATCCTGACCTCAAGTCAATCTTCGAGAAGAAAGAAGCTCCTCTCAACTGGTCGAATAAGTCATCGATTCGAGGCAACGGATACTTATTCCGTATCGTGACCTTATTCAACTCTCGGTAGTCCACGCACAATCTCAGTGAACCATCCCTCTTCTTCACAAACAAAACTGGAGCACCCCAAGGTGAGGTACTCCTGCGAATAAAGCCCTGCCCTAACAGCTTCTCTATCTGATCCCGTAACTCTCGCATCTCAGCTGGAGCCATACGGTACGGTGCGCGTGCTATAGGTCTCGTACCCGGTAGCAAATCAATAACGAAGTCTATCTCTCGACTGGGTGGTAAGCCTGGTATCTCCTGAAACACATCTGAATACTCCCTGACAACCGGGATCGAATCTAAAGGAATAACAACCTCCTTAGAGGTATCCTCCTCTATGTAATACAGATGAGCGGTCGATCCTCCCTCTGGGCGAGGCATCGCCACTATAAACATCTCTTGCCCCGGAATGGCAAAAACAATGCTCCCGCTGAAGCAATCAATCATGGCCCTATATGCTACGAGCCAATCCATACCGATGATCACATCGTGAACATGCATGTCTAACACTAACATGTCTGCAGGCAATACCAAACCTCCAACCTCTACCCCGACTCCCCGGCATATAAAGAAAATAAGTGACCCACTCCCCAATGGTGAGTCGACACACGTCACTGTGCTCTCTGCCGTAGCTAACAATCCTAAAGCTTTCGCGAAGTGTGTAGCAATAAAACAGTGTGTAACACCGGTATCAAATAACACCCGACCCATAGTGCCATGGATAGGAAACGTACCCTCGATCGCGGGCGGTGCCTGTGGAACTGCAGCCTGGTGAACGTTGTAGACACGTCCATACTGTAGCTGCCCCTGCTGATCTGGGACTGCTGGAATGGGTGGCAAAGCTGCCATCTGTGGCGGTGCAGGAAGAGCGGCGGGAAACATAGGTCTCTGTGGCTCCTGGCGAGAACCCTGCTGCTGCTGCTGTGGGGCCCTGCCCCTATCAGGACAATCCTGCTTCTTATGGCCAGTCTTGCCACAAGTAAAGCACTTCCCTGGGAAGTTCCCTCCCTTCTGCCCCTGCTGTCCCCGGCCCTGGTGGCCGTTACCATTCCTCCCTTGGCCCTGCTGGCCCTGATGGAACTGCTGCCCATTCTGTCCCTGCTGGCCCTGATGGCCGTTTGGACCCTGATGGCCCTGGCGGAAACCTCCCTGTCCCTGCCTGTAGTTCCCTGATCGGAATCTCTTATTGTCCCCCTGCTGGGTACCCTGCTCAGTCTGTCTCTGCCCCTGACCGGTCTGTGCCCCGCTGGCACCATGTCCTCCAGTCCTGCCCTGATGGCTAGAATCCTCTGACCGCTTGCCCTCGGCCATATGAAAACGGTGGTCCTGGCAGTGCAATAGTGCAGCGTTAACCACATCAGAATATGTGGCCAACGATAGGTTCCCTAGCACATGCTGACGGATCCTCCAATTCAACCCATCAGTGAACTTCTCTATCTTCTTCTTCTCTGTTGGAATCTCGTCTGGAACGATATTCAACAGGTTAGTAAACTCGGCCTCATATTCGGCCACTGTCTTGCCCTCTTGCTTCAAACTCATCAGTTTCCTCCTCATCTCTGTATGAACTGCGGACGGAAAATACTTGCGGTCAAACCGCACCCAGAACTCCTGAATGGTGAGGGTATCCCTCTCCTACGCGGTGGTAATGGACTCCCACCACTGCAGCGCAGATCCAACTAGCTTGAAAGTAGCTAGCACCTGCTTTTGAACGTCTGTGCACTCATGCATCCTCAAATGTCTCTGCATGTCTTTCCTCCATTGGCTCGAGATAACCACATCTGAGCTTCCAGCAAACTCTGGCGGATGCGCTTTCTGAAAAGCGTCATGTACACGTTCCCAAGCAGACGGGAATGCATTAACCTGTACTGGCGCGGCAACCGGCGCCTGAGGTGGTGCCTGCTGAATCACGGCAATCGCGGCATTTACCGCTTGGGCTACTATCGCAGCAACCTCAGCGGCGTTCAACATGCCCTGAACTGGAGCGGGCTGGGGTTCGGGCACTGCATTCCTGGGAACTCGTCGTGCACGTCGTGGAGGCATCTGAAACAAGAACAAAGTTTATAAGTTCACGGTTTATAAACTTAACATAGCTGAAGAACGAAGCATACACAAAAGAATACAACAGTCCTAAAATATAGGGCTCTATATCAAAGAAAACGTAGCGGAAACATAATAGCCGTACAGATCCTAAAGGACACTAGAACCTGATGCTCTGATACCACCTGTGACACCCCGACTAATTAAACACCGGGTAGCTACTCCTTTATAAAATTAATTCAAAACGCCAAGTTGACTCAGTTAATAGCATCACTGTCGAAAACGTTTTATTATTACTAACCACCTAGTATTTAAAAAGTAAGTGCCAAATTTTATTAAATCTGATTAACATGCAACAAGAGTAATGAATAACTAAATAACACCATTCATCATACTGAAGTAAAAAGAATAACCATCACAATATGTAAATAAAACCTGGAGAAAAAAAACTCCTCAATACAAATCCCACAACTGATAAGTAAACTGAAATAAATAACTAAAACTGAATACTGAGCAATACATGCTAGAGTCTGAAAACTGAAATGTAAAAGATGCTCTAAATAGGAATGGGCAACATGCCCTACAACTGATAGATAGTGACTCTAGAATCCAAAAGATAGAAGCGTCTATGAGCAAATCCCTGTAGCTTCCACAACCAGCTACAGCACGTCACCTGAATGAGAATCCTATGCTTGGTGTCCTTGTGGCTGGGCACCTAAAATGGTTTTACAAGAAAATATATTTGAAAGCAAATGGGTCAGAGCCCGAAAGTGGAAGTCATTTTAAAAACCTGCAAGTTCTTTAAAAACATTTAAAACATTAAATGCAAAGTACATGTTAGGACGTACACTCGCATGATATTCTCACCTCTCGTCTAACTGTGCACTCCTAACGTAAGTACCCATCTATATCGACCCATACTACTAGCTAGCTGACAACATAACTAGCTAGACTGCCAAAGGTTCTACCCATATTACTCGGTTCCATTTAACGTAACAACGCTCGTAATTAAATAGAGGTTTAACGTAAACTCAGTTACTAAATATGCCATTGATATAACTATCAGCTAACTCCTTATATAACTCGAAACAATACCGTAATATTTTTACAACATTAACATGAGGATTTCCAGTAATTTAATGTATATTATTCATCTCATAAATATACAATACAAGCACCCCGCAATTTAAGCTGTAGTGCACACATACTCTGCTATCCATCCCGGTACATCACGTACATAAGGATCACATATTCCGAATCTCTCAGGAATAGTTCAGATAACACAAATCACAAATAGTGGAGGCGAACACAGTCACCATCACATGGGTCACGCACATACCTACGCTCCCATGGTCAGCGGACTTATTAATATCACAATAAGTCTTTCTATGACCTATGTTCATCAAGGTACCAGTCTATATCCCCCCCGTAGGCAAACAAGGATTAGAGAGTCCTAAGCGAACGAAACCTCCCGTGATAGCAAGTATGGTAGGTATGTCATACATACAATCCATATATCAATACTAAGTAAACACACATCTTAGTAATACCGTATTTTAATCGTAGTACATATCGCATTCTCGTACTAACTATAATTATCACAATTCGTGCTATTCCGGTTTATAATTACACGCGCTATAATTCATCCTCACATCGTAGTAGACACTCACGTCTCAATCCAAATGATTCATAGAATATAACTCTCGTATGTGATTTACTCATCCCAATAACCCAAAAGTCCCAAATAAATCACTATATCATCAAAGGAACACTAACTCTACCCTTGAACCAGTTCCCGGGACTCCAAAAGTCAAAACAGTCCAAAAAGGGTCAAACTGTCAACTCGTTAGAAGTCTCGTTCGAACGAGGCTTCGAACGAGTTTGGACTGTCAGGTCGTTAGAAGTCTCGTTCGAACGAGGCTGTTCGAACGAGATCCCAGTTCGTTCGAACGAACTGACCCTTCTAACGATATCTCGTTTGAACGAGATATCGAACGAAAATCCTACTCGTTAGTAACGACTGGTCAACTCGTTAGAAGCTCGTTCGAACGAGCTCGTTCGAACGACCTGGGGGCTGCTTCTAACGAGTGGCCAGTTTCGGCCCAGATTATCCCAAATACGTTTTTCACCATTTTTATCACTTCTAATATCTTCCAAGGTTCATTCCAATAACGTTTTAGGGTCTCTAATTCATCCTAAACATATTTAAATCATCTCCTAACATGTTTTCAAGGATTGAATCATCATAACATCAACTAAATTTACAAAACTCTACACTTTTCCCAATTTCTCTAGAACATGAACCCTAGATTTAAATCATCCTCAAATTCCAGAATTTATTTCGTTTTAATTCTTTCAAATCACAATTAATATAAGGGGAAATCATCTCCTATCATACTACATGCAATTCTCTTCACAATATTCAAGTTCTAACTTCAAACTACATGGGTTTTCATTGTCTTCCAAGAACAGTTATAATTTATCAATCTTCTAACATGGAGGAAACATTCTACGAATTTAAATATGATTAAAACACTTGCCTTGGTTTGATTTCTGAATTTGGTGTGGATTTGGTGTAGAATTTCTGCAGAATTTCTCTCTCTCTCTCCTTCTCCAAGCTTTCTTCTCCAAAAGGCTATGGTGGCTAGGGTTTGCTTTGGGGAAACTTATGAAAACCTAATTTTAATAAACCTCCGTAGCTTGTTGGGTTAATAAGGGTTGGTTGGGGTCAATCCTTATCAGATTACAACTCTCAATTTTCGTCACTTTTAATTACCCAAAAATACCAAATTACTAAAATACCCTTTAAGTTACCGGTATGGCCTAAAAATACCCCGGGACCCAAATTATACCCCCGGCTAGTGTTTTCTGACTATCTCGACCCTTCCGGACGCGTTGGCGCACTCAAAATGACCATACGGATTATAGATTTTAAATTCACTTTTATTAACAAAATATTATACCGTGACGCGGCGGTCCCACGCATCTCAACAAAATTTCTAAAATGGCGTATATAAATCTCACAACAAATTTTATAATACCAAATACATATATAATCATATATGCACATAATCAAATACCAATTCGCATCACATTAGTATTATTAACCCGGATTAATTTTCAATTAATACGCATTTAATTAATTAATCCCCAAAAAATAAATATAGACAAAAGTACGGGGTATTACATTTGGTTTCTTCCTCTTTTTGTACTTACTAAATTTACATATCAATTCAAAATTGGGGTTAATTTTGTAAAACCCATTTAATCAACTTCTCACACTCTCTCACTTCTCACACAAACTTTTCATTCTCCCCTCACTGATTTTGATTTTTTCCCCAAACCCTCCCGCTTCCATTCAGCGCCAATAATGTCGCCATCCGCCTCTCAGTTTGAAACTATCAGGTAATCTCTCTCTCTCTCTCTCTCTCTCTCTCTCTCTCTCTCACTCTCTTACACTCACACGCACTCACGCGATGATGTTAGTGTTGTGTGTTATATCGCTTTCTTATTTGTCAACAAACCTATTTTTATGTCTTTATTTGTTAGTTTGATATGGATTTGATAGGTTTACTTTGGAAGAAACATTTTATATTAGGGTGTTTAGTTCATTTCTTATATAAATCTATAAATATTGTATGATTCCGAGGGATTTGTACTATTTTTGACGAATTTTTCATTTACAGATTTTCTCAGATCTAATTACTTTTTTGTAGATTTAAACAGGTATTTTATGACAAAAATATTTTTTTTAGATCTAATCTAGTGTGGGTACCCGAAATTAGAATGATGGGACTGGACAAGTAGCCCATTTGTGGCGGCCCAAAGTGCAGACCCTCCATGTCTTAACTGATTATTGAGAGTGCAGCAACAGCGGAAATATTACGACTTCTCAAATAAAAAACCAATTTCAATTAATCCCAAATTTTAGTTAAAACCCTAAGACATGCATCTAGATGATTTATCAAATAAAATATAGCATGCAGGATAAAAACAAACAATTTCAGGAAAAATCCCCGCAGGGCAAAACCTTTTATTTCACTATGAATATACAAGCCGCAACTTACAATTACATAGAGAAATCTGCAATGGATTAACGCGCAGCCAACCCACAAAGACACGCAGTCTTGAACTCAGCAAGAGAATACACGCAGCACCCTCCAAGGACTCGCAGCCCAAACAACGAAGAAAGAACCGCAGCTCTCCTCAATGACACGCAGTCATAAAACTTTGTAGAGACTCCCTCAGCAATGACACGCAGCCCTCGTTTGCAAAGATCTCTCCACAAAGATGAACAGTAGCAAAGCTTGTGTTCTAGGGTTCCAAAAGATTCACAAAAGTAATTGGGATTTTTGTTGTGAATCAAAAAGATGTTTGGCACATCAAAAAGGTGAAGACTTAGAGTATTTAGAACTCTGAAAATCGTGTTGAAAAGTCTTAAAAAATAACTCCCCGAAGTTGGATTTAAATAAGAAGTCTTTGAGCCTAAAAAATCTGCAGCGAATCTGGCAGTGATTATCCCCGTCGGATCGGTCCGGATTGAGGGCGGATCGGTCCGATTTGACCGGATCGGTTCTTTTATTAAGAGGCGGATCGGTCCGAATGAGGTCGGATCGGTTCGGCTATTTCTCCTCATCGGTTTGCCATCGGTCCGGGGTATACTGGCCTTCAGCAAAACGGATTGGTCCATTTGTGACCGGATCGGTCCGGTTGACCCAGAATAATAAATGCCTCATTTTGCTTGAAAAAACTTACGCCTTATTTTTATAAAAAACATTTTATAAAAATTTCCCAATACTAAATATGAACTTTAAGGAACGTAGAAACAAAATTTTACCAAGTTCATTCTCGCAGAGGCTATGATGTTGAAGACGCTTTGATATTCGGATCCGTTGATGTAGATGCAATCTTGAATTTCTTCAACGGTGTAACGGCGTATGACATACAAATTGATAATGGACAAAAATGTCCTTACAAATCTCCCCCTATGTCTATGCCGGTACATACATAAAAAATATCCGAATTATCAACTTATGACCTATACAAATCTACCCTCCCATGAACCCTAAAGATGGAAAGATAAAAAGGTATAAATCTTCATCGTTTGTTCTTCAATCTTCAACAATCATTAAATCTCAAAGCTTTTCTCATCAGGGTGTGCAACATATTGATCTTCAATCTTCATACCTACACACATGAGACAAAGCAAATACCACGTGACATATCGAGTTTGAAATGAGATAAACATAGATACCAATATATGATAAAATCATAAGCTATATCTCAAAAACTCCCCCAAAATTCAAACTCCCCCATAAAATGATAATTCTTTCTCCCCCTTTTTATGATGTCCCCAAATAGACAAATGAGAAGAATGAATCAAATAAGTGAAATCGGGGTGTCACGGTACACAAAATAAATACAAACTATTTTTGATTTTTCAAATTTTTCATACAAAGATAGGATACCAATTTGAACAAATATGATACAAAAATCACACCATGGATTTAGACTCAAACAACCAAGTCATGGAAATGGAATGAATGGGTGTGAACACATTCGATAGGTAAATCAACGCAATCAATCATATGTGCATGATGCATATGTGTACCCCTAACGAATGAACATCAAAAGTATCCTTAGGTGAAAAGATTGTTGAATTTAGATGACATCGTCTTATGCAAATCAACAAATCAAAGTCAAATGATTTTCACACCAATAACGTCCAAAACTATATAGCGCATTTTCAAGAATTTCAAGGACGTGCAAACCCGTTTTAATTCTCCAACCAAACTCCCTCATATAAATTTTCTTTTAGAGGTAATCTAAATTCTCAAACTTTGGAGAATTGGTGCAAAAACCTAAATGGCCCATATTTGGCATGAATTTCTTTTTATTGCCTTTCAATTTTTTCGGGCTCTTTGAACCTCTTTGGACCTCGGATAATAAAATTCCTCCATTTTTTAGGTCCAATTTAACGGTGGCTTAGTATTCGCAAAGGCTAAAGAACCTTTCGCAGCCCTTCCCCGTTTTCAAACAAAGCACACAAACTCACAAAACGGTTTTTATATGCACAATTTCCTTATCAAAATTATCGCGCTTGGTTCGTTTTAAGGACAGGATTGAAGTGAAAACACCCAACCAACATGTGATAAGACAAGCACAATAATCAAACAAATCCGTGCATGTGTGCAATAAAGGAAACATGAGTCAAACATGTAGGAAGTAACACTTAATTACATCTTAATGACTCCAAACATTATAAAGCACATGGATGAATTGACCTATTGTCTCAAAACACTATCAAATAGTTCACATGAAAATAATGGAATGATGTTGTGACTCGGTTATCCACAGTGTTCATCCATAAACGGTGTAAACTAAAAAATAAAAATCTTTTTGGATTTTTCAAAACTTTTATCAAAATAAAATCTTTTTGTATTTTTCAAAAAAAATCAAAAACAAGAATTTATACAAAAAGTACAAGTCATCACACTAGTAAAAATATATCATGAACCTACAACTAGTGTATGACAAACATGCAATCACAATCAATCAAAAGATTTCACATGGGGTGAATCACGTGCAAGCAAACGGGAATCGTGGACAAATAAACCATAAGCCTCTAAATCCGATTTTCTAACCCAAATTGATGTGTAACGAAGTGTGGGGGTTTTGGGAATCGAATTTATTCTTTCATTAACCTTCCTAGGTCTATTTAAAAGCTTGTAACAAAATCGCCTAAGATGACCTTGCCTACCGCAATGTGTGCAAGTGTAAATCGGGCGGTGTGTGTTACCTAAAGGTGGCCCTCTCCTCAATTTCCTAGGTGGCGCTTTCTGAATTTGCTTAGGTGGATCTCTCCTAATGATCCTAGGAGGCACTCTCACGATGTTCCTAGGGGGCTCTTTCCTAACACCCGTAGGTGTCTCTTTCTTAACAAACCTAGGAGGCTCTCTCACACGTGTGGGAATGGGTGCAACATATTTTTCAAGACCAATCCCACCCCTATCAGTTTTGATCTCGACTGTGCCTAAAATCTTATCAAGTTTTTCAGACCTAGACTCCAAATCAAATTTCACTTTACTTGAATCTTTCAATTTCACCTCAAGTTCACCTATCCTAGATTCAAGTACTCGTTTAGAATCCTCAAACTCTAAAAGCTCCTTTTTCATAGTCTCCATCAACCCTCTAAGACTATCTCTCTCACCCTCGACGTACTCAAGCTTCTCTTTCAAAATTTTCTCATGTGCCCTAAGTTCTTTAATTAAAAAATCATTATTTTTTATGGCACACTCTTTCAATTTCAAATTTTCTTTCTTTGTTTTCAAAGTTTCAGCATAAAGTTCATTGAAAGCAGTTTGCAAGTCATGCTCATCTACACTTTCCTCCTCACTTTCATCCACACTCCCATCACCTTCACTATCACTAATCACATGGATGGGAAACTCTCGCCTAGAAGCATAAAAAACTTCTTCTTCCGAATCACAATCACTAAGGGTAGAAACATGAGAAATCGGTTTATTCAATTTCTTCTTTAAATTTGTGGTACACTCATGTAACGTGTGACCAACACCCTCACAACAAGGACACCTCTCAGATTCGTTTTCAACAGAAGATTTAAAACAAGAGTTCGTGCGAATTTTCCAATTAATTTTTTCAAAAATTTGACATCGAAGATCATCAAAACCATCAAAAGCCATTTTTGCAAAAACAGGATCAAAGCACAATAACTTAGTGCAACAGGCTCTGATACCAATTTGAGAGTGCAGCAATAGCGGAAATATTGCGACTTCTCAAATAAAAAACCAATTTCAATTAATCCCAAATTTTAGTTAAAACCCTAAGACATGCATCTAGATGATTTATCAAATAAAATATAGCATGCAGGATAAAAACAAACAATTTCAGGAAAAATCCCCGCAGGGCAAAACCTTTTATTTCACTATGAATATACAAGCCGCAACTTACAATTACATAGAGAAATCTGCAATGGATTAACGCGCAGCCAACCCACAAAGACACGCAGTCTTGAACTCAACAAGAGAATACACGCAGCACCCTCCAAGGACTCGCAGCCCAAACAACGAAGAAAGAACCGCAACTCTCCTCAATGACACGCAGTCATAAAACTTTGTAGAGACTCCCTCAGCAATGACACGCAGCCCTCGTTTGCAAAGATCTCTCCACAAAGATGAACAGTAGCAAAGCTTGTGTTCTAGGGTTCCAAAAGATTCACAAAAGTAATTGGGATTTTTGTTGTGAATCAAAAAGATGTTTGGCACATCAAAAAGGTGAAGACTTAGAGTATTTAGAACTCTGAAAATCGTGTTGAAAAGTCTTAAAAAATAACTCCCCGAAGTTGGATTTAAATAAGAAGTCTTTGAGCCTAAAAAATCTGCAGCGAATCTGGCAGTGATTATCCCCGTCGGATCGGTCCGGATTGAGGGCGGATCGGTCCGATTTGACCGGATCGGTTCTTTTATTAAGAGGCGGATCGGTCCGAATGAGGTCGGATCGGTTCGGCTATTTCTCCTCATCGGTTTGCCATCGGTCCGGGGTATACTGGCCTTCAGCAAAACGGATCGGTCCATTTGTGACCGGATCGGTCCGGTTGACCCAGAATAATAAATGCCTCATTTTGCTTGAAAAAACTTACGCCTTATTTTTATAAAAAACATTTTATAAAAATTTCCCAATACTAAATATGAACTTTAAGGAACGTAGAAACAAAATTTTACCAAGTTCATTCTCGCAGAGGCTATGATGTTGAAGACGCTTTGATATTCGGATCCGTTGATGTAGATGCAATCTTGAATTTCTTCAACGGTGTAACGGCGTATGACATACAAATTGATAATGGACAAAAATGTCCTTACAATTATGATTTAGTCTCTTCCCATGTTCCCATTAAGAGAGGATCTAGGAAGAGATGGAAAACATGGGGAAGTCCAATACCCCCACTCACTGAAATGCACATGTATATAACAAAACCTAGGTCCGGGGCAAAGGACACATTGTATTCTCTGTACTCACTCTCTGGAGAACATAGAAGTAATACTGACTGCACCAGCGTGGACGTAGGCATCTTTGCTGAACCGCGTACATCCTTTGTTGTGTGATTGCCATTTTGGATTCCTTATTCTTACTTGGTGATTGCTTTTCTCTTTTCTCTTTGTGTTGCATAATAATTGTTACCACAATTGGCACCTTCTGTGGGAAATGTTTATCTTCCCTGAGAAAGCCCACTCCAAAAAAGGAGTTCGAAATGTCTGTTCACAGTAGTAATGCTCCCTAGGCAGAGGATATTCAAGACCCCCTGCTCCTCGTAGGATTAGGTCTGAAGTTCGGCGTTCAGATCACATGGCTCGCCCAGAAAGGCCAGCCTCGAAAGAAAGCCAAGGACCCGCGAGATCCACACAGATATCCAGGCTGATTGATGCATACAAAGCGAGGCTCCAAGAGCAGAGGGAGTCTTCTCACAGGCACGAGGCTGAGAACGCTCGCCTCAAAAGAAGATTAGAAAGAATGGAGAGAGAGATCCATTGTAGTACCAAGAAACGTCCGTACCAAACTCCTAGCCCTCAGGTGAGTAAGTCTCGCAGCGGAGGAAGGAGCCCCAGGCGCAGATCCTAGATAGCCGAGGGAAATGAGTCAGAGGACGACCTGCTCGAGTAACTGCGACTAGCTCGCAGCCACCGAAGCCCGGATCGCAGCAACGAGAACATATTAAATCTGGTCTGAAAGGAGATGGACCAACATCCTGCCCATCATGGTACCAGATTAACCCTAGAACTCGCTAGGCGAGCTCTCAAAACTCAGATGAACTCACCTTTCTCGAGCGAAATTGAGGAAGAAGAAGCCCCCAAGAAGTTTTCCATTCCAAGGTTCAAATTTTATGACGGTAAGACTGATCCCATTGATCACGTCAGGCAGTACCAATAGGCCCTGACCCTCTGGAACCACCGAGATACGCTAATGTGCTAAATTTTTCCCTCGAGCCTGCATGACGTAGCGCATAAATGGTTCGAAAGGCTCCCCCACCGGTCCATTAGAAGTTTCAAATCCCTGGACAAGCTCTTCACATCCCGATTCATTACTAGTAGCTCCCATCCCAAAAGGATGGATGCCATGCTGACAATGAAAAAGACACCCCAAGAGACCCTTCGAGACCACGCAAGGAGGTACTGGGAGTTATTCAAAGAGGTCAAGGATTGCTCGGAGCAAGTGGCAGTGGCATCTTTCAAAATTGGGCTACCCAGCTCTTCCCTCCTGTACCAGTCCTTAACGAAGAAGGAAGCCATAACCATCGACGACCTATTGGCATGCATCAAGAAGTATGCCAAGGTGGAATATGTCACCCACCTCATTACAGGGGAAAATGGTCGAGCTAAGCTCACCGCCAAGGGCAGTGACAAAACCGATAACCAGAAGAAAGGAGGAAAGAACGGGGGCAAAAACGGCTCCAAGAACGTAGGCAACAATGATGTGTCAAAAGCATTTCAGGAGGTCAACAAAAATTCTCACAAAAATCAAAGACGAGCCATTTGTTAAGTGGCCCAGGAAGATGGGAGGATATCATTTAAAAAGAAACAACGCGCTGAGATGCGCCTTTCACAAAGAAGGAGGACATAAGACTGAGCATCACAAGGCTCTTAAGTCCCACCTCAAAGAGCTGGCCCAATCAGGGCATCTGAATGAATTCGTGGACAAAAGGGGAGAGAAGGTTGCTGCCCATAAAGAAGCTAGGCCTGATAACATGCTCGAAGATGATGCCGGCCACAAATTCACCATAATCCATGGGGCATCTGACGCAAAATAGATCCAGGGGAATTCAGCCCGAATGGAGGTGAAAAAGCTTATGACAGTAATGCAAGCTTTTCAGATCGATCCAACAAAAACACAGTCAGGAAAACGTAGGTGAGCAGATAACGTCGACTATAATAATCATATCATATTTACGAATGAAGATCTGATAGGAGTAAGAACCCCACATCATGATGTTTTAATCATTACTCTCAAGATAGCGAACTACGACGTTGACAAATTTCTCGTCGACCAAGGGAGCTCATCCGAGGTGATGTACCTTGACCTGTTCAGGAAATTGAAATTAAGCATTGTCAACCTGAAGGAAGCTACTGCCCCTTTAGTTGGCTTCGCTTGAAAAATAACTATGCCGTTGGGAAAGATCGTGCTGCCAGTAAGGGCAGGGAATGTTTCTAAAATGATCAAATTTCTGGTAGTCGATATTGACTCGCCATACCAGGCTATCCTCGACCGAGGATGGCTACATGAAATGAAGGAAATTTTTTTGACCTACCACCAGAAGCTCATGTACGTAACTGAGCGAGGAGTAATGGAGATCCGTGGCGATTAAGCGATGGCAAGAAGATGCTTCATAGCGGCCATTCGCCCTAAACCAGAGAAGAAGGCCGATAAGTTCACTGAAAGAGTTAAAGAACAAGAAGGTCTGGTACCATTGAAATAGAAATTAAAGTACGTAAGGCCTGGAATAGAGGAGACCAGGCTCTTCCCCTCCGAATGGGTGGTCGAGGACCTGGAGGAAGTCGCAGCTGGGGATAGCGACGATAGCAGGGTTTTCTTGATTGGAGCTTCTCTCACAGATAAAGAGAAGAAGGAACTGACGGCCTTGCTAAGGAACAATAGAGACGTCATCGCATGGGAACCATATGAACTACCTGGAATTGATCCTAGTATGGTTTGTCATCAGCTGCACGTCGATCCCACCTTCAAACTAATCGCGCAGAAGGCACGACAAACTGCACCCGAGAAGGCAAAAGCCATGGAAAAAGAAGTTGAGGACCTGCTGGATGCAAGAGCCATACGGGAAGTACAATTCCCCAAGTGGTTATCCAACCCAGTAGTAGTTCCAAAACACAATGGGAAGTGGAGAGTTTGCATCGACTTCACTGACCTCAATAGGGCATGCCCTAAAGATAATTAAATATCAAAAGAAGAATCTAGATATAGAATTTCTTAAGGTTGGCTGAATTCCACGCCCGGGGTATCTCTCTACCTTCCATTGTTTCCAAGTGATAGGCTCCTTACAGGTCGTCTCTAGTTAACATGAATGGTCCTTCCCAGTTTTACCCCAGCTTGCCGTCTGATGGTTTTACTGCGCTACCCAGGACTTTCCTTAGGACATAGTCCCCAACTTGGAATGCCTTTAGGTTGACCCTTTTGTTATAATGCCTTGCGAGTTGTTGTTGATAGCTCGCTAGTTTTACTAGGGATAGATCTTGGCGCTCATCGACTAGGTCGAGCTCAACGAGTAATGCTGCATCGTTATGGCCCTGGTCGTTAAGGATGGACCTCGTTGTTGGTAAACCTACTTCTAATGGGATGACTTCTTCCATTCCATATGTCAGCGAGAATGGAGTTTCCCCCATTGCTCGATGTGGAGTGGTTCGGTAGGCCCATAGAATATGTGGTAATTCATCTACCCATGCGCCTTTGGCTTTCTCTAATCGTTTCTTTAATCCATCGATCACTGTCTTGTTGGAAGCCTCGGCTTGGACATTGCTCCGAGGATAGGCCACCGAGCTAAAATGGTGTCTGATTCCATGCTCGTCGCAGAAACTCTGAAAGGATATGCTCTCGAACTGCGTTCCATAATCAGTGATGATGGTTCTTGGGATGCCAAAGCGGGTGATTTATTTCTCCATATGAACCTTATCATATCTGCATCTCGAATGTTCGCTAGAGGTTCCGCCTCGATCCATTTGGTGAAGTAGTCAGTTGTGACCAACAGATATTTACGATTGCCAGTGGCGGTAAGAAGTGGTCCTACGATGTCCATTCCCCATCAGCGAATGGCCATGGGCTTGACGGTGATTTTAGTTCGCTAGCAGGTTGGTGGACCATAGGAGCGTGAAATTAGCATTTCAGGAACTTGCGAACATACATCGCAAAGTCCCTTTGTATATAGGGCCACCAATAACCTTCCTTCATTGCTCAAAAAGCTAGAGACCTTCCTCCGATATGGCTTCCACAGATTCCTTCGTGAAGCTCCTGTAGTTTTTGCTCGACATTCCTTGGGTGAACGCATTGAAGGTAGGGACCGGAAAAGGACCTCTTATATAGGTTGCCCTTTGGAGATAAGTAAAAACGAGCAGCTTTGACTCTTATCTGGTGGACGGTCTTCTTGTCGCTTGGGAGCGTGCCATCCTTCAAATAGCTCCTTAAAGAGTCCATCCAGTTGGGACTTGATCCTACCAGGTGTACCTGTTCTACACCCGACGGCTTGCAGTTACGGTTAATGCTCGGATGAGCGATGAAATCGATAGGGATTGTTCTTTTTAAGTCAGAATCGACTACTGAACTCAGGGCTGCTGGGGCATCGGCATGGCTGTTCTGCCCTCTGGGAAACTAATGGACATCGATCTCTTCGAAGCTCGCCATTAGTTTTTTCACTAAGGCGAGGTAAGCTTCCATTCTTTAATATTTTGCATTGTAATCTCGACTTATCTGATTGGAGACTAATTGAGAATCGCCGAATACCTGTAAATGCTTTGCTCCCAAGGTACGCGCCTTCCGGAGGCCAGCTATTAAGGCTTCATATTCTGTTTCGTTGTTGGAGGCTGCAAATCCAAGCATGATCCCTTGTTCAAGGATTGTATCCTTTGAAGTAATGAGGACAATGCCTACTCCTGCCCCCTTTGAGTTGGAGGCTCCATCAACGAACAATTTCCAGGTTTCCTCCGTTGCGTCGTTCCCCTTGTGGTTTGCTGGTTGAGGTCGGTTGGAAGGTTGTTCACCTGTGAATTCAACTATGAAATCAGCAAGGATCTGCCCCTTGATGGCATTTCTTGATTGAAATTGGATATCAAATCGTCCGAGCTCGACTGACCATTTAGACAGTCTGCCCGACAGATCCACCTTTCTCAGGATTGCTTTAAGGGGGGGCGATGTAAGGACGATGATAGTGTGGGCTTCGAAATAGTGCTTCAGCTTCCTCGAAGCCACCACTAGTGCAAGGGAGAGCTTCTCCAGTGGTAGGTACCTCTTCTCGGCATCTAGTAGGGTCTTGCTTGCGTAATAAACGGGGTGATGGATTCCTGCAACTTCGCTCATTAATGCAGAACTGACGGCGTGGTTGGAGACGGAGAGGTACAAGTACAAGGGATTTGTTTCTTGTGGTATGACAAGCAGAGGTGGGTAACTGAGGTAAGCCTTGAGCTCGTCCAATTCCTGTGAGCAATCTTGGTTCCACTCTACCGGTTTATTTCCCTTTAGAAGCTGGAAGAAAGGCTTGCACTTCTCGGAGGACTTAAAGATAAAGCAGTTTAAAGTAGCGAGCATACCGGTGAGCTTCTGTACGTCCCAAATTATTTGAGGAGGTTGTACCCTATTTATTGCATCGATCTGATCTGGGTTAGCCTCGATGCCTCTCTTACTGACCAAGTACCCAAGAAATTTTCCTGACTGGACACCGAAAGAACATTTGCTCGCGTTAAGCGTTATTCGGTACTTCCTGAGGATTTCAAAGGTGCTTGATAGGTCTCAGTGGTGGTCTTATTTCTTCTTAATTTTAACGAGCATGTCATCGATGTATACCTCCATGGTGTCTCCCATCTGGTCCTTGAACATCTTAGTGACCAGTCGCTGGTAGGTTGCCCCTGCATTTTTGAGCCCGAAGGGCATGACCTTGTAGCAGTATAACCTAACTGTGGTGATGAATGTTGTTTTGTCTTGGTTGGGGGGATATAGAAGGATATGATGATACCCTAAGTATGCGTCCAGAAAACTCATTCTCTCATGAGTTGTGGTGGCGTCTACTAGTTGATCAATTTTTGGGAGGGGGAAATTGTCTTTAGGGCACGCCCTATTGAGGTCAGTGAAGTCGATGCAAACTCTCCACTTCCCGTTGTGTTTTGGAACTACTACTGGGTTGGATAACCACTTGGGGAATTGTACTTCCCGTATGGATCCTGCATCCAGGAGTTTTTCAACTTCTTTTTTCACGGCTTTTGCCTTCTCGGGTGCAGTTCGTCGTGCCTTCTACGCGATTGGTTTGAAGGTGGGATCGACGTGCAGCTGATGACAAACCATACTAGGATCTATTCCAGGCATCTCGTATGGTTCCCATGCAAAGACGTCTCTATTGTTCCTTAGCAAGGCCGTCAGTTCCTTCTTCTTTTGATCTGTGAGAGAAGGTCCAATCAAGAAAACCCTGCTATCGTCGCTATCCCCAGATGATGGTTCTAGATTCTTCTTTTGATCTTTAATTATGAAATTGAAAGTTCATTTCCTTAGCATTAATGAAAAATTGTTTGGCTGTTGCATTCTACAAAGTATCAGTTAACTAATTTGCATTTTTGCGAGGTATCGATGTACAAACTTTATAACCCACACACACTTTCCAAGTAACAAGCACACTATAGTAGGGAAATGACCCTCCTCAGGTCTTTCATCATGAAAATATGAAAGACCTCATAAGCATTGCCCTTGGCAATATATAAAGCCCTACAGGAGATCCTTAGGCAATATGACCAAGTCACAATTGATCACCAAACAATGTTTGGTTGAGTAAAATCCTGATCGGATAGGGCATCCAACACCAGGTGTGTCCTTGCTAATTTCCATACTTAGCCTAAGGGAGTGTGACAACATAACCTAAAAGGTAAAGTGAGGCAGAATGATATCTCATTGGCATACTGGACTGGAAGGACACTTACTTGATAATGCGAACATACAAATCTAGTCAGCCAAGATAGGCTCAAGATTTTTGAACAAAAATGTGAAAAATATAAGACACTTGTTTAGTCGGCAAATTTGCCCAAAGCATAAATTTTATATTAATTCATCACATTTACAACAAATACAATACATGTTTAGTCGGCGAGCTCGCCCAAAACATCGAGATTACATCACTTCAATACAAAATATATGGAGCTACTACTGGCAAAATCTTAGTGAGGGTGAGGCCTCCGAACAAGATAATCAGCCACTTGAGCTCTTCGACCATCGTCGGGAAAGGGAACCAACTCTTCCTCAACTTCGTTAGCATCCGACTCCAATAGCTGTCAAGGGATGGTGTCAATGGGTATCCAATGATCATCTCTCCGGAAGGGGTTAGGCATCCAAGTAGAAGGAGATATTTCAAGGCGATACCAGAGCATCGAGTTCCTTGGAACCTGCATCTCCCTCAAGGCGCTCAACCACCCCCTGATGAAGGCGAGCTCCTCAAACTCTGCCAGCCTCGTTGGAGCGTCTAACCAACCCTGGTCTTAACCATCAGCCCATACTCGCCGAGGTCCTTTTATAAATAGGCGTCGCAGCTGAGTAACATCCCTTTGAAGCCCGGAAGCAATCACGTACGCTCATCGGACATCATCGTGAAGATCTTCCATTTCCCTAGCTGAACCCCCGGGGTTCCTGCCAGCTCACGGAATGGTTGGAGTCGTAGGACCTTGTAGCACAGGAGGAACATCGTCATGACCAGTTCTAGCTCGCGATGAAGAGGAACCTCATAAAACTGCAGGAGCATTGCTCGGCGCATGTTCCCTAAGTCGCTACACCTCTCTCCTCAAAGCTTTGTTCTCCTGCTGAAGAACCTACCCAACCTCGTTAATCTCTAAAGCATCTAGGATCCTCTCCCTCAACGTATTCACTTCCTCTTGGACTGAAGCACCAACTTCTTCCATCTTTTGAAACCTGTCCTTCAACTTGGTCACAAGATCAGACTGATCTTTATACTTCTGATTCCTTAACCTAAGAGATTTACAAAGCCTAACAAAGGCTTGGTAAACCTAAGGGCTTATATTGGGACCAAGGGTCCTGCCCAATTAAGATGTGGTAGGAATATACTCTTCTACATCAATCGACTATAGGAAATAAAAGAGCAATGAAGAACAAAATCATTCAGTATACTAAGGGAGTGAAATACCTTCTCATTTCATTAAAATGAAGAAAGTCAGAATACATCGAAGAATCAAAAGAAAAAATTACAAGCAAAGATACAAGGTAGTCCTAGAAGTAAAAATTAACTAGCAATATCAGGTTGCCCAGAAGTCGATGGTTGCTTCCCTTTATCAGCACCAGCAGGAGCACCCCCCTCAGCAGGGACAACCTCTGTCGCTTAAGCAGGGAGGACCTCGACAGGCAACATCGGGGAGACAGGCTCAATGCCTTCGATGGCCAGGGAAGGGGCCTCTTCATCCACAGTCGGCTTTGGGCCCAAGTCATGCTCGTCGAACAGAGGAGAGTCAGCATCAACACCAGTAGCTAAGAGGGCCCTGTTCCAACCCTTCTTGAAGTTTATAAGGCTGATTTAGCCTATCTGAAACTCGGCGTCTTCATACGCAACAGTCCACCCGGAGTTGTATGAATCCTCCTTGATGGTGGCTGCCTGGGACTCTTTCTCCTTTAACTGCTCGGTCAGAACCTTGTTCTCATCTATAATGGACAGCTTGCTTGAGCAAACCAGATCATAGGCCTGCCTCAGCTCATTCATCTTATTAACCGCCGCATCCCTCTCTTGATTAGAATTAATGAGGTCCAGGTCAGACGAAACTTGAGCGGCGTCAGCATTCTTTAGATCAGCCTCGAGTTGAGTACCCCTCACTTCCAAAGCAGCTTTCTACTGCTCCAGCTCGCCATTCCTTCTCACCATCTCGTCACGAGAGTGATAGAGCACGACGAAGTCAGTCAAAAACTGATATAATTAAAGAAGAGATCACGAAGGAGAAACAGCTAAAACTTGTTAAAGCATTAGAAAATGGAAAATATCTTACCAGGGATAGCCTCTGGCTAGCTTGTAGAGCCAATTGATCAGACCCCAGCGCCCTCTGGCGATCTGCTGGAAGAACTGCCCTCTCGAGCAGCTCAGGAGCCAGTTGAGGGGAAAGGGCAACTGGGGCTCCCTCGGGCAAAGCAGACACCGGGACTAAGGCTTGCCCAACCTTCATCCTTGACTCCATCTTTCTCCTCTCTTCCTCTTTCTCCTTCTCCATTCTCCTCCTCTCCTCTTCTCCTCCATCTTCTTTCTTTCCTCTTCCTTTTTTCTCTCCCACTCTCTCATCTGCTCTTCCTGTTTCCTCTTCCTCTCTTGCTCTTGAGTAGAAGACCGAGAGCCAGTAGCTACAGCCCCAGTACTGGACTTCTGCTTCTTTAACCTCTGAGTGAGGAGCACTTGATCGTCATCATCATCATCATCCCGAATCAGGTTTTTCCTTGGAGGAACCATCTCCTCGCTTTAAATTCTGGATGTGCTCGAAGATTCTCGAGCTTCAGAAACTTCCTTTGAATCAGAAGAGTTACTACCGGAGCTCCCTTCACCAAAGTTGCCTTCAACTCCACCTGCGATATCACTCTCAGAACTGCTCTCCTCCTCGTCCAACTGAATAGGATCAGCAGTAATCTCTTCAGAGGTATCAAACTCAGGGATACTATCTATCGGCCTCGCTATAAAACTAGAACCAACGTTTTTGTACCAAGAAGGAAAGCAGCAGACCGGGGGTGCTCACCATCGGCTAAAGGCTCCCTGATATTCCAGGCCTTAATCAACTCAGAAAAGCGATCCTCGCTGAGAGCAGGTTCCATGTTCTTCGACCTCGCTGAAGAAAAAATAGGAAAGTTCAGAACGATCACGAATCAGTAAAAGAAATTGAAGGAACAAGATCAAAGTCTACCTATGTATTCTTCCCCAAAAAAGGGAACAGAGAACCTATCAGACCTCGACCCCTGAAACTGGGGAGAAAACTACTAATTTCTAGCAAGAAAGCCCTCTTGCCAATAGTCCTTATGGGAATCAAGTAGGTTTACTACCAATACCCTATCAGGACTCCTGGATTTGAGATAGAGAACACCAGAACTAGTTCGAGAAAAAGAATAGCAAAAGCAGACCTCGGCGAGTCCTAATTTGGTACCATATAACTGATTTATTCTATGGACACCATTAATTATCTTGCACACATTGGGTGAACACAGTGCAAGAACAATATTAAAATAACCAAAGAAGTGCAAGAACAGATTGTTGGGAGGAAAAGTAAGTCCCCCTTGGGAAAGCATCAAAAAATGGATCCAATGGGCACCCTCTATTTCTCTAACATTTCTAAGGGGAGGAACACACTCAATCTCTACCCACTCTGGGATGTTATAAAACTTCCTAAACTCAGACACTGACCTATTACCAATCTTTGCCATTGGGAAACCCTAGAAAACTACAAATTCAAAGGGAAAATACAAAGAGAATGCACAAGAGACTTACAAGATGAAAATTCGACTCGAACGATGAAGAATCACGAGCCCAAACAGCAAGGAAGCGATAAGAATGGGGACTGAGAGAAGAGAGTGTGAATCGCTAGAGCTCACAGGAAATGGAAGAATGCTGAGAAGGTTGAAACGGCGGTCGAAAAGTGGCTGCTCTAGAAAATCTTTAAGTGTTGCTAATCATACTGCACAGGCCACGAAGTAGGTGCCACCAGAATCAATCCTCAAACTTTGGGAAGATTTGCACGATGTACAAAGGAGCCATTATGAGAAATCATTTAAATTTATTTGGCCCAAGAATGTCCCAACAAACTTAGGGGCAATTATGGGTACCCGAAATTAGAATGATGGGCCTGGACAAGTAGCCCATTTGTGGCAACCCAAAGTCTAGACCCTCCATGTCTTAACCGATTATGATTTAGTCTGTTCCCATGTTCCCATTAAGAGAGGTTCTAGGAAGAGATGGAAAACGTGGGGAAGTCCAATACCCCAACTCACTAAAATGAACATGTATATAATAAACCCTAGGTCCGGGGCAAAGGACACATTGTATTCTCTGTAATCACTCTCCGGAGAACATAGAAGTAATACTGACTGCACCACCGTGGACGTAGGCATCTTTGCTGAACCACGTACATCCTTTGTTGTGTGATTGCCATTTTGCATTCGTTATTCTTACTTGGTGATTGCTTTTCTCTTATCTATTTGTGTTGCATAATATTTGTCACCACATCTAGTATACAAACTCTCTTTCTCTCTCTCCCTCCCTCATATGAACTTTGTGGTTTTTCAGTTCAAAATAACATTTTGAAGATCTAATTTTTATTTGTGCTTTGGTGTTTATGTTTTCTTTCTAGATTAAAACTTAATCAGGTGTACATTCTCTCTTTAATTGGAACTTTGTGTATTTCATTAATATATTATTTGTGTATGACAACTGTTGGCCTACATTTTTTGTATTTATGCGTTTTTCCATCTTTATAATGTAAATACTTATGGTTCCATGTATAAATCCGTACCTATTGACAAATTCGATTTAGACAGACATTAGTGTGCTTCGGTCTGTTAGACAACTTTGATTATTTCAGTAAGTATTATTGATTTTTTTTGTTCTAGATTTCAAAGCGAGGCTTTTTGATTGAGTTTTTTTTTATGGCTGATGTCTCTATCTTGAGTCTTAACGAGATAGTTTATACTTGGTTACCTTGAAACCATGTTAGACTTTTTAATACTACTGTTGTGATTATATTACATCTTCGGTTCAAACTCAAGTCTTGTTGACAGTTTTCTTCATAATAGCATTGTTCAAGACATCACTTTTTCTAATTCATTAGATCTTTTGTGTTAGTTGTAGCTTATTCTATTAACATTCTTAAAGATAAAACATATCAGTTTTGATTTCAAACATGAGCCTCACATATACACTTTTTTAATTTTAGTATATTAATTTCATGTCTCACACATTCATTTTTGTTTACTTTGTATAGGTCATACTACAGTCAAAGACGATTCAAGAGTTGTCGAAAACCTCTCAAGCTTTGTCTACATTACAAGAGGAAGCATGTGAGCTCCACAAATTATCAAAATCTCTCAAAAATGAAAATGTAATTTATTTGTAAGAAATTATTTTTTATATGATTATTATTTTGTGTAGTTATTGAAGATATGAGATTCTAAGCCCTTATGATGGCCATTTGGTTTTACAGATTTCACATATTCCGATGAAAACTCTTAATTTCATCACTATTCTACCCCCTTCCCCCAGTAGAATTGTATCCCTTCTTAGAAAGACCATAGTTCCTCAGATGTTCAGTTTTATCATATTTAAGTCGATTCAGGCATTTTGTTTCTGGAATTTGTCATCTATGTGAAGTAGATGTTTTATGCGTGGAGTCAGAATATCCTTATTTCAACTTATTTTCTTATTTTCTAACTCTTATTTCAACTTTCAAGCAAAGAATATGATGAACCACAATTCCTAAAACAAAGTTCATTATTGGCATATATACAATCTCCTTTTTTCAACTTATTTTCTTATTTGCTAACTCTTATTTCAACTTGCAAGCTAGGAATATGATGAACCATAATTCCTAAAAGAAAGTTCATTATTGACGTATATACTTCAAATTATGACACAGTATTACGCATTAGTTCTTAATGACATCCCATTGTTAGTCAAATGTTTACCTTTTTCCTCAACTTATGTTTTAATTTTATATACCTTGCATATGCTTCTACATAATGAACTAAAGACCAATTGGGACACAGAGAAGTCAGTGCTAGAAGGATCAAAGATTGAAGAAGAAAAGACGTATAATGATATTAACGAACATGTAATCTTCTCATTTAAATTTAGTTGTTTGGCCTTCTAATAGTTACTACTGTCAGTTTATATGATTCGTATGTTCACTAGATTCCTCACTCGATTAGTGCCATCATTTTTAATTAGATTTTAGGCCTAAAATGAATTTGTATATCTCCTAGCTTCAACGAGATTAAGTGATAAAGAAAAGAGGACATTTACATGTAATGGAATTGTTTTTTTTAATGTAGATAATTTAAGTGACAAAGAAAAGAGTTTCACTATCATCTTTGAAGAACACTGGTACAAATCTTGCAAGAACTATTTGTTCACAGGATAGAAAACATGTTTCCTTGGTCACTGATCTCAGGTTACCGATAAAATAAACTCGAGACCTTAGAACATTCATTCCAAATTAACAGTTGTAAAAGTAAAATGATTTCTAAGAGAACATTGAAATTGTAGAAGTTTTCTCGAGGTTCCTCTTCAATTACCAATTCAAAAGTTCCCTGTATAATACATGTCATAACTTAATTACGATCAATGAATGTATCAATAAATAAAAGTTGTTGATATGCGTGGTTAGGAACCATATGAATATTTACACCCCTGGTTTAGGGCCTGTTGTATTCTGAAAAAATTGTGCAGTGTTTTTGCAAAGTCGGTCCATTATATTATCACATGCAAAACAAGCGAGAAACACGGGAAGCGAGTAAAAATGGAGACCCAACTAGAGAAGTAAGACCAAGAGACCTCATTATCCTGAACCGACGAACCTTCCTCGCTGATTTTGGAGGAAATGTAACCACATCAAGATGATCTTTTGGCTTTCTTCCCTACTTGCCTATTTTTGAATAATCACTTTATGTTATGATTGAACTTGAAGAATTACACTCATCATTTAATTGGTTTTATTGATTCGAGAAATCAGGTCTATAAGAGAAAACAAAGAGTTATTTGTATGGACTTTGGCATTCCTTCTGGTGTAATGCTTCTTTTAAAGCATCTTGAAACTCTGCCATAAGGTTATAACTTCTTTCTTCATAACAATATTCAAACACTGAAAAATCTCTAGCTGGATCAACCCGAGAACTCTCATGATTCCCATAGTATTGTAGTAAAACAGATCCATCAAGGCCTAAAACACTAGAATTTACTGAAGTAGATATTTTCCCCATGATTTCAAAAGGCCACCAAAGTTCGCGAGCTGTTTTCGCCCATACTACACTTCCCAGAGTTATGCACACATCACTGCTCTCTCTAATTTGTTATTTATCAGGGGTAAACTCTAAGGTGATGGCAATATAGAATCTTTGTTTTTCAAAGTTTTTGTTACTCAAATGTTCAAAATAATAACTTTGGGCAACTTAGTACATTGCAAATAATGTTTTCTTTTATTGACGTAATGATAGAAAACTTAGTCTAGCCTTTGAGCATTCTAAACAAAATTTGCAGGCATGACTTTTTATGGAATATTTCAATTATCTTTGAGCCACCTATTAGTTTCTTCAACTACACATTTGAATGCTTCAAGTTCATTTTTATTTAGTACATTTTTAATTTAACAAACTACGTTTTATTAGTATTAAGATCTATGATATACGCCCATCTTATGTGTACTACCATATTCCTTAAACTTTTAAGTTCAATTAACCGATGAAATGAAGGTGGGATTTAGTTAATTAATAGTTGTTGTAAAAATTCATGTCATTATGTACTATGTTAGAAGTATTCAAAGTCATATTTTAGATTATCGATACAAAATCCATATACACATAAGAATGTTTTCTAAATATACATAAAGTTTATATTGTCATTAATGAAGCAGGACATGATGGTATTCTTCTTCAGTGCCACAACGACTGACACTTTTTGAGGAGTCTGAACGTGACGTTCATAACCTTGATTCCCAAGATTGGGGGTTCAATTAATGTTCAGAATAATAAGTTATTCTTGACAAAGTATTATTTTCTAGACTTAGTAGCGATATACATCCTCTCATTCCCTAATATCAAAATTCTTTAATGTCTGGAAGATAAATTCTTGATGTTGTCCTATAGCATCATGTCTTACTTTGAGTAACTTGGCCATTATTTTTATCCTTTTTCATCTCATATTGCCTATTTGATGGTGGAATTAATATAGATTTTGATTTATGTTCTCTCTTATATACAGTAAAGAAATGAACCAATTTTTTACGTGTATGGCATTAGTATAGTGGCATGAGCATAGTGGGAACGGAGTTACGATCATGCTGGTGGATGAAGAAGTCAGGCAGGTGTACTATGTTTTTGCATTTTGTTTATATAAATTTATTAGATTCTGATTTTGATTTACGATCATATAGATTTTGATTTAATGTATGTTCATATGGTGGTTAGTCCGAGAACTAAATCTTGGATAAGAAATTTTGGATACTACTTAATAATGAATAGTGGAGTGTTATATATCACAAAATTGCTAGCCTATCCTCAATAATAGCCCCGTATAGGTGACATATGCTTGCATTTTTAATGGCATTTTTTCATTTCTCTCAATTTGCAGATCCATTCTCTGTGGCACCTCAAAAGGACTTGGATCGATTGTGAAAAAAATGAGTTATCAGTATAAAAGGTGGCAGCCGAGGGGGTAAGAACATTTCATGGTTTTTGCTCACATATTAATTACCTCTATGTCGTTTAATTTCATTTACATTTTGAAAATGTGAGTAGGCTTGGTATAAGATCCATCAAGATCCCACTGTAGAAGAATTGAACAATCTACTACTATTTTAGAGCTTATATTTCAATTGACCGTATATCCGTCTTACATTTCAACTGACCTTATATTTAAATTTGTTACAGATACAAATTGAAGAGTAAGGAATATTGATCAAATGGGTCCTCAAAACAGTCCTCGGTATCAGGTTCAACATTTCTAATCTTGATATCGATAAAAATGGAAGTCCACCTCTCGTAAAAGAAGGTCCATTCCACTCTTATTGTCATATATATATAAATATGTATGCTTTTATACAGCATGTGGTAGTTTGATTATATAAATTTTATTTCTTTAATTTGGATGCATAATATATAATCAATTCTAATAGAGTGACATTTCACAATCATTTTTAAATTGTAGGGAGTCTTCTTATGTTATTTGGTCTTAAAGTGAACGCAGATGGAAGATGGAATGTGACAAACCGACAGGGATATTTTGGTGGTCTAGCAAGGATTGAACAAGGAAGATGGATAGTTAAGTTTTACAGGAAGATAAAAGGAAATGGTTGCAGCTTGAAGGCAGAGTTGGAGGGGATCTTTCATGGATTGAATTTGATCAAAGAAAGAGGGTTGACAAATGCTCAAATTAAGACAAATTCCTAAATAAATGCATTGCTCATGCATAAAGCAGAGGTGACTAAACACCCATATGAAAACATGATTGAAGATTGTGTGGATTTAGCAAGGTTGACCAAAGTAAAAGTATCACATTCCTTAAGAGAGCAACAAATGCACCGGCTGGCTATCCCGTGAAGGAGCCAAATAATGATTAGATTTTGTCAAAATGGAGACCCCCCATGCTGGTGTTATGGAGCTGCTATCAGATGATATGATGGGAAAGGCCATCCCAAGGGGTGGTTCTTAGTTTGTTGTTTCTTTTCCCAAATCACCATTGTTCAGATATTGGAAGTCTCTTTCAACATATTATTATTTGCACTGCTTATTTCCTATATTTATTTCCAAGGTTTTAATCGATTAGGCTATTTATTTAAACACCACAGCCTTCATGGCCCCGACCAGACACATTCTTCACCAAGAGGTCCTAATAAACGCAATGGTTAGGGTAAAAGGTCAAAAAACAATTTAAATCACGAGAGATTTTTCTGATGGATAACAAATTTTATTTGAAAGTCGGCATTAAGTACATTGGTGAGATGAATGGTGTATGTGATACCAGTGGTACCAATGCAGTTGGGTAAAATCATATTTGATGAGGCATTGGGTGGAGATGAGTGCTGTAAAATATGGTCAGGGTATGTTAATTTTTGCTCCACTATTAGTTGTCCAAGAAGAACCAACTTTAGACATTAGGCTCTGTGTACCTTAAAAGGTATGTTTTATCCTTTGTAGGTGTTCTTTTGGGTGTGCAGTACCATTATTAATGTTATTTTTGTCATTTATTTTAATTTTTAAAGTGTATTTTTTTTCCATATTTTTGTTCACTGGTGCTCTTTTTCATTTTGATTCTCTGAACATGATATCCCTGATGGTGTGATTGTTTCTCAATCGTTCCAAAGTCAAAATCAGAGGTTAAAGGTAAAATGACCGAGGATATTGATCAAAATCATCCTCTGCCATGAGTAAAGTTCGAAATTCGTAAGGCCAAACACATTTTATCTGCAATATTTCATACTTTTGAGAGGAACGGGGACACATAAAACTTCAGGACTATTATATGGTGTCTGCTTTGATTTTGAGGGTATGTTTTCTCCTTTTTTTCTCTGTTTTTTTCAGTTTCACATGTGGTCCAAGTGAGCACATTACAACTCTGTTTTGATTGATTTTCGAATGGCATCGATTACAACATGAGATAAATTTCTCCAAAATTTGGTTTCCAAGAGTCCTTTAGGCTATGTTTTTAAGACTAAGATTGTGGAATTCGTTTTCTGTGGGAAGAAGGCCATTCTCACATAGCAAGCGAGCTATAAAATAAGGCAGCATTATCGATGAGAAGAATTTAAATAAGGCAGAATTATTTGTTTGAACATAGGAAACGAGCTATTAAATGAGTCTTGAAAACAAAATACAAGTGTACTTTGAAAAACGTTTAGTCTTAAGTGGCTTTTGACTTGACTAAAAGATAGGGTTTTTAGTGTGTAAAGGTAGGTGTTTCTAAAGTGCTTTGACCATATCCTATATTTTTTTGTCAAATCATGTGTAAGATGTACAACTAGCTTTAGCATGTAAACATGTATATGTGAAATAACGGAAACTAGCTTTAGTTTTAGTGTCCAAATTTGGGGTTATCTAATTTCAGATTCAGTTAATGATTTAATTATAGTGTTATATCTTGATTTAGCGCTATAACATAAACACAAGTAAGATGTGAATGTGCGTACATATAAAGTACAAAATATGAATAAACAAATACATTAATACAAATATACTCAAATATGAGATTACATCCAAATTATCCTTCACTCATATAGTTTACTAATCACAATATTCATGCTATTTTAGGTGATCTTCAATTATACATGTAGGAGGGAGCTTTGACTGAAGTTTCTTCAGTAGATCAAGTTATTTTACCATTAAAGACATAGACATATTGGGGTTATTTATTAGTAATCAAACGGGACATCGATATCCTCTTTTTAGTACTTTTGTGATTCGTAGTTGTTGTTCACAAGGTTCGGGATGGATTATTAATATTGTTGAATATTTTTTTACTTGTTAAATCGGGTGGATAGTCCTATAAACAAAAGGAATTTTGTCCAAATTTTCTAATTTTTTTACACTGAGTAGTAAAATAAACTTTTTTACTAAAATATTACATATTTAATTTGACTACAATTTTGTTGGCATTTTAACACAACGAGTATTATCGTGATGGATATTGGTTGTTATTAGTTATAGTGCTAGCAAAATTTTCTTTGATGGTTGTTTTAGATTATACCTATATTTATTAGTTTAAGTGTATGTCTTTAGTTAAACCCATTTTGTTTATATGAGGTCCCAGAAGGACTATTAATAAAGTTATATGTGACTTTATACTTTTCAAAATTATCTGCGTGCCTTTAGGCATGGGCCATAGTGTATACATATATATTCTTATTGGATTCCATATTTGTTCATGCTTATGTCTTGTTCGATGTATACATTCATTCTTTCATAACAACTTGTGAGTCGGCAAATACTTACATTATATTTTGAATTACTATTTTAGGAACACTCCTAAGGATGAATTCACTTTGTCCTTCCCCATTAAAGGAGTTGAATGATTCCATTCTCCATTTTTTATGCACATAATCATACACTTCACGGAGTCTAACAGGAGATGGCCATAGTGGTGACTCTATCGCGGATAGTTTTGAAATGACTAGACTATATTTCTGCATGGGTGTTATTCTTTCCTGCATGTGTGCATATGCACCTAATGGTATGTTCCCTTTTATCCTTTATTTACTTTTTATACACATATGTTTGATGTATACACCACTTTTCACTCACTTACACACTTCACACCCTTATATATACTCTCCATGTACACTTCACACACTTACACTTAGCTTTACTTTTACTCACATGCTTCACACACCACATACAATATCCATTCTTAGGGCTCACTGGCACACACCTACACTTCCCACACTTGTATATACCTAATGCTCACTTACACATCTTACTTGTATATGTAGTCTCACTACCACACTTTTAATTGATCCATGTATAATCTCACTACCACACTCACTCACTTGTATACATCCCCATCACAATTTTTAGTATAGTCTTCATGCTTTATGCTAGATTTACTTTTCATGATACTTGTATATGATCCCTTATTAGTGCAGTGTTCCCTTTACTCATCGTGAAAATAAAGAATAAAAAAGTGCTCTCTCTCTCTCTTTACCCCCCCTCTCTCTCTCTTACCCCCCCCAATAATATTATAATTAATATTCATGCATTTTTACGCACTATATCACCAGTGCTGGGACACATTGACAATTTTTTCATTCCTTACTGGCGGATCACTTTATCATGGGCAGTGGTCCTACGGTACATAGTCACCCTAAGAGATACGACTCTTACCTTCCGTTGACCTCGTACCTTCAATGTATATCGAACGGCTCCCCCGCATCATACCGTTTGACTGAACTCATGGAGAAAGCCATATAGCGGGGAACTCATTCACGTAAGTAGAGTGTATCAAATTCTTTCTCAAACATACTACTCCCACGAGGTATATAGTGAGGCAATTCATGTACACTCAGGTTTATCAAATAGCTTGTTTACATATATCAATGAATGATTGCCCTTAGAAGAAGGAGGTATATTGTGGAAGTCATGTAGAAAGGGGGAGCCCTTCCACTAACCCAACAATTGCATAAACTTCATATAGGTGTCAAACCTATGGAAATTATATTTAGTTTGTTCGTTACAATTCAAAACTCTACAAAAATTTCGGGTCGGCATACCACCTAAAATTTTGCAGTATTTCGCCTTTTTTCCCAAACAGGACCCTGTTGGTGTGCCTGGAAACAAGTAAAAGTGTGTCTTATATGTTTCAAACCCTATTTTCCCAGGCTCGTGTCGTGTCCAAGTTTTTTTCATGCTGAGATTCCTCTTATTTTTCAAAAACCAAAAATACCAAAAACATTTTTATCCTCTTTCCAAAATACCAAAAATTCTCCCTCTTCTTTTTCCTTCAAAAATAAATTTGAATCATTTTCCTTCTTAGGTCGATCGTACCAATTTTGGCCTGGCTCCCTATTTACTTCAATTTTTCATCAAACCACCCCAAAGATTAGTTGCTTCTTCAATTACTTCACTTGAGTTTGGGATTTACCTTCACGGGCTCTTCATGGAGAACAATGAGCAATCACCGAATGTGCAACCCAATTTGATGGCCATCTTAGCCCAACTCAGTGCTAAGATTGACAAAATTCAAACTGAGATATATGAAATATAGCATCACCAAGCATAGATTCTAAAAAAATACAAGGTTATCTTTTCTTGTGCTATGGGTCCACCGGCTCTAAAGCCTGTCTGGGTCCAAAAAGAGTACTAACATATTTTGCATGCCCCACTTGCCAATGGGACACTACCTACTTCAATATTGATGCCGACCCTCATTGACTAGGGGATAATCTTCTAGTACCCGTGGATACAAAAGAAGAGGAGCTAAACAAGTCCAAGGAAGGCCTCAAACTTTTATCAAAGAATTTTGACCAAGTCAAAATAACCCAAAACTATATGGACTACACCCATGTGTCACCGTATCCTAAAGCTAGACTGTTAGAGAAGTTCAAGAAGATAGACATTGAAAAATTCAAATCAAGTAAACCCCCAATTGTTCACCTTTGAATCTATTACCGATCCATGAACCTCCTTGTTGCCTTCGAAGAGATAATAACCTATATATTTCAACGGAACTTGAAAGAATGTTTCCCGTGGTGATTTCTATCCCATGAAAAATATAAGATTCATAGTTGGGAGGATCTCGCTCGATAAGTGATGTCTCCGTATAAGTACAATACGGACTTAGAGGTTATGCAACGAGATCTAGGGATTCTTAAGTATAACACTAGGGAAACAATCAGTTGCTTCAAATAAAAGTGGAAATAGAAATATGACATCATGACCAACAGACCCTCCAAGGAGGAACAAGTCAGTATTTTAAAGAATAACTGCTTTCCTCGGATCTGAGCATCCATGGGAGGACCATATTATCCATAATTTTGAGCCCTTCGATAGGCTGATGTAGAAATTGAGGAAGGTATTGACAAAGTGGAATTTCAACCAAAGAAAGTGACCAAACACTTAACTCCTTAAAAATATGAAAAGCCTTCCAGTGTTATAGTCTTAACCATCAATAGTATTTCACAACCTTCTACATCATAGGCAACAAAAAGCCTCCCTAATCCTCCTAAGAAGGAGTACAACGAGCTTCATGGTTCCCTACCCAATGTTTAGCAGGCCCTGCTATGCCAGAAACTCATCAAAACCTTGGACGATTGTCCATTACCTAATCCACTCCCTAAAAAATTCAAACCCAATGCCCGTTGTGACTTTCACTAGTCCATAGGTTATACCACTGATTAGTACTTTCAACTTAGAAATGTTATCCAAGACCTAATTGACTGGGGTATCATCGCCTCACCAGCTAATTCTTAATCTAATATCACTCAGAACCCACTTCCAGCAGATAAAAATTCCATCTTCATAGAAAATGACACAAAATTTGACCCATCTACCCAAATTATTCCCATTAAAACACATATCGTCCCCACATTCTCACCTAAACCTCTCAAGGTTTGCCCATATTTTCTACTACACTTCATATACTTCGTCGATCAAGCATTGTAACTCCCTATAAGGCCATAAATTTCCTTTCACACCCAATTTGAGGATGGAGGCATGGAGTTTACCTGTTGTATTGGACCAACTCTTGGAGTTTGGGCTGTAATTGCGCACCGAGATGACCATCAACTATAAAAAATTTAGCAGTTTGTTCATAATATCCCGAAAGTGGGATCAAGAATTATATGAATGGATGGTATCAATTAAAAAAGTCGGTCTAGATGATATGGTGAAAATTATGGACGATATATTTTGACAGACAAATGAAATCTATAACATCCTTAAGTTTTTCGCCACATTGAAACTTTCAGGAAGGTTGGTACCTTCAATCATACATTTCCCCGCTGAGTGGGAAGATTTATGCAATGAAGCCATTGAGGTGGTTGAATGTATTCATTACTCTTAGAAAAAGAACCAGTAACCACCGGATAGGGGGATGATTTTGACAGCTTATATTATGAACCAAGTCAGAGAAAAGTTATTCCAATAGACAACCTTTGTGGAATGATCTTCTTTAAGGATTTATTAGGGGAAATAAACAAAATTTCCAGTCCCCGCCTTAATAATGCACATGACCCCATGAGAGGGTTACTACAAAGATTATATTCCTCATGAAACCGATATAGAAAAAGGGAAAGGAATAGACGAAGAACTTCTAATGTCAACAGTGACCATCGAAGAAAGAAAAGTCCTCAATCAACTTAAGAAGTCCCATGACAGTATCACCATATGGGGTCTTTTCATGTCCTTTGAGTTGCACTGAAATACATTAATAAAAATCATCACCAGACCCATGGTCCCTCCTTCTACTACTCATGAAGAAGCTATAAATATTGTTGGGTCCCTAATCTCTTTCAGATTGCTCTTCATTTTTGAAGATGATATACTAAAGTTTGGCCTTGATAACAATTATGCTCTCAACATATCGATTGAGGTCTTATGGAAGAAAGTACCACTTTTACTTATTGACAATAGATCCTCTCTTAATGTCTTTCCCCTCAAAAACTTCAATTGTTTAGGACCAAAAGTTAGTGAACTCACTCCCACTTCTGACACCGTGGATTCTTATGAAAATACCTGTCGAGTAGTAATAGGGTCCATAATAGGGGCTGGCGCTATTAATCCTATCACTGAGTTCCAAGGAAACGATATACCTAAATGCTTCAATCTACTCCTTAACCATCTATGGCTTCATAGCATCTGAAGAGTATGATCTTCCTTCCATAAAAAACTAAAGTTATTCACTAAAAGTCAGGTTATTACCATTTTTGGGGATGATGGCACTACTAAAAATGACATTATCAGTAATCTAGGATTAGGAATTAAATATGGGTCCAATGGAATGCTTCTCTCATGTTTTAAATTTGATCCACTTACTCTCCCATGAGTGGAAAACTTTAAAGATCGAGTCTGTCCAGAAGGTAGACCTCATGGAAACATTAATGTGATTCACATGTTCAACAACATGCACTGCATGCCTGGAATGGGGCCTCTTGAGCCAATAGTCCTAAAGGATGCCTTTCCCCCATGTGCCTTGCGTTATCAACCTTCTCCTGATGAACTCAAATCACTCCGTTTACCGAGATCAAAAAGAAGATTGGAAGATAAAAAAGACTATTTCAAGAGACTCTTTGAACGAAAGATTTATCAAGAAGGGTGAAGACTTCACCTTCTATGGCTTCCATGAATCGTTGTACAACCATGTTGATAAGAAGATGAAATTAAGGCTCAAAATATTCTTTTAAGTTAGTAACTCTTGGGACAAAGATTACAAATACTAAGTGCAACATCTCAAAAAGAAAACCATGACAGTGGCCAAGGACTCTGTGGAAAGTGACTTCAAGAACTCATTTAACTTATAGACATGGGGGCTGAGTCTATGTATGATCCACTCCGACTTTGCTTCATCGGATCCGTCTGATCCAATAAAATATATTAACATTCCTGTCCTAAATAGGAAGGTTGTGTTACTCCAAGCTGCTCAGATTTAACTCAACCTTGATATTTACCCAGTTTAAGTCTCATCACCTATTATTATTTTTCCTTTTCCTTATATCAATGTAAATGAGACCTTTTTAACGAGGTTCTGAACAATGTTTTTCCCGAAAATGAAATAAACGAGGATTTTGAGTATCTTGTTGTGCCTTACATTAATTGTTTTGATTTTAATAAAAATTTTGACGATGATGATGATTTTCCAAATGAACAAATAATATAGCCGAATTTGAATTAATGATGATGAGATTTTTATTAATCTTGGTTTTAATACCCCCAAAAGAATATGTTCCACCCTTAACCAGCATGAGCATGCACAATTTGAAGAACTACCAAAATAATTTATGGACATCTTTGCATGGTCCTATGATGAAATGCCATCCATTGACCTAGAAATAGCTTAGCATGAGATCCTGACATTCACATAATGTAATCTGTTCAAACAGAAGATAAGAAAACTCCATACCGAATGGTTGATGAAATTCAAAGAGGAAGTGGTCAAACAGTTAAATGTGGGTTTCATTCGCATGGTCAAATACCTAACATGGCTCGTGAATATTTTTCTTTTGTCGATGTCAGAAGGAAAAGTACGCATGTGTGTCGACTACCATGATTTGAATAAAACATACCCAAAGGATGATTAACCACTTTCCAACATAGACATGATCATGGACAAGATGGATAGCCATGCCCTCGAGAAAGTCATATTCCTAACTGCAGTGTTCTTTCTATGTCACGAAAGGAAAACTTCTGGATTCATGGTGAGTGAAAAGGGAATCGAAGAAAAGCCTTCCAAGATGGAAAACATACTTGATATGAAAACACCATGGAAAATGAATGAAGTTTGAGTATTCCTTGGTAAACTAAAATGTAAAGGGTCCATTTTGGGTGTGTTTGATTTAGGTGAAAATAATTTTGTCAAAACGATTTTGAATTTTATTTTGCACTAAGTTTTTGAACCAAATTTTAATTAATCCAATTTTTTCTTCTTAACCTTAGACATTCATCTAGTGTGATTAGCAGATAAAGTAAATAAATCTCACAAAACATGCCGATGTATGAGGAAAACACTATGGTAAAAAATCTTGGATGTCTGAGCCCAAACAATCACTATGATATAGAAATTACAAAGGAAGAGTATAATTTTGCATAATGAATTTATCCCCACAAGCCTTGACGCCTCTAATTCTCTTCAACTTCTCCTCCATCATGTGACATAGGAGTCCACCGATGCTAGGTCCACATCACATAAGTCCACGTGTAACTCGGTATCAAACAATACAACCACAACAACCATCAAGCAGTAAATATGGAACCAACCGCACAAAACCAGTTCTTTGAATGATGAAGAATCAAGCAGTGGCGCAAACATATGGTCTCTATAACATTTGGTATATGGTAACTAGGATCTTGAAATAGTAAAAAATGTATTTTCTTTGAAAAGAATTGTAAATAGAATGCAAAAAATCTATATGTTCTGTATGTTCCGCATCCTTGTTTTTTTTAGCCAAATATGCCTTAAATAATATTTTTGAGACGTCTTGTCGTTATAACGAAACTAAGATGTCATTTGAATGGACTTCCAATGTCGTTTGAACGATCAAAAAAGTTTTTTGAACCACGTAAAAAGAAACGTAAAGTTCATACAAGTCTAGACTCAAATTATCTAAATTTTTTTTTTTAAAAACATTTAAAAATTAATTTTAAATAAAATAACATCCTTAGAAAAATATTCAGAGAGTGCTTAAACTATTATGTATTCGTGCCTGAAAAAATCTGAGAAATCAAAATGAATGTGAATACCTAAAATATGAATAAAAAATGCGACATGATCTATCTTTGAAGCATGGTTGCTACGTCGTCAACAAAATGTCATAGGTTTAATGGGAATCGTGACGAATAAAATCCAACCTATGGCTCAAATTGGTTTTTGTCCGGAATAATGTCAATACATAAAAATTGACATTATTTGAAAATTTGTCCTTACAAATCTCCCCCTTAGGCTATTTCGGGACAAAATAAAAAACATTGAATTGCCTAAGCTGGGCCGTTAAGACGAATGTCTTAAATATTATCCCATTAATCAAAAATTAAAATACACACGACACGAACTAGTAAATGTGGGACCGACAAGCATGAGTTGACAGAATGTGATATAGTCATAAAATCTTGAATCTTGGAATAATCACTTCACACACGAAACAAACCAATACGAAGTGAAGTATGGGGGATCAAATCATATATAAATAATATTATGAAATCAAATCAATATCAAATCTCAAATCTTAAGTCTCCCCCTACATCACATATCTATCTCTTTTACTTTTTGTTTGGAATAGACAACTAGTGGGACATATAAACTTATAAACACATATTTATCTTGAGTATAACATGAAAATCATAACTAGATAAACATGAGTAACTAGCTAATAAAGGATCAATATATGACAAGGCATAGCTAGTAAATAGTCACGTGGATGAATCATCAATATAACCAATGATGTAACTAAACAATTTGTCATCCAACATTGCAATGTCATAGTCAAGCATGAGTAATCCAAATAAACTATATATGAACTATCCAAAACTGTTCAGAATCAACATGTCAGTGTAACAGAATAATATGTAACACGAAGGTAATAAAATAGATTGAAAAACAAAACTCAAAAAATCAGGTCATTCAAACGACTAAGGGATGTTGTTAAAACAACAGAAGCATCTCACTCGAAGCACAAAAAGTATCACTACTAATGACACAAAAGAGTAGACCCTCGTTTGAAGCTCATTCGGAAGGTCCTATCTAACGACCATCAAATGACCTATCACTATACATCGATTTCATCTCACATGAGCCTCGTCGGATCCACAAATTGAACATCATGGGGATGTCATTCAAATGACTACATGAAGTCGTTTTAATGATTGCAAAAACCCTCTATTCCAACCCATAGTGTAAAACAACACAAAAATATGGAATATGATATAATCCACTGATAGAACAAAAAGAATAAAAAAAATTGACTCAATAACAAAAAAAATGAGTTACACATTAACATATAATCAATGTGACTAAACATGGAATGGAATAAATGGGTATAACTAACAAAAATGAATCATTATTCAAACACAAAGATATGTTGAAGAAGCTCTAATTTTCCGCTATATATCATCAAACTTCATTTTATCCATATGTGACAATTAAATTTTGAACTCAATCAAGTAAACAAACATTATGCACACAAGTCTAGAATGTTATCAAGTACGCTAAATAATAGCATCATTGCATGACTTTTTCAACCTAAGACTTTTTGTGCAAACCCACTCATCTTTAGCTAAACTCCCTCAAACATAAATGTTAATTCTTTTCTAATTCATTTTTTCTTTTGAAGATATATTTTATCTTTTAAAAGATTTCCTATTGGCCCAATTTTTGGCAAACATATTATTTTTAATGCCTTAATTTTTTTGTGCTCCTTTAAACGGTGGCTTTCATGACGAGTTCACGTTCCTTTAGTTGCCTTTTTTTGTGCACAATCCTCATTTTTTCAATACTAAAAAAATCTCAGAGGAAACAATTCTTACATGCATAACTCCCCCAAGTCTAATAAGAGTATAGTTGACAAAATTGAGAGAAGTACATCTCACCACACTCAAATGTTCATGAGAAGTCAAACATTCAAATAACCTCGTGCATGTGTGTGATGGCATATATATAGTCATATCTAAATGCAAGTCAACTTCAAAACAACCCCATTAAACAAAAAGTTATGATCAATCTATGCATAAAAAACTATGACCAAATGTACTACATACATGGAAACATGAAGCGAAAGGGGGTCCAAGCAAACCAATCTGCCATATCAAATGTAAAGTCAAGGCACAAAAACCAAAAATATTTTTGTTTTGTTCAAAAGTATTTTTGAACCCAATAAAATCTTTTTATCTTTCCAATAATATATTAAAGCAGAAAATCTTTTTGTATTTTTCTTATAGGACTCAAATAAAAAAAATATATAATACAAGAGCTAAAAATGTCATAACAATAGCAAGTATATATCACGAAGCAAAACTGGCGTATGATAAACATGCTAACACAATCTTCCGTAAGATCTATCATGGGCAAAATCGCATGTAAGCAAATTAGAGTCATGAAATTTAATTCCTAAAGCCTTTAAGTCCAATTTCCTAACCCATGTAGGTGTGAAACGACGCATGGGGGTTTTGGAAACCAAAACGACCTCATTCTTAAACTTCCTAGGAGCATTCTTAACGAAATAGAAAAAAGGTCTAAGGTGACCCTTGCCACTGTAATGAATTCAAATGTAGACAAGGCGAGGAATTTTACAAAAATGTGGACCTCTCCTAATGTTCCTAGTTGTCTCTCTCATAGGTGTGGTATTGGTTTTGGGAATGGGAGCAATACGATCATCGAAGTCTATAACACACCTATCGTCCTTGATTTGTATGGTGACTAACATCTTATCTAACTTTTCTGACCTGACCTGCAAATCAAACTGAACCATATTAAAATCTCTTAATCTCTACTTAAGTTCACTAATCTTAGACTCGAATAGAGGCCTAAACTCGTCAAATTACTGAATCTTCTTCGCCATAGGATCCATCAAACCATGAAGACTATCTCTCTCATCCTTAATTTACTCTAATTTATCCTGAAGAGTCTTCTCCCATGATTTAAGATCCTCAATCAACGAATCATTATTTTCTATGGCACATTCTTTCAACCTAGCTTGCAACTTCAAGTTTTCCTTCTTCACCTTAACCATTTCCTCATATAACCCACGGAAGGCAATTCATAACTCACTTTCCTCAAAATCTTCATCCTCGCTCTCTTTACCCTCACTCACTTGGGATTCACTCACAATGGCCTCCAAAGTGTCATTAACATTAGTATATTCACGAGAAGATTTATCGTAATCCCTCACATGATAAACCATGAACACGATGTTATTGCGCTCAATGGGGGAATCCTTTCCCTCTTATGGATGACTATCACTAAAGGTGTTCTTAAATGCAATCGGTTTCTTATTGTCCTTCTTAAGTCTAGTGGGGCACTCCGCTACCCTATGGCCATAACTCTCATAACCAAAACACCCATCTGACTCATCCCTCTTATCATCGTCACTCGGGTTCTTAGGGACGTGATTGGACTTGTTGTTCTTGAATTTCTATTTTTTTTCCAGATTTTGAGTGTTTTTAAAACATAAGAAACTTCTCAAACTTCTTTACCAACATGGCCACATCTTGAAAATCAATTTTTGATTCATCATCAAAAACTTTAATTACTTCTTTTAGGCTTTCAAAGCAATGCCCTTTTCTATCTTCATCACAAGCTTGGAGGTAAATAAGTCAAGATCATATGTTTATTGGTCACGTATAAGATCTTCTAGTTTCACGAGTCAAGCAAACCCAAAGAGTGTAAATTGATCACCTTAGGATCAAATTTAGTGGGTAATGACCTTAAGATTTTCTTTATGTCTCGGTTGTTGGGTATTTTCTCTCCCAAGTTAAACGACAATTTGACAATGGTGGACAACATAACATAAAGGTCATTAAAAATGTCTCACCATATAACATCTTAATCATCTCAAATTGGGTGGTGAGGTTTTGGAGTTTGGTATCCCTAACATTGCTATTTCCCTCGTGAATAAGTGCACGAACATCCTACGCCTCTTTAGACATTTTACACATTATAATATGATTATACCCTTCTGGGGTTACAGATGATAAAATAACGTTTAAACCTTTAGAGTTATATTGTGAAAGTTTGTGTTTGGCATCAATGACTCAATAGGTTTTAAATGAGTGGCCTCATCCTCTCTTGTGACTTATGGAGTCCACTCCTTTTCTACTGCTAACCACGCACGCTCATTAATGCCTTTAAGTCCACACTTCATATGAATATTCCAATAATCATAATCCGACCCATCAAACATAGGTGTTCTAAAGCCATCATGCAAACCAAAATTCGTACCTAAAGATACAAAGGATCACTCACACGAAAAAATAGTGTTCTCGCTCTGATACAATTTTTTAAAGGGTCCCTTTTGGGTGTGTTTGCTTTAGGTGAAAACAATTTCTTCAAAACTTTTCTCGATTTTATTACGTACTAATTTTATGAACCAAATTTTAATTAATCCAATTTTATCTTCTTAACCCTAAACATGCATCTAGTGTGATTAAGAAGATTAAGTAAAGAAAGATCACAAAACACGCCGATGTACGAGGAAACCACTAAGGATAAAATCTCGAACGTCCCAGGCCAGAAAATCAGTATGATGTGGAAATTAGAAATGAAGAATATAGTATTAATTAATGAATTGATCCCCACAAGCCTTGATGCTTCTTCTTCTCTTCAACCACTTCTCCATAGTGCAATGTAAGAGTCCACCTACACTAGGTACACAGCACATGAGTCCATGTGTACCTCAGTATCCACTAATATAGCCACAACAACCATCAGTCAACAAGACCAGTTCTTCAAATAATGAAGAAGTGGTGAAAAGACATGATTTATATAACTCGTGGTATATGAAAACTCGGATCTTGAAACACAAAAGATGTTTTTTCTTTGAAAAGCTTTGTTAAGAAACTACAAAAAACATATATGTTCAGTTATGTTATGTATGTTCTGCACCCTTATTTATCTGAGACAAAGACACCTAAAAATAATATTTTTTAGACAACACATCATTCTAATGAAACCAACATGTCCTTTGAACTAATACAACATCTCATTTGAATAACAAAGAGCTATGTCATTTGAACGATAGTCCAATGTCGTTTAAACGATCAATAAAGTCGTTTGAACCATGTTAAAAGCAAGGTATACTTCATAAAACTCTAAGCCCGAATTATCTCAGAAAAAGCATTCTAAAAACATTTTAAATCTATTTGAAATAAAAAAACAACCTTAGAAAAATATTTCGAGATTACTTAAACCATCATGTATTCATAACTGAGAGATTCTTAGAAATCCATATGAATGTGAAGACATAAAATGTGCACCAAAAATTTGGCATGATCCATCTTTAAAGCTTGGCCACTATGTTTTCAACCCAACGTCATTGGTTTAATGGAAATCCTGACAAGTAAAATCTATCCTATTACTCAAAATGGGTTTTCTCCAAAATAATTCCAATACATACAAATTGACACTATTTGGAAATTTTTCATTACATACATTACATCACTCGGTTCACTAGACAACTCACTTCAATTTGTGAACCATTTTTAAATTTCTTCGAAAAGACTAAAAAAAGTAACGTATGAGGCTTGGCAACAAGACTTTGACCAAATCAAGCGATACCTCACTTGACCTTCGATGCTCATGCCTCTACGTCCAGGTCTCCCTCTCCCCTTGTTCTTGATTGTCACATATACTGTAGTCAGGTACTTTCTAGCCCAGTACATTAACGAATCCCATGAGGAAAAATCCATCTATAACACTAGTTGGAGACTAGTCAGGTATGAAGTCAACTACACTGCTTCAGAAAAATCATGGTCATCGTAATTTGGATCACCCAAAAGTTATGACATTATATGCTTGCCTTTCCCATCTGATGAGTATCCTGAACGTATCCCATAAAATACTTTCTATAGAATCCCACCTTGTCTGGTCAAATGGACCGTTAGTTGATGTTTCTAGTCCAATTCGAAATTATGTACGTGATTAGGCACATATTCTTCACATTTATCCCCTTAATTTCGGTATTTTTATGATCCCGTGCAGTGTATTTAGCTTGGATTTGTCTCTTATTTATGCTACTAACCTTTTTTGGCAAGTATTTCGTGTTTTGTGTATTTCTCATGTGTTTTACAGGTATTTCACGCAAGTTAGTGCGAAGGAGAACTCAAAACAGTGAAAGAAACCAAGAAATGGAGAGTTGAAGGGCATTTTCGTAATTTTTCACCCTTAGTCCGAAGGTGGGGCCAACTATAAAGTTCAAGAGCTCTCAATTACAAGAATACTGGAAAAAACGGCACCTCAATCCGAGCTACGGTGAAGAAGTTACGATGTTTTGAAGTTGTGCGATAATGAAGAGTCTGGATGTGCGGATTTCTGTAATTAATTATGCATTTAATGCAGTGCAACTCTTGGAAAACTTGTTCCACAAGCGAAATTTGATGCCAAATTCGTGCAACTTGGTGCTATAAAAGACCAAGCCCTACCTCATTTTCAAAGGAGAGTGGAATTCTAGAGAGAGGGGGTTGCTAGAGAGAGGCTAGGTTAGGAGTAGGTTAGAAGTGCTAGATTAAATTTTAGAGTTAGATTTTGAGAGCAAATTTTCTATTCCTTCAAGAGTTTTCATGAAGATTCCAATTCCATTTTTTGTTGCTGAATTCAAGTAATATCTTTCCATTCTCTAGTTTTATTATTTGTAAATTATTTCCCATGTCTTGTAGATCCATAATTTTGTGTGTGAATTTATTCTTGAACCAAATCATGAGTAGCTAAATTCCCAAGGGTTGGGGTACATGAACTCAATCCAACGCAAATTATTTATGTAGAAAATAGAGGTTAAATTAAAATATTGATTGAATCGTGAAAGCACCGCTTTATATTTATCTTTGATTTCGTATGGTGCGGGCTTGAACCTCATATACGTAATGCTTAGAATATATAAAGACTGGATTCATTCACCGCTTTATATCTATATTTGATTTCATATGATGCGGGCTAAATCCCTCATATATATAATGCTTAGAATGTATAAAGACCGGATCTAGTCAATAATTTTAATTTACAATTCTAGTATTTTATACGGTAATTTGTTAAGGATTGAGGGATTGTACCCTACCCTATTTTCTCCCATTTGTCAGATCTAATTTCTTTTGCACTTTTCAGTTTGTTAAATTTTCCCAATTATTAATCATCTTTTCGTTTCTTTTAAGAAATCATTTCAAGATTTAATAATTTTTCTTATTACTATTTGGCAATCTCGATCCCTGTGGATACGATCCCAACTTACCGGGTTTATCACTTGAGCAACAGGCTTGCACTTGAGCCTAGAGTGAACGCATTTCTGAGACAAATTCTTAGTCGCGTCAAGTTTTTGGCGCCGTTGCCGGGGATTGAAATTGTTAAATTTTTAAGAAAGTTATTTTTATCTACAAGTGATTTCGAATATATATATATATATATATATATATATATATATATATATATATATATATATATATATATATCACTGTTCTAAAAAACCCGCCTAGGCTCCGCCTAGGCACGCCTAGGCTTGAGGCTTGGGAGAAACGCCCCGCCTTAAGATTTTGACGCCTTATGCTTGGTAAAACCCTTAAGGCATACTTTTTCTCTAAAAACAACAATGCTTTAGCGAAATGATATCGCCTTTTAAAGATTTTTTTGCAAACCGGACCATTATCTCATCCAAAATAATCAAATAGTATTTTTATTTGCAAATATTCATACATATTTTTATGATATGTACAATTTTAGTATTTTAATAGCCTTGTTATGGTTAAAAAATATTAAAATATATTAAAAATACCTAAACGCCTTTTCACGCCTTTTTACGCCAAGGCCCGCCTAGGCTTCTGAGGCTTAAGGCTTGGCCTCCACGCCTCGATCACGCCCCGCGTTTTTTAGAACCTTGATATATATATATATATATATATAATGAAAATTGAAAAAAAAAATGGGTGTCACGTTCTTGAATTGCCCAATTTGAAATGTCTTATTTTAACTCTTTTGGTGGCTTTAATTGTTATGCTAATAGTGAGGAAGAGGAGGCACTCAAGACTTATGACCATTGGATCAATATCACTAAAGATGATTATATTAAATACAAGCCTAGTGCTGAGAAACTCCAAATTTATCAAAATCAATTGCTTGAAGAAGAAAGACTTGAAAAAGAATATCGCAAAAAAAATCGTTATTGGGAGCAAGAGTTAGATGTATTATTTGAACCCAATGAGGATTTTTTTTCCGACAGTTTTGAAGATGAAGTAAGTTTTCAACCAAATGAGGAATTCGAGGTGCTAGAACCAAGAAAGCCTACTTTGGAAGAACTCTTACTTGATCTAAAAAAGCAATCTGATGACCGTGCTGTTCTCGAGTCGAAAATTATAGCACCTTGCAAGGAGTTGAATGATTATTTGGACAACTTAGAAAAGGTCGAGACTTGCGCTTCACCTAATACTTTTGAGAATGAAATCATTGAAATTGATTCAAGTTCTTTTGAATCTCAACCTATTATAAATATTGCAAAATCTACTGAGGTTGAGGATCATTTGTCTCCTTGTGTCCCCACTATTATCGAACCATTAAATCCATCACAAGAATTGGATGAATGTCTTAAGGATGTTGATACGCTTCTTGTATGGGAATGTTATTTTGAGATGCTTCATCTTACGGGCCACACACTTAGACGTGTCACTCCACCAGATCCAATTGAAAATTTTGAGGGAAAAATTTTTGAGGACACCAAGCAAGAGAGAGAGCTAGAGGAGTTGAGCCTAGCAGAGTTTGAGCACGAGTTCGGACCGGTGGATGCGAGCCTTAATGATGAAGTCCAATCTTTCTGGGCCTCAATTTGTCATTTGGACAAAAGCGAGTGGGACAATAGAATTGATGAATTTCTCATTCCTAAACCTCCACCCATACCATTTGAGTCTTCGGAGGTACTTGAAGATACGACTCAAATATCGTCCGACTTAGAGACCAACACACGTGCTACGCAACAAGAGGATCATTTTTCGGTTTATGAGGACAAGCACTCTATGATTAAATTGTTTTCTAATATGGAATGTTCCTTTTTGTGTGACCCTCTTCCCATTCTACTTGAAAAATCTTTGGAACGTGATTCCATATTTCTTGGATCCCAATGGGACTTGTCCTCTTATGCACCAAAATCCTTCATTATCCCCCTAAATTTTGTAATTGGTGATGGTTCAGTTTTTAAACTTTTCACATGCCTTCCGTTTTTCAAACAGAATTCTTAATTTTCGGGAGGCATGCATCCTAATGAGGGTACACCATTAATCCCTCAAAGTCAAATTGTATTTTGGGTGGACCCTCAAATTTTTTGACTTTTAGTGTATGATTTATTAGCTGTTCAAATGTTAGGTTGTAAATAGTTAGTTTTTTTTTCTTTTTCTTTTTCCCTTTTATTATAGTCTAGTTTTTAGACTTAGAGTTATTGTTATTTTTTTTTTGTATGCTTGGTTCTAACATGTTTTGTAGATTCAATGGACTCGCACTCATCGGGGATCGCTCCATTTGGGTAATATCTTTCTTTTCCTCTCTTTATGTTGTGTTCTTGATTTGCATTGAGGACAATTCAACATTTAAGTTAGGGGGTGTGGGATATTCTTCCCATTTATTGTTTAGATTCATTGATTCGATCACATGTTCTTTCCAAGTGTGTTTTTTTTTAGAAAATAAAAAAAAAAAATTGAAAAATTTAGAAAAAGCCAAAAATATTTTTGTTCAAAATAAATAAAAATTAGAATTTAAAATTTTCAAAAATATCACCTTTGTTCTATTTAAAGTCTCAAATTGTAAAATTCCTAATGCACTAAGCCAAAATTGACCGAAGATGGAAATTGAAAGAAAATTGACGACTTAACGAATAAGTGCGGAGATTGATCAAACCGGTGAGATTTCGACCCTATCGATCCTTTTGAGTTTTTAAATCAATGCGAGTTTATGATAAACTCAAAGTTCTTTTCAGCGTTTTAATAAGTCGTTGATGATCTCAATCCTTTGTTTTGATCGGTTATGGAAAATGTGTGAAATGTTGTCTTGAAATTCGTGCTAAATATATCTCTAAACTTAATTAATCTCGAGATGCATATGGTAATGTGATTAGCAATTTGGACAATGAAGTAGGCCCTCGTTTATTACCCAAAAATATTGGCCATAAAAAGATGTGAAAAATTATCCCTTTGCAACCCACTTTGAGCCAAATAAAATTTTTCCTTTCGTTTGATAACCGAAAAACCAAATAGCCCGGAATTGTGAAAATTGAGAAAATTCATCAAATAAAGTCCAAATTGTGCAATAAAAAGGTGCAAGAAGAAAAAAATAGAAATGCTCAACAAAAATAGCAAGAAAAAAATGAAAAAAAAAAGAAAAAAAAAGAGAAAGAGAAAAATGAGAAAATGCCCGAAAAAGCACAAATGGACGTCATAAGGACATTTTCCAATTCCGAACATTCCATCCATTCCCATTTTTACCCTTTACACTTTTTAACCCGAAAAGTCCTAACTGAGTCCGAATGGCGAAATTAATTACCGCATGGAGAGCTAAGACATGAAAAGATAATATGAGAGATTAAATGGTGTGAACTAGAGGTGATGTTCCCATTTCATTGTAACTGTATTCCGATGAGGAGATCTTTTCACCATAAATTTCCTTCTTTTCAATTTTGTATGCGTGAATTTATGTCCATTATATTTACTCTTTATATCATGCATACCGAGAGAAAATAACCACAATCCGAGTGATTCGTTTGTGAGTGCATCCGTAAGAATTTGAATCAAAACGAATTTTCGGAAAGTAACGTAATGCTCAATCGATGGAAATTTGAGGTTTAATTGATGGCTTTGCACACACACACTACGATTTGAGACAATTGAATATGAATTTATGGTGAGTATTTTTCGAAAATTTTAAATTGTACAATTTTTAAGTATTTTGATCTTTATTTGAGTCAATAAAGAATTTTGTGGGTGTATTCACTGCAAACCCTCACGAGACAAAACTCGTCCTACTAGGGTAACCTAGGGGTTTAAAGGCTTGTTGCATACGCTAAATGCAATCGCTTGCCTGCGAAAGTGGAATTTTATTTTAATAAAAGAATTTTCAAGAGTAGAATTTTGGCTAATTTCATTTACATTGCTCGGGACGCGCAAAGTTCTAAGTTAGGGGGTGTGATTAGGCACATATTCTTCACATTTATCCCCTTAATTTCGGTATTTTTATGATCCCGTGCAGTGTATTTAGCTTGGATTTGTCTCTTATTTATGCTACTAACCTTTTTTGGCAAGTATTTCGTGTTTTGTGTATTTCTCATGTGTTTTACAGGTATTTCACGCAAGTTAGTGCGAAGGAGAACTCAAAACAGTGAAAGAAACCAAGAAATGGAGAGTTGAAGGGCATTTTCGTAATTTTTCACCCTTACTCCGAAGGTGGGGCCAACTATAAAGTTCAAGAGCTCTAAATTACAAGAATACTGTAAAAAACGGCACCTCAATCCGAGCTACGGTGAAGAAGTTACGATGTTTTGAAGTTGTGCGATAATGAAGAGTCTGGATGTGCGGATTTCTGTAATTAATTATGCATTTAATGCAATGCAACTCTTGGAAAACTTGTTCCACAAGCGAAATTTAATGCCAAATTCGTGCAACTTGGTGCTATAAAAGACCAAGCCCTACCTCATTTTCAAAGGAGAGTGGAATTCTAGAGAGAGGGGGTTGCTAGAGAGAGGCTAGGTTAGGAGTAGGTTAGAAGTGCTAGATTAAATTTTAGAGTTAGATTTTGAGAGCAAATTTTCTATTCCTTCAAGAGTTTTCATGAAGATTCCAATTCCATTTTTTGTTGCTGAATTCAAGTAATATCTTTCCATTCTCTAGTTTTATTATTTGCAAATTATTTCCCATGTCTTGTAGATCCATAATTTTGTGTGTGAATTTATTCTTGAACCAAATCATGAGTAGCTAAATTCCCAAGGGTTGGGGTACATGAACTCAATCCAAGGCAAATTATTTATGTAGAAAATAGAGGTTAAATTAAAATATTGATTGAATCGTGAAAGCACCGCTTTATATTTATCTTTGATTTCGTATGGTGCGGGCTTGAACCTCATATACGTAATGCTTAGAATATATAAAGACTGGATTCATTCACCGCTTTATATCTATCTTTGATTTCATATGATGCGGGCTAAATCCCTCATATATGTAATGCTTAGAATGTATAAAGACCGGATCTAGTCAATAATTTTAATTTACAATTCTAGTATTTTATACGGTAATTTGTTAAGGATTGAGGGATTGTACCCTACCCTATTTTCTCCCATTTGTCAGATCTAATTTCTTTTGCACTTTTCAGTTTGTTAAATTTTCCCAATTATTAATCATCTTTTCGTTTCTTTTAAGAAATCATTTCAAGATTTAATAATTTTTCTTATTACTATTTGGCAATCTCGATCCCTGTGGATACGATCCCGACTTACCGGGTTTATTACTTGAGCGACAGGCTTGCACTTGAGCCTAGAGTGGACGCATTTCTGAGACAAATTCTTAGTCGCGTCAGTACGTCACATAGAAACCTATGAAATGGATAACTACTTCTGACCACCTTGTTGATTACCCTATGGAAATAAACAATGTTTAGGTATCTTAATTCCTAGATGGAGATATTCTCTACATCACACAAGAGGACATTAGATGGAAAAGATTCTTTGACGGAGTTTCCAACAAGAAAGGATATGACATTAGTATACTCCTGATCTCCCCTGAAGAATCTCACACTCCCATTTCCATCCAAATAGACTTCCCTTGCATCAACAACATGAATTACCCTCAAGAAAGGAATTTGGCACCTAGACATCTATGAACCTATGCCCTTAGTGTTGGCTAAATCCTAAAAAAAGGAAAGTAAAAGACAAGAAGCTACCACCCTTCCATGCCCACATAGAAGAACTGGCCGCCCAGTTCAAATATGTCACCTTTTATTACCTTCCTAACAGAAAGAACAACCTAGATGATGCCTTTACTACCTTGGACTCTATGGTTGACATGCCTGAGGGAATAACAATGGACCCTTTCCTGGTTCAGAAACAAGCTAGGCCTACCCACTGCCACCACATTGAGCACGTCACTAAGGAATATTTTAATTATGCTCGGGTTATGATACTATGACATTTAATGCCTCATCAAATAATGTACATATCCCAATGATCCAGATAAAAAAGATCATGTGACCCTTCACAAATTAGTTGCCCAATACATCATTTTTAATAAAGAACTTTTAAAGATAAACTTCAATGGGACCCATTTGCACTACATAGCTAGGGATGATATTGAAGAAATGTTGCAGACAATCCATGGTGGGGAATATGGGCCCCACATGAATTATTATATGCTTGCTAATAAGATCATCCATGAAAGGTACCACTGGACCACTATGGTTCAACATTGTACTTCCTATGATTGAAGATGCCTCAAATGCCAGCAGTTTGTTAATCTCCAACACATAAATCCTTGAGAACTATACAACATTACCTCCCATTGGACCTTCTCCACCAAAGGCATTGAAATCATAGGGATGTCTACTCGTAAATCTTCAAACGATCACAAATTTACCATAGTCTCTATTGATTACATTATAAAATTGATCAAAGATGGGTAACATATAGTACTGAATGACAAGAAAGTGGCCAAGTTTATTAGAAAGAACATCATATGACTATGTGAAGTTCCAAATGAGTTAGTATTAGATAAGGGATTCCACTTCAAAGTCAGTGTCACAGAACTAGCCGAACAATACGGGATTCAGAGATAAAAAATTTCCGTACCGACACCAAACCAATGGTGCAGTCGAAGCCTTCAACAAAAACCTCAAAACCATCCTTAGCAAGGTGAATGAGAGTTATAAAGATTGGGTTGACCATATATATAGTATTCCCTCTAGGGCTATATCACTTTAATCAGAACTCCTACTGAGCCTACCCCTTATTCTTTTGTATATGACATGGAAGCAGTCTTGCCCATTGATCTAGAAATACCTTCCCTTAGCGAGAAAAATTGGCATCAGAGTAACTTTGACAAACTATCACTCTTAGATAAAAAGAGTCTTAAAGCTATATACCATATGCAAGGGTATCATCGCCAAATAGAGCGATTATTTAAACGAAGAGTCAAGGATGATGTCCACGAAGGAGACCTTGCTCTTAAGGAGATCATAGAAACCATCTTGGAGCCCTAGAGGGAAATTCAAACCAAATTGTGGTATCCCCTACATTTTGAAGAAGTTTTTTTCTAGATGCACTGCTATACTCATAAACCTTGATAGAAAAGAGATGACATGTCCAGTCAACCTGGTGCTCTATGACTATTTTCAACCCCTTTTTTTTTAAAAAGTTCTCCATTTCCCCGACCCAGAACCATGTATAGCATCCCATATGCCATACATGGGCATGGTAACCTTCTTTTTCATAAAATGTTATTCATTCCTAAACCCCAAGAATGGAAGTCTTTCTTGTCATTTACATGAATAAAAGGATTATGTATGCCTTAGATATTTGTATAGCTAATTTTATTGCAAACCTCATCAAGAGGCACAATAAAATATGGTGAAAATCATTTTTATTTTTAATAAGGGAATACATTAGCATTACATGAAGTATCAGTGAATTAAACAGAACACCCTTTTCACTGAAAAAATTAAACAAACCTACCTAGTCCATATCATCTTCACAAAAACTATCCCTAATCCCATAGAAGAACCCCCAAATTAGCAAGAACATAACTTTCTCCAGCTTCATAGACATTACCCTCAACTACTTGATGGACTAATTACATCATCATTCCCATTCACCAGAGGTACTCAAGTTTCATAGTACTGGTTAGCACTCAGCATGTGCTCCATGAAATTATATTGGTTAACAAGTTTGGCTGAAACAACAACGCCCTCCTCCATGGCGTCGAAATCCACAAGCCACCTTTGACTAGTCTCTACTTCCAAGATCTTCCCAACTAACCACTTTCGCAACCACTCCAGATAAACCCCAGTCACATACCATGCCCCTTTCATATATTATGATGGAGTAGCAAACATCGGTGCTACCACAAGAGCCTAGAATAATCCATAATCATTTAATCCGATCATCCACTGGGAAGAAGTTCATCATGCTAGAAGGCACTATTTATTCCCACCCAGCTTGGCATAGAAGCCACCAAGGGAAATAAAAGGAGATCTAACTAAGTCTAACTAATTGAACGTATTGGTACTCACCTAGCTATAAAATAGTCTGTAATACTCCGCATCATGTCACAAACCAATGAAGATATCGGGATCTATGCTCCATAAACCAATTGACCTAGTTCTCTATGGATGGGAAAAAATTAAAGAAAGAATGGAAAAGGGCATTAGTATATCCGCCGAGGTAAACTTCAGAGGGTCCATCATAAAAAAACCTCTTTGTAATCCACATTGACACCATCACCGAGATTCCCTTTAGAAAATTGGCATGCCCCCTTCAATTCATCGAGATTGTTAAGGGTTCTCTCTAGCACCATTATCGCAAGGCTACAACGATAAGACAACCACATCACTATCATTGGCACCTGTAGATTGGTCATCATTTTACTTGACACCAAAAACACCCAAATAATCATAATCATGGCTATAGGTCCAATAAATCTAGCATTGCAAAGATCCCCCCAACACACCAGAATAAACAGGATGCAATAAAGGTGATTATCTCCACTTGACATCAAGATATCTATCTCCATATCTATATACCAACCATGTCCATCCCTCCGTTTCTCTTCTTACTTCCTCGAGGTTTTCAATGCTTGTGCACTCGATTGGATGGAGGGAAGAAGAAGGTCTCATGCCTTGTTTGGAACACTTCGATCATCACTGATGTACGGTGATATGAATAGATAGAGTCACCAACCTATTTTGCATAAAATAGGCAAAAGAAATGTTACCACCTCAAGAGAATGACATCAAAGACATACTGATGCTTGCGAAATTGATAGTTCAAGGTTTCGTTGCTAAGTTATAGAATGGGAAGGTGTTAGGAAACCGTCCCATCCTTTTGATATCTCATGGGAATGTGTTATTATTATGCTTAAAAACTCCGTAAAGTGTGTGCAAGTGTATATATAAATGGAGAATGGAATTTACTAACTCACATCATGGAGGAAGGCGAAGTGAGATCATCCGTTGGAATATTCCCAAAATAATAATTAAAGATAACATATGTGCGCTCAGCCTGATATCTTTTATTATGGTTAAATGGTGATACATGTTAGATAAAGTGCGAATAAGAATCGCTAGTATAATATATATGAATAAAAATATGCAAGGATGACTCGAGTCTCGGATTTTAGCCTAAAATACCTACTTAGCCTTAAAAGGCCTCTGAGTCCATGTAGTTCATAGGAAATATAAATGCGAGGTTTATCCCAAAAATCCAGGAGGGGATTTTATTTAGTTGTGTGTGTAGCAAAAGGATAGTTTAATTTGAGAAAATGTGGTGAAGAATCCCATTTCAAATTTATGAGCAAGCCCTTTCTTTTTTCCTTTTTTTGGGTTTTTATAGAAAATATGTTATGTGCAATACTACTAATAAAAAGTGAGATTAGTAACATGTATGGAATTAATAAAGATCAATTGCTATGGTAAGGATTAGATAACTAATGCAAAAATAAGGAAATTAAAAGAGAGAAAAGAGTGTTTGGACATTTTTTGGAGACTTGAAAATTGATCTTAATTGTTGGAAGGGCTACCCTTGTAAGATAATGGAAGTGGTAAGAGGAGAAGGAAATGATTTTATCTAAATTGAGTGGGAAAAGGGATGGGAATGAAATATGGAGGAAATATTTCAATAGAGAAACGACGGTGACTTTGAGAGGATATTACTGAGATCACCGAGATGGACATTTTCGGGGTTCCTTTCAAAGTGAGCTCAATATATCATTATATAGTGTTAAGGGGGTGTCGATTGGCATTGTAATTGACTTGGCTATCGGTAGGCATCCCCAAACACACTTCCGATAGGCAGGGAAATTAGTTTGACATTCGATAACCTTATGAAGGTTTCTTGGAAAAAAGGTTAAAAAATGCAATAATTAAGTTCGAATCATGCATAGGGTGTACCGTTGGAAAGAGTGTTCAGAGACATTCAAAAATCGAATTGGAAACTCCCAGGTTTGAAAGTCGACTTTGTTCAAATGAGGATCGAAAGCACTCGATGATCTTTTGAACATGAGATACTCAAAGGAAAATGAGTCGTCTACCCGAACCATAAGGAGTATTCATGCACGTGATGGAATGTTCGAAAGGGTATTTAGATTCCTTCACATATTCATTTAGTCTAGTTCGTTTTAGAGAGTTGACCTTGGTCAACTGGGGCCCAAAAAAGCCTGTGAACCGTTAAAGTAAAATGGGTCATTTGTCCATACACTATGGCTAATTCACACATGGAATGGAATATTAGAAAGGGTATTCAGAGTCCTTAAAGTATTCTTTCAGTATCATTTGATTTGAAGAGTTAATAGGAGTCAAATGGAGTTCGGGAGAAACCGATGGCCTTCGAAGCAATTTTTAGGGGAAACGAATCATTCTTTTGAATGGTAAGTTCAATTTGCACACGGATCAAATCATTATAAAAGGGTTTAAGATCCTTTCCAAGATTCATTGATCTCTCTCTCAGGCGCGGAAGTTGATTGGGGTCAAAATTTAGCCTAGCAGCACTCGGTGACCTTTAGTTCGATTTTCATAGTAAAACAGACCATTTTTCTGAACCATAGGGTCAGTTCATGCACGTGGTGGACTATTGAAAAGGGATTCAGAGCCCATAGAATATTTATTGAGTTTTTTCTTAGACGAGAAAGATGACCCGAGTCAAATAGCGCTCGAGGGTACCCGATGGTCTTTACATCAATACTCTATGTATGACCTAGGGTTTTATAATGAAGGAGCAAGTTATAGGGACCTAGGGAGAGTATTATGGGGGACATATAATGTGATATCTATAGATAATCTCAACGAGGGAGTTTAGAACAAGTGAAGGTCATCAAATAAACACCACATGCATTTTTTGGTAAATATGTCAATTTTTGCAGACCAAATGTATGAGGATGATTGATTAAGAGGGACGAGGTCACCTAAGGTAATGCTAAGATGACCAATTATGTGGGTCGTGATCAATTCTGGGGACCTAAAGTTGGGAGATAGATTTTGAGGGTCGAGGTCTATTTTTTGGACCTAAAGTTATGATTACCAATTCTAATGGTCGATGTCAATTCAGAGGACCTAAAATTGAGGATACTATTTCTATGAGTCGAGGTCAATTCTAAAGAACTAAAATTTTGACGACTAATTTTGCATGCCCGGGTCAATTTAGGGGACTTAAAGTGGCGATGACCTATTCTTTAGGTCAAGGTCGATTCTAAGGACCTAAAGTTGAGGAGACTGATCATAAGGGTCGAGGTCATTTCCAAGGAATTAAAGTTATGATGACCGATTTGGTAAGCCAAAGTCAATTCTGAGGACCAAAATTTAGGACGATCGATTATGTGGGTGAAGGTTAATTCCGAGGACCTAAATTTGGGATGATCAATTCTGCGGGCCGAGGTTAATTCTGAGTACCTAAAGTGATGATTGAAGATTTTATGAGCTAAGGTTGATTTTGAGGAAAAAAAATATGTAGAGGCCGATTCTACGAGTAGATGTCAATTCTGAGGACCGAAAGATTGAGGTGGCCAATTTTGCAGGTCGAGGTCAATTATGAGGACCTAAAGTGATGATGAATAATTCTAAAGGATGAGTTTAATATTGAGGACCTAAAGTTGGGACGACTAATTTCACCAATCAAGGTCAATTCTAAGGACCTAAAGCGATGATAACTGATTCCGTGTATCGAGGTGAATTTTGAGGACCTAAAGTTGAGTCAACAGATTTTGAGGACCTAAATTTGAGGCCACCATTTCTATGGTCCAAAGTCAATTCTGAGGACCTAAAGATTAATTTTCCCTTCTGCAGAGTCTTTTGTACTTATGGTTTTGTCATTTTTCTTGGGAAATACATTTGATTAGGGATCATGTCTTTTAACAGATGATAACTTTAGTCGAGAAACTCTATTGGGGAATTGGATGTAACCTTATTGGGGAAGGTGAAATTTTGTTGGTGGGTGATTTGAAAGAAATTTTAGTTTAGGGATTCCACTAAAAATTTTGGGAAGCATTTATTTTTGGGTTTCGCTGGGGAATTTGGAGAAGCATTTGAATATAGGTTCTGTTGGGGAATTGTAGTGGACCATTTTATGGTAATGGAGAATGGGATCATAGCAAAATAAATAGTTTGTTGTCTCAGAATTTAGTTGCTACATGTTCTAAAGTGGAGGTCATGGGGAATAATAATGGTGATAAGCTAGTGTGGATGCCTTCTTATGATGGTTCTTTTAATCTGAGCTCAGCATGGAATATTGTTAGAAAGGCCAAAACTCATTCCTAGACTTCCACTTTCATTTGGAATAAGATGATTCCATCTAAAATTTCATTTTTCCTAATACGGCTTCTGCGAGATTGCCTTCCAGTGGACACAGCTATTATAAGAATTGGAATCAGGTGCCCTTCAAAAAGTGGTTACTGCCTTAGCCCGGACGTTGAATCTGCAGAGCACCTATTTTGTCAGAGTGATTTTTTTAGAGTTATTTGGAAGCATTTTGAGGATTTTTATGGGATTAAGAGCTTAAATAATTCGATCATAGGTAGACTCATTGGTTAGTTGACTAGTTCTAACAACTCAATGTGGGGTAAGCTTTTAAAAGTCATTCATGCTTTCATTTTTTGGGGGATGTGGAAGGCTAGAAACAAATTGAAGTTTGAGAAGGCTAAAATTAAGGCAGAGAGATCCATAATGTACATCCATTCTATTTTAAAATTACATCTTGATTTAAACCTCTACTCGAGGATGGTTCAACAATCGACAATTCAGTTGAGGAGACTTGTTCATTGGAGACCTCCGGAAGATAACTGGTTCAAAATTAATGTTGATGGAAGTTGTAAAGGTAATCCGGGGCCTATGGGAGGATGTGGAGTTTTAAGAAATTATAAAGGGAAGTTAATTACATCTTTTGCTTATAGCTTTGGTGTTGGTTCGAACATAATAGCATAAGATTTATCAGTACTTCAAGCCATTAATTTATGTTATTCCTTTATCAATGAAGGCCTAATTATGAAGTGAGATTCTTTAACTGTTATTAAAGTTCTGAATGAGCAAATGAAGTGCCCATGGAGTATAGTGCCTTTTATTGTCAAGATTAAAATCAAAAATTAGAATCAAAAGGTTAAATTCTATCATTTCCTTAGAGAAGGTAATAAGTGTGCATATTTTTTTGGCTAATCATGGATTTTCATCTCAAATACATCTTACATCGTCCTCTTTAGACGACTTTCCTAAAGAGTTAAAAGGTATCATCAATTTAGATGCTTGGGGTCTCCCAAACTTTAGATTCTCATAGGTTTTTATGTTTCTTGTAAAGGTGGCTACTTATAAAGTCATCCTTATCTATTGTAAGTTCCATTTTATTTCATTCCATTATTCAATAAATTAGTGGGGCTTTGTCCCTGTTATCCAAAAAAAGTAGTGGACCATTTTAGGACATGACATTTTGCGGTATGCATTTTAGTATTTGTGACGGGGTTAAGAATGTGATATTAATTTGGTTGGGGTTTGTAGGAGCTTAAAATTGTTTTCTTGGCGAAAAATGTTTTTAGGAAAGTTTTTGAAGAATTTTTGTATTTTTTCGACATTTCGGGCCTTTATTATACAAAATTTCAGGGGGGTATGCCGACCGACATGTTCTCAGGGTTGCCATTTGGCAAATGTCATGGACTCTTAGGCTTCTTTGGGCAGAAGAACATGCTGGTGTTGATCGGTATGGGGTTCAGCAGCTATTGGGGATTGACTGTGAGGGTTTTCAGATAGAAGTGGATCATATGGTGTGGGTGATGCTGGAGGCGGGGCATGCAATATTGGGTAGGATTTCTGAATCATTATGGGAATGTAGGTGACCTTTTACGCTTGAGGGATGTCTACTTGGGATAGGGAAATGACATGTCAGTATGTACAGATGCAGTAGTTGATGGCATGTGAGTTTGGGTACTTGGAGATAGGGTTGTGGGACAGATGTTATGACATCCAATTTTGGTTCTTTCCCTTTGGGATATTCTTACAAGTTCACCATTAACTATGGGCGCTTGGTGTTGACCATATTGTATGCTTTGAAGTAGTGGCATTGTACCTGGAAATAAATTTAAAAAGGAAAAAAGAGATGTATATTTTGTTCGATTATCTTGATTTAGTGGCTTTCTCTACATGCACTTTAATTCACTGCTGAGTTTTCATTCTGAGAAAAAGTAGGAGAAGGTGTTTTTGGAATAAAGAGAGGCCACAGAGGTATAGTGGTAAATAGTTTCCCTTTGACGGGATTTATTTTGGGAAAAAGTCATAAAAATGAATTTTTCTTTATAGAGGAAGGCCTTGATAGCTTGGTTGATATATGGATGAGGGGATAAAAATCTTGGCCCTAAAGTGGATCTTGCCTCCTTCGTTGGATTGTGTTGAATTTATTATGCTGAAAAGGAAATATTGATGCTAGTTTTGCTAGAGCTGTTGTTTTGGGCCTTACGTAGAGGTTTTGGTTGGTCATGGGGGACTAAATAGTGGACCCTCATTTGGCCGTAATTATAGGGTGAATGTCTTACCCTTGCAGTTCTGCGGTAGTGATACTGGTGGAGACTTTAAATGGTCTTGATGATTGGCAAGAAAGTCGCTCTGATTTCTCTAGAGGAAGCTCAATTATGTTGTTCATGTGGATGGCTGAGAGATTCCGTTCGTAGGCTTCCCCTGAGTATCCTTTGGCTATGCCGAATTTCTTTACTCGATATGCCATTTTTTTCAACCCTTCCATAGTGAAATGGGTCAATTGGTTCATGGAGCATGGATTGTGATGCCTTCGCTGGTATGTGCCACTGTGATGAGAGTTATAGCCTATTCTAGAAGTAGGAGAATACCGATACATTTGGTTATTTGGCCTTCGACAACCCTCAATATATTCCCCCTGTCGGCTTTTATGCTAAGTCAGATGGGAGTAGATAACGCCTTATTGGCACTAGACTTCTTTCCCGTGGGAGACTTAACTAAATCCATGTGCATGAGGTTAGGTTTTCTGTGTGAGAATCCTCAATCGTCAATCCGTCCATCTCAAACCATGGGTAGGGTTTAACATGTATCTATTGACTATCTAAAATGGCTATAGAGGTGGGTCATGGATAAGATTTTGATGAAGGAAATCGGTTAGAGATGATTTATCATTTTTTATCCTATAGAGGGGGGAGCAGTGGTTTTCTCCAGGCTGGTCAGGGCATACCATTTAATGGAGCACCTTCGGAATAACAATCAAGTAGGGAAGTATGAGGACCTCAAGGAGAAGTTAATGATGGGGATGGGTCTTAAAGCAGTTGCGGACAGGGTCTTTGTGAAGCTAGGTTCCTTCTTATGAAACTTATGTGTAATTGATGTGTTTTTATGTTTTTGTTGGTTTTTTAGTTTTTTTCTTGGGAATAATTTTGGGATGTTTTTAAGGGTAATTTGGTTAGCGAAGGGTGGATATTTTGACTCCCTATGCCCATATTTCGTGTAATTGTACTGAGTTCTTCCATTTAAAATAAAAAAGAAGATTTTTATTATATTTTTCTGCCTCTTGTTGAGTTTTACATTTGAATTACCTATACTAATCGCTAAGGAATACATAATCATTTTTTTCATGTAAATAATACAATGAACTGTCATTCTCGAGGGTTAGAATATAATAGCATTTTATGCACAAAAGGGGACTCTGCCCATGAAAAGCTTTTCAGTTTCCTATGTACCTATGGGGTTTTAGAAATTTTCTAAGTTTCATTTTGAAAGAAAAAACATTTTTAGAGGAGCAAGACCCACGTAGTTCTGAGTAGAGGGAAATGTAGATTTTTTATGATATAAGTGATATGAGAGGAGTTGTAGCATGCTGAGATTTCAGACTAAGGGTAAAACTTCTTGAGATGGTCCAAGTTGACTGGATGCACCATCTCTTCTCTATTAAGGTTAGTGAGCATAGCGGCGCTGCTTGGCAGGATCTTTTTCACGATGTAGGGGCCACTCCACTTTGGCTTGAATTTCCCTCAGGGTCCCATACGGGCTCTATGATTTATTTAAGGTCCAAATCTCCTTATCAAACACCACGATACTTGACTCTTATAATAAATGGTCATGGTATCCGACAATGGTATCCTTGTATGTGGTTTAGATCCTTCAGCCTCTTTTAATCCAAGAGTGGCAATTCATGAAGGCGCCTCTGATACCAATCTTCCTCCTTGACTCTGCTTTCAGGCATAATAAATCGTGAACGTATATCCAACTCAATAGGTAGAACTGCTTCTATTCCATATACTAAAGAGTAAGGGATAGCTTCATTAGGTGTCCTAACTGGACTCTGGTATCCCCATGGGGCATAAGGGATCCGATCGGCCCAATCTCGAAAACTCTTAGACATTTTGCTCATGATATCTTTGAGGTTCTTATTGGATGCTTCAACTCCACCATTGGTTTGAGGTTGGTAGGGGGGATTTATGCCTCTAGATCCCATACTTATTGATCATTTTTGTGACCTTGGCTTTAAGTGTAACGCGTTATCATATACTAGTTCATGAGTGATCTCGTATTGACAAATAATGTTCTTTCAGATAAACTTGGCCACCTTATCGGCATTCAGTACTGTAAAAGACTCGGCTATGACCCATTTAGTGAAGTAATCAATGGAAACTAGGATGAAGCCATGCTGATTGGAGGCTTTAGGTTTGACCTTCCCTATGATGTCAATGCTCTGGGTGGAGAATAGCTTAGGAGAAGTCATGTTGTAAAATTCTCAAGGGGCAAGTGTTGGAGATTAACAAACTACTAGCATTTCAGGCATATCTAGGCGTAGATGGTGGAATTTAAATTATTGTGGTCCAATAATTACCTTTATGGATAATTTTCTTGTCAAGCATATAACTGTTCATGTGAGGTCCACATTCCCCACTATGGATCTTCTGCTTCATTTTTTCGATGTCATCCCCGTGCAGATCGGTTCCATAGAAATTTCTCTTGAATAACGTTTTATCATAGATTATGTACTGGGCATCCACTTAGCAAAGGGTCGCACCTTATTTCTTATCGCATCTTGAGGATACCTACCATGGTTGAAGAGGTGCAAGATATAGTAGCACCAACACTCAGCCATAACATAATCTTCCCCAGTGATGAGCTTAATATGGTAACAGTGAGTTGGCGTAGTTTGTTTATGGACTAGTAATGGGGCCATTATTATTCTCTCAGTCATGTTAATCATGGAGGTTAAGGTATCAAGGGCATTTGCTAAACTTTTCTTTTATTCAGGGCAAGTAGTGGAAGGTGATATCTTGGAACTGGGAAGCTAGCTAGTCTAGGTTGGCATGAAAGGGTAATTGTTTCTCACCCTTGACATTCAATGTTCTAAATACTTAGCCAACGATGAGGGAGGAGTTCTCATAGACATCTAAGTATTTGATACCTTTCTTGAGGACAACTTTGAGGACTACATTTCACACATTAATTCCTGTCATATTATTGGTGTAGGACAAAATTAGGCTAGATTGCAATAGGAGTGAGAGTCATTAGGGGCAATAAGGAGTATCCCAATATCGTATCCTTTTTTATTAAAAGTATCATAAAATAACATTTTCCATTATAGGTCCTCCTAAAAGGAGCAAAGAATATCACTGTTCCGAAATTCAGAGACCCAAACATCAACCTCTTTCATGGGCTCATCAATAAAGTAATCGTAGATGGATCTCCATTTCATGGATTTCTACAGAACATACGTGATGTGAAAATCAAAAAGTAACATCAACCATCTAGCCATGTGTCTTGACAGTAAGGGTTTCTCAAGCAGGTAATTGATGGGGTCCATTCTGAACACAAGTCTGATGGGAAAATCGGGCATCAAGTGTCGTAACTTTTGCGTGACCAGAACTCGAACAATACAGGCTTTCTCCAGGGCAGTGTGGTTAACTTTGTACCTGACCAATTTTTAATTGGCATAGTAAATAGCTATTTCTTTACTGGTTTCTTTGATATATTATGCCAATAAAGCCCCTATTGCGGTATCTATTACAATTAAGTATAGGAATGGTGGGAGACCAGATGATGGTGGCATGAGTATCGAACATTGGGTAATGTGTAACTTGATTCTATCGAAGGCTTCCTGATAGGCTTTATTCTATATTTTTCTAGAATATTTTTTAAGTAGTTTTATTATAGGCTTGCAAATAAAAGTTAGTTGGCTGATGAACCGACTGATATACTGAAGTTTCCCAAGAATTATCGAACTTCCTTCTCTATTTGGGGTGGTGGAATTTCGAGTATGGATTTCAACTTGGTAGACTTTTCCTTGATTACGTTCTCCCTAATCATGTAACCCAAAGTTTTCCTTTGGCGACATCTAAAACATATTTTTATGGGTTTAACCTCATTTGGTATCACCGCAGTCTTTCGAAGAACTTTCGAATGGAAGGAACGTGACCTTTTTGAGTCTTAGACTTAATAATCATGTTGTCTATGTAGACTTCAACTTCTTTGTGTGTTATATCATGAAAGATGGTTTTGTTAGCCCTTTGATAGGTAGCCCTTATGTTTTTTATCCCGAATCGTGTAATAAAAGGTTCCCCAAGGGGTGATGAAGGTAATTTTTTATTGATGGTCTGGATGAATCTTGATATGATTGTATTTAGAGATCCCATAGACAAAGGAATTGAGAGTGTGAAAGGTCATATTGTCCACAATCATGTTGATGTTGGGTAATGAGTAATCATTCTTCAAAAAACCTTTATTCAAATCTCAGTAGCCGATGCACATTCGAACTTTTTCTCTAGATTTTGGTAGGATTACAATATTGGCTAGCCATGTGGGATATTCTATTACTTAGAAATCCTACATTTAACTGCTTGATCACATTTTCCTTGACTTTAATTGACCATTCACTGTGGAGATTTCACAATTTTTATTTGACTGGTTGGTATTCTGGGAGAGTTGGAATATCATGCTTGGTAATCTCAGGATAGATGTCAGGCATGTCATCATAGTTTCATGTGAAGACATCCATAAATTTCTTTTGTAGGTCATCAAATTGTGCTCGCTCATGCTCGTTAAGGGTGGACCTTACCCTAATCTCACGATTTTGAGTACTAGAATCGAGATTGATAATAACATTTTGATCTTTATTAATTTGAACATGATTATGTTTTTTATTGTTAACCTCATTAAGATCAATTAATTATTGTTGATTTACAAAATCATCATCATTAAGAGTTTGATTAGAATAAAGACATATAATGTAAGGCATAACAAGATACGCCAAATCATCTTTTCTTTCACTTTTGGTAAAATAATGTTGAGAACCCCACCAAAAGAGGTATTGAATACATTATTTTTTTAGAAAGGATAAAGAACAAGAATGGGTTGCATCTTAATAGGTGGGACTGGTACAACATTCTAGTTACTGGGAGGAGAATTAGTCGCCTTAATAAGAGTTGATGGGTTCGGTGATGTACTGCTTGAATGGATCATGCAGAGCGTGAGTCCGAGTTCCTGTAGGTTGAACGATACTTCAGATTCATTTCCCTCGGAGACCTCAGTAATGGCTACGACTTTCTGAGTGAGAGGTTGCACTTGATGCTTGCGGTCTTGGGTTTAGGAGTAGTTGTATTGAAAGAATACTTCCATCCTTGGCTTCATCTTCTTATCCATACGATCATACCATGGTTCAGGAAAGCCACAAAAAGGGAAGTCTTCAACCCATTTGACGAATATCCTGTTCATAGAATCCTTCAAAATAGTCTTGGCATCTTTTAAAATACTCGTCAACTATGGTTGGTAGAGCATTCCGAGTTCTTCCGATGAAAGTTGATAACCCAGGTCATATGAGGGAAAGGCCATTACTAAGACTATGGGCTCTAATGTTCCTTGTTGAAATTTACCTAGTCCCTGTCCGTGCAAAAAGTGCATATTATTAAACATCTATATCATGTTGTTGTTGTCTTGAGGGTTGTGCTCTGGACACACTCATTCTTTGAAATCATACCCTATCAAATGGGGAAGTGGATCATATCTGAAGTCGAAAAGAAGCTTGTCATTCATCCCATATTGTATTTCTAGTACTGTATTATTAGTACTAGCCATTTCAGTACTGTCATTATCTCCCAAAATGGTAATGACCTTGACCCTTAGGGAAGAATTTTAACTCGTGATGAATGGAAGAGGATATCCATCGAATGATATGAAGCCATGGTCGACCAAGAAATATATTGAAACATGTGGGTATGTCAATAACTTAAAACTTAGTAACAATATTGGTAGGGCAAGCCCTTATTGTGGGTGTTATGGATCCCATCACCTCTCGGCGAGTATTATCATGGGCACGAACTATGGCAAAAGTAGGAGTCATGTAACTTACTTTTGACCCTGAGAAATTGAAGGTTCTTAATGGGAAGATATTGAGGGTGGGTCCATTGTCAACAAGTGAGATAGGGACTATCTTGTCCGTCACTTCGACGAAGATATTGAGGGCATAGTTGTGATGAGGGCCGATTTTAGGAATTTCTTTTTCAGATAAGGTCGTGAGAGTAGTGGTGCTTAATGATCCAACAAGGTTCACATCTTCTTCTGGAGTGGGGGAAGGAGGGACTGTGGAACCAGTGAATAACTTTATCAGAGGATTTCGATGTATTTGAGAAGATACGAAGAGTCCCCACAAAGTAATATTGACTTGAGTATTTTTGAGTTGTTTGAGTATCTTTCTTTCCTCGATGGTCATTTCTGGCATGGGGAGTTCCTCTATAACTCCTTTTCCCTTATCTATTCTTGATGGTTGAGGATTCGAATCTTAATAGTGTCTTCCTGATCTTATCATATGGTTTACAGAGGTGGGGAAGAATAAGAACTAGGTTTCTTCATGTATTTTGGGCTGCACAACTACTTTACTAATTTCCCCCAACAGATCCTTGAAAGAGTCATCTCGGGCATGTTGATTACTATAATGACATTTTCTTGACTCAGTTCATCATTACAGTTGTCAAATTCGTCCCTAACTTGGTGGCGATGATGACTTCCTCCCAAGAGAACTCAATGCATTCCATGACCTCAATAGTTTCTTCATATAAATCCTCCCACTCAATAGGGAGGTGCGAGATCAAGGGGACCAACTGCCTTTGAAACTTTAAAGCAATGAGTAGATCTGAAACGCTATAGATTTTGTCTACCTATCAGAACATGTTTGACATAATATATACAGTACATTGTCCAATCTGATTTCATCAATGGACACCACCTAATTATTTGACTAATAAGCCTACTTTTGGGTTTCCATGAAAAGGATTCAAAATGTTTGATAGTCGATGGTCATTTTAAAGGTCAAGTTCAGCTGAAAATCCAGCAGTTGAATCAGAATAGTCGATAATAACATATATTTTCCATCGGACCAGGTACAAATGACAATATAAGACCTCATCTCATTTCGTGAAGAAGGTAGGGTGTTGGATAAAATACAAGAAAAATTCGAGTGGATTGGGTGAAAATACCGATATGATGGGTGCTTTGCTGGGCACAATGTAAGTTGATGGGTCGAATTTTGGGTCATCTTATAAGAGGATGGAATTAGTATGGGTTGTAAGTGGGTTGTGAGTTATGTTGGGTTTATGATTGGCTTGTGAGGAAATGATACCCTGGTAAATTGGACCCTCGATTACATTCTGGAGGTGGAGGCACTAATCAGTAGTATTGCCGACAGACTAGTAAAAATCATAGTGGGCATCAATTTTAATGTTTTGGGGAAGTGGGTTTTGTAATGGACAGGGGTCTAAAGGCTTGATAACATATTGTATTAACAAGGCTTTATTGACTTTAGAGATGGGTGAGTGGATCTCATTGTATACCTTTCTAGTAGGATTACGACGACTTTCTGGCACCCAAGGCTGGGAGATATTAATTATGGTTGAGACTGTGGTATTAGAAGGATTTCATACTTTTTATGAGTGAACTGTCCGGACACTTTCTTTAGTTCGACTTCTGTCGTGGTAGCACTTCCTTCAATCTCCACACCTTCTTCTCGGAGGGCTCGAAAGTGTGGGTAATATTGACCTCCTATAGTTTCTGTCATATGGGGTAAGAAATTCTTCTTCACTATGTTGACTTGTACTTCTTTAAAGGGCCAGTTAGTCATGGTGGCATCATTCTATCTCCACAATGCGATGAAGTTGCTGACAGATTCTTTAGGGTTCTTATTAAGAAGCTCTAGATCATGGTGTGTAACTTCTAGTTCTTCATTATACTTGTACTGTGACATGAATTCTCGGGAGTCATCTTCCTAACTATGGTATCTGGATTCTTCGAGGGACAGGAACCAATGTAGATCACTGTCCTTCAAACTCTATTGGAATATCTGGGCCATTATTTCTTCACAGGTACCGAGGAGAGTCATGGTTTGGTAATAACTACGGTGGTGAATAATTGGGGGTCTGCTTCCTTCGAACTTCTCGATGGCTAGCATCTTGAATTTCTTGGGCAATCTAGCCTTAGGGTAAGTATACCTGCGAGTGTAGTCCATGTAGTTCTTGGATATCTTAACTTTGTCAAATTTCTTTGATAACATCTTGAGGTATTCCTTGAACTTGTTCAGTTCTTCCTCCTTGGGATCAATGGGTACTGATAGGTTTTCCCCTGACTGGGCAAGGTTTTGCATAATGAGCTAAGATTGTGGCAACCCATTGGTAGGCGAGTCCTAAAGAGCACACTGATATTCTTCCAGGACCCAAAAACAGGCTCGAGAGTGGGTGGACGCATGGGACAAGGAAAGAGAACCTCAAGTTATTCGAGATCTGGGATTTGGTTTCATTGCATCTCATGAACCTCGATTTGAAGGTTGTCAATCTTGGCACTCAGATGGACCATAAATCCTATCAGATCAAGTTGTACCTTTGGTGCATGGTTGGGGTTTTTCATGGAGGACTGGTGAAGGTGGATTCCAGGCTCAGATGAAGTTTTAGGGGAACTGACGGAGCTTCGTGGAAGTTTGATGGAAGACCAAAGTCAACACAAATCCATGCCAAGAGTTGGGCATGCAATCAACATGAGAAGGAAAAAGATTCGAATTTATTTTTGAAAAAGAGAAAGAAGAATTATTTTTGTTAAACAAGATTAAAAATATTTTTGACAGTTTTTTGGCAAAATTGAGGAAAAATGTTTTGGGTATTTTGATGAAAAGGATGAGAATATGTTTTTGACATTTTTGCTAAAGAAAAGGAAAAATGTTTTTAGTATTTTTGGTAAAAATGAGGGGAAAAAGAGAGAAAAGTCTTAGCATTATTATTATTATTATTATTATTATTATTATTATTATTATTATTATTATTATTATTATTATTATTATTATTATTATTATTATTATTATTATTATTGTTGTTGTTGTTGTTGTTGTTGATACCAAATTTAGTCTGCTGACATGGACCAATCACCTGAAGACACGTGTCAACTTACATGGTAAATACGAATACTCCCGACGAGCAAGTCAAGACCACCGAGCAACTAAGAAGCCACGAGGAACTCATGGGCCCCGAGCAGCTCATGGGCTCCAAGCATCTTAAGTGTGCCGAGCAACTTAAGCGTCGTGAGCAACTTAAGCGGTCCGAGCTACTTAGCGTACAGCACACCCAAATCAAGAGAATCAAAGGAGACGACTGCGTATTAAATGCCCTTTATTATCGTACAGATGTATATGTCTACTAGATAACATCGCATTGTCCTTTCATTTGTACATCCTCAAGGCTATAAATACATTGTAACCTCCTTATTAGTAGGGGACCAAAATTTCTTGGTAAACCAATTATCGAGAATTCCAAACAAACAGTCAGTAATAACACAAACAGTGGACGTAGGCCATTCTTTCAAGGCTGAACCACTTTAAAAGTCTATTGTCTTGTTTATTTTTATCTATGATTAAATAATTAGATCAAATCTAGCTTTTTACATCAACAACAGCCTCAAGGCTATAAATACATTATAACCTCCTCATTAGCAGGGGACCGGAATTTATTGGTAAACCAATTAGCGAGAATTCCAAACAAACAGTCAATAATAACACAAATAGTGGACGTAGGACATTCTTTAAAGGCTGAACCACTTTAAAAATCTATTGTCTTATTTATTTTTATCCGTGATTAAATAATTAGATCAAATCTAGTTTTTTACATCAATAGATTGGCGTCGTCTGTGGGAAACGACTGTACTTATCATTTTTCACCAAAAAAATTCATCATCTATGGTTGATCATCCTGAATCCAGCAATCGAAACGCTGGAATCCCTCCAAATCCATTTACTCCCCCAAATGTTGAAGATCTGGCTGGTATAATGGCTAATTTGGCCCAGGGCCAGACCTCCATGCAGGAAACCATGCGACAACTCATGCAAACTATCCTGGGTGGAGCGCCAGCCTAGTCAGGACAACTAAGCATTCAGAGAAATACCCGATTACCTTCTTCGCAAACTAGGTGAATGTTATTCCCAGAGGGATCTCATTCTAGACGCACCGATTCATATCGTACTGAGAGATCTAATGATCCTTCTTATCAGCCTGGACGAACTTCCTCGGTACGAGCTACAAACACTCAACAAAACATCACGCTATCTCCAGAAAGGACAAGTGCTCTTGAAAGATTAAGTAGAGTCTCTCCTTTTGATCGTTTGGGTCCTAGGAGGAATAGAAGTCCCCCTAGGATTGTGTCGAGGAACTCTCAACGACCATCTGATTTAGAGGAAGGATCTGCCTAATCACGACCAGTTGCTCGTCATGAAAGATCCAAAAGGTAAATTCAACGCGATCAATTGCTCGAACAAATAGGCCCGGGGAGGGAAATGACGCATGGAAAGGTTCTATTCAGAGGTTGGAAGACAGGTTAGGGGAGATGGCTAAGGCCAAGAATCCTTTACAAAGAACTTTTATTCAAGGGACACCCTTTGTACAGGCGATTGTGGATTTTCCCATACCATCAAAATTTAAAGCTCCTGTGGTGATGCCTAAATATGATGGAAAAACTGACCTTGTCCTTCATATAGAACAATACCAAGCTGCTACTGATATCTATGCAATTCCAGATGAGATGAGATGTAGGGCATTTTCAGGAACTCTTACCGGATCTGCTCAAATATGGTACAACAATCTTCCTCGTGGTAAGATTGCAACTTTCTTTCAACTAGCTGAGCTCTTTATTGGGAACTTTTGTTTTGGAGCAAAACCAGTTAAATGAGTAGCACACTTGTTAAGTGTTAGACAGAAGGCATGTGAGAGTACCAGGGATTATATTACTCGTTTCAATAATGAGAAGCTCAAAGTTATTGATTACGAGGAGAAGACAACAATCACTGCTCTGATGACTGGATTATTGCCAAATAAATTGTACTACACTCTAGCCAAAGATCCACCTACAACCATGGCAGAGCTGATGGCAAAGGCAGCCAAAATTATGAACGCCGAGGAAGCTATGGCGAAGAATATGGACACCAAAGAATCCAAGGTTGAGGGTGATAAGGCTGAGAAGAAGGAGCAGAAGAACAATGGTGGTAACAGGGAGTCAAAAGAAAAAGCAAGCATTGGAACATTTGAAGAAATTTGGAAATTATACTCCTTTGAAAGTGGATATAATCCACGTTCTGGAAGAAATCAAGAACAGCGAGGAGCTAAACTGGCCTGAAAAAATGAAGACAGATCCTGATAAGAGGAATAAGTCCAAATATTACGAGTTCCATAAGGATCACGGTCATACGACCAAAAACTTCATAGCTCTCCAGAATGAAATTGAAGAGCTCATCAGGCGGGGAAAATTGAATAAGTATGTGGATAGCTGAAATGGTGGAAAGAGAAACGACCGAGCAAGGAAGAGGTCTAGATCTCCTCATCGAGCAAAACAAAATAAGAAAAGAAGTCATGAAGAAGACCCGGATGACGACCAAGACGACCCCGATCTCACCAAAAGACCAAAATAACCAGAACGTGAGGTATTTTCTATCCATTTTTTATCATTTGAATGTAATGTCATTACAGGTGGAGATGAAGGAGGTGGAGATATGACTACCGAGAGAAAAGATTACCTCAATGAGGCTCAAGATTGCTCGTACATTCAATGAATAAATCTGGCTGAAGATGATCGCCCGAGGAAGGTGAATAAGGACAAACTCGTCATTGGTTTCTCTAAGAATGACCTGGCAGGTCTACTATATCCTCATGATGACCCATTGGTAATTAAGACGAGAATGAAGGAAGTGGTAATTTCATGAGTACTAGTGGATAATGGTAGCTTGGTAGATATCATGTTCTATCCATGCTTTGATAGTTTGAATTTGAAGCTATCCCAGTTGGAACCATATCAGAGGCCCCTCCTTGGTTTCACTGGCGAAAAGGTTTTTCCACTTGGGACGATCAAGTTGGATATGCTTATTGGTACATGGCCTGCTTGTCGAACAGAAAGAGTCCGCTTCTTTGTAATGGATAAAAATTTCCAATCAGCTTACAACATCATCATGGGAAGGGTAGGACTCAAGAAATTCGAAGCAGTACCATCTACTGTACATCAATGTTTAAAATTCCCAACCAATTTTGTAGTAGGATTGGTGAAAGGCGACCAGAAAGTAGCTCGGGAATGCTATATTCATCTGCCGAGCAGGAAGAGCATGAAGAATCCAGAAAGAAGACTACTACCTACCAAATAGAAGATGCGGAGATTGAAATATTAGACCTTAGAGACGAGTCCCAACTCGTGAAAGGGAAGGTTATGGAGGCTACTGAGAATGTCATTCTGGACGACGAGCATCCAGAACGAACAACTTAAATTGGTGCATCCTTGGATGAATCAATAAAAAAAGAATTGATAGCATTCATAACGCAAAGAAATCAAACTTTTTTGTGGAGTCATGAAGACATGCCAGGAATAGATCCGAATTTCTTGTGTCACGAGCTCAATGTGAACAAGGAAATCAAGCCAGTAAAGCAGAGAAGAAGAGTGTTCAGCCCTGAGAAAAAACAAGCTATACAGGAGGGAGTAAAGAAGATACAAAAATCCTCTTTCATTGAGGATGTTAAATATCCTGAATGGCTAGCAAATGTGGTGATGGTAAAGAAGAAAAATAACAGGTAGAGGATGTGTGTAGACTTTATCGATGTTAACAGGGCATGCTTAAAGGATCATTTTCTTTTGCCCCGAATTAATCAGCTGGTCGATGCTACCTCGGGGCATGAACTATTAAGTTTCATGGATGCTTATTCTGGTTATAACCACTTTAAAATGAAGCCTGAAGATAGGGAGAGTACCTCTTTTATTACCCCGAGGGAAACTTATTGTTATAATGTTATGCCTTTTGGACTTAAAATGCAGGTGCTACCTATCAGCGGCTGATGAATAAGGTGTTTGCAGAGCAAATCAGTTGTAACATGGAAGTTTATGTTGACGACATGCTGACGAAGAGCAAGAAAGCTGATGATCATCTAGTTGACTTGGGCCAGACCTTTGATCAATTAGAAAAATATGAAATGAAGCTGAATCCCCCCAAATGCATATCTGGAGTATGAGAAGGCATGCTTCTCGGATATATCGTTAATCAACGAGGAATTGAGGCGAATCCTGAAAAGATCAAGGCTCTATTGGAGCTACAATCTCCAACGACGAAGAAGGAAGTACAAAGCCTCACAGTGCGAGTTACAGCACTTAACAGGTTTGTATCACGAGCAACTGATAGATGCCTCCCGTTCTACAAAACACTCCGAAAGACTTTTGAGTGGAATGATGAATGAGAGAAGGCCTTTCAAGAATTGAAGAAATACCTGGGAGCACCTACATTGTTATCCAGACCAGTGATGGGAGAAAGACTATACTTGTATCTGGAAGTTTCAGAAAACACAGTGAGCTCGACGTTGATTAGAGTGGAGGATGGAGTGCAAAAACCAATCTATTACACTAATAAGGCCTTCTGAGGAGCAGAGATCAGATATCCAAGGCTGGAAAAATTAGCATTGGCGTTGATCGAAGCAAGTTGAAGGATGAGGCCATACTTCCAAGCTCATACTATAGTTGTGTATACAGACATGCCGTTAAGGCAAGATCTGCACAAACTAGAGAAATCAGGAAGATTGAGTTATTGGGCTGTAGAATTGGGTGAATACGATATAATTTATGAGCTTAGGTCGTCACTCAAAGGGCAAGCAGTGGAAAATTTTATCGCAGAGTTCACCTATTCAGACACCTCCGAAGGGCAAAAATTGAATACCGACCAGCCTATGAATGTTACAGGATCATCAAATTTTAACACCGATCAACTTAATTCGGTAGACGAGCAAGAGAGGATGATCAACCAGCTACGAGAAGCGTAGGAGGAGGATAAAAGAAAGCATCAAATATTCCAATGAGGAACTCTGTCTGACCAAGAGTTTGATAATGAGATACCAGTGTGAAATATATATATAGATGGCTCTTGTTGCACTACGGGCAGTGGAGCAGGAGTTATTTTAAACTGACCCGATGAGATCGATTTGGAGTAAGCTCTACGTTTTCAATTTAAGGCTTCAAATAATGAGGCTGAATATGAAGCTATGGTCGTGGGTCTCAGTCTAGCCAAAACTATGAAAGCAGAGCATGTCGTTGTATTCATTGACTCACAGTTGATTGTAAATCAAATGTTGGGAGTGTATGCAGCAAAAGGAGAATTAATGATCCAATATCATGCGAAAGCAATGGAGACTGTATCAAGCTTTAGTGCAGTACAATTGATTAGAATACCAAGATTGGAGAATGCAAGAGCAGATGCATTAGCTCGGTTAGCCTCAGCCACACGCACCGAGCTACGAAGAACGATCCCATTAGAAATCTTGGCTAGTCAGAGCATTGAAAAAGATCTGACGATGAACTTCATTGCTCTTGATTTAGGACCATCTTGGATGGATCCCATCAGGGCCTATATTGAGGAAGGGGCTTTACCAATTGATAAACTCGCAGCCAAGAAACTAAAGTTTAAAGCTGCTCGTTATGTATTGACTAATGGCATTTTATATAGACGAGGAATTATAGAAGGTTTACAAAGATGTGTCCACCCCTCCGATGTGAAAAATTTGATTGAAGAGGTCCATGAAGGGTCTTGTGGAGCCCATGTCGCAGGTCGGACACTCTTGCAAAGAATGACAACGTAAGGGTATTACTGGCCAACGATGAGAGCTAATTGTGTAGCTTATGCCAAGAAATGTGACAAATGTCAACGTTTCTCCTCTATCCGAAGAACTCCCCAAGCATTGCTAACACCCATCATGTCTCTTTGTCCATTCGCCATGTGGGGAATAGACTTGGTCGGGCCACTTCCAACGACCCGAGGAAGATTTAAATACCTTGTGGTCGCTGTGGATTATTTTACTAAATGGGTAGAAGCTGAGCCTCTTATTAATATGACACATGACAAGGTGTATCAATTTATTTGGAAGAATATCATTTATAGATATGGTCTTCCTCATGCATTCATCACAGATCATGGAACCCAGTTTGACAATGAGGAGTTTGCTGCATATTGTCATCAGTCAAACATATTGAAAACCCATTCTACACCAGGCCATCCCCAGAGCAATGGAAAAATTGAGGTGACGAACAGAACACTGCTGAATGTTTTAAAAAAAAGACTGGATAATGCAAAGGAAAATTGGATTAACGAGCTACATTCTGTGTTGTGGGATTATCGTACTACACCGCGAGCAGTAATAGGAGAATCTCCATACATGCTGGCATTTGGAAGTGAAGTAGTTATACCTGCTGAGTTGGGCCTACCCACACACAGAGTGCTGAATTTCAATTCTCCTATCAGTGATTTGATGAGGCGATTAGACCTAGATATGCTCGAAGAAGTTAGAGAAGACGCAACAATCAGGAATGCTTCATACCAACAATGAACAACTCTGTTTTACAACAAGAGGGTAAAGAAGTGTGATTTGAAGGAAGGAGACTATGTGTTGAAGAAAGTAATTCAAAAGCACAACAAACTCGAATCTAACTCCCATGGACCTTACAGAATAACAGAAGTTGTTCGACCAGGGACATATAGGATTGAAACATTGGAGGGAGAAGAATTTAAGAATGCATGGAATGCGGAGCATCTACGCAAGTATTATCAATAGTTGGGATTCCTATGTAAATGCAGTTTTCTTCAGTATGAATAAAGTGTTGAAATTTTTACCTAGTTCTCTATTTTTGATGAAATTTTTCAGAGTATTAGTGCTACACACTACGCATCAAGTTCAGAATAATCTCCTCCAACTCCGGTTGGTCGGTAAATTAAAATCCACAAACTCCGGTTGGTCAGTAAATTAAAATCCACCAACTTCGATTGGTCGGTAGATTAATCTCCTCCAACTCCGGTTGGTCGGGAACAAAAATCCACCAACTCCGGTTGGTCGGTAAATTAAAATCCACCAACTCCGATTGGTCGGTAAATTAATCTCCTCTAACTCTGATTGGTCGGTAAATTAATCTTCTCCAACTCCGATTGGTCAGGAACTCCGATTGGTCGATAAATTAATCTCCTCCAACTCCAGTTGGTCGGGAAATTAAAATCCATCAACTCCGGTTGGTCGGCAAATTAATCTTTTCCAACTCCGGTTGGTCGGGAACAAATATCCACCAACTTCGGTTGGTCGACAAAATCAATTTTCTCCAACTCCGGTTGATCAAAAATTAATCTCCTCCAACTCCGGTTTGTCGGCAAATCAATTTACAATCAACTCAGGTTGGTTAAACTAAGCAGGATCATGGGATGTAAGTCATTTCATTGCTTAGGATCAAAGAGTGATAAGTCACTATAGTCAAAAAATAAAATAGAATGGCCTATCAAAATATGCATATATTCACAAACAAATACATTTTATAAAATACTTTCAAACCAATGACAATTAAAATGCAAAGAAAACTAAAAATTTCTTCATTAAAACTAGAACAAATTACATATGATATAAATTACATATCGCATGTGATATAAATGGAACAAATTCTACTCTATGGGTTTCTTTCCCTTTGCCTTTGAAACAGGTTCTACTCCAGTAGGTGGATCATCTAAGGCATAAGGGGAATTTATAAAATTTACATCTCGAAGCATCCTGACATTCATTACAAATGGTCGATCAAGCAAGTGCTCCGGGCGAGATATCTCAAAATTAGAATGAAGACTGTAGTCGCTGAGATACTTGGAGATTAAGCACTGAGGAATTGCCCGAGCAGGAATCCAGCTCATATCAAGTTTAAAAGGATGCACGGGCAAGTCGAGTAATCCAGGGTCATAATAATCCCATAGATAGTGGCCCTGCTCCAACTTTAACACCCCCAGTGCATTCATCCATCCTTGCTTGTAACCCTCATTATTTGACTGATGGATCCGATCATCGAGATGATAAAGGGCTTCATTATATCCAGCCATCCAAAACTCTCTGGGCTGTTTGTGGAATTGGTAGGTCAACCTCTCCAGTTGCTCGTGGAGATTCTTCACTAAAATTTCCTTATTCTCCAAGGCAGAACTTTAGGTAGAGAGTTGTTCGCTGAAGTTTAGAATCTTTTTAGACATCTCTGACAAAGCCTGATTCTTCGCCATCAACTGGAATGCTTGATTCTACAAGGCTGCTTGAGTTCTTGCCTCTACAATAGTAACCCGAGCAACCCTTGCTCGTCCCCAAGAAGACCTTGCTCGTCCGCGAGTACAGGTGGAAGGTCCAATTCTTTTTAAAGTTTCCAACTCATCTCTTAAGTTGGCATTTTTGACCTCCAAGAAAGAAAAAACCTTCATCGTTAACAGGAACCAAAGCTCCCGAGGAAGATGCAGCAGATTTCAGTTATTTATTCTCTTCTTGTAAGGCAATGTTTTCCTGCTCCAACAACTTGGCGATATGCCTATGCTATTAAACTTCAAGCTTTAAAACGATCTCCTTCTTCTCGTAAGCAGAGATGTATTTATCATATCCTTTTTCAGCACTTAACTCTTGATATTTCTTCTCGTACCCTTGGTGCAAAAGTGTGGAGGACTCTTTGTACTGCTGCTGGAGTTCCTCTATAGTTCCTTGGAGATCCTCAATCATCTCATAATATGCCACATTATTGGCAACAGCTCGATCGAGCAAGCACTTCAGGTATTGGTAAGCTTTGATTGCTCGTTCAGAAGTATCTGGACCAAAGATGTCAATGACTTGAGCCTCATTCAGATCTTCACGACCAGCCTTGAAATAGTCATTGCATTTTTTCATCAGTTCGGTGTCATGAGCTAATAAGAGATCCATCCTAGCCATAAACTAGTAAAGAGAAGAGATAGAAAGAAACAATAAGAATGCAGATAGAGCAAGTAGAAGAAAAAGTCAAAACGAACAACTAAAAGTTTTAATTTTCATTTCATCATAAAGTAAAATACAAAAGCCGAGGTTACATTCAATAAAATGACAAAATAAACACCCAAACTACTATGAACCTTATCTTGATTTCCTATAACTTCCTCAGGAGGTTTTGAGGAAGATACTGGTTGCTCGGTGGACAAGAGTAACTGCTCGGCAGGAGTAATGGTTGGTTGGGGTTGCTCGGAGCACGATTAAACAGCTGGAACATAAAGGGTCTGATCTCCAATTATCATGGAAGATTCTTCTGAGGCAGCTTCGTCATCTTCTTCTTCTCCAGAAGAGGGAGGAGGACCATGAGTGTATTGCTGAAACAATTCAGAACCTTCAACAACTTTCAGCTCTTGTAGGTATGCCACCCATCCATCTCTAAAGTATTTAAGGCTAGCGTATTCCATTTATGAGGACATGGCAGCCAAACACTTATTCCAGCCTTTATCCCAACCTACGCTGAATGATTTTTTAACAACTTTCTTCCTCTTAACCTTCTCCGAGGAGATCCTTTCTCTAAGGAGCTCCTCGACAGCCTTCAATTTCCCTTCCACCTCCTATTTCTGGCGATCAACATCATGAAGTCTACCAAACTCCTCTTCAGCAACTTTGAGCTTATTCTCAAGCTCTTCAACCTTCTTGAGCTTCTCTTAAATCTCTTAATTATTCTTCACAAACTCTCTCAATTTCTTCTCCAAATCCTTGGAGGTTTCCACAGCTCGATCTCTCTCTTGCTCAACGGACTTAACCTGTTTCTCCCAAGCAATTTTATTTTCCTCATACTTCTGATGAGAATATTTCAAAGACTGGGTTAATCTAGTAAAAGCCTCCTCTACACCTCCAGAGGAGATTGAAGCCTTGATGGCCTCATCCTTCTTCAGAATAGTGTTAAAACACGTTACCAGCTGAAAAAAGAAATAACTTTGAGTCAGTACAGGGACATAGTAGTGAAAAATGAAAACTTAGACTAGTAATACTTACTGAGGCAATATATTGAGCAGCCAAGGTAGTGACCCTGTCACGAGAAAGAGAGTCTTCAATACCTTGGACTTCTGGGATAATCCAAGACTTCACCAAGCCCATAGTAGATCTCGGAGGAACAAAAGTGGGAATACCACCTTGAACATTTAAAAACTGAGAGACAGGTTCTGCTGGTCTCTCAGAAGAACTTTTCTTTAACCTCCTTGTAGGACCAGGAACATTTTCAACCAAAGATGTTGTCTTGGTTGGTGATATAACGATAACCTCACTCGGAGGAGAAATAGTAACAACCTTGCTCGGAGCCACTAGGGGCTTCTCAACAACCTTCTTGGCAGCAGCAGGAGGGGGTGCATCAATATCCATTGTCCCTTCTTCTGGGACACTTTGCTTACTTTTCTTTGCCTCTCCAGCAGTAGAGGTAGAGTTATCAAAGAAAGCAGGGACTTTTCTTTTCTTCATTATGTCACCAATAGGAATATTTGACTCTGAGGAAGAACCTTCCACACTAGTCTCAGTAGCTGGTATTTGATCAAGATTGACCACCACTGGACGAGCAGTAAAGGATGAAGTATAACTCTTGTACTACAACAAATAAGAAGCAGATCTAATGTGTTCCTCGGCCATAGATTGGTGCAAAGTCCAAATGAGTTTTAAATGCTTCAAATTAACCTCCGTCTACTTTGGAGATTTTCTTTTGCTGTCAATTGCAAATCATAAAAAGTTAAATGTCAGTGATACATTTTATCAAACATCAAGAAAACAAGATTTCAAAAAATAAAAAAACAACCTATTCCATTGCCATAAGGGGGACACCTGGGACCCTGGTATACATCATCTCCATTTAATGGAGCATGTTGCTAATTTTTCATAACAACCCCATGCTCAAAGTAATCCCTATTGGCATCTGGAAGATTGGCAACTAAAGCCCTATTCAAAAACCTAGTTTTTAAATAAAAAGTATTATCGCTGACAACCCATCTGTAGCAAAACATAATTTCTGGAATTCCTAAATGGGTTCCATGAATTTGGTTTAACCTATGGACTCCATTAACTATTCTCCAAGTATTGGGTGCTATTTTTACAGGAACTAAGTCAAAATATTGACAGAACACCAAACATAAAGGATTTGGAGGAAAAGAAAAGCCCCATTCGGTCATAAAGAGATTAGGGAGCCAATGTCCCTCAGCCAAAGAAAAATAGTCAGAAGGTTCAAAAAGTTCTTCTAACATGACCCATGAAGGAATTGAAAATTCAGAATGAAATTTGTCAAGAGATTCAACAGGGTAAACCATGATGAACAAAATAAATAAAAGAGAAGGAAGAAGATCTTATAGGAGAAGAGTGAACCAGTTGACAACGAATAATGAAAGAAACGAACGCACAAGATATAGAAGAAATGAAAAGTTCAAAGACACATATTTGAAAAGTGAAAGACGATAGAATTTCTGCCGCGTTTAAATACTTTAACTCGGGAATAGAAAAAGCAATGATTACCAAGGCGGACATTTGCGTATCCGGCGGCTAAAAGAAGAAAAGGGGCACAAAAAATGAAGCGGTTATGGAAATTCAAAATATTTATGAGGTCTGATACTGCGCACTTAAAAAGGAGTTATATACAATGAATGCTTTCCTAAAAACCATACAAACCGAAAAACTAAGAAGCATAATGTTCCATACTTTTCTTCAAGATCAAACTACGAAACATTGGGGGCTTCTGTTGATACCAAATTTAGTCTGCTGACATGGACCAATCACCTGCAGACACGTGTCAACTTACATGGTAAATACGAATACTCCATATGAGCAACTCAAGACCACCGAGCAACTAAGAAGGCACGAGGAACTCTGGGGCCCCAAGCAACTTAAGTGTGCTGAGCAACTTAAGCGGTGCGAGCAACTTAAGCGGTCCGAGCTACTTAGCGTACAGCGCACCCAAATCAAGAGAATCAAAGGAGACGACTGTGCATTAAATGCCCTTTATCATCATACAAATGTATATGTCTACTAGCTAACAACGCATTGTCCTTTCATTTGTACAGCCTCAAGGCTATAAATACATTGTAACTTCCTTATTAGCAGGGGACCGGAATTTCTTGGTAAACCAATTATCGAGAATTCCAAACAAACAGTCAGTAATAACACAAACAGTGGACGTAGGCCATTCTTTCAAGGCTGAACCACTTTAAAAATCTATTGTCTTGTTTATTTTTATCTATGATTAAATAATTAGATCAAATCTAGCTTTTTACATCAACAATTATTATTATTATTATTATTATTATTATTATTATTATTATTATTATTATTATTATTATTATTATTATTATTATTATTATAATTATTATCCACGTGTATTAGGTTTACCTAAATGCAAAAAAATGTCGAACAGGACTCAAGACTAGGAAAATTGGGTTTAAAAAATAGGTAAGATAAAGTTGGACTTGTTTCTAGGCTCATGGACAGGATCTGTTTTGAATAAAGATGAAATCGCATAAAAATTTGGTCAGCATGCTGACTCAGTATATTTATAGAGTTTCATGTAGTAACCGACAAACTAAATATGAGTGACCTAAGTCTGATACCTATATGAGGTTTATGTAGTTGATGGGTCAGTGGAAGGGTTCCCCCCTTTGGCATGACTTCCATGATATACTTCTTTCTTTTTAGGGCAATTGGTACATGGAGAAACCATATGATATTCCTGAGTATACGTGAATATCCTCACAATATACCTCGTGGGGACAATACGTGTGAGAGTGAATACGATATAGTCAAAATATTTGAATGAGTTCCCTTAGACATAGCTCTCGTCATGATTTAGGTTAAGCGGTACGATGCGGGGGGACCAATCGATATATGTCAAAGGTACTAGGTCAATGAAAGGTGAGAGTCATATTGCGCAGGCTAAGTGCGGTCAGTCAAACTGGCATCCATCACAATGTGACCCCCTATTACAAGATAAAATTTTGGTAAGTATCCATGCTCTTGGTGATGTAGTGTGCAAACTGCGTGATTCTTAATTAGTACATTATTGAGAGAGTCTTTTATGATGAGCATTATACTAGTAGGGATGAATGTACATGTATAAAAAGTAAGTCTAGCATGGAGCATGAAGATTGCACTAAGCATGGATACATGTGGGTGAGTGATGTGCGAATATCTACAAGTGAGTGTGTGGTAGTGAACCTAAGCATGGATATTCTATGTGGTGTGTGATAACTGAAAGTGAGCATGGATATATACAGACATGATAGGTGGAGGTGTGTGTAGTGAGACCTAAGCATGGATATTCTAAGTGGTGTGTGAGATATGTGGATATAAGTTATCCTACGTATAAGTGTTAGTAGTATGAGTTATAGATGGAAGATATTTACATGTGAGTGAAAGTGAAAGTTTAAATAAGCATGAGATAAATATATAAAAGAAATGAATAGAGGAGAAAATTGGTGCTTACGCACACATGCGGAAAATGATAACACCCATGCAAACAGAGTTTAGACCTCTTATGACAAGTAAGTCCCAAGAAGAGTCACCACTTTGTCCATCCCTCCATTTCCTTCACAGCCATTCATTCCATTTCTAGGAATTGGTTATCTTGGTGTAAATCATGGTGTGTGATTTCTTGTAAATTATTTTTGTATTTTTTTGGAAAAAAAATTGAAAAATAAAAATAGTTGGTGAAAGCTTTCAAGTTTATCCTTGATGACTATTGTTCATTTGCATCATTTGTCGTGACACTCCTTGTTTATTTTTTTTATTCTTTTCCTTCTCTATTTTGGACAATTAAAAAGTTGGAAAACAAATTATGATTTAATGGGAAAACTTTTATTATAGGGGATAATTGAGGCGTGATCTTTGTTTTGGGTTATGATTATTCCATTTCAAACTCAATATGTCACGAAGGTATTTGTTTCTTGTCTCATGTGTGTAGGTACAAAATTTTAAGACCATATTTTGCACACCGTGATGACGACAAAGAAACGATAGAGATTTAAATATTTTAAGTTGTAGATTTTTTAAGAAAGTTTAAAGACTTTCAATTTTAGTACCTTTTCAATTTGGGGTTCATAGGACGGTATTAGATTTGTATAGGACATTTGATTTGATAATTCAAATGTTTTTTAGTTTTGTACTGACATAGACATAGGGGGATATTTGTAAGGACATGTTTTACATAATCCCGTTTACATTAGAGTATGTTGTATAATGATACAACCATTGAAGAAAAGTTTAAATCCAATCATGCATCAAGACGGATCCGAATATCATCATTATTCAACATAGAATCCTCTAAGAGGTAGATTTTGGTAAGGTTGTGTTTAAGTCCCTTAATGGTTCATGTAAAGTGTTGGGATATTTTTCTAAAATATTTTTAAACATCTAAGTCGTTATTTTTTGTCAAAATAATTTTTTCTAAATGTTGAGGCAGAGTTTTAATGAACTTTGTTGTTTCCTGACGTTGTTCAAATGACATGTCAATGTCTCTCAAACGACATGACCAAGTTATTCAAATTACAACTTCAAGTGACATGATATGTCTCGCGAAGGCTCGTTTAATGCTCGCTTGAAGTATATTATCAAATGACATGCTATTGTTTTAGTTTTCTGAACTCATTTAATACGTCGCGCGAAGTCGTTTGTAGCAACATCACAAGTCGTTCGAGAGACATAAGGATCTCGTTCAGGTGATTGCACCGACTAAGATTTTTTTATTAATAGATGATTAAATGAGTCCCTTTTTCTTAAGAAGACGTGAGTCTTTTCCATTTACGAAAACTGCAAACTGCAGAATTCTTTTGTCTTCTTCTTGAGGGTTTAAATATTTGTATTTCAATTCACAAAAAATCCCAATAGTTTTAGTGAATTTTTTTGGAACCCAAGACACAACTTTAATGAAGTTTCTCTAGTATAGAGGGTAAATCTATGGATAACTACGACCGTGTGTCATTGGGAAGTGTTCTTGTGGGTTCACTGTGGTTGATTCATTGCTGATTGTAGGCTGCGTGTCTATGTGAGTGTCTATAGATATTCATTGCATATTTTATTGTGTATGAAAGTTGCGATTTACCATTGCATAATGAAAAAAAAAGGTTTACCCAAAGTTTTTTTTTCTAAAATCTTTGTGTGAGCAATCTTTATTTTGTGATGACTAGATTTTACACACCTAGATGCATGTGTTAGGTTTTAATTAATTTGGTTTAAAAATTGACAGTTGACTTAATAAAGTTTTAATTGAAAATTTTTGAATCACCGTACCAATAGATATCACACCGCATTTAGTTGGTTTCCCAAATTATCAGCACTTTTTAAGTGATCATACTGCCATTCACAAATTGATATCAGAGCCTGTTGCACTAAGTTATTGCGTTTGATCCTTTTTCATCAATTTTTTTGTGATATTGTCAGTTTTGAAAAAAAAATCTGATTTTGAGATTTCGCAATGTTTTTGAATGAAAACTTATATAATTGGTTGACAATTTTTACGGGTCTAATTATGCATACTAGAAAGCCCATATGAAATCTCATTTAAATGCAATCGATGAGAAATTTGGGTTTTTTGTGAAAGAGGGTGAACTCCTCCCCTTATCACTGCTAATAATCTCACCAATCTTCAACACATGATTGACTGGACTAAGGAAAAATTGAAATGGAGCGCTTTTAATTCTCGTGGGCTAAGTGCAATGTATGGAGCTGTCACCCCTGAAGAGTTTTGACGTGTCATGATGTACACCACGTAAAAAGAAGCATGGGATGTTTTACAACTTACCCATGAAGGCGCGAATGCGATCAAAGAGTCGAAATTACAAAATTTAACTACTCAATTTCAAACGATTACCATGCTTGAATCTGAGTGTTTTGATGACTTTTATGAACTTTTATTCGACAATGTCAACACTAGTTTCAATCTTGGTGAGCACATACTTGATGCATGAGTGGTTAAAAATATTTTGAGATTACTGCCTAAACGTTTTATCCCGAAAATGGTTGTTTTGAATTTCTTAGGAAATTTGAGCAACCTAAAGTTAGAGGAACTGGTAGGAGTCCTCCTGATATACGAAATTGAAATGTTTCCTGAAATTGTCAATCCTAAGGATAGAGGGATAGCACTTAGAGACTAGTGTACGAAGAGTGAGTAAGTGTCCAAGAGATAGAGGAAATAGAAAGTGAGTTTATGAGTCTAAGTCTGAGGGAGAATTTTATTTTGATGATGCGGCCATGCTTGCTAAAAATTTCAAAAATTTTATCGAATTTTCCAAGGAAAATTGTTCTAATAAAAGAGTTTTGAGAAAAATAAAAATAAAGATGAGGCCAAAAAGAGAGGTGAGAAAGATAAAGATAAAGATAAAGACAAAGAGGAATATGAGAGATGTTTTGAATGTCAGGGTAAGTGGAATAAGGAGTTTGAGTGTCCCACTAGACTAAAGAGAAAGGGTAAGAATATTGCCACGCCAACCACTATTAGACATGATGAGGAAAATGTGAAGGATTTCGGGGATAGATCTTCACATGGGATGTGTGTTGCCTTTTTATCTAGTCAGGTGAGTACACCTAGTTTGTCCCATGATGATGAGGATGCTTCTGCAAGCCAGATTCCCGATGATAGTTTCAGTGTTTCCAGTGAGTATGAGAATGAGTGCACTAGTAAAAATGAAAGTGAGTTCCAAATTACATTTCGAGATTTCTACACCGAAACCTTAAAGACAAAAAAGTTGAATAATGAATTAGGTCTTAGGGTGATAAATTTGTAGAGAGAGATATAGAGGTTTTGAGGCATCATAGAGTCAACTCGAGATGGTGAAGGTTACTTGGAGTGAGGATTTGATCGTCGTAAGTCGGGAAAAGAGTGAACTTATAGCCCGTGTGTCAAAATTAGAGAGAGATATTGAACGTTCCTAGGAAGAAATGGTCACTGTAGAGGACATATCTAAGAAGGTAGTAAAGATGATCCTCCATCACTCTTTAGGTAATGTTGAGAGATTAGGAATAGGTCATGATGATGTGTCTACTTCGCATGTTGCACCAGATCCGGTTCTCGAGATTATTATAGATCCTTATAGCTATCAACTCAACCCACCTAGGCATCCCATTCCAGATTGAAGAACGCGTACTAGAAGATTTAGGAGAGGTTTTCGTAGGCCCATTTATGTTTGAACACATTGTAAGAAGAGAGGGCGCCTTAGGGAATTTTGTTTTAAGATGGTAGTGTGTCACATAGAGTTTTTCCATGTGTTCCCACACATGCACCCACACATGATGCTCTGGATGATTATGTGAGAGAGTTTTCACATATTAGGTAGCAAGTAATGTTTTTGGTCAAGACTTCACATGATTTGATGGATATTTTTCATAGGATGACACCACCATTGGAAAACTCCACCGTACCTAATGGTTGAGGTTTAGACTTTTTTCCTAGCATAAGATGATATTTTATGCCTATTGCTACTATGTACCATTTTTATATTTACACTTTCCATTTTTGATGACCAATCCACAAAGTCATTCCATATCCATGTGACTATTTGATAGTGTTTTGATATGCGATATCCTTCCATTTTTGTGCTTTATAATGTTTGGAGTCATTAAGATGTAATTTGAGATTACTTTCTACATGTTTGACCCCTAGTCTCCTTTAATGCACACTTACACGAATTTGTTTGACTATTGTACTTGTCTATCACACGTTGGTCGAATTGTTTCCATCTCAATCCTGTCTTTAAAACGTATCAAATGCTCTAAAACTTGATAATGAAAGTTGTGCATGTAAGAACCGTTGCCTGTGGGGAATTTATTTAAAATGTGAAAAAAAGATGAGTGAACACGGGAAAGGGCTATGAGTGAATAATAATCACGCCGTGAAAGCCATCGTTTTAAGAGAGGCAGAGGAAAAATTAAGGCAATAAAAATATTCATATGCCAAAAATGGGGCCAATAGGGTTTATCTAAGGAGAGAAAAACAGATCACCTCAAAAGAACTTGAAAAAGAAACATATATTTGAGGGAGTTTGGTTGGAGATTTAAACAACGGGTTTGCACATCTTGAAAAAGCATAACATAGTTTTAGATGTTATTGGGGTTGAAATCATTTTCGACGTTAATGTGTCCATTAGATAAGTTAATGTCATATAAATTCATATTTTGACACCTAAGGACGATTTTGAATTCATTCGTTAGGAGTATCCATATTCATCATGAACATATGTTATGTTTAATTTCTTTGATTTAACTATTAAATTTTTTCACACCCGTTCATTATGTTTCCGCGATTTGGTTATCTTAGTGTAAATTCATGCTGTGTGATTTTTTGTAAATTAGTTTTGAATTTTGTTTGAAAAAAATTGAAAAATAAAAAATAGTTGATGAATGATTTCAAGTTTATCCTTAATGATAGTAGTTGATTTGCATTGTTTGTTGTGACAGTCCATGATTATTTTGTTTATTCTTTTCCTTGTCTATTTCGGACAAATAAAAATGGGGAGAACGAATTATGATTTCATGCGGAGCTTGTATTATGGGGGAGATTTAAGATTTGATCTTTGTTTTGAGTTATGATTTTCTCATTTCAAGCTCGATACGTTACGAAGGCATTTATTTCTTGTCTCATATCTGTAAGTAAAAAATTTCAAGATCATATTTTGCACACCGTGATGAGAAAAAAGAAAAGTTACAGATTTGAAGATTTCAGGTTTAACATTTTTGAAGAAAGGTTAAACACTTGCAATTTTAGTACCACTTTAATTTTGGGTTTATGAGAGGTGTAAGGACATATATTCATAGGTCTGTTATCAATTTATTATGTCATATACCGCTACACCGTCGAAGAGCATTCAAGAGATATCTACATCAAAGACGGATCCGAATTACTCAAGTTCTTCATCATTCAAGAACTCCGCGATGTTTACTTTGGTAAGGTTATGTTTTAAATACCTTAACTTTTCACTGAGAGCTTTTGGGATATTTTTACAAAATATTTTTCTAAAGATTTTGTTTTCGGACACCTTTCCGTAGAAAAATCATAACTAATTCATAAAAAATCAGAATGATACGAAACTGGCGGCCACGCATTCGTATTGAAATTTTCTACAAGTGGGCGTGAAATTTCATTTGACAGATCATTCGAACGACCTAAAATTGTCATTTAAACGACATAGCATGTCGTTAGATCTCGTTCAATTGACTTTTGTCCTTCGTTCGAGCGACTTACTGTTCTCGTTCGAACGAGCTCTATTTTCGAGGCGGTGCAATTTTCTATAAAATCTCATTATTTGGTTCCATTTTTATTAAGAAGTCATAGGGTTTTGACGAACAAAAAAACTGCGAAATCAGAATCCCCTTTGGCTTCTTCCTTTAGGGTTTTAATCTCTTTTGTTTTCAATTCACAAAACTCCCATATCCTTTAGTGAATTGTTTTGGTGTTCAAGAACACAACTTTTGCCCTTGTTTATTCTTTGTGGGGAGATCTCTATAACCGACAAGTGCGTGCTATTGTGGAGGGAGTCCTTATAAAGTTCACTCTTGTGGAGAAACCATTTTTCTTCTTTATTGCTGCCCTGCTGGAAAGGAAAAATTCCAGTCGTAACTTGTGGAGAAGTCGTCTTCTTCTTCACTGTTGCCCTCCTGTAAAGGGAAACTTCCAGCCGAGACATCAATACCAACACCTACGGGTATTTTGTATGTCACCCTATTTCATTGTAATCCGTGTAAGCCATTTTCTTACAAATTATAGTTAAATAAAAGGTTTTGCCCCTTTGGGGGATTTTTCCTTAAGCTTGTGTCGCATGCTTTATTTATTTTATGGTTTGACACAGACACACACGTAGTTGAATGATTTGGGGCTGATTTATTTTGGTTTAAAAATAGACACTAATTAAATAAGTGTGCCAACGTAGAAAGTTGTGAATTTAATCAATTATCACACAGTCGCACCCATCAAATTGGCATCAGAGATTTTTTAAGCGATCACCACATTACAAATTGGTATCAGAGCTTATTTAAGCAATCATCACTTCTCAAATTAGTATCAGAGCAGGTTGCGCTAATTTATTACGTATTCCTATTTTCTTCAAAATTTGCGTGATATTGATTTTTTTTTTAAATTAGTTTTTTGAAAATCACAATTTTTCCGATGGAGCACTTATCAAATCGGATGCCCGCCTTTGATGACCCGAGTCAATGTTTTGATGATATAAATCGTTTGAATTTGACGTTTGCAAAAAGAATTAAAGTTTTGGAAAAAGAAAATTCTTGTTTTAAATCCGCGATGGATCTTTTGCAAACGGTTCAAAATCAACTAGATTTTTATCGTGAAAATTTGGTTCATTTAACCATGACTTTATTGCTTTAAAATTGTCCAAAAAGAAGAGTGATGAGAGAGTCCTTGTTTTAGAGAAGGAATTAGAGGACTTAAAAAATTCTAGGGTTCCCGTTTGTGCTGTCGAGGATAAAAAACTAATCGATGATTTTACGGCACGTGAAAAGACTCTTAGGGATAAGTTTGTTTTAATTGAGGGTGAGCGCGATAAAATGTTAAGCTTAATTGAAAATTTGAAAAATAAATCCCTCTCTTTGGAAGAGTCCAATTCTTTGCTTGAGTAAAAAAATTTAAAGTTAAAAAATGATTTGACAGACTCAAGTACGTTTGATAGTGATGGTAATGGCTCATCGTGTTCTCATGCTTCTAATGCTAAAGCCAAAACCATTATTTGTTTCAGAGGGTCAACTAATTCCAAGGATGTTAGAAAAGATCACACTTTAGGTGTTGTTCCACCCGTTTACACATGTTCATATTGTGGTAGGAAAGGTCACCTTAGGAGATTTTGTTTTGATCTTAGAAGAGGTCCTAGGAATTCTATGTCTAGTGTTTTGTTGGTTCCCAAAACCCCGTGTCGATGTGTTACATCCACTTGGGTTAGGAAATCACTTTTGGATACGCTAGATTTTAGAATAGTTGATTCTCATTTTCTTGCACATGATTCTTCTCTTGCCATATCATATAGATGATTGTGTTCGCATGTTTGTCGTACACTAGTTGTGGTTTCATGATATATATTTGCTAGTGCAATGACATGTACTTTTTGTATAGATTTTTATTTTTGAAATATTTTGAAAAATACAAAAAGATTTTATTTTGATAAAAGTTTTTGAAAAATCCAAAAAGATTTTTGTATTTTGTTTACACTATTTATGGATGATCACTTAGGATGACCGAGTCACAAAATCATTTCATTATTTTTATGTGACTATTTGATAGTGTTTTGAGACAATAGGTCAATTCATCCTTGTGCTTTATAATGTTTGGAGTCATTAATATGTAATTAAGTGTTACTTCCTACATGTTTGACTCATGTTTTGTTTATTGCACACATGCACGAATTTGTTTGATTATTGTGCTTGTCTTATCACATGTTGGTTGGGTGTTTTCACTTCAATCCTGTCCTTTAAAATGAACCAAGCGTGATAAATTTTGATAAGGAAATTGTGCATATAAAAATCGTTTTGTGAGTTTGTGTATTGTTTGAAAACGGGGAAGGGCTGCGAAAGGTTCATTTCGCCTTTGCGAATACTAAGTCACCGTTAAATTGGACCTAAAAAATGGAGGAATTTTATTATCCGGGGTCCAAAGAGGTCTAAAAGAGCTCGAAAAAATTTAAAGGCAATAAAAACAAATTCATGCCAATTATGGGCCATTTAGGTTTTTGCACCAATTCTCCAAAGTTTGAGAATTTAGATTACCTCTAAAAAGAAAATATATATGAGGGTGTTTGGTTGGAGATTTTAAACGGGTTTTCACGTCCTTGAAATTCTTGAAAATGCGCTAAATATTTTTGGACGTTAATGGGGTGGAAATCATTTTGACTTTGATTTGTTGATTTGTATAAGACGATGTCATCTAAATTCAACAATCATTTTCCATAAGGATACTTTTGATGTTCATTCGTTAGGGGTACACATATGCATCGTGCACATATGCTTGATTGAGTTGATTTACCTATCGAATGTGTTCACACCCATTCATTCCATTTCCATGACTTTGTTGTTTGAGTTTAAATCCATGGTATGATTTTTTTTGTATCCTATTTTTGTATGAAAAAAAAATTGAAAAATCCAAAAATAGTTTGTGAAATTTTTGGGGACATACCTTTGCATGCGCGTAGTTTGATCTTTGTTTGCTATGCATTTTGTCGTGACACTCCATGTTTTGATTTTTTTCTTCTTATCTATCTATTTAGGGACATCATAAAAGGGGGAGAAAGAATTATCATGTTATGGGGGAGTTTTTGCATTATGGGGGAGATTTGATTATTAATGCTTTATTCTTATATCATTTCAAACTCCATGCATCACAAAGGTTTTTTCTTTATCTCATGTGTGTAGGTACAAAATTGAAGATTGATATGTTGCACACCCTGATGAGAAAAGCTTTGATATTTGACGAAGATGATTGAAGAACAGTTTTGAAGTCTTGCAAATTTATTCATGGGAGGGTAGATTTGAATAGGTATTTTGGTTTTTGATAATTCGGATAATTTTATGTATGTACCGGCATAGACATAGGGGGCAATTTGTAAGGACATATATTCATAGGTCCGTTATCAATTTATTATGTCATATACCGCTACACCGTCGAAGAGCATTCAAGAGACATCTACATCAAAGATGGATCCGAATTACTTAAGTTCTTCATCATTCAAGAACTCCGCGAAGTTTACTTTAGTAAGGTTATGTTTTAAATACCTTAGCTTTTCACTTAGAGCTTTTGGGATATTTTTACAAAATATTTTTCTAAAGATTTTTTTTTCGGACTCCTTTCCGTAGAAAAATCATAACTAATTCATAAAAAATCAGAATGATACGAAACTGGCGGCCACGCGTTCATATCGAAATTTTCTACAGGTAGGTGTGAAATATCCTTTGATAGGTCGTTTGAACGACCTACAATTGTAGTTCAAATGACATAGCATATCGTTAGATCTCGTTCAAACGACTTTTGTCCTTCGTTCGAGCGACTTGCTGATCTCGTTCGAACGAGCTCTGTTTTCAAGGCGGCACGATTTTCTATAAAATCTCATTATTTGTTTCCATTTTCATTAAGAAGTCACAGCGTTGTGACGAACAAAAAAACTGCGAAAGTAGAATCCCTTTTGGCTTCTTCCTTTAGGGTTTAATCCCTTTTGTTTTCAATTCACAAAACTCCCATATGCTTTAGTGAATTGTTTTGGTGTTCAAGAACACAACTTTTGCCCTTGTTTATTCTTTGTGGGGAGAGCTCAACAACCGACAACGTGCTATTGTGGAGGGAGTCCTTATAAAGTTCACTCTTGTGGAGAAGTCGTTTTTCTTCTTCATTGTTGCCCTCATAGAAAGGGAAAATTCCAGCTGTAACTTGTGGAGGAGCCGTCTTCTTCTTCACTGCTACCCTCCTAGAAAGGGAAAGTCCAGTTGAGACATCAGAATCGACACATGTGGGTATTTCGTATGTCACCCTATTTCATTGTAATCCGTGTAAGCCATTTATTACAAATTATAGTGAAATAAAAGGTTTTGCCCCTTTGGGGGATTTTTCCTTAAGCTTGTGTCGCATGCTTTATTTATTTTATGGTTTGGCACACGCACACACTTAGTTGAATGATTTGGGGCTGATTTATTTTGGTTTAAAAATATACACTAATTAAATAAGTGTACAAACGTAGAAAGTTGTGAATGTAATCAATTATCTCACAGTCGCACTCTTCAAATTGGTATCAGAGATTTTTTAAACGATCACCACATTACAAATTTGTATCAGAGCTTATTTAAGCGATCACCACTTCTCAAGAGGGTATTAGATTTGTATAGGAAATTTTATTTGATAATTTGGATATTTTTAGGTTATACCGAAACAGACATAGGGGAGAGTTGTAAAGACATATTTTACATAGTCCTATTTACATTAGAGTATGTCGTATACCGCTACAACCGTTGAAGAAATGTTCAAACCCAATCATGCATCAAGACGGATCCGAATATTAGCATTCTCCAACATAAAAGCCTCTGTGAGATAGATTTTGGTAAGGTTGTGTTTAAGTGACTTAATGGTTCATTTAACTTGTTGGCATATTTTTCTAAAAAGTTTTTAAACATATGAGGCATTGTTTTTTGTCAAAATATTTTTTTCTAAGTGTTACAGCTGAGTTTCAATGAACTTTATTTTTCACTGTTGTCCTTCAAAACGAGATGTAAATCTCATTCAAACAACAGCTTCAAGCAATACGATATGTCACGCGAAGGCTCGTTTGAAGCATTTTATGAAACAACATGCTATTGTTTTAGTTTTCTAAACTCGCTTAATATGTCGCGTGAAGTCTCTTCAACTTACATCACAAGTTGTTTGAGCGACATAAGGATCTCGTTCGAATGACAACACCGACTCAGAATTTTTATAAATATCTGATGAAATGAGTTTTTTTTTCTCAAGAAGACCTGACTTTTTTCCATGTATGAAAATTACAAACTGCAGACTTTTTTTTGTTTTTTTTCTTGAGGGTTTAAACATTTGTTTTTTAATTCACAAAGATCCCAATAGATTTAAGTAATTATTTTGGAACCCAAGTTTCTATTATAGAGAGGGTAAATTTACGGCTGACTATGACTGCGTGTCCTTGGAATGCTTGTAGGTGTTTCTGGATGAAGACATAGTTGCGTGTTTATATGGTTTCGCTACGGTTTATTCATTGTTAATTATAGGCTATGTGTCTAAGTGAGTGTCTGTGGATATTAATTGAAGATTTCATTGTGCATGTGAGTTGTGTTTTACCTTTGCATAGTGAAATAAAAAGGTTTTACCCGAAAAAGGTTTTTTTCTTGAAATCTGTGTGTTTGCAATCTTTATTTTGTGATGACTTGATTTTACCCACCTAGATGCATGTGTTAGGTTTTAATTAATTTGGTTTGAAAATGGACAATTGATCAAATAAAGTTTTAATTGGAAATTTGTGAATCACCATACCAATCGATATGACACAACATTTTGTTACTTTCTCAAATTAATATTAGAGCTTTTTAAGCTATCGTACGACCATTCACACTTTTTTTCTTGTTTTTGGAGAAAATATGTAATGTGAAATACTAGTAATAAAAATGAGATTATTAATATGTGTGGACTTAACAAAGATTAAATGCTAAAGTAAGTATTTGATAACCTACGTAAAACATAAGGAAATTAAAAGAGAGAGAATAGTGTTTGGACGTTCCTTGGAGACTTGAAGATTGATCTTGATTATTGAAAAGGTTACCCTTGTAAATCGATAGAGGTGGTAAGAGGAGAAGGAAAGGATATTGTCTAAATTGGGTGTGAAAGGGATGGGAATGGAATGTGGGGGAAGGATTTAAGTAGAGAAACCACACTAACTTTGAGAGGATATTGATGACATCACTGAGAGGGATGTTTCTTGGAATCCTTCAAAAATGAGCTCATGCTCTCTTTATATGGGGTTAAGGGAGTGCCGATCAGCATTGTACTTGACCTGCTTACGGGCGGGCATGCACAGACATACTACTAATAGGCAGCAAAATGGGTTTGCTAGTTGAAATACTCATGTAGATTTCTAAAACAATGGTTATAGAACGCAATCAGTAAGTTCGAATTATGCACAGGGCAAACCATTGGGAAGGGTGTTCAGTAACCTTGAAGAATCCAGTGGGCCTCTCTCTAGTTCTAGAGTTTACTTTCATCAAATGTGGCTTGAAAGTGCCCGACAGTCTTTTGGACATGAGATTCTCGAAGGAAAATAGATTGTTCATCCAAACCATAAGGACGTTTCACTCATGGGATGAACTGTTTGAAGGGGTATCCAGATCTCTTTGAAGATTCATTCAGTATTTTTTGGTTCAAAGAGTTTACATTTGTCAAACGTGGCTCGAAAGCGCTCGGTGACCCTTTAGAGTAAAATAGGTCATTTGTCTGTACTGTATGGAAAATTTTCGCACGGGACGGACCATTAAAAGGGGTATTTAGAGACCTTTGAGGATTCAATTAGTATATTTGGAGTTGAAGAGTTAACAAGAGTCAAATGGAGTCTGGGAGTGCCCAGTCGTCTCTATAGAAGTTTTTGAGGAAAAATGGATCGTTCCTCTCAGCAGTAAGTCCAATTCGCACATGAGGAAGATCATTGCAAAGGGGATACAGATCCCTTCAAAGATTAGTCGAGCTATCAAATGGGTAAGGAAGGTGACTATGGTCAAAATGGGGCTCGAGAGTGACCCTAGCCTCGAGACCAATTTTTAATAGTAAAACAGACCATTCGTCTGAACGGTAGAGTCGATTTACATATTGGGAGACCTTTGGAAAGAGGGTTCAAAGACGTTTGAAGATTTATTGAGATTTTTCTTTAACGTGAAAGTTTACAAGAGTTAAACGTGACTCGAGGGCACCTGATGGTCTCTAGATCGGTATTTGATGTAGGACCTAGGGTTCTATTGTGAAGGAGAAAGTTTTAGGGACCTAGAAAGAGTCTTAGGGGGTCCTAGAACGTGCTGTCCAACCCCATAAAACCTCCAGAGCCATCCTCTATCCAAAAATTTCCAAAAAGACATTTTTCTGAAAATAAGTCCTTTCAAAGGGAACCTTTTCACAACCAAGCTTCTAAGTCCTTTCTCTATTCGAAATTCCAAAAACTCTCTTTCCTATTTTTTCTTGAAACAAAACCTGGACAATAAATCAGAGTGCATGTAGAATAAGTCACTAATCAAGATAATCAAACAAAAAAGATGCATCTATTTTTTCCTTATTGAGACTTTTTTTGCTAGTTAAAAACCATTAAATAAAGAATACAACATGGGCGAAGTCAATCTCCTTTAGTTACAATAACAATACGCAAAAGATAAAGAAATAAAAATGGATGTCACCTCATCCGCCGCACCATCTCATGCACCAGAAACCTCCTTATCTACCCCTACATACCCGTATCACCCGTGGCTCTCAAGGAAATACTCCAAGAGTTTAAACTCACCTACATCCCCAATAAAGATCTAATAATCCACCGAAATCCCAACAATTCCCAAAAATCCTTGAAAATTAGAGAACTTCATTTTCCCTAAGAAAATAATTTTTTTAAGCACTAAGTCCCTTACCAACTCTCAAAATCCCCAATAGGATTACCATTACACTCTTATTGTTAAGATATTCCACAAAGAAACCAATGATGCATCCGCATCCATGTCCATAATAATTCCCCAATCGAAACCCTAAAACTAAACATTCCCCAATAGAATTTTAAGGCAACACAATCTACGAAGGAACCACAAGTGCACCTACACTCCCAAAATAATTTAAATTTACCCTTGATGACTATTTCCCGTGCTACAACTTTGGGCCCTCAGAATTGGCCTCAGATCGCAAAATTGGTTGCTCATGATATTAGCCCTCAGAATTATCCTTGGGCCTCAAGATTTTGTTCGTCACAACTTTATGTCCTCAGAATTGACCTCAGCCCTCAGAATTGGTCTACACAACTTTAGGTCTTCAGAATTGACCTCGGCCCTTAGAATTGGTCCTCATAACTTCAGGTCCTCAGAATTGACCTTCACCTTCATAATTGGTCATCTCAACTTTAGGTCCTCAGAATTGACCTCGACTAATAAAATTGGTCACCCCAACTCTAGAACCTGAGAATTGACCCTAGCCCACAAAATTATCATTACAACCTTAGGTCCTCAGAATTGACATCGACCCTTAGAATTGGTCATTATAACTTTATTTCCTCATAATTGAACTCACCCCTCAAATTTGGTCATCACAACTTCAGGTCTCAGAATTGACATCGACCCTTAGAATTGGTCATCACAACTTAAGGTCGTCAAAATTGACCATGACGCTCAAAATTGGTCGTCGTAACTTTAGGCCCTCAAAATTGAGCTCGGCCCTCAAAATTGGTCTCCCCAACTTTAGGTCCTCAGAATTAACTTGGGCCTTAGAATTAGTTATCACAAGCAATTGACCTCGGCCCTTAGATTTGGTCCCCCAAACCTTAGGTCCTTAGAATTGACTTTGGCCCTCAGAATTGGTTGTCACTACATTAGGACCCCATAATCGACCTATGCCCACTGATTTGGTCATGTCCATCATCCCCAACCCTTTAGAACCAATCTTAACACCTGCTCGACCCATTGAATTGGTCATCCTCATCTATTTACGTATCAAAATTGACCTCACCCCATTTAATCGATCATCCTCACCCCCTTAGGTTCTCAAAACTGACCTTGACCCTCCGAATCGGTCAAACACATAGTCTAAGTCCATAAAATCTACCTAAAATCTTCTTCCCTAACGTCAATGTGGTGTTTGTTATTTTACAACCTTTACTTGTTCCAAGCTCACCCATTGAGAGGCTCTCTGTAGATACCTCATCTTTGGACCCCTAGCACTAATTCTTTCACCGCAAACCCTAGGTCATACTGTGATCACCAATTTAAAGTCCATTAGGGGCTCCCAGACCCCTTTTAGCTCTAATTAACTTTCTCTCTAAGTGGATGCTCAATTAATCTATGAAGGGATCTTAATCCCCTTTCCAGTGGCTGACCTCGTGCGTACATCAGCCTTATGGTTTAGAAGAACGATCAAATTTACTATCGAAAACTAATTTGGATGCCACCAGTCACTTCCGAGCCCATTTTTCTCCAATCAACTTCCTCGGCTGAGGGGAAGCTTAATGAATATTCAAGGGGCTCTAAATCCACTTTCTAATGGTATGTCCCATGCATAAATCGATCTTATGGTTCGAACGAACGATCTGTTTTACCCTAAAAATAGATTTGGAGGGGCGCTCTTGTTCCCCATTTGGATCTAGTCAACTATCAAGATTGAGCGAAGCTCACAGAATCTTTGAAAGGTTTTAGATCCCCTTTCTAATGGTCCATCCCATATGGGAATCAACCTTATAGTACAAACAAATGATCCATTTTACTTCGAAGGATCACCTAACGCTTTCGAGCCCGTTTGACCACATTTATCTCTCTGAACATAATGAAGGTCAATGAAGTCTCGAGGGTTATTAAATACCCTTTCCCATGCCTGAATCGGTCTATAACTTTGGACAAATGATTTTTTTTCCTCCATAAACTTCCCATCAAGTGACCAAAGGGTGCTTTCGGTCCCCATTTGACCTTGGTCAACTCCCAAAATAGAGAGCGACTCATGAATTCCTAAATAGATCTGAATACCCTCTCTGATGATCTGGTCCGCACGTGATTGTAATTTATGGTTTTCATTTTATAATTATTTAAAAAAAAACCTTCCCTATACTATTGAATGGCACTCTCTCGTCCTTACCTATATGTAGTGTTACATTGGAAGGTTCAGGACCATACTGATCGGAACCCATTGGCCCTATAAATAGAGTCCATGACCTGACTTTGAAAATCACCCCTAAACACCCATCTCAGTAATTTAGAGAACATTGTCTCAAATTTAGGGTTGTTCCCTTCCTAAAAAAGTCCATTTACCACATTCCATTAATCCTTTTAGTAAACTCCTCCCCATCTCTTCATACCACTTTCATTCCATTGTAAAATCAGCATATCTACACTCAAGATCAATATGAAGCATTCATAAGGAGGCCCAATTCTCCATCCTTTTCTCTGAATTCTCTTATTTTAATTTTGGTTTCTTTATTTCTACGTTATCACTTTATATCTGTAAATCACATATATTAATCTCAAACCATTATTAGTAGTAGTTGTACATCCTCTATTTTCATTAAAAAAAAGTGGGTTTATTTATAAATTCCCAAAGAGGGATTCTCACTACACATTCTCACTCTAAAAGAACATTTCTCTCTACATAAACACACAAGATAAATCCCATGTTTGAATTTATGGATTAAAGCCCAACCTATGTTATCTTCAAACTACGTGGACTTTGATGCGCCCAGGATACATAGGCCTACTTGGTAAATCTTGAGATTCAAATGCTCCCTTATGCTCATCTATTATATGGTTTTTACTTTATATACATTCCTAATGGATTCCATATTCTTTCATGCTCATGTCTTGTCCGATGTATACAGTCATTTTTCTATAATGAATTGTGACTCGACAAACACTTACATTATATTTTGAATTAATATTTTGGAAATATTGCTAAGGATGAATCCACTCCATCTTTTCCCATGGCGTGAGTTGAACGATTACATTATCCATTTTTGTTATACACATAAGCACACACTTCACAGAGTCGAACAAGAGTAGATTAACACATTCCCATGAGAGATCGAAAGGGAGGGATGGGTGCCTAATACCTTTCCATTTTGTAACTTAGTCCCCGGACCTATGAACTACTCGGTTTTGAAAGCATCAGTATTGTCTTTGATGTCATCCTTTTAAGGATTCAACATTTCTTTTTCTTGTATTGTGCGAAATCGGCTGGAGGCTCTATCTCTACATATTACCCTACATTTGATGACGGCTGAGCCGCCAGAGAAAGGGCATTGCCCCGTGTACGCGCCAAAGAGAGGGAAGCCCTGCTAGACCCTCTTGGTATGGCCACACCGTAAGAAAGGGCATTGCCCCGTGGGTTTATTTGAGTTCATTTTCCACCTAGAAAGGAAACTAATAAGCAAAACTTAGTCAAGTAGATAGTTTTATTCCAATAACATGTGCACATATGTGAATTTGTTGGATAGTAATGAAGTACCTACAATATGTCACAGTTATAAAAATTTGAGATATCAAAAGTAATGAAAAGGGGTATATGGAGCTTTGTTGATATTTGCAAGAATAATTAGGTTATTATGACTACATAAGAGTTTTATTGAGTAATAAAGATAAGGTTCAAACTATAATAGTATAACCCATAATTATTGGTTATAGAGGCTTCAAATTCATATCAATACTCTAATAATAACATACAAAAGTTTTGGATAAAATCAATCTGAAATCAATGGAGATATAATCAACCCAAAATCTTTGGGGAAAGTAACCCGTTAGGCACACTAACTAGAGTTTCACTGATATGAAAGTAGCAATAAGTCCAAGCACTCAAACATTTGAGTCTTACATGCCAAATAGTGATTTCATGGGTATACCAAAATTCTACTCCCTGAATTATAATGTATGCTACTGAGTATAAATGAAATCATAGGTTGTATGAAATTATCAGCTTAGGGTTTAATCAGATAAGGATTGAATCAATAAATGATATTTAGGAACTACACATAAGATTTTATAAACGAGAACAAATGTTTGGGGTCTATCACATACTAATATTAACAAATGTTGTAATTCATGGGTGTAAGCACAAGAATAATATCGAAATTGAACCATTTACTTTTCAAGTTCGAGTTGTTTGTAACCGATCTTCATTATCACGGGGGTAAACTGGGTATTCTGAAATCATGGATACCCCAATTTCTTAGAGTATGAAGCAAAAATGAATTTCTAAGTGAAAGATGAGGTGTAAAATAAAGTATTTACATTGTAAACTTTAGTTTGGGGTTTATATATATAATTATTAAAATTTAAGTTTTTCATTAACTTTTATCATTTCTATTCATTTTTGGGGTTGGTGACAAGAGACATTTATGGTATATTTATGAAAAAGGAATTGAATTTTGGGGTTGTTATGAAATTGTTGGAAAATCTAGGAGTTCAAGTGAAAATTGAAAGTCTAGTTTTTTATTTCTTTAAAATTGTTTTCTTGAAAAACTACTTTCCCGGAAACAAAATAGGGTAATGTAATATGACATTTGGACTAGAAAAATAAACTTATTTTTTTTAAATAATTTCATAATTTTCTAATTGGAGACGCACCCTCATGCATTGGGTAAAAGCCCATATGTGCCTAGATTTGACTTCTCTCGAACGTGTGTATTACACTAGTTCTTTTACCTTTGTTTTGTTGACTTTATGGTTTGAAAACCTTTATCTCAAATTTGAGCAATCCTAAATACTATTCAGGCTGATTCCTGAATGAAAATTTTCTAATTTTTTTAGAGGAATCAAACCATATTGGTTTCAAGCACTAAGGTTAGCTAGTTCGAGCTATTCATTATCTATAAAAAGGGCATAAGTTTGATTTTAACATTCGTTGGTTTAGACTATAACTCGAACAACGACATGGTAATATTCATGATCTTGGATCAAAATGTAGTCGAACTAGTTGTGTTTCAAAGATTTTTGTTTACCATGGCTTCAAAATTTTAAAATTTCCAGGTCTGTAATTTTGAAACTTTGATTTGGGGTATCAAAACTCATTTTGGGTTGAATTAAGATATGCACCTAGGATCCTTAGACACAGGGCTTGTGTTCTCCCACTTTGAAACTGGTTCAAAGACAGGAGTATATATTCCACCATTAAAGCTCAAGTTTTAATGGAGGTTTCTGATATTTATGCTTTTTCACTGAATTTCATATATTAGAACTTACCTGTAAACTCATATTTATGACTTATGAATGCCCAGAATCATAAACAACTGGAAAAAAATATAAATGCTACATAAAATCATTAAAATGGAGTATATATTCCACCATTAAAGCTCAAGCCTTAATGGAGGTTTATGATATTTATGCTTTTTCACTGAATTTCATATATTAGAACTTACCTGTAAACTCATATTTATGTCTTATGAATGCCCAGAATCATAACAACTGGAAAAAAATTGAAATGCTACATAAAATCATTAAAATACAAAACATCTAAAAAATTTCTTTGTGTTTTCACTATGGTAAGGTATATTTTTACGGTGGTGGAGGGGTTTTTTATACTGCTGGTGGAGGTAAAGAGATTGGTGTAAAAAAGAGGTGGGATTTTAACATGTTTTAGTTAGGTTTTAACTAGGTACCATGTCAGATGTCATGTGTTTCATGTGGTACAATTGCTCACAAGGTGGCCTACAGGCCAAAGTGTTCATGGGGGGGAGTGCAAATAGTTTTGGTTTTAATTTGGGTCATTGGATTACATGTAAGGTGAATTTCAAGATTTTGAAGTACTTTTTGAATGTTTGAGGGGTAACTCTATAACTTTCCAGACTTATTAGGTTGAGTTGTTTAATTTTAACACAATACAATTACTATGATTAAGTTTTTTGTTTATCTTTGGGTTGTAAGGTATGGTATGGTTTGAATAATAAATTTTAAGTTTCTATGGGTATTTTGGTAATTTTGGAAATTTGAGTATTAATATGGTAATTACCCCATTATTTAGGGATATATATCAAATGTAGGTGGTTTATTTATAAGCAATATCCTCCTGCTATAGAGCTCCTCCAAGTTCTTGTAGGGATGTGTCAGTGATAACAATGTACTCCACTCTTCTTCTATGAAATACAAGCACTGGTGCTGAGCACAACTTGTCCTTTAACTCATCAAATTCACCAACAGACACACAATCTTGGAAAAACCATCAATAAATCAACATAATAACCCGGTAAACCCAGAAAACAATTAACCTCTATCGGTTTCGTGGGCTGGCTCCACTCCCTCACCGTTAAAACATTAATGGGATCCACTATAATTCTCATATATAATGATATATAACCCAAGAAATGTACATATCGTCCCACATTTCTCAAACATAGTATATAACAGATAATCTCACAAAGTCTGAAGGATCATTCACATATGCTTTGCATTCTCTCCCTCCATCCGAGAATAAACAATGATGTAATCTATGAACAAAATGACAAACCGATCTAAGAAATACCAAAACACTTGTTTAATGAGATCCATGAAATTATCAATGCATTGGTTATCCAAAACGGCATAAACCTAAACTCATAAGACTCATATATCATTAAACACGCGGTCCTAGGGCCATCCTTCTCCCTGATTTGCAATTAATGGTATCCTAACCTCAAATCGATCTTCAAAAAGTAGTATTATCATCTAAATTGATAAAATAAGTACTTGATATGTGGAAACATATACTTTTTCCGAATCGTGACTGATATGTCCCGTGTCACCTTGGCTCCGAGACACCAACCTCGGCCAAAGACAGGGCCGACGTTGGAAGAGCCTTGATCGGTGACCAGCAGCCTCTGTCATAGAAGGTTCGGCCCAAGCCGACACCACTACAAACCTCATCAAGGGGGAGATGCACGTATCACAAGGGTCAGCAGCTCTTCAGCTCACCTGGGAATGACAACCTCGGCCAGGGGTAGGCCGAGGTAACAGGGAGACATACCTCTACCAAGGTCGACCTCATCAGCAAATCAGTCGGTGTTCCAGGCACGATCCAGCTCAACCTCGGCCCAGGCCGACCCTAATTCCTTGCCTCAGCTTCATTTAGGACGAGACCTCCATGGCTTATCTCAGATTGAATGAGCATAGACTTTATCAACCTCGGCCTACCTCCGGCCGAGGTCATGACCAAGCACAGGCCGAGCTCTTATTGGCGTATGTGTGGATAAGGACACGTGGACACAATTCAATTATAACAAATCATTCCCCCCACGTGAGGGGAATATTTCATCATCATTCTCTACATGTGACAGTGACAGTGACAGATGTCTTCATTAGATTGTCTAGATCAACACACACATGCTCATTGCATGCATGGGGGGTACACTACATCCCCCATGTACTATATATACTTGTCTTCTCTTTCTTAGAGGGGATTCGAAATTAGCAACCCTAGCTAAAACTTTATTTAAATACACAGTAGAGAGAGAAAGCTTGAGACATTGTATCCATAGCCATTAGAGCCCTCATACAGTGATACACATCATACACTTTCACATAGGATGTAGGCTATATTGGCTGAACCACTTATATTCAGTTGTGAATCCTCTTCTCCTCACCTCCTTCTACTATATGTGTATGTACTCTTATCCTGCCATTGTTAACATTGAATTGAGCTCACAAACACTTTGAAGGGTGGTGCTATTTCCAGCATCATCATTTTGGCGTCGTCTGTGGGAACGAGAAGCTGTCTCTTCCTCTTCTTCAGCTTAACTTCATCGGAAAATCTGGTCATGAACCAGGCACCACCCCTTGCGTGGAGCTATTTCACCATTAAAGAGGTCTTCAAAGGTATTAAGCTCACCTGCTACTTAAGCTCTTTATTAATTAGCATATGGCATCGGAACTACCACCACCTCTTTCGCCGCCAGGTGGGGGAGGGCCAAGCTCCAGCCAGGCACTGCCTAAATCTGAAATGGCGGAGGTAGTTGTAGCCTTGAAGTATTTGGCTGCAATGCAACAAGCTATGCAGGAGCAGTTTCCACAGCTCAGCCAAACCATGATGAGGCCACCTGGAGTCTCACCGGAGATGATCACTCTGGCGGTTGTCCAGCCTCATCCTGATGCCAGGGGACCACCCCAGGCACCAATGAAGGACCAGTCTGCACCCCAGAGGAGGAGGGACATTGCTGACCCTAGGCGCTTACGCCTGGGGAGGCAAGGAAACCCTTGCCCGGAGGATAGGTATGACGATCTAGAGGCAGAAGAGGTTCCAGAAGATTTATAGGAGTCGTATAAGGTATTGAATAATACGATACGTCCTCTTCAACAGAGCTGAGGATGTGTCGGCCGAAGAGGTGAAGAGGCCCAACAAAGAGGATCATCTTTTGATCGATTGAGCAGATGGTAAGCCTTTGAGAGGTTGGTCCCGTGAATGACCTAAGACAGAGGCTATCTAGGTCGAGAAGTGTTGTCGACTCGCAAAGAGGAGAAAGACCAGGTCGGCCTAGCCAAGGACGACCACGTAAAAGAAGGGGCAGAGACCAGGAAGAGGTCAACAGCCGACGTTGTGCTACGGCGGGGGAACCCTCAGTCCATTCTTTGGAGGTGGGTGCGGATAACCTCGGCCAGGCCGATGGCAGGAGACCATGGAATGACTCAATCCAACGTCTTGAGGAGAAGATAGGAGACCTCATCAAAAGTAGTGACCCATTGCAAAGGGGTTACTCATAAGGCTCTCCATTTGTGGCTAAGATAGTGAGCTTCTCGACTCCTGCTAAGTTCAAACCACCCGTGGTGTCTCCCAAGTATGACGGTAACACCAACCCTGTACATCACATTGAGATGTATTAGTCAGCGGCAGACATCTACTCAATACCTAATGAGATGAAGTCTCGGGCCTTCTCTGGTACTTTGATAGGAGCAGCACACCATTGGTTTACTTCTCTTTTGAAGAATTTAATTGAGAACTTCAAGGGCTTGGCTGAACTATTCATTCATAACTTCTGCTTTGGGGTGAGACCACAAAAGAAGACCACTCACCTACTGTATGTCAAGCAAGGCAAGGACGAGAGCCTAAGAGACTACATTGCTAGGTTCAACAAAGAGAAACTAGAGGTTGAAGATTACGAAGAGAATATATCCATGACCGCCCTCATAGGAGGTCTTCAGAAAGGAAAGTTGTTATAGAAACTTACGGAAGACCCTCCCAGGTCCATGGCCAAGATACTGGCAACTGCAGGAAAAGTCATGAATGCCGAAGAGGCAATGGCCGCCAAGTATGAGGATGAGAACCGCGGTAGTAACGAGAAGTCTAGAGAAAGAAAGATGGAAAGAAGAGGTCAGCCGATAACAAGCTCGATCACTATACTCCTCTAACTGTAAGATGTGAGAATATCCTCAACGAGATCAAGAATGACAGGACTCTGAGGTGGGTAGAGAAACTGAAGGCCCCACCACATAAGAGGAACAAAAACTTATGGTGTGAGTTCCACCAGGACCATGGCCATGTCATAGACAGATGTTTTGCCTTGAAGGATGAGATTGAAAAAATTCTAAAATCCGGAAAGTTGAGGAAGTATGTTGATGGCAAGACACCTAAAGGGGGAAGAGATAGCGCTAAGAAGAGAAGAAACGACAGATGTCGTGACAATGCCCCAGCTAGAAGAGACAACGATTAGGAAGGTGATGAAGATGATCCAGACCTTCCACCGAAAGATGACAACACCACAGTGAAGAGAGTTGGCATGATCTCCTTTGGTGTTGACACCATATGCGGAAGACTTGCAGGAGGTGGCTCTGAAGTGGCTGACAGGAAATCTTATATGGCAGAGGACCAGTTAGTAGCCAAACATGAAGTTATTAATCTAATGTCTTCCGATGCAGTACAGAAGAGAAAGAAGGTGGACATGGACACCCTTATAGTTGGGTTATCCCGACTCGACTTCAAGGGTATCTTAGCCCCCCATGATGACCCTTTGGTAATAATAACAAGGGTGCATGGGTGCGAGGTGCAGAGGATCCTCATGGATGGGGGGAGTTCAGTAGATGTGATGTTTTGGCCTTGCTTCAAGATCCTAGGCCTTAGCAGAGCTAGGCTGGTACCCTATGATCATCCATTGATGGGCTTCAGCGGCGAAAAGGTCCACCCGTTGGGCATGTATGAGATGGACGTAAGGATGGGTGACGAGTGGCCTAAGAGGTTAACCCGAAAGATAAATTTTTTCATAATGGACGAGAACGTCTTCTAGGCTTATAACCTCATCATAGGAAGAGTGGCCCTTAAGGAGTTTGAAGCTGTGCCATCGATGGTCCACCAGATGCTAAAATTCCTGACCCCCTATGGGGTAGGGGAAGTGCAAGGTGACCAGACCATAGCACGAGAATGTTACTTCAACTCGGCTGAAGAGAGAGAAGCCTATGAAAGGGCAACCACCACCTATATCATTGATACATTGGACCCAAGAGATGAAATAAAATTAAAGAAGGGAGAGGCCGTGGAAGAGGTAGAATCCATCGTCCTCAATAAGAACGAACCGAAAAAAACCATCCAGGTCGGCAAAGCCCTAAAGAAAAAAATTAGGAAGAGTTGATAAACTTCCTGAGGAAGAGGCAGAGTATCTTCGCTTGGAGTCAGGCGGACATGCCTGGCATCAACCCTAAGGTTATAAATCACAAGGTCAACGTGATCAAAGATGCCAAGCCTATCAAACAGAAACGAAGAATTTACTCCAGGGAGAAATCCGATGTTATCCGGGAAGAGGTTAAAAAATTGGAAGAGGATGAGTTTATAAGAGAGGTCATATATCCGGAGTGGTTGTCAAATGCAGTCATCGTGCCCAAAGCCAATGGGAAGTGGAGAATGTGTATGGACTTCACTCACCTGAATAGGTCTTACCCAAAAGATAGCTATCCGTTACCTCGGATAGATCAGATGGTAGATGCTACTGCAGGGCATGAGCTCATGAGCTTCATGGACGCATACTCGGGTTACAACTAGATCTTCATGGATGTAGAAGACTTAGAGAAGACAGCCTTCATTACCGACAAAGGGACTTACTACACAAAGTGATGCCCTTCGGTCTGAAAAATACGGGGGCAACATACCAACGTCTTGTGAATAAGATGTTTGAAGACCAAATAGGTAAGACCATGGAGGTGTATGTAGACGATATGCTGACAAAGAGCTTAAAGGCATACACTCATGTGGAAGACCTTGAAAAGACCTTCGACATAATGGACTTGTACAAAATGAAACTCAATCCTGCGAAGTGTATCTTTGGGGTAGGAGCTGGGAAGTTCCTTGGATTTATTGTCAACCAGAGAGGAATCAAAGAAAATCCTGAGAAAATCAAGGCTTTGCTTGACATGAAGACACCAAGGAGCATTAAGGACGACCAAAGGCTCACAGGGAGAGTTGTTTCACTCAACAGATTTGTCTCCAGGGTAACGGACAAGTGCCTTCCATTCTTTAAAGTGCATAGAAAGGCCTTCCAGTGGGACGAGGAATGCGAAAAAGATTTCAACCATCTCAAGTCTTACCTTGGGTCTCCCTTGTTGTTATCTCGGCCCATAGTAAGAGAGAAATTATATGTGTATATAGAAGTCTATGAGTCGGCCATCAGTGCAGCCATAGTACAGGAAGATGTTGGAATCCAAAGGCCTGTGTATTTTAATAGTAAGGCCCTTCAAGGGTCCAAACAGAACTACCCTCGTATGGAAAATCTAGCCTACACCCTGATTCATGCTTCGAGGAAGATGAAACCCTACTTCCAAGCCCACTCCATGGTTGTCCTCACCGACTCCCCACTAAGATAGGTCTTGTATAAACCCGAAAAATCTGTAAGGTTGATGACTTGGGCCATTGAGTTGGGGGAGTATGACCTTACCTACCAACCTAGAACAGCCATTAAAGGGCAAGCCCTCACAGACTTCGTCGCTGAGTTCACATGGGAAGAGGCCGAGGAAGTAGATGATCGAGAGACTACTGAAGGAACAAATAATAATGTCTTCCATGAGCAAGAAGAGATGACACCGAATGCCTTCCGAGGCCAGGAATAGGTCGTACTCGAAAAGATCAAGGGCATAGTAAAGGAGAACGAGGAGGACCGATACCTCTTCAGGCAAGGAGTCGTGTCAGAGGGGGCTTTCTCATCGGATACAGACATTTGGAACCTCTTCATTGATGGTTCCTCGTGCGACAGTGGAAGCGGTGCAGGGTTTCAGCCCCAGATGGTGCCAACATTGAATACGCTTTGAGGTTCAACTTCAAGGCATCTAACAACGAGTCGAAATATGAAGCCATGATAGCAGGTCTCTCGTTGGCAAAAACTCTAGGTGTAAGATGACTCCTACTTCACAGCGACTCAAGGTTAGTTATCAATCAAGTATTGGGAGTCTATGAAGCCAAAGATGAAAGGATGGCTAAGTATCTGAGGAGAGTGAGAATGATGTTAGAAGACTTTAAAGAGACTAAACTGAAGAGAGTTCCTCGGTACAATAACAGCCACGCAGATGTATTGGCAAGGTTGGCTTCAGCGACGAAGACAGACATCAGAAGGACAGTTTTGGTCGAGGTCTTTAGAAAAGCAACCATTGAGGAAGAAGAGGCATGTAACCCTTGTCTCAATTTGAACCTAGGAGATTCATGGATGGACCCCCTCGTCAGATATATCAAAGAGGGAGAGCTACCCGGATCCAAGCTAGAGAGAAGGAAATTGAGATATAGGGCTGCTAAGTTCTCGATGGTAGGAGACGTCATGTACAAGAAGGGGTTTTTGTTGCCTCTCCTCAGGTGTGTGCATCCCACCGAAGTTCCCCAGGTCTTACATGAAGTTCATGAGGGTTCTTGCTCTAGTCACATAGGAGGAAGACCCTTGGCTAAGAGAATCAATACGCAGGGATACTGGTGGCCAACCTTGGCCAAATACGTTGCATCTTACGTAAAGAGGTGTGATAAATGTTAGAGATTCTCCACTATTACTCATCAACCTCATCAACATATGACATCAATCACCTCTCTATGGATGTTTGCAGTGTGGGGCATTGACTTAGTAGGACACCTACCAAGAGCTGCCAACAGTTATCGGTTCCTGATAGTTGCCACAGACTACTTCTTAAAGTGGGTGGAGGCATAGCCGATGATAACGATCAAAGAACAGAAGACCTTCCAATTTATTTGGAGGAACATCATATGCATATACGGCCTCCCAAACATTCTCATCTCAAATAATGGGACCTAGTTCAAGAACTCCTCTTTAGATAAGTATTGCGTAAGAGTTGGGATAAAGCAGTTATTCTCATACCCTGGGCGACCTCAGGCAAACGGTCAGACCGAGGTCACGAATAAAAAAATCCTCGACGGAATCAAGAAGAGGTTAGAAGAAGCGAAGGGAAGATGGACTTAAGAGGTCTACGCTGTGTTATGGGCCTACAGAACCACGGCAAGGACACTAACAGGAGAAACCCCGTTCATGCTAGCACATGGCTCAGAGGCCGTCATACCAACAGAGGTGGGACTCCCAACTCATAGGGTTCAGACCTATGACCCTGATAAAAATAGGGAAGTGAGGAGGCTAGACTTAGATCTGATTGAAGAGAGAAGAGAAGACGCAGAGATCAGACAAGCAGCTTACCATCAGAGATCAGTGAAATTCTACAATCAGAGGGTGAAGTCAAGACCCATCACCATGGGAGACCTAGTGCTGAAGAAGACCTTATAGAAAACAAACAAGCTCCACCCAAATTGGCATGGTCCCTACAAAGTGACTGAAGAGGTTATGCATGGCACCTACAGGCTAGAAAATCTAGAAGGGGAACCTTTCACTATGGAATATTGATCACCTAAAAAATTATTACATATGAAGTTGCAAAGAGTTCATGTAAATGTACCATCTTATTATGAAGAGGTTATTAATAAAAGATCAGTTTCCATGACGATTCTTGCCTCATTGTGCTCTAATGTCAGAAATTATGAGGATAACATCTTGGGTGATGACCTCAGACCCTTATAACATCACTCAGTGGTGACAAGTTCTGAGGTCAGAGACCATGCTTGGATGACCTCTGACCCTCAACATCATTAATTTGGTGATATTAATTATGAGGATAACATCTTGGGTGATGACCCCAGACCCTTAACATCATTCAGTGGTGACAAGGTCTGAGGTCAGACACCATGCTTGGATGACCTCAGACCCTCAACATCATTAATTTGGTGAGATTAATTATGAGGATAACATCTTGGGTGATGACCTCAGACCCTTATAACATCACTCAGTGGTGACAAGGTCTGAGGTCAGACACCATGCTTGGATGACCTCAGACCCTCAACGTCATTAATTTGGTGAGATTAATTATGAGGATAACATCTTGGGTGAGGACCTCAGACCCTTAACATCATTCAGTGGTGTGGCGAGATTAATTATGAGGATAACATCTTGGGTGAGGACCTCAGACCCTTAACATCACTTAGTGGTGACAAGGTCTGAGGTCAGACACCATGCTTGGATAACCTTAGACCCTTAACATCATTGATTTGGCGAGATTAATTATGAGGATAACATCTTGGGTGATGACCTCAAACTCTTAACATCACTCAGTGGTGACAAGGTCTGAGGTCAGACACCGTGCTTAGATGGCCTCAGACCCTCAACATTATTAATTTGGTGAGATTAATTATGAGGATAACATCTTGGGTGATGACCTCATACCCTTAACATCATTCAGTGGTGACAAGGTCTGAGGTCAGACACCATGCTTGGATGACCTCAGACCCTCAATATCATTAATTTGGTGATATTAATTATGAGGATAACATCTTGGGTGATGACCTCAGACTCTTAACATCACTCAGTGGTGATAAGGTCTGAGGTCAGACACCACGCTTGGATGACCTCAGACCCTCAACATCATTAATTTGGTGAGATTAATTATAAGGATAACATCTTGGGTGATGACCTCATACCCTTAACATCATTCAGTGGTGACAAGGTCTGAGGTCAGACACCATGCTTGGATGACCTCAGACCCTCAACATCATTTATTTGGTGAGATTAATTATGAGGATAATATCTTGGGTGATGACCTCAGACCCTTAACATCATTCAGTGGTGACAAGGTCTGAGGTCAGACACCATACTTGGATGACCTCAGACCCTTAACATCTTTGATTTGGGGAGATTAATTATGAGGATAACATCTTGGGTGATGACCTCAGACCCTTATAACCATTAAGGTGACAAAGTCTGAGGTAAGACTATTGATTGAGTTTAAACATATCATTGCGATAAAACTTCAGAGTTAAAACAAAACGACACATTCAACAAAACAAAAGTGAGAAATCCTCCTCAGAGGTTTCCATTCCAATTGTAAATGCAAAAATAAAAGTTCCATAGGTTCTCCAGAGATTACAAATAATTAGGGGTTACTAAATAAAGCTTTACAAAGCCTAAGGGTTAGATGGAAGAGTACTAGCATCCTCGACCTGATTTTCTTTGGCCATGTTTGTCACCTCGGCCCCATCTTCTATGTGGTCAACCGCTACCTCCGTGCCGTCCAGTGTTGTAGTCTCTGCAGGCGTAGTAACCTCCTCTTCTACCTCCTGAAGGGCTTGGACAAGATGAGGATTAACAGAGCCAAGACCTATGAAATCAGAGGCCTTCAAACTTCCAGCATCCTTCTCCTTGACAGCCACCCATTTTATAGTACCTTTGATACCTCTATCAAGGTACTCAAAGCTGAAGCTAATGAATTCATCAGAGGTTTTATATTCGGCTAATATACCCTCAGAGGCGTCTACAAGAGCTGCCTTCACTGCCGAGTAGACTTTTTGCTGGAGGACATCGTCCTTAGCCTTCAGAGCCAGAGCATGATCATTTTTATGTTTGGAGATCTCCTTCTCCAACCCCTGCACCTTCTTCTCAAACTCCTTCAACTCAGTCTTCAAGCGGTCTATTTCGGTGTTCAGAGTGCTTTGTACCTTCTCAACCTCTTGACCCTTCGAGATGAGGGGTAACTTCCTCAGAGTCCAGTTGAAGAGATGATGCATTGCAGCCAGACCCTGCGAAACATGTGATCGTGTGAATATGTTTAAAATCAAATCAGAGGTTACACTTGGAAACTACGAAGAGATATGAAGTCATACCTGAATGGACCTATGGAGGCCAAACTCAATCAGCAGGGGTGTGTCCATGGAATGGGAAAAACGTTTGTATGCCTCGGTCATGGCAGAGCTGATAGCATCTAGAGCCTACAGACTGTGGCCTTTGATGCTTTCATGAATCTTCAATTGCTCTATACGAGCTGCTAACGCGTCTGCAGAGGATATGGGGATGGCAGAATCCCCCCTTTCTTAGTCGGCCTCTGATCTTCAGGGGCATGGTCGGTAGCCCCCCTCTTTTTTCAGGTCTGAGCCTTTATGGTTGAGGGAGCAGGAGGAGGAGCATTCAGATATGCCTTCTTCGCGAGCTTTGTTAAACTCGGTGCAGCTATTTCCTAAAGCTCATCTGAGATATCCTTCGGACGCTCTGCAAAATTGAAAGGTCTGAGTTAGAAGATCATATATGAATAAACTCAGGGGTATAACTTGAATAAAAATACTTACCAAGCTCTGTAAGAGGGCTTCCCCCTAAACCAGTCCCAGAGAGGTAGTGGGGGGTCATCAGATGCTAAAATTTGATGAGCAAACCATGCATTCCCTGGTCCTGAAGGTCCTTGATCTTCTGAAGGTTTTGCAGGCTCAGACCAGGGTCGGCCTTGGCAGACATTGTGACCTTACCCCATTTTAGGGGCATTCTCAGCTATACCAGGGAAGAGGGAGCACATGGACCAAATTCCCATGGCTCAGAAGCAAAGAAGTACCGAGGCTTCCAGTTATGGTTGGAAGTCTGAGTTACCTGGAGCATCTTCTTCTCAGGCTTCCGAGCTACAAAATGATAGTAGCTCGGATGATTTTTAGCAGAGGAAGGGACATAGCAACCCACAAAAACCTGGACTAGAAGGTCTGAGTGGTGAACAACCCTCCATAAGACGATGGCCCCAATTATTACTCTCCAATCATTGGGTGACAATTGGGAAGGGGCCAAGTTGATGTAGGCTAGGATGGACCTAATAATGGGGTGGATGGGCAAACGAAACCCTAACTTGAACATCTGCTCGTATAAGCAGATCTCACCATCTCGGACGTGAAAAGTCCTCTCTTCCCTCAGAGGTCTCCTAAGCTTTATGGAGGGGCTAATGGAGTATAAATATCTGAAGCAAAGAAGGTCTACCTCAGTAACGGTACTCTCAATCTCGGCCGCCTGAGAGATGTCTACATCACTTTCAACGTCATCATCATCGTCATTTTTCGGCTCAACGTCGGCCTGAGCAGACGTTGATGGATTACTTGGGAACCTCTGAGCGAACTCAACCCCGGTGTCGGCCGACAGGGGAATGGCATCAAGTATCGGTGGAATAGCCACACTCGGTGCAATAATCTCAACCTCTGAGGAAGAGGACGATGTGCTTGAATTTTTATGGGACGAGGCCCGATTAGAGACCTCGGCTTGATCAGGGGCCAGATCTTATTTAGTCATGAAGTTCATGACCTCTTGGAAGGATTCCGTAGACATGGGGTCTGATGTCCAAGACTCAGACTCAGACATCGGTATGGGTTCAGCAGGGACCTTTGCGGGGATAACTGGTTCCAATGGTTCAGGGTATACTACCTTGAGAGGAGGTGGAAAGATAGGTCTAATGGGAAATTCCTGTGACCTACGATCCTCCTCCTATGCTCTTAGTATTTGCCTAATCTTCTCTAGAGTCTTCTCTCTCAGAGAAGGGAACTCCTCTAAAAGTTGGTAAAGGGGTCTGAGCATTAGAGGCTGACCCTACACTTGCAACTCTCCTAACTACAAACAGGACTAGCTAATGGAATGATTCACCTAAAGATCAAACTACAAAAATTTAAAGGCCTACTATCAAGAACACCAAGAACAGTTCGCCTTAAAGTATGGAAACCTCGCCGAAAAACCCCCAAACTCACCGGAAAACACAAAAGTAAGGGGAAAACAGGGAAAAATAAAGAGAAAAGGATGGCAGAGGATACCCGAGGAAGAAGTAGGAAGAGGGAATGAAGAAACTGCGAGGAATCACCAACCAAAATACCTCGAACCAAAGTTTTCTAGAGAGAGAGCTGCAGAAATGAATCGCGCCAGAAATGAGGGAAGTGCAGAAGAAGGAGAAAATGGGGGTTTAAACCCTTAAATACCGGGACACATCTCCCAAGGCCCATCATTGCCTTGGGAGCCCCAAAAGACATCTAACAACACGTGCTTGCGAGGCAAGCCACACTTCAGCAATGGACAAGTGTCAAATAAACATTGGCACATGGGAGAAAGACCTAGGAGGTGTAGAGATCCCCCAGTCACCTACTCTCGCATGTAACTAAGGGATGGGGGGTGATTGATATGTCCCGTGTCACCTCGGCTCTGAGACACCAACCCCGGCCGAAGGCAGGGCCGACGTTGGAAGAGCTTTGATCGGTGACCAGCAGCCTCGGTCATAGAAGGGTTGACCCAGGACGACACCACTACAAACCTCATCAAGGGGGAGAGGCACGTATCATAAGGGCCAGCAGCTCTTCAGCTCACCGGGGAATGACAACCTCGGCCAGGGGTAGGCAGAGGTAATAGGAAGACATACCTCTACCAAGGTTGACCTCATCAGCAAATCAGTCGGTGTTCCAGGCACGATCCAGCTCAACCTTACCTCGGCTTCATTTAAGCCGAAACCTCCATGGCTCATCTCAGATTGAATGAGCATAGACCTTATCAACCTCGGCCTACCTCCGGCCGAGGTCATGACCAAGCACAGGTCGAGCTCTTATTGGCGTATGTGTGGATAAGGACACGTGGACACAATTCAGTTATAACAAATCATTCCCCCCACGTGAGGGGAATATTTCATCATCATTCTCTACATGTGACAGTGACAGTGAGAGATGTCTTCATCAGATTGGCTAGATCAACACACACATGCTCATTGCATGCATGGGGGGTACACTACACCCCCCATGTACTATATATACTTGTCTTCTCTTTCTTAAAGGGGATCCGAAATTAGCAACCCTAGCTAAAACTCTGTTCAAATACACAGTTGATAGAGAAAGCTTGAGAGATTGTATCCATGGCCATTAGAGCCCTCATACAGTGATACACATCATACACTTTCACAGTGGATGTAGGCCAGATTGGCTGAACCACTTATATTCCGGTGTGAATCCTCTTCTCCTCACCTCCTTCTACTATATGTGTATGTACTCTTATCCTGCCATTGTTAACATTGAATTGAGCTCACAAACACCTTGAAGGGTGGTGCTATTTCCAGCATCATCAATGACTTTGTTTACCTCACAAAAATTACTATACAACCTCAATGGCCTATCTTTCTTCCCCACAAACAGTACTTGATCACTCCAAGGTGCGGAACTCCAACAGATAAATCCCTTCCTCAAAATCCATTGAATTTGATCTCTCAATTCTCGCGCCTCTAATAAATCCATATGGTATGGCACATATGTTATCGGTCTAGTCCCGAAGGCTAATTCAATCAAAAAATCAATCTCTCGACACAGTGGTAGCATTGATATCTATGGAAATGCATCACCAATGTCCCTAACCATAGGGATCGAATCTAACTAGATTATAATGCCCTCTAAATTCTCATCCTCAATGTGAAATAAATGAGTGTTCGACCCTCCCTCGGGACGAGACATAGCCACAAGAAACATATACTTACCTGGAATAGCGAACATGATAATCCTACTATTAAAGTCCACCATATCTCTATACGTCACTAACTAGCCCATGGCCAATATAACCTAATAATTGGACATGCCCAAAATGAGAAAGCCTGGTACCAAATATATCCTCCCAGTGTCCACACCCACTCCCTTGCAGATGGAACAGATAAGAGACCCACTACCCAATAGTGAATGTATGCGCATCACAATATCAAACATCGTGTCCACTAATCTCATCTCCCCCATGAATCTAGTCCTAATAAAGGAGTGTGACACTCCCGTGTCAAATAATACTCCTTATATGGGCTCATGACTAGGAAACATACCTTTAACTATTGGCGTCACCTAGAATAACTTCCTCATGGACATTATAAGCACGTCGATAGTGAACTGGCCCATGTTGAGGTCGCTGATGAGTGCAGTATTTTGTATCATTTATACCCAAATCTAGGACTTGTTGGTCTCGTTATATCATTAATAAAGAGCTTTTAGAGTTATTTTTGTTATTTTATAGAAAAATACAAATTTAAGAATAAATGGGGTTAATAATGCAATTTTGGGAACTTCAATCTCACATCTTATATTGCAATTTCTTGTGCAAGTTTGTTTTTGGGTATTAACAGGTTTAAAAAGAAAACGGTGAAGTTCGGACGCAAATTGAGCATGAAAAGGTCACTTACGCACCTTCAGGGGCAAAATTGTAAATTCAAATGGCTGATTTCGGACTCGGACCAACCATGGAAATTGAAGGCCTTGAATCAAGGGACGCCTGGGCTCAAACGGCGTATCAATCGGAGTTGAAACGAAGAAGTTATGGCCGTGCAAAATTCGAATTCAAAAGAAAGTCAAAGTCAAAGCCCCAGGTCAACACCCAAAGTCAATCCCAAGACCTGGACACTACTGAAATATTGTTGGCATCGAAATGAGGGTCACGTCGGTTCAAACGGCAAGTCAATCGGACTCCGAATGAAGAAGTTATGGTGATTTGGGCTATTGTGCAAATTATGAGATTTGGGTTGTAATATGTTGTTAAATGTAATTGGGTGCATATTTATATTAGAAAGAGCAGTTAGGTGAGCTGGTTGGGAGAAGGAAAGTAATGTGCAAGGTCAGGTGTTCGACCCTTGCCTCTCCCCATATCTTTTTGGCGAAAATCTCTAAACTCCTCCCCCCATTTGCCCACTAAGCCCAACTCTCCCACCTTCACCTTTTTCTTCCTTTTCCAATCTGACGAAAGCAGATACTCCCAACCCCCACATGCCCATTACCAAACCCCCACCAACCCATGTTTTGATCCATCCGAAAATGCCTTTCCCCCATACCTGTTTAACCCCCACTTTATCCTATTTTGTTGGTTTCTTTTGTCAGTATAAATTATGGGCAATGTAGAGACTTTGAGAGGACTTTTACTTTTGGAGAAAAAAAAAAGACACACTTTGAGAGATAGAAAAAATCTGTGTAGAGCGTATTTTTGAGGCACACTTTGGAGGAGCATATTGTTTATTGTAATTCTAGTCTTGGACCCAAAATTTTGTAAGTTGACATTTATTAATGAAAATTATTTTTTCACCTTGCAATATTTGTGTGTCAAATATGTTGTGTGAGTAGTTTAATTACTAAGACTTAGGTGATGTTTGTCATGACTAATTAAACCACGCATGTTAATTTAATTTCGTACATATTCCGACATGTTTTAATTTGAAATAAAAAAATTCGGTATTCGCTTAAAAATACACGAGAGTGTATTTTTAAACCTCAAGAATTAATTAGAAATTCATGCTTTAAAAATTTAGAGTTGTCATTTTTGATGGGTTATGCTTGCACTTAGATGTTTTGATATCCCATGCTTAAATACACATTAAAAATTTAGAACGTGATATTTTCGAGGGAATAGGGATTTATGGTGTCTAATTCAAGAGACGTTAAAATATTTTGAGCGCAAATAATGTTATATTCTCCGAAATGTACGCGACGAGAGTCGGTATATTTTGTGTTATAAATTCGGAACTACGAAATTAAATTGATGTGTTACTTTAATTAAAATTGACAAACGGAACTGACGTCCTAGATTCTTCCACATTTAATATTATCTCTTGTACTTGTTCGTTTATTCCGTCTTTATTTTTATTGTTACATAATTTGTGTCACGCATTTATTTATTTATTTATTTTGTTCCATCACTCAATCACATTGACACACTCATATGTCTAGTTGGACAATCGATATTTTATAAAAGTTGACGAAATCTCTGTGGGTTCGACCCGTACTTACACCCGCTATATTTCAATAGCCCGTGCACTTGCGGTAATTTTAACTTTTAAAATTTGACAACAAGTTTTTGGCGCCGTTGCCGGGGATTTCGGTCGATTTTAAGAATATTGATTTTCGGACTAGTTTTATTAAAAAAAAAAAAAGACGAAATATCCGACAAGTTCAAAATTCCAGCAACAATTTTATATTTATTTATTTTCAGAATATAGAAAAAAAAAACAAAGTTAAGTCTTTTGTGATTAAATAGTGTTTTTGACACTAATTTTGTCTTAAATTACCTAAATATTTATAAAAATTCGTAATTATCTTTTTTTTCGTGGATTTTTTTTTTTCAAAACTGCTGTAATTTGTTAAAAAAAACAAAAACAAAAAAAACAAAAGCTTTAGGTGTTTTATGAGAAACTAGTTGTTTTTTACACTAGTTTGTCACAAAAGTACTTAGAATTTTGGAAATTTCGAAAATAATAAAAAAAAATTTGAAAACTTTTAGATTTTCGAGTTTGTATAAAAAAAAAAAAGAATTAAAGTCTTTTATGACTAACTAGTTGTTTTTAACACTAGTTTTGTCATAAAAGTACTCAAAAATCCTAAAAAAAATCGAAAAATCCTAAAAAAAATAAAATAAATAAATAAACCCAAAAAAAATCCAGCAGCCTTTTTTTTTATTTAAAAAAAAATCAAAATATTAGATTTAATTCTTTTTGTGAATAAATAGTTGTTTTGACACTAGTTTTGTAATAAACTATCTAAATTTTTTTTTTAAAAAAAGTTGATATTATTTTTTTTTTCAGAAACTTTCAGAATTTATCGCTGCTATAAAAAAAAATAGTAAAAGCAAAAAAAAAAAATCTGATTTAAGTTTTTTTAATAAATAGCACTTTTAGTACTAGTTTATCACAAAAATACGTAAAAAAATTGAAAAAAAATATTTTTTTAATGTAAATTTCCAGATTCATTTTTTTTAAATAGTGGAAAAAAAAGTTTACAAAAAAAAAAGACTTTACAAAAAAAAAAAAAAATCAGTAGTAATTTCCAGAATAAAAGCAATAAAAAAAATTGTTTCATAAGTGTGCTTCGTCGTTTTTGTTTGTGTGTTGAATACACCATTAGTGCGCGTGTCGTGTTATTTTTTTTTTCTTTCCTTGTCACTATTTTTTTGTGTGTGTCGCACTTTACAAATGGTGTATTTATTTTTGTGTTATTTTTCTGTAGCACACTAAATAAATGCAAAAAAAAAGCGATTGACGTAATAAACTACAATGGGTGATCCCAATATTGTTATCCCATCATATTTTTCGGATTCTTATATTGATCATTTGGATGTGTGGCTAGAAACTATTGAAAATCCGGATGACTACATATTTCGATTTGAGTCGGATGGGTCAGTAATAATTTTTAAAGAAATTAAAGATGGCATGGACGAGAGTCCAGCTCCTTTAATTACAATTTGCCCACCAAAGTGTATTAACTGGGAAGAAGTGAACCAACGTTGTAATGACGAGATTTCTAAAAATAGTCATGAAATAATTGAAGATAATCAATTTTGTCTGAAGAAAATTGACAAACTTGACACAAGTAATAATTGTGATTATTTAGATGTTGACTTTTGTCAAGTTTCTTCTTATAATTCAATTGATAAAATTGCTACTTCACCTTATCCGTGGGAAAATCTAGTGGAGGATTTGTTACCTGATTTTCTCGATTATTCTAGTGATTATGATGGTCCTCCCATTTTTGACGAAGAGAATACATTCTCGTGTGATACATCTTCGTACCGTATTTGTTGTAAAGTCTCACATTTAGGATTGGAGTATGCATCTCCAATTTTACATGACTATTTTAAGAATAGGGATAGTAAATATGTGGATCGTTATTGTGATTTGTTACCCCAATGTGATGCATCGACACATGATTCACGTGTTTTGAAATTCTTTATTTGTGATGATGTCGGTGATCACCATTATGACCATGACTTTAATTTTTGGATTTATGTTGTGAGGTCATATTCACTAGTTTATACTACTTTTTTACTTAGTACTATAAAGATTATTAATTGTAATGACCCACAACTATTTCGATTATTAATTTATGGTGATGGTGATAATTGTCACAACTTTGTATATAATTTTTTTTTTTTGTCCCTCCTTCTTAGATTTTTTTAGGTTGTTTAGCTTTATTTTATGGCTAACATACACTTATATAGTTTGTAAGTAGGTGATACAAGTGGAAATTCACAGGTAATATCCTCATTTTACTTCTCTACTTTATTTTATTTGTCCATATTTTGATTTGTGTATACATTGAGGACAATGTAAAATTTAGGTTTGGGGGTAAGGATAGTATTTTTGAAAAAAAAAATCAACAATCCAAAAATATTTTCAATATAAGTGAGTTTTGAAACAATTTCTTAATATAGAATTAATTCACAAATCTCTCAACTTATAAAATTTTGACACTTAGCCATATAATATGATCGAAAATGGATATTGAGGCGAAAGTTAATATGCTTAAAGAATAAATGTGGAGATTTTAGCCCGGTGAGATATTGTGCCATTCATCGTTTTCGAGAGATTTAAATCAATCCGAGTTAAAATAACTCAAACTTTCCTTCAGTGATAAATTCATTGATGATCTCAAATTCATTGTTTTGTTCGATTACTGAAAACAAAAGGTCAAAATCAGAATCTTAAGCACTAGAAGTCTTAGTAAGTCGTCTTGAGACACAAATCAACTTAATGAAACTTTAGAAATGAGATTAGGCCCTCGTTTGAAAGCCCAAAAATTAAGCCCTAACAACAACATTTTCTACATTATCCCCTTGCAAATCCATTTGTGCCAAAAAATAAAAAAATGCCTTTCATTGAAAACCCAAAAATCCATACCCACTTTATGAGAATATCAGGGTGTAAAAAAAAATGTGTGCTACAATAATGTGAAAAAAAAAAAGCGAGAAAAAAAAAGGGTAGATCGAAAGAATGCGAACATGAAACGAAAAGGATAAAAAGGAGTATGTGAATCGAAATAGAAAAGAAAATGGAGGTTGGAAAGTGCCTAAAAAGTCAAAATCCCGATAATCTCTATATTCTCAGAAAATTTTTGACACTCCAAAATCCGTTCTTTCTAGCCAAAACCGAGCCTACAATACAACCGAATGAAAGTCCTAATTGATCTCAATTAAAGTTAGTGTGGAGAGAAGATGAATAGGATCTATGGTGTGATTCAATATTTTCAAAAAGTACTCGATTTTCCGTTCATGAGATCATATTCATCCAATATAAAGAGTCCGTTCTTGATCATGTATATGTGAAATTTGTTCATATAAATTTACTCTTTTATTCACATATACCGAGAGAAAATAACCCATTTCCGAGTGTTCGATTGTGAGTGCATTCTGTGAGACTTTGAAATCAAAACGAACTTTCGGCTAAGAAATGTAACGATCAAATCTTTTGAAATGGGCGGTTATATTGGCTATGCACACACACACTATAAGTTGAGAATGAAAAGTGAAATTCTTCTATATTTATGAAGTTTGCATTCAAACTTGGTTATATTACTTTTGAGTCTTTTGTATTGAGTCAAGTTTTTGAATTTTGTGGGTATATTCACTGCAAACCTTCACGAGACAAAACTCGTCCACTAGGGAAACCTAGAGGTTTAACGGCTTGTTGCACATGCTAAGTGCAACCGTGATTCCTACGAAAGTGAGTTAGATTTTAAAATTTTAGTTTTGCTCGAGGACTAGCAAAGTTTAGGTTTGGGGGTATTTGATGAGTGCATTATTTTGTATCATTTATACCCAAATCTAGGACTTGTTAGTCTCGTTATATCATTAATAAAGAGCTTTTAGAGTTATTTTTGTTATTTTATAGAAAAATACAAATTTAAGAATAAATGGGGTTAATAATGCAATTTTGGGAACTTCAATCTCACATCTTATATTGCTAATTTCTTGTGCAAGTTTGTTTTTGAGTATTAACAGGTTTAAAAAGAAAGAGGTGAAGTTCGGACGCAAATTGAGCATGAAAAGGTCACTTACGCACCTTCAGGGGCAAAATTGTAAATTCAAATGGCTGATTTCAGACTCGGATCAACCATGGAAATTGAAGGCCTTGAATCAAGGGACGCCTGGGCTCAAACGGCGTATCAATCGGAGTTGAAACGAAGAAGTTATGGCCGTGAAAAATTTGAATTCAAAAGAAAGTCAAAGTCAAAGCCCCGGGTCAATGCCCAAAGTCAATCCCGAGACCTGGACACTACTTAAATATTGTTGGCATTGAAATGAGGGTCACGTCGGTTCAAACGGCAAGTCAATCGGACTCCTAATGAAGAAGTTATGGTGATTTAGGCTATTGTGCAAATTATGAGATTTGGGTTGTAATATGTTGTTAAATATAATTGGGTGCATATTTATATTAGAAAGAGCAGTTAGGTGAGCTGGTTGGGAGAAGGAAAGTAATGTGCAAGGTTAGGTGTTCGACCCTTGCCTCTCCCCATATCTTTTTGGCGAAATTCTCTAAACTCCTCCCCCCATTTGCCCACTAAGCCCAACTCTCCCACCTTCACCTTTTTCTTCCTTTTCCAATCTGACGAAAGAAGATACCCCCAACCCCCACATGCCCATTACCAAAACCCCACCAACCCATGTTTTGATCCATCCGAAAATGCCTTTCCCCGATACCTTTTTAACCCCCACTTTATCCTATTTTGTCGGTTTCTTTTGTTAGTATAAATTATGGGCAATGTAGAGACTTTGAGAGGACTTTTACTTTTGGAGGAAAAAAAAAAAGAGACACACTTTGAGAGATAGAAAAAATCTGTGTAGAGTGTATTTTTGAGGCACACTTTGGAGGAGCATATTGTTTATTGTAATTCAAGTCTTGGACCCAAAATTTTGTAAGTTGACATTTATTAATGAAAATTATTTTTTCATCTTGCAATATTTGTGTGTCAAATATGTTGTGTGAGTAGTTTAATTACTAGGACTTAGGTGATGTTTGTCATGACTAATTAAACCACGCATGTTAATTTAATTCCGTACATATTCCGACATGTTTTAATTTGAAATAAAAAAATTCGGTATTCGCTTAAAAATACACGAGAGTGTATTTTTAAACCTCAAGAATTAATTAGAAATTCATGCTTTAAAAATTTAGAGTTGTCATTTTTGATGGGTTATTCTTGCACTTAGATGTTTTGATATCCCATGCTTAAATACACATTAAAAATTTAGAACATGATATTTTCGAGGGAATAGGGATTTATGGTGTCTAATTCAAGAGACGTTAAAATATTTTGAGCGCATATAATGTTATATTCTCCGAAATGTACGCGACGAGAGTCAGTATATTTTGTGTTATAAATTCGTAACTACGAAATTAAATTGATGTGTTACTTTAATTAAAATTGACAAACGGAACCGACGTCCTAGATTCTTCCACATTTAATATTATCTCTTGTACTTGTTCGTTTATTCCGTCTTTATTTTTATTGTTACATAATTTGTGTCACGCATTTATTTATTTATTTTGTTCCATCACTCAATCACATTGACACACTCATATGTCTAGTTGGACAATCGATATTTTATAAAATTTGACGAAATCTCTGTGGGTTCGACCCGTACTTACACACGCTATATTTCAATAGCCCGTGCACTTGCGGTAGTTTTATAACAAATAAAATTTGACAACAGTGGCTCTACTGGTTCTACTGGTGGGGACAACAATTGTGGATACTACTACTCCTACTGGGCATCTTATGGATGACCCATGGCCCTATTCAAGTAAGGGTCTTTTGGATGATGCCTAGACCTATTTTGGAAAAAATGCCTCATGTGTCCCTACTCCTCATATACGAAACACCTCCTAGTAAAGTCTGTTGGCCTTTAGCCCTGCTAGCCATGATGAGGTTATGTCATGGATAGCCTTGATAGCCACGATATCCCTCTCACTAGTGACATCAACTCTAGCTCCCTAGCCATACTATCTTTGAAGAGAACATTTTTTGCTTTGATGGACCTACTTATGCACACAGTCACTCGATATGAACGGCTTAGTTTAGTCCCCTTAATGGGAACCCTACTCCTACTTCCTGTCCTGGTGTTGTGGCACTCTACCAGCACCACTTCCCCAAGTCTTTCCCACTAGCTTGACCCTCCTAACTTTGTTTCTCCCCTAAGGTGGAAGCGATGATCTTGGCAGTGAAGGAATGCGACATTAACGACATCAATTTAAGTCCTTAATGTTAGGTTGCCAATAAATGCTTTCAGATCCTCCACGTGAGCCCATCCATGAAATTCATGATTCTCTTCTGATTTGTGTTCACCTCATCTAAAATAATTTTGCTAGATGAATGAAGTGCTCCCCGTAATCTACCATTATCGTGCACTCCCTTGGCAGGTCAAAATATCTCGTTCTCATCTCAGTCTGCATAGCTAATGGGAAACACTTATGGTCGAACCGCACCCAAAACTCCTAAGTGGTAATCGTGTCCCTCTCCTCTAATGTGGTGATTGACTCCCACCACTTCAAAGCTTCCCCAACTATTTTAAAAGTAGTTAGTACCTGCTTCTGAGTGTCTTTGCACTCAACCATGCAAAAATGCCTCTTGATATTTTTCTTTCATCAGTTTGACGCAACCACATCTATACTCCCTTGAAACTCTTGTGGAAAGACCTTCTGAAAGTCCTTAATAACTTATCACCACATGGATGATAGTATGTTAGTTAGGAATAGTACTATCACTTCTAGATGAAGTCGCGCCTTAGATAGGTGTTCCGCCATCGATGTCATGGTAACTTTAATTATCTGTGCTATGATGGATTCGACCTCTCCTACGGTCATAGTTCCCTAGGTTATCAATCTCTCCGGGTGAGACTCCCCTCTATGGCCCTTCTTGTTGCCTTTATTGGTCTACCTGTCCTTGTGTTTGGCATCTGAAATCAAACCAAAATTATGTGAGATTCCATTTAAATATATTAGAATAGCATAAGAATGAAAATGGGCTATATGAAAATAATTGTCCAATACATAGGTCTCTAAATTAAGGGAATGCAATGTTAAAAATGCAGCAAGTTCGTAGAGTTCCTAAAAGACATTAGAACCTAATGCTTTGATACAAACTGTGAGACCCTATTTATTATGATACTAGTTGATCAGGCCCTTAGTAAAATTAAAAGGGAATTAGGTATGATTTCATTCTTAGCATTATTTTCATAACATTTATTTAATTATAGTTGTAACGTATTAAATTGAGTTTTACTTCAACCATTAACCGTTCTCAATAAAACACAAAAATAATAAGTACACCACCTAAAAAACAACAAAAATAAGAAGAGAATAATGATTGATAACATAAACATAATAATCCATCGGTGACCATAAATAATACCAATATAAACATGCAACAGAGAAATAACAAGAAATGTCTGTCTTAAACGAAATGTCCTAGTAATCTACTGGCAACATTCCCAAATGGAAAATACTAAAATACTGGATCCAATCAAGATAGAAGAAACTGAGGTGGCTGCAATCAAATCTCGGAGCATCCACAACTTTTGCATGCAATAACGGGATGGAAAGACTAATCCTGAGGTCCATGTCACTGAGCACCCAAGGTTTTGAAAATAGATCAATGCCTAAAATATTTGAAAAATATATATATCCAAGCATTCAATTGCTTTAAATGTAAAGGTTTAGTGTATTTCCTTCATATTTGACTTTCAGTCACACTCACATGCGACTTCTCCTTGCCACCCATCTACACTGTACACCAAATGCATTTATTTTATTATCATAAGCACGCTACCCATCCTAAAGGACAATAAATGCTAACATGTCCAATAGCTTTACTTATCATTATTAGATTATATGTAGTGCCTTCACTAGGTATATCTTGATAAATGTTACACAGATACACATATAATACAATTACATATTCATACAATAATCTCATACACATATACATATACATATACATATATCACTCACTATATATGTATATACATCATACCTAGAGTAGAGCATTGCGAATGCATCCTTCGTGTTCTATAAGGCTCTAGCACACCACGTATTATAACTATGCCACCAAGTCAAAATCCCACCACCGAACCCAAAACAAAAACAAAAATAATGGATGTGGTCATAAACATGTGTCCGGGGTATAGCAGCCTTAACACATTGCTCCCAATCGGTCTCCAAACAAAAACTTATCCTCACTCAGAGATAGTGGCCATGCAACAATAATAAGACTTTGGGAAACAACCAAGCATAAGTTGACCAATACTAGGGTGGGCTTTCCACTATGTATAACCTCATAACAATAGAACTATCGAGTTTGGTTTTAAATAGATAAACTACAATCACACACACATACACACACCCACACTTATTTATATACATATAAGAAATCCCACATTATACTAGCCTACCAATCCCGAAGTTCGAAATGGCATCCCTAATCATCGCAAAGTGTTCACCCACTTATTAGTTGATTTGTCTCACTTGAATATAATGAATAATTAGATTAAAACAAGTACTAACCCCCTAATAATATTCCATGATAATCCAAACCCGTTCCAAAAACTTATACATATGTGTTTCCAACATTAATGCTTCAAAAAGAACACAAATTAAAAATAGGACAATCCAGGAAACCGAATCGGTTCACTTGGCATACCGAATCAGTTCGGTCAAACAAACTGATTGCTGCCTTGACAAATCGGTTTGGTTTGTTTGGTTTCCCTTTGTCTTTAGCTATGGATTTACACCTTCAATCTACATCAATAAGGTTATATCCCTTCCAAAACAATAAATTATGATCCCCAATCATATATATTTGTATCATAGGTGCATTGTTAACACGATATAAGCTCGATTCCAACATTTATTCAACCAAAGATTCTTATTTATTGATTAAATATACCCATTCTAAGAAAATTAAGCCTTCAAGACATCATTCCAAAACACACATCAAAGTTCATCCCTTTCATTGAATACTTACAGATTTAATCATTAAATTGATTTATATTAACCCTTAATTGAATTAATTTTGTTAAATCACAAATCAATACTCCTAGATGTCGCAGTGACACATTTTCAATTTCAGATTCTACTTTTTTGAACTATGAACAATATTAATTTCAATATACAATACTAAAATAATTAAACACTTGACTTGATGGATGATTATCCGAATATTTACTTGTTTTTGTTGATTAGATTCTGGAAATGACTTCTCTTTCTTCTCTAAGCCTTCTTCCTCTTCGTATCTCTCTTTGTTTCTCTCCTCCTATTCTTTCCCTTGATCCAACTAATTATAGGTTAATAAAAGATACTATCCACCCTACTAACCCATTATACCCCCTTTATAACTCTAATTTTTGGATTAGGGTTAAGCCCCAAGGGTAAAAAGACACCTATGCCCTTATATAGCCATTCTATGTCTAAAGTGCCCCCATAATCCAACTATAACCCCCGAGTACCTATTATAGACTATTTCAACCCATTCTGGATCAACGGTTCACTAAAAAAGGCCACTTTACTTACCAAACAAAAAATGCTCAACCATTGCATTAACTGGGCTTGACACGGGGGCAGAGTACGTATAAACCCTTTAAGTTTATCATTTTCACTCTCTAAACCACTTAATATAATAATCTTCACATCACTATTTATTGATTACATCACGTAAGTAATTATATCATAAATATTAATACCAAAACGCACTAATTAATATTTATTAAAACCAATTCAATTTGCCAATTAAGTTAATAATTTAATGCACATGTGGAATATAATGCTCTCAAAAGTATGGGGTATGAAACCATGAGGGGTTCATGTTCAATACAAAATTACACTATCACAATAGGTTAAAAATATAGAATTTCTTGTAATCAAGATATACCAACTCAAATATTGTGCTACAGCCCTACCGATGATGTGTCTAGCTCCTTCTAAAATTGGGAATAAGAAGATTGGCATTCCGTAAGAACAAGTGATTTGATCCTTTGTGTGTAAGTTGCACCCTACAAACTCGATAACTAACTATGCAAATTAAAGGAGGCCAAAATGTGATGTAAAATAATGCAACCATTATGATCATAAATGATATCATTTAACCAAAAACCATAATTTATTAAATAAAAATTCCACAAATACAGTAGTCGGGGCATCTCCAGCGTCTACATGATGTGGTCTGCTGTAATGGTTAATTACGACAGAAACCATGGAACTCGTGTGTGGCTATTAGTGTTTAGTTTTTTTTGGAACTTTTGTAAGATATCAATCAATAAACATTTCGGATAGTAGTAAGCTGCAATGAGAGTTTAAAGAGAATGTTTACATCTGTTTCACAATATCCTAGAAGCATCATAAGAATAGTGTTCTTTGATGTTATCTTTTCACGATTAAAAAAATACTTTTTCTACTGATAAAACACGACGTACTTTTCTTAATCGACATCAAACATTCACTGTTCATAACATATGTGGTGACAATTTTAATAATTCTAGAGTTATTTATTAGAGATTTGTATGCTAGTAGATTAGAGTTGCGGTTAAGGTTGGTGAGAATTAAAAAAAATTAATTGATGAAAAGTGGGGATTTTGTGTTATGCTTGTGCTACAAAAAAGTAGTGGATCAAAATAAATATAGTTGTAGAGGTTAATGGTGAGAACGTCGAAAATTAAAGGTCGAATTCATTTCGTCAGTGTAGGTCATTTGTTATCTCTATAACTCCTATAAATGATTATATTCACTAGTGTACTTATTCTATTTTGTGGATATATGGTTTTCTGATGAGGACTTCCAATTATACACTAGTATCTTGTGTACGCTATTTATTCATAATTTAACTATAACCCAATTTACTATCAGGACATGAGATTTGATCCAATTATTTGAATTGTTTAATTCTAAAACTAAACGCAAATCCTAATTGTATTAAAATCAATTAACAATTTGAAGTTAGACCATTTAGTTCATATTTACTTAATAGAACCATTAACTAGTTTCGTTTCTTTCTAAATGAAAAATAGAGAGCCTTAGTAGGGTCATTTCAAGTGGTAACATAGAAAATTTCCTAAGTTATTAGACATGAATGCGAGGAGGTTTCACATGTTCTTATATGTTTAACGATAACATTTATGCCTACTGGAAGTCTTAGATAATTTTTTCCCAAAACCCCAACAATCGAGTGTAGGTACACGTAAATAAGGATGAAAATGTCCCACAAAAAAGTAGGTAATAAAGTTGTCCCTATACCTCTTAAGAAGTAGATTAATGAGTAAGATTTTTTTTGCCAAATATGAAACAATAATTAGGGGTGTTACACAATAGGACTTCCATTGGACTATGACGTGTTAGACGTATAAGGAGGTAATGAAAATTTTACATGTCATGCATGACAGTCTTGATAAGCACTTGTCTCAGGGATCATATGACATGTAACCATGTTCAATATGTTTTTGACAAGATAAAATAATATTTTTGGTAAGTTCTATGTTAACCTCTATAATATCCCTTAATTTTGAGGGAATTAAATATAATAAATTTAGTTAATTAAATGGGAATCGAGATTAACTATTTAATTTAATCGGTCTATTTAAAGTCATTTATGAGAATTTAAAGTTGAAATGAATTAAAATTAAAATATATTATTTAATTGATAAATCGTTAAAGTTTTATGGGTTTTGTTTAATTAGTATAAAGATTGAGGCTCAAATAGTGATTATTAAAAGTTATAGGATATATTGGATGCATTGGAAATTTTGGGGAAAACCTAGGTAGGATTGTCATTATGCATTATTGAGGGAATAATTACTAGCTCAGGCCTAAACCCGAGATCGCTGGGCCGAACGCAATTGTTGTGGGGGCTTATAGTTACGACCATGATAGGTCACATGATGAGATAATGAAACTTTTTGTTTAGTGAGGAAAAACACATTTTATCATTATGAATATCCTTCAACCCCTTATTTTCTTTTTTTCCCTCTTCTCTTATTCATAAAAAACCCTAAATACTCTCTACAGCCTTCCTCGAGAAACCATTTTCATAAACTAGATTGAAGTGATTTAATAGAAGATTAAAAGGTTGATTCAAATATTTTCAATCAAGTTTTCAAAAGTATTTCAGGGGTGATAATCAGGGACTTCTTATCTCCCATTTAAATCAAGTTTTTGATCAATTTTAGAGGAAAGTTAATAGACTAGTCCTCTTCTTTTATATATACATTTTCTAATTTCATCTAAAATCAAATTTTAGGCATTAAATTGGTTAGTAAACCTTAGGGTTTTGAGATCCCTTATGCATTGACCCTATTTTTATTAAATTGGACAATGAAACATTTTGTGAATTCGAACTTAGCCTAAATTGATTTATTAAGTTGTGAAACTTGACCATGGACTCGTAGACTTGCACAATAGGGTTTGAGATTACGCATTTGACTCTTGTTAATTTTAATGAACAATGGGTAATTAATATTTAAATTGTGGTTTAATTATTGTTGAGAATGCATGATCTAAGTAGGATTGTACTTTTAGCTTTATATGTGACAATTTTAAGTATAAATGCCTAATTGATATCATTCGAAGCATATATATTAATAATTAGATTTTAATTCCAAACGTAAATTCATGAATATTGAATATCCCCCCGTTTATACTCTCAAATAATAATTAGAACGCCTTTAATGGATTTGTGCTCTAAAAAATTGGAAACTAGACCTAATTACACTTGAAATTGATTTAAGACATTGATTACCTTCCTTCTACTTTATGAATTAAAATACTCGAGAAGTTGGATTAGAAGGAATTTGAGATAAATGTTGTTGACTTATGTTGGTCTGTGGTTGTTATTGGATTATGACAACCGAATGTGATTGGAAATGTAAATTTGGTCACTTAATTCATTTAATTTTTAAACTACTTCACACCGATAATTCCTTAACTAATTTTGGTATCTTAATGATTCCCTTCTCTAGATGAAAGTATATCGATGGAGTTACTTATTTGGATTTAATTTATGATCGATGTCCCATGCATGGAGCCTAGATACGGGTACGAATTGTGACTTTAAGAACCTTATAATTAACATGTATCTTATAGTATAATGTTTAGATTGATGAGTAGTCCCATGATTGAAACATCATCATGAGTGGGTCAAGAATCCCTTCAAAAGTTAATTCAATAATGTAACGGTTGGTTTAGAGACTCATTCAGAATTTCCTGAAGGGTGAGATTAATTGAATATAGTAATTTTATGATAAGCGATAATATTATGGAATATGGAATGGTACTATGGCATACCATAATATATAAAAATATATTGATCAATTGTAAACTAAACAGTAGAGGAGTCTAAGAAAATAAGTACAATTTAAAGCATGCAAGAAAAGAAATAAACTTAAATAAAAACTAAATATCGACAACGAATGATATTCCAAAAACTCTCATACCATCCACATGAGTCAAAATCTAACATGGCCATGCAACCTAATACTATGAATACAAATATGTATCTATCCCTACTATATCAAAAAATAAACAAACCGGTAGAACTGGCATGTGAGCTAGTGCAACCTACATCCTCAAGTTGATTTCAGATAAAAGAACGAGTGACAACACTATCCACTACACCATAACCTGCGAATGGTCACGCCCAGTTGGTCATGGGACAAAGTTTCTATATTTTTTGTATCTTTTTGTGCTTTTGTTTTTATTATTTATTATTCTTTTATTATCACATCAGATGTGATAGTAAAAGAAGAATAAATAATAAAAACAAAAGAAAAAAGATATAAAAAATCGTTGACTTATTCCATGACCATATGAATTTTTGGCGTGACCATTCCATTAACACATTGAGTCATGGATGCTCTCAAAATGGTCATGGACCAAATCCCTGACAACTGTGGGTCATGGACTTGGGCCATGACCAGGGCGTGATGAACTTGGGGCCAAATTCTTGCCAAAATTCCCTCCAAGCTTGGTCATGGATGGGTCATAGACTTTGGCCGTGACCGTTGGCATGATTATGAGAAAACATACACATATTGGGTCGCGTATTGGGGTCATGACCATTTCTTGGTGTGGGTTATGGTTATGGGTTGTACCATCCTTTATTATAGCAGCACTTGTGATGGGAAAATGGTCACTCATGGTGGGTCACTTTTGTAGGACGTGGCCAAGTTCAATCCAGCAATACCCTTACCTTCATTTATTGGTCATGCATGGTGGTTCACGTCTCTAGTCTATGACCAGGTTCAAAACATAAAAAAAAGACCCGCTCATCCTCATTTCTATCAAAAGATTTCAGTGTCTAAAGGCTTGTGCGATTTTTGGCTTTTTGTGCGATTTCACAACAAGGTGTAATTTCATTTCGAATTCATTTCTATCTAAAGCCCTAATTTATGTGCATGTATGTATAGATTTATGTTTGTATGTGTGTGTATGTATAAATTTATGCTTATATGTGTGTGTATGCATAGATTTATGTGTATATGTGCAAGTATGAACAAATAAATTGTATTTTATGTCAATAAACCCTAGATTGTATGCGTATGTATAGATTTATGTAAAAAAAAATAGGGTTTAGTAAACCCTAGATTGTATGTGTGTGTATGTATAGATTATGTCAATAAACCCTAGATTGTATGTGTGTGTATTTTTTATTTGACAAAATATTCTTCAAAACCCTAGACATTATATTTTTTTTTGACAAAATATAATTAACTGGATTTTTAGTAAGTAAATAAAATTACATCCACCTTATTGTGGGTTATATGCATGTCATCATGTTATATTGGGGGTTATATGCTTGTCGCGATTTTTTTTTCACAAAATATAATTAAATGGATTTTTTTACATACGAGTCGCAAACACATGTGCACATTACTATAGTGAGGTATTGTTTATTTGGTTATTGGATACTATGTTTGATTTATTAAATAGATCATACACATCGATTATATGTTGTTGGGATTTCACATCGATGAGATCCAAAATGCAAGGGTTTAAGAGAAGGGTAGTGATGAATCAAAACCTTAATCAAACTAATATAACCTTATACATCATATGTTTGAATTAATAGTTATTAACTAATTAGAGCCCTTAATAGTAGGACTCGTATTCACGCCCTCGTATACTTTTCTCAGGAAATATGAGGCACGGTGATAATCACTGTCAACAAGAGTGGGAGAGGTTGCCATTAGACCGCACAAATAACTCTTTTATTAGTGCGCATCATATAGAGGGTAGTCCTATTTATAGGTATTCAAATAAAAAGATAGAACATTTATCTACCTTGTAAATCGTGAAGTTGATCTCCAGTAAGATTACTTGTTCAATCGTATTCTATTTTCTCTACCCGAATCCTGGGATGACGTTATAAAAAATAAATTTAACACACAAAATCTCGACATAGCCCTGAACTTGGTTACATTGTTGGAGAAGGCGAAAAAAAATCCACCCGTTATGGAGACAACCATGTACAGAGAGCATTGACATAGACTAGGATGTCTCGCGCCACATGCACGTAACATTGAATCTTGACAAGAAGTTGAGAAATTTGGGATTCCGAGTTCTTGTCATGGATATCTACTCATCAATCATAGATACCCTTCCTCCTAGTTGGCCACATGAAAAAATTCATAGGTTCTTACTAACTAATTCCGAATGGATGGAGATTAGACATGATGAACATATTCTAAAGGCTTACTCTGAAAAGGTCTCTCTCTCTCTCTCTCTCTCTCTCTCTCTCTATATATATATATATATATATATATATATATATATATATATATATATATATATATATATATATATATATATATTCATAAGCTGGATTAATTAGTTATAATTTCATATTATTATAATTATTTAGTCAATTATAGTTTTTCATTTTTATAGATAGTGTCGAGAAGAAACAAACCAATGGTACCAAGTGCCGAGGTGACACCACAACGAGGTTCATTATCTCATGCACAACCCTAATTATTAACACCAATGGCTGAGCAATTCACAACTCCATGTGACACCCCGCCTAATTAAATAACGGGCGATCACTCCTTTATTAAATTAAATCAAGGTAAACAGTTGGTTCATTCTCAGCATCACTGTCGATAAAAATAAATTTTCCAATTTAACACCCTAAATAATTAAGCTAAGTGTCAAAACCATTTTCATACATACTTTCCAAATTTTATTTAAAGAAAAACATTTATTTTATTAACAACATTAACTAAGTAAGAATCACTCCACATTAAATTCTGCAACATAAACCAATTAATAGAATACATTCGTCAATCGAATGTCAACATGCGAAATATAAAGTAACACAATTCAAACTGAATAAATCCCATAACGACAATACGAGAAATAACTGGAAATACAAATGTCCCAATAACAATGAAATAATGAAAAGAGCTACACATGCTCAACTAAATAAGAATACTAAGAGTGGATCCGAATGAACGAAGTCGTCTATCCAAGAGATCTGGCACTCCCACCTAAGCTGCAGCGCGTTCCTTCCAAGAGATCCTAAGCAAGACGCCCCTGTGGCTGGGCACCTATAATACATACATATATATACAAGAGAGAGAGAGAGAGAGAGAGAGAGAGAGAGAGAGAGAGAGAAACGGGTCAGAGCCCGAAAGTGTGTTTGATTTAAAAATACGTTTAGCAAGTATTTAAATTGATACAGGCCAATGCAACAACATATTAGAGCGACACTCTCTTGAGAAATTCTCACCTCTCTTCTAATGTGCACGCCTATCGTACTAACCTTCCCAACGGTTATCTTATCATTTTATCATACTAGCCTTCCCAATAATTTAGCTTATCTTAACTTACTCATAAGATTTCAAAACCGAACAATATCATCGTTAAAAAGAATACTTCCAATTGTAGCAAAATTCTCGTTTTAGCTTTAATTAATTTATAAAGTTTCCAAGTGTCATATTATACTTTCACAAAACAAGTATTTACTATTCGAGTCATCAACCATGTCCTACTTATCAAATCACCGTAGGCAGTTTCAAATTTCCAAATCTCATATATATATTAACTACTCGTATAATATATATAAAATAACAGCACCCCACAAAAACTATGGTGCGTGCATACTTCTACTATCCAAACCCCATACCACTCATATCAAGGGGAATACAAATTCCGAATCACTCTCGAATTGTATTAACACATACACAAACAATATCGAGGCGAAGCATAGATTCCAAGTCTCTAAGAGGATGGCACATACTCGCGTCTCTTAGGACCGTCTGAACTATCGATTCGATAGCCTGTACCAAGGATATCTATCTTCTAGGGTACAAGTCAATATCCCCTATAAAGGTCCCATCGAGATAAGACTGTCCCAGCGCAGTAACCTCAAGGATAGTAAGTAGCGCGGTATGTTTTTCACATGTATATAATATATGTACACACAATCATATAAATATACCACTTTTATCAATTTAATATAGGTTCCTCTCGTCACCCATAATTACAACATTTATCCTTAATTTCACATTATTAGTATTTCGTATAAGGTTTCATCTCTAACCTTACCTCGAAGGATTTTCTTACTTATTTCGTGACACTCGTGGACTTTATTCTTCTAAGTAGAAAATTCAGTAGGTGTCATTATTACGTTTCAACGTAACTCTCTTACGCGCCTCACCCTTTAATATATCAATTTACTAACCCTAAAGTAAACATCCCATAAATACCATTCTCGTCGAATATTAATGATCCCAACATTTATTTATACGCCCTACTGGTCCTCTATATCTCCCAAATCCTTATACTAAGAATGCCCAAGAATTATATCACGACAATTCACTTTTTAAATCATTTACAAAGGGAAATAGTAGTCTGCCAGGAGGGGTCGATCGATCGAGATTTGGGGCTCGATCGATCGAACCTTCGATTGATCGAAGCTCTAGGCTCAATCGATCAAAGCTCTAGGCTCTATCGATCGATCAAACAGGTCTGCGAAAATCTGCAGAATTGCAGTTACGGGTTCTACCAATTTTCTTCATCCAAAACCATGTTTTTCCATTCTAAACGTCCCAAAAATCCTACTACTAACATTATATCAATATACCAGATGTTTTCAATGTAAAGCATGTGTATATCTAACATTAAACATGGATAATTAACCCAAAATCTCATCTAATCATCAAGAACCCTAGAGTTTTTCTTAATCATGGTTCTAATCTGTTTTTACCAGAATTTCCTTCTAATATATCATCAAAAAATTTTGGGTTATATTCCTCTACATGGCAAGGATTCCAGAATTTTCATATAATCAATACTACATGCATTTTCCTATCACAAATTGGGTTTTCTTCTACATAATTCATCCCTAATCAATCCTAAGCTAATATGAAGATTGCACCAACGAAAATAGCAAGTTAAACACTTGCCTGGGATTTCTGGTATTCTGATTCACGACTGATTTTGGTATGGCTACGTTCCTCGTCTCGCGATCTACGCGGTGGTGGTGGTTGTGGTGCAAACGGAACACTTTTGGGGCCTTGGATTGCCTTGGAGCTTTCTCCTTCCCTCTCCTATGGCCGTCACTTGTGTTTTTATTTTCTAACCCTAGCTGACTAACCTAAATGGCTGATATAGGTTGCTGAATTTCGTGGGTTTAATTACTCAAAAAGGTGAAATGACTAAATTGCCCTCCCGGGGTACCAATTAGGCCTGAAAATGCCCCGAGACCCAAACTAAACCCCCGGGTACACTTTTCTGACTATCTCTACCCTTCCGGACGCGTTGGCGCACTCAAAACGACCATACGGACAACTTATAAAATATTCACTTTTTATTTAACAAAATTTAGTCCCCACGCGACACGGGCGCGTCCCGATTCAAATTTCCAAAATTGTCATTTAACTCACTCATGACATTCCATATAATCAATAACATATATTACTTTGCTCATTAGTAATATTCAACCAATTTCCCATAATTACTAACTCTCGTCACGTTAATAATTATAACATAATTAATTTCCGTATTTTTATTAAATAATTCATTCACATTAACTTTAATAAATCCCCAAATTAATATAGCATAAAAATACGGGGTATTACACTCCACTAATGATTCACTCCTCACGAAGTCCAAGTCCAACTCCAATTGCTCATACGCCGCAATCCGGTACTCCTGTTGCTCTAACGCCCCCATCCAGCACTCTCGATGGCTCTCTCTCAAATGGAAAGAAGACCATTAGGTTCTTCATTATAGGTAATAACCCGACGGGTGATAAGAATGATGTGCTAAACATTAAATCCCGGCATTTGTCGCTGGGAAAAATGAACGTCGGGGTTGTTGGACTAGATAACTGGAACCTTGTTGATCAAGATGTCAAAGATGACATACATGATCAACTCTGCAAGCATTTCTCATTTCCTGACCATTCCAAGAATAGGGTTCTATCTCAGGTTACTGAAGGATTAAGGACATACAGGAGAAACCTTCAGAAGAAACATTTCTCGAATGAGGCAGCAAGCTCAGGCACTCTGTACTTTAACTAAAGTAGTTATATAATTGATATGCATTATCTATTAAATCTTTTAGATGATAGAAGGAGTATGCCTCATGAGAGGTCCTAACACCCATCACGGGACCAATGTAACTCATAGGAACTAACCTTGTTGTCATGGGACTCCCGATTTGAGAATACGATGATAACTTAAAAATATCTGGACTTAGGCTTAAAAATATGGCGCTAGAAGGGGAAACCCTGAAATAGACTCCAAACTGCCCCATGAGAGGCATCGACACCTCGTAGGAAACCAATGTAACTTGTAAGAACTGACCACATGGTCACGGGGCTCCCGATTTGAGAATACGATGATAATTTGAAAACATCTAGACTTAGGTTTAATAACATGGCGCTAGATAGGGGACCACCGAAATCATCCCCAAACAGCCCCATTAGAGGCACCAACACATCGTAAGGGACTATTATAACTCATAGGACCTGATCACGTCGTCACATGACTTCCAGTTTGAGAACGTGACAATAATTTGAAAATATCTTGACATAGGCTTAAAAATGGTGATAGAGGGGAAACCCCCTAACACCCCTAAACATGACGTATTGGATTCTAACAATTCTCTCTTTTGTATATGTGTGTGTGCGTTGTGTGTGTGTGTGGGGGGGGGGGGATCATATTTGATTTTGGGCTTTAAGAATTCTCTCTTTTGTTTATTAGATTCTAATATTTTTTGTGTTGGAGAGAGTTTGTTTTTATAATTGCATTTCTCAAAAGTTGGACTATTAGACTTGGCTTACTGATTTACAGTAATTTGATCCTGGTAAGAGCAGTATTTACAATAATTTCTTATGAATGTAGTTTTAGGCTATCTTATTGCACAATATCATCTACTTGTAAGTGTAATGTCCTGCTATTTGTGCAAATGGTAGGTGATTTATTGGTTCTTTTGATTACAATTGATATGTTTTCATTTATTTATTTTACTATTACACTTGGCTTACTGATTTGTATGTTATCTGCAAGAGAAGGGGAAAACAAAAAAAATTTCCACTAATGTTTGTAGTGATGGGTGAAGAAGCAAAGCAGGTGTTTTTGCATATTATAGGCAGCAAATATAAATCTTCAGGGGTATTGTGAGGTACTTTCTTTAGTTTTACATGTCAGTTCTTCATAACACATAGTTTATATATTGCAGATCTAATAAATTGCATACAAATTCTCCATTACGTATTCTTCGAGGATTTTGTGAGGTACTTTCTTTAATATGAAAACAAGGTTTTTGTCAGAATTTAATGTGAAAACACTATTGTATGATTTGAAACAAATATTTACTTAATATGAATATTTGTGTCGGTAGGGAAATTTTGAGCCAGCTAAAGTGGAGGTGAGCCATCCTTACTAGGCTTAAAAACATGGTGCTAGAGGGGGAAACCCTGAAACAGACCCCAAACGTCCCCGTGAGAGGCACTTACACCTCGCACGGAACCAATACAACTCATAGGAACAAATCGCATGGTCAAAGGGCACCCGATTTCAGAATATGACGATAATTTGAAAATATGTAGACTTAGGCTTAAAAACATGGCGCTAGAGGGGGAAATCCCAAAACATCATCAAAACGGCCCAATGAGGGGAATCGACACCTCCTACGGGAACCAATGTAACTCGTAGGAAATGACCTCATGGTCACGAGACTCCCACTTTGATAATATGATGATAATTTGAAATATCTAGACTTAGGCTCAAAGACATGGTGCTGGAGGGGAAAATCCCAAAATAGCCACAAAACGGCCCCGTGAGAGGCACCGACACCTTACACTGGAACAATGTAACACGCCAAAACTGACCTCATGGTCACGGGACTCTCAATTTGAGAATATACCGATAATTTGAAAATATGTAGACTTAGGCATTAAAAATGGCATTAGAGGGGGAACCTCGAAACAACCCCCAAACTGCCCCGTGAGATCAACTGACACCTCGTATGGGACCAATGTAACTCGTAGGAACTGACCTTGTGGTCACGGGACACCCGATTTAATAATACTTCAATAATTTGAAAATATCTGGACATAGGCTTAAAAATATGGCGCTAGAGGGGTGAACCCCGAAATAACCCCAAAACGTCCCCGTGACAGGCCCCGACACCTCACACGGGACCAATGTAAGTGTTAGGAACTCACCGTGTGGTCACGAGACTCCCGTTTTGAGAATATGACAATAATTTGAAAATATATAGACTTAGTCTTAAAATAGGGATAGATGGGGGAACCTCGAATAGCCCTGAAACGGCCATGTGAGAGGCGTCGACACCTCGCACGGGACCAATGTAACTCATAGGAACTGACTGCGTGGTCACACGGATCCCTATTTTAGAATGAGGTACTGATTTGAAAATTTCTAGACATTGGCTTAAAAAATGGGGCTAGAGGGGTAAAGCCCGAAACAGCCCCCTAAGAGCCACTGACACCTCTCACAAGACCAATATAACTCGTAGGAACTGACCTTGTGGTCACGGGACTCCCATTTTAAGAATATGATGATAATTTGAAAATATCTAGACTTAGGCTTAAAAATATGGCGCTAGAGGGGGAAATCCCAAAATAGCCCCCAAACTGCCCAGTGAGAGGCACCGATACCTCACACGGGACTAATGTAACTCGTCGGGATTGACCTCTTGATCATAGGACTCTCAATTTAAGAATACGAAAATAATTTGAAAGTATCTAGACTTAGGCTTAAAATTCCACTAGAGGGGAGAACCCTGAAACAACCCCAAACGGCCTCGTGAGAGGCATCGACACCTGGCACGGGACCAATGAAACTCGTAGAACTAATTGCTTGATCACGGGACTCTCGGTTTGATAATTTGAAAATATCAAGACTTATTCTTGAAAAATATTTCCTTAGAGGGCGAAACCCCCAAACTTCCCTGAACTACCCCGTGTGAGGCATTAGCACCTCGCACAGGACAAATGTAACTCGTTGGAATGGACTGCGTGGTCACGGGACTCCCGATTTGAGAATAAGATGATAATTTGAAAATATCAGAACTTAGGCTTAAAAATATGGAGTTAGGGGGTGAAAACCTTAAACATCCCCTGATCGGCCCCTTGAGAGGCAGCAACACCTCTCACAGGACCAATGTAACTCATAAGAACTGACTGCATGATTACGTGACTCCGGATTTGAGAATACGATGATAATTTGGAAATTTCTAAACTTAGGCTAAAAAACATGGCGTTAGAGGGCAAAAATCCGAAACAACCCCCGAACGGTCCCTTGAGAGGCACCAACACCTCGCCATCATTTTTTCATATCAATTACTTTATAACAAAATCCATTGAACAATGCGTCTTTTAAATTTTACAGTAATTCTAATCTGTTATGAGATCTCAATATATGAAATTTTATCCCTAGACTTTTATGTGAGTACATGTGGTACTAGTATGAGGGAGTCTCTGCATAAGATTGTAATAAAGAAACTGGTTGGAACTTCGTGACATTATGTTTACTCAATATAGTGAGATTCGAATGGCTTTCCGTTTAAGCTTGTGCATAGGCTTATAATAAGGAAACTGGTTATAACTTTGTGACTTTGTGTTTAGCTCATATAGTTAGACTAAGATTACAACTCAACTATGTATGAAACATTGCATTTTATTTCTATTTTAAATATGGGATAGCTAGGCATTGTATTGCATTGTATTTATATCTCAAATATCTCAGATCAGCAAGTTGTTCGGGCTACTGTCTCTATATAGCCAAGAAAATATTTTGATTTTGTTTTTTCCCACTCCCACACTTATGACTTCCTTTCCTCCTAAAAATAAATGGGAAAAAATAGATTGTGTCAAAATTCTTGATTTGTCCCCTACAAAAATATCATTTTCTTCTGAAGATGTTATAAAAAATGACTGGGAATCTCTAAGTTTATCAGAATCAGAATTGGATTGCACTCTTGATTCCACGACAACCCAAGTCCAATGGGAGTTCTTTGAAAAATTAGCTTCTCAATATGATTTCCAACAAAATAAAGAGGTGATTGATTTGTAGCTGTCAAGAAGTATTATACCTGTTATATAGAAATTTATATAACTGTTATATAACAGTGTAGAGGGGGCTTGAAGGTAATCCTGAGATTAGAGATAATCCCCCCATTTACAACAGTGTTTGGGATTAAGGTAGCTCAGCGTGGCAACTCAGTGTGGCAACTCAGCGGGACCTTCCAGCGAAGAAGCTGACCGAGAGAGCTCATTCTTTATTCCTATTGATTAATTTAGTCTTGTTGTACCTTGTATTTATATCGACCACGAGCTATATTGATTGTAAAGATGAAATGAGTATAATGATTTTGTGTGAGGTCGAACGGTACTCGCGAGAGACCAGGCTTGGCAGGGCCTGGGAGAGCTTTCATGCTATATCGAATGACCTCGCCGTGGGAACTTGATAGGGACATGGTTTTGAGGATTGAGAAGTGAGGCACCATTGGGGCTTGTCCTAACCATCTTAGATAAACCTAATAAAACACCGAAGGACCCTGACCATGGAACCTCGGGGGAAGCAACCTTGAGTTCCATCGGGCGTTGAGTTATGAGCCAAACAACCCTCTACTTAATGTCACATCCACTTTATCTGATGTCACTAACCAGCTAGGCAATGTCAGACCTGCACTTGAGTAAAGCACCGTGGTATTTGGGGTTGTCAAACAGTTGGTGAGCCACCTCTGTGATGGCAACCCCCTAACACACAATGGTTAGGAAAAAGCCATGTCTTGGAATTTAATGCTTATGACGTGGAGATAACTAATGCATATGGTATTTAATGCTTGTGACATAAAATATGAGGGATATCGTTCACAAGATATAATGACTCAGTTGCCTCGGGGGTAGTGTGGGGGACTATTTAAGGACCTCAAACAACTCTGAGGAGGAATTATATTCTTATTCAGAGTTCAGGAGTTATTACAAGAGAGAGTTATTACAAATCAGAGAGTCTACTCACCCACCATTGTCATTTATTACGAAGCTTTAACGTTTGACAGAGATCATTGAGGGTGGTAGGGGTGTTTTACTGCCTACCAAGGTGTATCTAGGGTGCTCATTTTCTCTCTCCCTCTAAGCAAAGTTTCTTCTAAGTTCATTACTACCTTCTAATTTGTACATGAAAGATTTGTGAGTTCAAACTGAGTCTATCTTCATTGAGTCGTGTTTGTATGTCCTGTGGTTAATCAATAGTGTTGTTGCTTAACTTATCATTACTATAATCAAAAGGGGTTATGCCTTCATCTAATCTAAAGTACCCTCTTACATTTGGCAACTCTTTTAGGCAGGCATTCTTCTGAGAAAGGAGTAAGGCACATGATAATGTTAATCGAAGGCTTAAATTTGATGACATTCAGCACAATGATGAACAGGCGGCGAGAGAGATAGAAGTTTCAAGGGATGGGGCCCCTCGATTGGAGGTACCTCCGGTCCAAGAAGCGACAGGTGTTCCAATGAGGCCACAGGATTCAACGAGTGTCGAGTTGGGACCATCTCAAGTGTCACTCCTTACAAATAAATTCTATGAGTTTCTGCAAACTCCCGTAGCTTCAACAATGTTGGGAGGATTTGAAGCCAACTCCTTCGTAACACCAGGGGCAGCCCCAATGGCCCCACCAAGTGCATTCCTAATGGGAACAGTTCTATCAAGTACACCCTCCATTGTAAATCCAGCGGAGGGAACCCAGAAGCATCAACGACTCCAATTGTGATGATTTCTCCAGCTGCAACGGGCACGAAGCCTATAGTCCCGTTGGTTGTTGCTTCGATGGCGTCGCCTATGGAAGAGATGAGGAAGGAGATGCAGAAAGAGATTCTGAAGTTCATGCAAGCCTACTCCCAATCTACGGGTGAGGTAGCTTCGGTCTATGACGATTTTCAGACGCCTTACCCCCAGGAATACAACGATGAGCTCTACCCAAAAGATTATATTCCTCCTATTTTTGAAAAATACACAGGAAATGGTGGAAACCCGAAAGAACATACTAAACGCTTCGTTGAACACTTGGGGGCGCATTGTAATAATAAGAAAATTAGGTTGAGGGTATTTTCTAAATCCTTAATCAATAAGGCGTACACTTGGTATTCTCACTTAGCTCCCAAGAGTGTTTCCACATGGGAGGAGATGCATGCTTTGTTCATCCAGAAGTTCTTTCTGGCGAAAGATGAGTTTACTTTGACCTAACTAGGGAGGGAGAAGCAACGACTCGGGGAAGAAGTGGTGGCTTATGTTCGCAGGTTCAGGGAAAGGTCCATCGATGTGAGTGAGGAGGCCAAAGATTCCAAGTTACTACAGATTTGTGCGGAGGGACTGCTTCCTGAGTACATCTGTCATCTTATTAATGAGACGCATAAGGGGACTTTTTTGGCATTCCTAAAATTAGCAAGGAACATATCATTAGTTATACGACCAAACCCAGAAGTGGTGCCCATGTCTTTTAGGCAGCCGATACAACCTGTGGGGGGAGGTCTAAGCCCCCACGGGGAGGGTACACCAAAGGAACAGATGGGGGAAAGTTAGCGAAGAAGGAAAATAAGAGGAAGTTTGAAAGAGACAGGAAGTACCCACCACCATTGCCTTGTACAGTAGAGGAGGCTGCCAGTTATTACAATGCAATGGTCCAAGGAATAATGGTGTATGAACCAAAGGGCATTGCCGTTGGGGAACCCGATGCTGTAATAAGGGCGGATTCAAAATATTTCCATATTCATTGAAACATCCAACATCCAACGTAGATTTGTTTCATGCTGAGAAGAATCGTCGGCAAGTATGTGAAGGTAGGGACGTTGCAAATCCCTCCGCAGAACGTTAATAATAACCCAGCGCATGGGGCCAATCTGGTGGTTTCCTATGATGAGGAGGCAGAGAGAGAAGAAAGAGAGATAACGATGAAGCAAGGGGAGTTCGAAGAGACTTTGAAAGATTGTAATAAGGGAATGGCTAACATAGTGTTAGCTTACGATGAAGCAAGCGCTAGAGACATGGAGGATGTATACAGCGTTAAAGGTGAGAAAGAAAACCAAGTCATAGAATATGGTGCAGTTTTAAAATCCCCAAAGTTTACCTGGTTCTTCGACCAAGTAGGGATACCAAAGGAGAGTAGATTGGAAATAACCCAGGAAATCCTTGACATTGTGAGGAAGAATGCAGTCCCTTCGCTGAGATGGAAGGGACCCATGGCCAGGTTGGTAAAGAGGTTTTTGTCAGAGGTAACTTTCAGCGACGCAGATTGGGCCATAAGGTTCCCTCATAATAGACCATTGTATGTGATCGCCAACATTAATGGGGTTAGTTTTGTAAGGACTCGTATGGATGAGGGAGCTTCCATCAATATCATGCCAATAAACTCTTAATTTCGAGATATGACAACCAGTCTTCCAAGTCCATTGGGTACATGAATGTTGAGATTATGATGGGAAATATGAGTTCCCATATCAAGTTCCACGTAATAAAGAGTCAAACATCCTACCATCTGCTGATAGGAAGAGTGTAGATGCACAACCAAGGGCTAGTTCCTTTGACATGTCACCAATGTGCCAAGATGAATAACAAGGGAACGGAGGTGACCATTAGGGCTACGAAGAGGCCCTTCGCTATCGAGGAAGGTCACTTGGTAGATGCATAATTTTACACAAAATTAGAGGAGGATGTCTGGGTACTAACGAGAAGAATGAAGGGATCATGTGTTCCCTCGATCAGAGAATGGATGGGGCCCTTGAATGAGCAGAATAAAGAGGTTGCAATCAACAAAGGAGTGGTGGCAGAAGAATCCCATCAGGTGGTCCCTTGGCCCCCAAACATTTCAAAGCAGCTCAAAGACAGGATGAGACCTAGAGTGGACTCAATGGAGCATGAGTTTAAATGAAAAAGCGTGATGAGTCAATTTTTAGGAGGAAGAGTTATTGAGGCTTCTAGAGAGAATAAAAGGAAGGCAGTGGTGATAACCAGTAGACAGTGCAAAAAGGTACTTATTGAAAAGGAAAGGTGGTTTATCAGTTATAATGGTGTGAACGGGCGGCCAAAGAAATAGATAATAAGGTTAACCTGATATATGAGTGCTTTATGGTGGATCAACGGGGATAATGTATGGTTATAGACAACTCCAATATACAGAAATTTATGGAAGAAGTCACCGAGGAACCAGATTACATGGCAGATCAACCAAAGTCGCAGGCACAAGAGTTAGAGAAGTTGAACCTGGAGAAAGAAGGGGAGGATCCAAGGCCTATTTTTATCTCGAAAGATCTCAGTAAAGGGAAACGAGAGGCCTTGGTTGAGTTGATTCGGGAGTTCATAGACATTTTTGTGTGGAAGTAAACAGAGATGAAAGGGCTATATGAGGAAGTGAGCTTCAACAAGTTGAACATGATTCCTTCAACCATTCCAGTGAAGCAAGTAATGAGAACGTACAAGCATGAGCTAGACTTAAAGATCAAAGAAGAGGTCCAGCACTTACTGGCGGTAGGGTTCATTAAACCGATACAACACCCACTTTGGTTGTCTAGCATTATTCCGGTGGGTAAGAAAGATAAAAATCAAATAAGGATTTATGTGGATTTCAGAGACTTGAATAGGGCTTGCCCCAAGGATGAGTTCCCTCTACCCTCCATCGATAGCCTGATAGATGCAACAGTTATCCATAAGATGTATAGCTTCATGGATGGGTATGTAGGGTATAACCATATCAAGATGGACCCTATGGATGCAGAGATAATGACATTTAGAACCCCATTGGGCAACATTATGTACAAAGTAATGTCGTTTGGACTCAAGAATGCTAGGGTTACTTATCCGATAATGATGATGGATATATTCCATGACTTCTTTTAAAAGTTTGTGGAATTTTATGTGGATGATTTTGTCATCAAGTCGAAGAAGGAAGAGTCTCATCTAAGAGATTTGAGGAAGGTATTTGCTAGATACAGAAAGTATAAACTCAAGATGAACCCACTAAAATACGTCATTGGAGTAATTAGTGGAAAGTTTTTAGGTTTCATGGTTGATCGTCAAGAAGTACAGATGGACCAAGACAAATAACGAGCGATCTTGGAGATGTCTAATCCAAGAACGGCGAAGGAACTGAAGAGTTTCCTTGGTAAGGTTTCTTACATTTGGAGATTTGTACTAGGATTATCCGAAATGTCGCACCCATTGATGCAGTTTTTACCAAAGAATAGGAAATTCAAGTGGGAGGAGGTTCATCAACAGTCTCTCACTGGACTAAAAAAAATTCTCATTTCACCACAGACCATGGTTCCCCCAAAGGCGGGAATACCGTTGCAGCTATACCTCACGTCCACCACGGATCCCATTGGAGCTTTACTGGCACAAGAGATTGACGGGAAAGAACGGATAGTCTACTACCTCAACAGAATTATACATGGGCCAGAGGTCAGATATAGTAGCTTGGAAAGGCATTTTTTAGCCTTAATCTTTGTAGCGCAAAAACATTGACATTATATGCTATCTTTTACAATTCATATTGTAACCAGATGTGATCCTATTAAGTATTTTCTAGCAATAACTATATTGATTGGTAGGGCAGCTAGGTGGTTCCTCATACTCTCATAATATGGCTTGAAGTGTGTGGTTCCCTGCGCGATCAAGATCCAGGCATACGCTGAACTATTGGAATGTTTGAGCCACCTAAAGAAAGTATTCCAGGAGACGACTTGAGGCTAATTACTTGGATGAAAGTAATGAGGAATGGATGATACAATTTGATGGATCTTAGGTGGAAAAGAAAGGAAGGTCAGGGGTTATTCTTTCAAAAGGAATGGAGGAAATTTGTCTTTCCTACAAATTAGATTTCCCTTATTCCAACAATGAAGCAGAGTATGAATCGTTAGTGCTGGGGTTGCTAGAGGCCCTTCGAAGGGGGATTCATTCACTTTATACCAAAGGTGATTCGAGCTTGGTAATTCAACAAGTTAATGGAGAATATGCATTGAAACATCTGATCCTGGAACCATACCAAATAATCATTCAGAGGCTTCTCAGCCAGTTCCATCGGACCAAGATTAAGAGACATCCTCGAACGATGAATTGACATCCAGATGCCTAGGCCACCATCGCCCAAAAAATGTCCATGAGGAACGATACAACTACAACCATGATTCAATGAAGAATGGCTCCTTCAGTGGTACAATCAATTACGTCATTGGAGGAAGACGATTAGCGGAGGGGAGAGATTAGAAAGCAACTAAAATCTGGAGAAGGAGCGATGGAGCTGAGGGAACTAGGTCAATACTTCACAAACCAGGGAAATCTTGACTTCAAAAATGCAGGGGGATGGCTATCAAGATGCATCGGCCCAAAAGAAGCAGAGAGAAGGTTAAAGAGGACACATGAAGATCACTGCGAAACAATTGAGATACCTCTTTACAGGAGAATTCAAAGGCAAGGTTATTTCTGGCCTAGAATGAAGTAGGATGCATCGGAGGTACAATAGAAGTTCCCTAAGTGCCTATTATTCTTCGAGGTAACTGAATGTCATTTCATTGAAGCATAACTTGACTGGAGGCAACCTTATATTGACTTCATTAAAGATGGAGTTGTACTAACGGATAAGATTGATGCGATAGGACTTCAGCGAAGGGCCCCAAGGTTCTACGTTTAGGAGGGGCAACTTTATCGAAGGGGATACTTCAACAGGAATTGCATTGCATCACGAAGGAAAAAGCAGTCAAAGCCCTCAAACAGGTGCACGATCCCGTTCACATAGGAGGGGACAAGTTGTATGACTAGTTGATGATGTTGGGGTATTATTGGCCAATAATTAAGAAAGACTTTGTTGATTTCATTCGAAAGTGCAAGGCTTGCCAACTTCACAAAAATATGATCCATGCCCCATCGATGGACTTATACTCCCTGGCCACGCCTTATCCTTCTCACACTTGGGCGTTCGACCTGATAGGGGAAATACATCCTTCTTCGAGGGGGGAGATATGGATACTAGTAAGAAGGGTAACAACGGGGTTGGTGAGCAACTTCATCAGAGAATACATAATTTACCATTTTGGGATTCCAAAGGTTATCCTCTCAGATAACGGAACCCCTTTCATCAATTCATAGGTAACAATGCTCATAGACAAGTACTCCATTGTTCATCATACTTCAATGGTGGCATATCCAAAGGGCAATGGTCAAGTCGAGGTAACTAACAAAGCCTTGATTAATATTTTGGCTAAAACGATGGATGATTTTCTAGGATCGTGGGATGTCAAGGTACCAGTTGTGTTGTGGGCCTATCGAACAACCAATAGGAAGCCCACAGGGTATACTCCGTTCTCCCTTATTTATGGGGCGGAGGCGATTCTTTCGATAGAGTAATAAGTTCCCTCTGCTCGATATTCCTTACGAAGTATCATGCTCCCTTAGAATATACATGTGCATTTAGAAGCACTGGATGAACACAGAGATAATGTGATGCAACACTTTCAAATCTATACGAAGCAACTCTCCAGGGCATATGATAACTTGGTGAGGCCAAGGAAGTTCGTGGAGGGACACCTCATTTTAAAGGCAGCAGTGAAGCACATCAGAGGGATTCCTCTGCCTAAGTTTGCCGCGAATTGGAAGGGACCTTTCATTGTAAAAGAAGCTCACGATTTTGGTTATTTCTTAATCTATGATATGGAAGAAGACAAGTCATTCAAGATTAATAATAAATGGCTGAAAGTCTATCATGTGTATGCAACTGAGTCTAGACTACTGTTGTATTTTGCAGTTGTTATGAATATACAAGTTATTTTTTTGTTATAACTCGAGTAGAGATGAAAGAATTATAGAACATCATAATGTATGCAAATAGTTATAATACAAAGGAATGACATAGGAAAACATATATCTTTTTTTCTTTTTTCATTCATTCGTAAACTTTGGCGCATTATAAAATTGGGAGCTATTGCCCAAGAATTACATAAGAAGAAGAAAAGGAAATTTTTACAACAATTCATTGACATAAGAGGAACCACAGATCTGGAGCAACGAAAAAATCTCCAAGAAGGCCCGAAGAAGCTGTTAGGAAAGATTGTTGAGCACTTATAGAAACCTCCAATCTCGTTTGCTTTTATATATGTTTGATGAGGAGTTTCTCTCATTTTAGCTTCACCAGTCATAGAGCTTCTTCGACATCTTGTACCTCCTTATTAACAGCTTCAAGCAGAGGTGCTAGCTCAGCTAACTTAGCCTCCTCAACCAGTTGATGCTCTCGATGTTTCTGCAGCAGCTCCCTCTGACTACCAAATCGCTGACTCTTTAAAGTATTTAAGGTCACAATAAGCCAGTCAAAATGGAATCCATCATGACCCAAGTCCCTCAAATAGCCTAGGAATTGGTTGAGGAGGGATATGGTAACATTCGAAGTGGGAGTGCTGACGATATCAGCAATAATGGTAGCCATTCTCTGAAGTCTGTAGCTCATCACGGGGATGTCGGAACGCAGGCAATCCACAGTAAAAGTCTCAGGATAGTGGCTTGTAAGATACTCAACTACCAAGCGATGGTTGGTCGGCATTTGAGGGGAATGATGAAGGACCATGAGGCAAAAGGCATGAGGAGCTAAGTCGGGAAAAGGGAGATCACAACCAGATTCGCTCTCGACAGCAGCACCAGTCGTGGAATATCGATCGTTGTGACTAGAATCTTCTGAGATAATGAGTTCCCGATGGGGTGAAGTGATGGGAAAAAGAACTGGTGGAGAATCCTCCCGTGCAACCTGAGAATAGGTAGAAGAAATAATGAGTTTAAAGGAAAAATCTTAACAACTATTTTCATTGTTATGTCACCGATATAGGTGGAGTTTATGAAAAAATCTTAACAAGTGTTTTCATTATTAAGTCACCGTTATAGGTGGTGTTTATGAAAAATCTTAACAAGTGTTTTCGTTGTTAAGTCACCAATATAGGTGGAGTTTATGGACAAAGCGTAACAAGCATTTTCTTTGTTAAGTCACCGATATAGGTGGAGTTTATGAAAAATCTTAACAACTGTTCTCGTTGTTAAGTCACCAATATGGGTGGATTTTATGGAAAAAGCTTAACAAGCGTTTTCATTGTTAAGTCACTGTTATAGGTGGAGTTTATGAAAAATCTTAACAAGTGTTTTCATTGTTAAGTCACCAATACAGGTGGAGTTCATGAAAAATCTTAACAAGTGTTTTTAGTGTTAAGCCATCATCATAAGTGAAGTTTCAAAGGTTGAGAAATATAGAGAAATTAGCGAAATACCTCAGCATCAGGGGGAGCGAGAAGGGTAGTCACCATGGAGGCTAGAACGATAGTAACCATTGGGGGCAGGCTTATTTCCTCAGAGGCCTCAACGATGCCCTTAACTGAAGAAGCCTCAATGGTCCGTAAATCTCCCTTGCCACAAAAGGTACCAAGGCCAGCATAGGAGTTTCACTGAGAGAAGACCATGGACCCCCAAACGATGCCCCAGCATGGGTAGGTATAGAAGAACCACCATGCTAGGCAGTAGCATCAACCTTGGCCTTGGAAAGATGCAGACCGCTAAGAGAAAAGGGTGGGGTAAGACTTGGCAAAAGCTACAAACATGAAGCTACGTGTTAGACACGAGGAGAAAATACAGAAAAAGGGAGAAATGCATCTAAGCGTCACTTACCTCCGTTATGGCACCAAAAAGGGGAACCACAGTTATGGGCCTCGCCAGCACAGTGGGAAGAAGAATGTCAGCTAACAACGACGCCATTTCAACCTGAGACATCTCAATATATCAAAGTTTAACAGGACAAATAGAAAAAAAAAGGGGATGGAAAGACGTGAGACCTAACCAGTAGTGGATAGTATGTTACCTCGGGGGAACTTTACGTAGCCGGAATGATGGGCAGAAGGACCTCGTGCTGAGATGATAATTCAGAAGCGGTTAGGGGAGTTATCTCTGGTTGGGAAGAGATGCCCACGGACTCAACGGACTCACCCCCCATGACAGCATCCTTCGCAGATTGAGAGGTCGGATGGCGGGAGTAGGTAAGCCCGATCATGGGAGAACGGAGAGGAGTTACATCGGTTTGAGAGGAGACAAAACGTTCCCCCATGAAAGTGCTCATTGGGGGGATGGGTATTTCTTCTCCAACTTCTTGCACCAGAGTGATTAAAAGGTAAACAATTGCAGCTCTCCTTAGAAAAAATGTGAATAAAATCAACAACACACATACATACCTCGGATACAGTGGGAGAATGGGAGGATATAACCACTGGCGAAGGAGGAGAGGAGGTAGCAACAGAGGGATATGGGGAGAGATGTACCTCGGGGGTTCATTTCCTATGGGAATTGGTACCCAGAGTCTTCTTCCTCGCACCCGCAGCACCAGTGCCCTGAGGAGCCTTTGAACTCATCTTCCTCTTTGCCCCCGATTCAGTAGGATCAACCAAGATAGTGGGGAAGGCAGTAGAAGGAGGAACGATAGGAGTGCATCGTTGAAACTCATCATTTATCCTTTCCACCTCAGCATGAACCTTCCATCTTAGCTCTTCACTTACCTCTGCAGACATGGGATAGGGAACGAAGGCGATCGGGAAGACCTCCAAAGGGGTTTGCGGCTGAGTTTGAGACATGGATTTTCAGGAAGTACCACTCTTGGACTTCCTAGTCCTTTTGGCTGGTGGCTGGGAAGGCGCTTCGCCAGTGGCTGCTTTTGTTAAAGGGGCAGGATGTTTGGGGGTTACAACGATCTTGGGCTTGGGCATGGAAGTAGGGATCATTAGGACATAAGGGGGTATCTCGCGGGGAGGATCTTTAACAATTTTACTCAGAGGGAACTCAACTCCAAGAACGGAGTTACCCTTAAGACCCAACTCCATGGTAGAGAAAGAAAGGACTAGGGGATACTGGGGAAATCTGTATGAACTCAGAAATCATGGTCAGTTACACTAAGCGGAACTTGGTGGCATAAAAAGTAGATACGTACCCTTTTCTAGTGGTACTAGGAACGGTGACTCGACCATCCATGGTAGAAGTCACACCAAGTATCGCTGCTGCGAGATAAAAGGTGCAAGCCTCAGAAAAAGTAGCTTTTTCATTGCTTAGTTGAAACATGGGCCGAGGAGCCCCCTGATCAAACCTGAACCACCTTCTACATCTATCGGGGTTATAACATTCAGAAGTGTACCCCCATTCAGTGAAGTAGGGAAGAAATCTAGTAGTGTACAGAAGCACCACGACCTACGAAGGATCTTCTACAACTGGAATGAAAGTGACCGTTGAAGCTGTAGAAGGAAAAAATTCCAAAAGTAGGCAAAATTAAACTCGTTGTATGGCCTCATGACAAAAGAATCAAAACGATCAAAAATGCCCATTATTTATTTTCGGCTCTGCTTTTTATGGAAGCATAAGAGGCGTGGAGGCTTGACGCCTACACTCACGGGATAAGGGATATACTTGGCGGTAATGGAAAGAAAATGGGTATAAAGAAAGCCTGTTAAGATAACGGTGTTGGAAAAGTTTGCCAAGTTGTAACGACCCAGTGACCGGGCCATTTAAATATGGGTTCGATCCAGCCAAGTGTAGAGGGACCCCTGGCCAAACAGATTGAAATGTTTATTCGATCCCTATTGGGTTTGTCATTGGGTTTCCCTGTAAAAAAAAAGCGCAAAAGTAACATAAGAATGTAGGATGATAGTTCTAGAGATGTACCTTTACCTTGTCTCGTTACAGTAGTGACATTCTTCAGAGTAGGAGCTTCGAAAAAATAGATGATGAGGGGAGTAAAAGTGTCCTTATTTGAAGATCCATAGCAACGACAACAGATTTGATTAAGCGCAGTTAGGTTAGCAATATCTTCGGCATCCAAGGCCTCATCGTGGTATGTATACTAACCCATGGGCTCAAACCTAAGTAGCTCACAGACGTCCTCCAACGTAATGGTGAATTCTCCCCACGCATCAAAGAATATGTGAGTTGTAACATTCCATCTGGAAACTAATACTTGGAGCGCAACATTGTGCTTGGAAATAGTGAACTCCCCAAACCAGTAGGCTCGATGAAGACCAACATTTATAAGAGCTGTAGCATAAGAGCACTACATGTGTGCATGCTAGGCAGCAAAATGAGCCGCTAATCCCCTAGGTGCCTCGAAATCGATGTGAGAGTAGTGGAAGTCACCACGATCTATTCGAAAGCGTAGAGTCCCCTCTGGGGGAAGATAGACCCACTTTGACGAATACTCATCTTCATCACCCAGCAGTAAAGGATCGTACTTGGTTGAACAATTGCAGGTCTTGCATGCATTAGAGAGCTTATTATCTTCGCCAAAGATGGGAGACCAGCGGTAAAAACTTAGTTGCTCTCGACGAGCAGTGTCTAGGGTAGCAATGTTAAGGGTAGTAGCGGTGCCAGAGGTGGCAGAAAGGGAGCTTGGCTGAGCTGCGGTGGTGGTAGCTTTGGAAACACTTGAAAAAGCCATAGTAAGTGACGATGAAAGAAATAGCTTGGTAAACAAGGGCTAGGAATAAAAAGAGAGGAGCTCAACCACAGGTGGTGGCGTAACAGGTGAGAGGAAGAAGAAAACTATGTGAAAGCTTAGTAATAATGGATTTCTGGAAAAGTTTCTCTCTCTAAGAGTATATGGAGGCTTAAAGAAGACAAATGAAAGATAAGAGTTTGAAATATAAACGTTTGGGATCTTTTAAAGACCTATCTGTTGAGTTTCCCACCACCACACGTGCAGAGCCGTCTATAAATCGTTTCAAATGGACACGTGGCACTTAGGGAAGTGCCCTGACAGTCGAAAAGAAAGTGCCACGTCAGTTGAGAAGTGACGCGTGGGGAATAGAAAAGGGTTTCCTTACTAGGTAAGTTTGAGTTTCGGAGACAGAATTTTTGTCAGACATATCCAATAAACCTCTAATGAAGAATCTATCCCAACTATCCAAAAAAAGCTTCGATGTTCCCTCCCCACAAGTCCAAACGTTGTTTAAATTATGACTCAGCTACATCGGGGAGAATTTCTTCTTTTTTTAACATAGTGAAACGTTACAAGGGAGAATTTCACAAGTCACAACGATAGGGGAAGTCCTAGAGATAAACTCACCGCCTACAACTATAATCCACACCGACATAAATGGGAGAATTTCACTTACCAATAGTCAAAATGGGTATCCGAGACAGTCAGTAGGTGTATTGGGAGAATTTCAAATTGTCAAGCCAGAATGGTTAAAGCTCAGTGAACAGAAAAAAGTGGCGATGTCCCTTTGCCAAAGAGCCAATAAGCCGCAACGTTTTGACTCAGGTACATCAGGGAGAATTTTTCTTTTTTCTGGAGGAAAAAATCGTAGTGGTTGTAATGAAAGAAAAGATACCAGAATTTTTCCACGCCGAGAAGGTTCATCGGATTGAAAATTTTTCGTGCAGACATTTCCTGTTCCCATAACAAATCTCCACACGAAGGGACAAATAAAGAGGGGCCTTGAAGTTAATCCTAAGATCTGAGATAATCCCCTTTTGACAAGAGTGTTTGGGATTAAGGCATCTCAGCGTGGCATCCCAAAGGAACCTTCCAGCAAAGAAGCTGACCGAGAGGGCTCATTCTTTAGTCCTATTGATTAATTTAGTCTTGTTATACCTTGTGTTTATTTTGACAACAATCTATAACGATTGTAAAGATGAAATGAGTATAATGATTTTGTGTGAGGTCGAACGATACTCGTGAGAGTCCAAGCTTGGCAGGGACTGGGAGAGCTTTCATGCTATATCAAATGACCTCGTCGTGGTAACTTCAAAGGGACTTAGTTTGGAGGACTGAGAAGTGAGGTACTGTTGGGGCTTGTCCTGACCATCTTTGATACACCTGGCAAAACACCAAAGGACCCTGACCATGGAACCTCGGGGGCAGCAGCCTTGAGTTCCATTGGGCGTTCAGTTATGAGCCAAATAACCCTCTACTTAATGTCACATCCACTTTATCTGATGTCACTAACCAGCTAGGCAATGTCAGACCCTCACTTGAGTAAACCACTATGGTATTTAGGGTTGTCAGACAGTTGGTGAGCAACCTCTGTGACGGTAATCCCCTGACATACAGTGGTTAGGAAAAAGGCATGTCTTGGCATTTAATGCTTATGACATGGAGATAACTAGTGCATTAGGTATTTAACGCTTGTGACATAAAGTATGAGGGATATCTTTCACGAGCAATAATGACTGAGTTGCCTCGGGGGTAGTGTGGGAGGACTATTTAAGGACCCCAACCAACTCTGAGGAGTCATCATGTTCTTATTGAGAGTTCAAAAGTTATTACTAGAGAGATTTATTACGAATCAGAGAGTATACTCACCCACCATTGTCATTTATTACGAAGCTTTAATATTTGACAGAGATCATTGAGGGTGGTGGGGGTGTTTTCCTGCCTACCAAGGTGTATCTAGGGTGCTCATTTTCTCTCTCCATCTAAGAAAAGTTGCTTCTAAGTTCATTACTACCTTCGGAGTTATACACGAGCGATTTATGAGTTCAAATTGAGTCTATCTTCATTGAGTCGTGTTTGTATGTCCAGTGGTTAATCAATAGTGTTGTTGTTTAACTTATTATTACTTTACTCAAAAGGGGTTACGCCTCCATCTAATCTAAAGTACCCTCTTACAAACAGTAATAATTTATATAAACTGTTATATAACAGTTTATATAACTGTTATATAAATTGTTATGCAACTTATTTGTCTATCATTGATTACCAATTTTTTTTATGATCATTTGTTTTACGAACTTTGGTATTTCGATATGTTTATTTCTGAGTGAAGGTTGTGGCTTTATTTGTTTGACGCTTCCCCCTTGTGGCTTGAATTAAAATTAGGAGTCTGTCGTATTCCATATGCATCGTGCTACAGTGTAAATTTGTTAGATTATGTCGAGTCTCATTGTGTGTCCATGCATCCATAGTATGAAAGTATGTTATGAAACTTTACAACTTGTTAAGTTTTCTTTTATTGTTGACAAATGATACAAACCTATCCGAATTTATGAATAATTCGTATATTGAAAGTTCTAATTTCATATTTTGATGGGACTCCTTTTACTATTATTACGCTGCAACCCCAACTTATATTTATAAAAAATCTTGTGTTATGCATACTAGATGGACAGTAAAAAATAATTCCACGGTATGCTCCGGCACAGTTCTACATGAAAAATGTGTTGCCTCGGATCAAGGAGAAAAAAATTCCCTATTGTTATTGTTGCAGGTTAGATCTCCTACACTAGACACTCGACTTCCTCATCAGGTTGCATTTATTCAATGTGAGAATCACATTTTAGTTTCTTACTTTCAATAATTCATGTTAGACATAATTTTATGAGTCAAGAACTTGTTGGATAAAAGTTTGTTTGATTGATGTTTGCTTCCATGCATGGGAAATTAGAAATCAAATAATTAATAGGAAGTTGAGATGCCGCTTAACTATGGTAGCGTTGTGATCGAGAATTTCATTCGAGAAAATTATGAGTTTTTTTTTATTGAAATGCCTTTTGTAATAACATTATTTATCCTTCAATGTCGTCCTTGGTAATCAGCTTAAGAGTATTGTATTGTTTGTACTAATTAATTCTAATCAATTAGGTATCAAGAAAATAGATGGATTTCTAGAGATGGAAAACCAAAATCACCTTCAAATGACTGCAATGAAATTTTCCTACTTGACAAGTAGTCACACAAAGAAATATATATATATATATATATATATATATATATATATATATATATATATATATATATATATATATATATATATATATATATATATATATTCACTTAGTTGCTTGTACTTAGATATGTTGGATATATCAATTTCAAATACACAGATCGGAGTTGAATTTACTTATTATTTCATTTTGACTCTATTTGCATGATCTCGAAATGTAAGATAGAAAAATTTACATATGTTATCCTGTGGTTTGAGAGATGAGGAATATGTTGGAATGTTAGTGTTAAGTTAATATACAGGGCATTGGTTTGAGAAATACTAATGAGATCAATGGTCCTGTGACAATGCATGTTAGAGTTAACTTAATATACATCCCTCGAGAGGAACCAACACCTCATACGGGACCAATCTAACACGTAGGAATTGACTGCGCGATCACGGGACTCCTAATATGATAATATGCCGATAATTTGAAAATATTAAAACTTTGTCTTAAAAATATGATGTTAGAGGGCGACACCAGAGACGGCCATGTGACAGGTATCAACACATCACACGGGACCAATGTAAGTCATAGGAACAGACCGTAGGATCACAGGTTATCCAGTTTTAGAAAATGGCAATAATTTGAAAATATATTGCCTTAGGCTTAAAAACATGGTGATAGAGGGGTAAACCCCGAAATAAGCACCAAACGGCCCCATGAGATGAGCCGACACTTCGCACGGGACCAATCTAACTCATAGGAACTGATCGTGTGTTCACATGGCTCTCGAATTGAGAATGTGACAATAATTTTAAAATATCTAGCCTTAGGCTTAGAAAATGTCACTAGAGGGGAAATCCCGAAACAACCCGTAAACGGCCCCGTGAGAGACACCGACACCTCGCAAAGTACCAATGTAACTCGTCGAAACTGAACTTGAGGTCACAGGATTCCCAATGTAAGAATAAGATGATAATTTGAAAATATCTAGACCTAGGCTTAAAAACATGGCGCATTAGAGCGAGGAACCCTAAAATATCCCCCAAATGGCCCTGTGAGAGGCACCCAAACCTCGCATGGGACCAATTTAACTTGTAAGAACTAACCTCATGGTCACGGGGCTCTGGGTTTGAGAATATGATGATAATTTGAAAATTTCTAGACTTAGGCTTAAAAAATGGCGCTATAGGGGTGAACCCCGAAATGGCCCACAAATAGCAACGTGAGAGGCACCGATACCTCGTACGTGAAAAATATAACTCGGAGGAACTAACCGCATGGCCTAGGGACTCCCAATTTGATGATATGATGATAATTTTAAAATATTAAGACCTGGTCTTAAAAATATTGGCGCCAGAGGGGGAAGTCCCCAAATAGCCCCCAAACGGCCCCGTGAGAGGCACCGACACGTCGCACAGGACCAATGCCACTCGTAGGAACTGACCTCAGGACCAGGAGTTACTCAATTTAAGAATACGAAGATAATTGGAAAATATATAGACTTGGGCTTAAAAATATGGCGATAGAGGAGGAACCCCGAAACAACCCCGAAACAGCCCCATGAGACGAACTGATACCTCGCACGGGACTAATGTAACTCGTAAGAATGGACCGCTTGGTCACGGGGCTCTCGATTTGAGAATACAGTGATAATTTAAAAATATTTAGACTTAGCCTTAAAAATTAGTGGTAGAGGGGGAAATTCCGAAACATCCCCCAAACGACCCCATGAGAGGTACCGACACTACGTACGTGACCAATGTAACTCGTACGAACTAACCTCGAGGTCATGGGACTCCCAGTTTTAGAATACGAAGATAATTTGAAATTATACGGACATAGGCTTAAAAACATGGTGGTAAATAGGGAAACCCGAAACAACCCCCAAACGGCACCGTGAGACGTGCTAACACCTCACACGGGACCAATGTAACTCGTAGGAACTGACCTCATTGTTATAGGGCTCTCAGTTTGAGAATACGATGATAAATTGCAAATATATAGACCTAGGCTTAAAAAGTGGTGATAGAGGGGGAACCCCGAAACAGCCCCCAAATGGCCCCGTGAGATGTGACGACACCTCGCAGCGGACCAATGTAACTCGTAAGAACTGATCGCGTGGTCATGGGGCACCCAATTTGAGAATACGGTGATAAATTGAAAATATCCAGACTCAGGCTTAAAAATGGCGCTAGAGGTGTGAAGCCCAAAATAGCCCCCAAACGGCCCCGTGAGAGTAATTGACACCTCGTATGGGACAAATATAACTTGTAGTAATAGACCTCGAGGTTACGAGACTCCTGATTTGAGAATACAATAATAATTTGAAAATATTTAGACTAGGGCTTAAAAACATGGCGTCAGAGTACGAAAACTCAAAACAACCCCCAAACGGACCCGTAAGAGGCACCGACATCTCACACGGGACAATGTAACTCACAGGAACTAATCGCATGTCATTGGGCCTACTGATTTTATAATACGATGATAATTTGAAAATATCTAGACTCGGTCTTACAAACTCGGCGTCAGAGTGTGAAAACCCAAAACAACCCTCAAGCGGCCTCATGATAGGCACCAACACCTCGTACGGGACCAATGTAACTCGTAGGAATTGATCACGTGGTCACGGGGCTACAGTTAGAGAATATGATGATAATTTGAAAATTTCTGGACTTAGGCATCAAAAAAGGCTTTGGAGGGGGACCTTGTAACACGACTAATGTAACTTTTAGGAACTGATCGTGTGGTCCAAGGGCACTCGATTTGAGAATACGATGATAATATGCAAATATCTAGACTTAGGTTAAAAAATGGGGCTAGAGGTGGAAATCCCGAAACATCCCCCATATGACCTCGTAAGAGTCACCGACACCTCGCACAAGACCAATGTCACTCGTAGGAACTGACCTCGACGTCACGGGACTCCCATTTTGAGAATACGGTGATAATTTTAAAATATCTAGACTTAGTCTTAAAAACAGGGTGATAGAGGGGGGAACCCCGAAATAACCCCAAAATGACCTCGTGAGACACGTCGACACCTCGTATAGGACCAACATAACATGTAGGAACTGACCGCGTGGTCATGGGCTCTCGATTTGACAATACGACGGTAATTGGAAAATATCTAGACTTATGCTTAATAAATGGCACTAGAGGGGTGAACCCCAAAATAACCCCCAAACGGAGCCATGAGATGCACCTGCACCTCACACAAGACCAATGCAACTCATAAGAACTGACCGTGTGGCCATGGGACTCCAAGTTTGATAATACGATAATAATTTGAAAATATCTAGGCTTAGGCTTAAAACATGGCGATAAAGGGGGAAATCCCAAAACATCCCCCAAGCGGCTCCGTGAGATGCACCGACACCTTTCACATGACTAATGTAACTCGTTGGAACTGACCACGTGGCCACGTGACTCCCAGATTGATAATATAATGATAATTTGAAAATATCTAGACTTAGGCTTAAAAAGTGACGATAGAGAGGGGAACCACGAAACATCCCCCAATTGGCCCGGTGACAAGCACTGACACCTCGCACGGGACAAGTGTAACTCGTAAGCAATGATCGCGTGGTCACGGGGAACTCGATTTGAGAATACATTGATAATTTATAAATATCAATAATTAGGATTAAAAATGGGGCTAGAGGTATGAACCCTGAATAAGCCCTGTGGGAGTCACCGTCACCTGGCACGGGACAAATATAACTCGTAGGAACTGACCTCAAGGTCACGAGACTCTCAATTTGAGAATATGGTGATAATTTTAAATTATTTAGACTTAGGGTTAAAAACTTGGTGTCAGAGGAAACAACCATCAAACGGCCTCATAATAGGCACCAACACCTTGTATGGGACTAATTTAACTCGTAAGAACTGATCGCGTGGTCACGGGCTCTCAGTTTGAGAATACAATGATAATTTGAAAATTTATGGGCATAAAAAATATGCTTGAGGGGGAAACCTGTAACAGCCCCCCAAGGCTCCCGTGAGAGTCATCGACATCTCGCGAGGGACTAATATAACTCGTAGGAATTGACCTCAAAGGCACAGGAGTCCCAGTTTGAGAAGACGATGATTGTTTGAAAATATCTAGACTGAGCTTAAAAAATGGCTCTAGATGGGGGAACCCCTAAAAAACCACCAAACGCCCCCCTGAGACACGTCGACACCTCTCACGGGACCAATGTAACTCGTAGGAACTGATTGCGTGGTCACAGGGCTCTCGGTTTGAGAATACGATGATAATTTGAAAAATCTAGACTTAGGCTTAAGAAATGGCGCTAGAGGGGTGAACCCCAAAATACCCACCGAACGGAGCCTTAAGAGGCAACTACAAATCATAAGGGAGAAATGCAACTCATAGGAACTGACCGCGTGGCCACGGGACTCCTAGTTTGATAATACGATGATAATTTGAAAATATATAGACTTAAGCTTAAAAGCATGATGCTAGAGGAGAAAATCCCAAAACATCTCCGAAGCAGCCCCGTGAGAGGAATCGACACCTCGCACGAGACCACTGTCACTCATAGGAATTGACCACAGGATCATGGGTTACCCAATTTGAGAATATGACAATAACTTAAAAATATCTAGACTTAGGCTTAAAACATGGTCCTAGAGGGGGAATCCCGAAACAACCAACAAAGGGCCTCGTGGTACACTTCGACACCTCACATTGGACTAATGTAACTCGTACGAAGTGACCGCGTTGTCACGGGGCTCTCGGATTGAGAATACGGTGATAATTTGAAAATATTTAGATTGAGGCTTAAAAAATGGCACTAGAGGGGAAAAGCCCAAACAACTCCCAAATAGCGCCGTGAGAGGTAATAACACCTCGGACGGGACCAATGTAACTCAACGAAACTGATATTAAGATCACGAGACTCCTGATTTTAGAATACGGTGACAATTTGAAAATATCTAGACTTAGGCTTAAAAAATGGCGCTGGAGGGGTGAACCTCGAAACAACACCCAAACGAACCCGTGAGATTCGCCGACATCTCACACGGGACCACTGTAACTCGTAGGAAGTGTGCGCGTGGCCACGACACTCTTGATTTGAGAATAAAACGATAATTTAAAAATATCTAGACTTAGGGTTAAAAAATGGCGCTCGATGGGTGAACCCCAAAATAACCACTAAATGTACCCGTGAGACACGCCCACAACTCGCACTAGACCAATGTAACTTGTAGGAACTGATGGCATGGTCACAAAACTCCTGGCTTGATAATATGACAATAATTAGAAAATATTTACATATATGCTTAAAATTATGGCGCTAGAGGGGAAAATCCTGAAACATCCCCCAGACAGCCCAGTGAGAGGTGTCGACACCTCACTGGGGTCCAATGTCACTCGTAAGAATTGACCTCAGGGTCACGGGACTCTCCATTTAAGAACACGATGATAATTTGAAACTATCTAGACTTAGGCTTAGAAATGGCGCTACATGGGTGAACCCCAAAATAGACCACAAATGGTGACATGAGAGGCACCGACACCTCGCACGGGACCAATGTAATTCATAGGTACTGATCACGTGCCACGGAACTCTAGATTTGATAATGAGACAATAATTTGAAAATATCTAGACTTAGGATTAAAAACATGGTTCTAGAGGGGGAATTCCTGAAACATCCCCCAAATGGCTCCGTGAGAGGCATCGACACCTCGTACGGGACCAATGTCACTCGTAGGAACTGACCACAGGATCATGGGTTATCCGATTATAGAATATGGCAATAATTTCAAAATATCTAGACTTAGGCTTAAAAATATGGATAGAGGGGGAACCCTAAAACAACCCCCAAATGGCCCTATGAGACACACCGACACCTCGCACGGGACCAATGTAACTCGTAGTAACTAATCTCCTAGTCGCGGGTCTCGATATGAGAATACGATGATAATTTGTAAATATCTAGAGTTAGGCTTAGAAAATGGTGCTAGAGGTGGAAATCCTTAAACAACCCCCAAACGGCCCCGTGAAAGGCACCGACATCTCACACGAGACCAATGTAACTCATAGGAACCGACCTCGACGTTATGGAACTCCCGATTTGAGAATACGGTGATAATTTGAAAATATATAGACTTAGGATTAAAGACAAGGTGCTAGATTAAGAAACACCAAAATAGCCCAAAACGGCCCCATGAGAGGCACCGACCCCACGCATGGGACCAATATAACTCGAAGGAACTGACCTCGAGGTCATGGGACTCTTGGTTTAATAATACGAATATAATTTGCAAATATCTAGATTTAGGCTTAAGAACATGGTGCTATAGGGGGAACCCCAAAACAACCTCCAAATGACCCCGTGAGACATGTCGACGCCTCGCACGGGACCCATATAACTCGTAAAAACTGACCATGTGGTCATGGGGCCCTTGCTTTAAGAATACAGCGAAAATTTGAAAAAATTTAAACTTATGCTTAAAAAATGGCACTAGAGGGGTGAACCTCGAAGAAGCCCCCAAACGGCCCCGTGTGATGAGCCAAAACCTCGCATTAGACCAATGTAACTCTTAGGAAATGATCAGGTGGACACGGGATTCCCGATTTAATAATATGATGATAATTTCAAAATGTCTTGACTTAGGCTTAAAAACATGGTGCTAGAGGGGAAATCCAAAAACCATCCCCCAAATGTCCTCGTGAGAGGCATTGACACCTCGTACGGGACCAATGTCACTCTTAGGAATTGACCACGGGATCATGGGTTACGCGATTTGAGAATATGACGATAATTTGAAAATATCTAAACTTAGGCTTAAAAATATGGCGCTAGAGGGGCAACCCCGAAACAACCACCAAAGGGCCTTGTGGGATGCTTTGACACCTCGCACGGGACCAATGTAACTTGTAAGAACTGATCGCAATGTCATAGGGATCTCGATTTGAGAATACGATGATAATTTAAAAATATCGAGACTTAGGCTTACAAATGGTGCTAGAGGGGGAAATCCCAAAACAACCCCCAAATGCCCCCTGAGAGGCACCGACACCTCGTACAGGACCAATGTAACTCATAGGAATTGACCTCGAGGTCACGGGACTCCTAATTTGAGAATACAGAGATAATTTAAAAATATCTAGACTTAAGCTTAAAAAATGGCGCTAGGGGGTGAACCCCGAAACAAAACCCAAATGGACCAGTGAGACGCACCGACATCTCACACAGGAACCAATGTAACTCCTAGGTACTGAGCGCATGGTTATGGGACACTCTATTTGAGAATACGATGAAAATTTGAAAATATCTAGACTTAGGCTTAAAAATGGTGCTAGAGGGGTGAACCCTGAACCAGCCCCAAAATGGCCCCGTGAGATGCGCCGACACCTCGCACTGGACTAGTGTAACTCGTACGAACTGACCATGTGGTCACGAAACACACGATTTGATAATACAACAATAATTAGAATATATCTAGACTTAGGCTTAAAATCATGATGCTAGAGGGGGAAATCCCGAAACATCCCCCAAATGGCCCAGTGAGAGGCACCAACACCTCGCACAAGACCAATGTCACTCGTAGGAATTAACCTCATGGCCACGGGAAACTAGATTTAAGAATACGATGAGAATTTGAAAATGTCTCGGCTTAGGCTTTAAAAATGGCACTAGATCGGTGAACCCAAAAACAGCCCCAAAACGGTGGCATGAGACTCACCGACACCTTTCATGGGACGAATGCAACTCATAGGAACTGACCACATGCCATGGAACTCTCGATTTCACAATGCGACAATAATTTAAAAATATCTAAACTTAGTATTAAAAACATGGTGCTAAAGGCGGAATTCTGGAAACATCCCCCAAACAGCATTGTGAGAAGAATCGACAACTTGCACAAGACCAATGTCACTCATAGTAACTGACGGCAGGATGATGGGTTACCCGATTAGAGAATACAGAGGTGATTTTAAAATATCTAGACTTAGGATTAAAACATAGCGCTAGAGGGGCAACTCCGAAATAACCCCGAAATGGCCCTCTGAGATGCGCTTACACCTCGTACGGGACTAATGTAACTCGTAGGAATGAACCTCCTAGTCACGAGGCTCTCAATTTGAGAATATGATAATAATTTGAAAATATCTAGACTTGGGCTTAAAAAATGGTGCTAGAGGGAGAAATTCTGAGACACCCCCCAAATGGCCCCGTGAGAGGCACCGACACCTCGCAAGGGACCAATGTAACTCATAGGAACTGACCTCGAGGTTACGGGAGTCCCGATTTAAGAATACGACAATAATTTAAAAATATCTAGACTTTCGCTTAAATACATGGCGCAAGACGGGGATATTGCGAAACATCCCCGAAATGGCCCTGTGAGAGGCACCGACACCACGCCTGGGACAATGTAACTCGTAGGAACTGACCTCGAGGTCATAGGACTATCGGTTTGAGAATACGGAGAAAATTTGAAAATATCTAGACTTAGGATTAAAAACATGGCGCTAGAAGGGGGAACCCCTTAACAACCCCCAAATGGCCCCGTGAGATGTGCCGACGCCTCACACGGGACCAATATAACTCGTAAAAACTGACCATGTGGTCACAGGGCTCTCAATTTAAGAATACGGCGATAATTTGAAAATATTTAAACCTACGCTAAAAAAATGGCGCTAGAGGGGTGAACGCCGAAGCATCCCCCAAACGGCCCCATGAGATGCGTCGACACCTCGCATTAGACTAATGTTACTCATACGAACTGACCGCGTGATCACAGGGACCTCGATTTGAGAATATGGTGATAATTTAAAAATATTTGGACATAGGCTTAAAACATGGCGCTAGAGGGGGGAAATCCTAAAACAACCCCAAAATGGCCCCATGAGAGGCACCAACACCTCGCATGGGACCAATATAACTCATAGGAACTAACTTCGAGGTCACGGCGCTCCCGAATTTAGAATACTGCAATAATTTGAAAATATCTAGAGTTCGGCTTAAAAACATGGAGCTTGAGGGGGAACCTCAGAACAATAAACAAACGGACCCATTGTAATACCCCGTATTTTTATGCTATATTTAATTTGTGGATTTATTAAATTTAATGTGATGATTTATTTAATAAAAATCCGAAAATTAATTATGTTATAATTATTAACTTGACTAGAGTTAGTAATTATAAGAAACTTGTTGAATATTACTAATGAGCATAGTAATATAATATATTGGTTATATTTAATGTCATAGGTGTATTAAATGACTATTTCGGAAAAATTTGTCGGGACGTGCCCGTGTCACGTCAGGACTAATTATGTTAATTAAAAAGTGAATATTTTATAAGTTGTCTGTATGGTCATTTTGAGTGCGCCAACGCGTCCGGAAGGGTCGAGATAGTCAGAAAAGTGTACCCGGGGGTTTAGTTCGGGCCTCGGGGTGTTTTTAGGCCTAATTAGTGACCCGGGAGGGCATTTTGGTCATTTTACAAAATAGGGTAGTTAAACCCACGAATTTCAGCCATCCTTAGCATCCATTTAAGTCAGCCTTTTAGGGTTAGAACATTCAGAACCCTAGAACGGCCATTGGAGAAGAGAGGAGAGAGCTCTCAAGGTGATTCAAGGCCCAAAACATCACCGATTTCACCGCCGTCACCACCAACGCGTAGATCGCGAGGAGGAGAACGCAACCACACCAACATCTACAGGAAACCAGACCTCTAAAATCCCAGGCAAGTGTTTAACTTGCGTATTTTCGTTGGTGCAATAATCATATTAGTGTAGGAATGATTAGGTGTATAATTAAAGGAAGAAAACCCCAAATTTTTTATAGGAATTGCATGTAGAAATCGTTTTAACCATATTCTGAAAATAATATGTGAAGTAGATGACCAAACCACGAATTTGTGATGTTATGTTAGAAGGAAATTCTGGAGAAAAACTGATTAGAACAGAAGTTAAGAAAACTTAGGGTTCTTGATGATTATATGAGATTTTAGGTTGTTTAATCATGTATAATGATGGTTATACGCATGCTTAACGTTAGAAACATCTGGTAATATGTTACTATGTTGTGGTATAAGTTTTGGGACAATTAGGGTTGGAAAATATGAATTTGAATGATGAACTTTGGTGAAACCCGCAACTGCAATTCTGTAGAATTTTTCGCAGACCTGCTTGATCGATCGATCGACCCTAGAGCGTCGATCGATCGAAGGTTCGATCGATCGAGCCCCAGCTGTCGATCGATCGACCCTTCCTGGCAGCCTCTTATTTCCCTTTGTTTAATTAGTGTAATTAATTTATCGTGGAATGATTCTTGGGAATTATAAATAAAATGTTTTGGGATATAAGAGAGACCAGTAGGGCATATGGTTAAAGGATGGGAACTTTATTATGAGATGATAATTGCGTTTTAGGGACAATTAATTAAGGAATGATGAAACTACGCATTTCAAGTGAGAGATTACGTCAAATACTTACGATAGTGAATAGGCGTCTACCTACTGAATTTCCTACTTGGATAGTTAGAATCCACGAGTGTCACGTAATTAGTGAGAAAACCCTTCGAGTCACGGTTAGAGTCAAAACCTTATACGTAATCTTAATAATGTGAAATTAAGGATAAATGTTGTAATTATGGGTAAGGAGAGTGACCTATATTAACATGATGAAATTGGTATATTTATATGATTTGTGTGTACATATATTATATACATGTGAAAAACGTACCCTCGCTACTTGCTATCCCTGAGGTTACCGCGCTGGGACAATCTTATCATGTGTTTCTTTATGGGGGATATTGATTCGTACCCTAGAAGATAGAGATCCTAGGTACGGGCTATCAGATTGATAGTTGGACGGTCCTAAGAGACGTGTGGGTATGTACTGGCCTCTATGACTTGGAATCTATGCTTCGCCTCAACGTTGTTTTGTATATGTTAATACAGTTCGAGAGTGATTCCGAACTTGTGTTTCCCTTTGTGTGAGCGATACGGGGATTGGATAGCAGAGTATGCCCGCACCATAGATTAGTTGGGGTGATGTTATATATATATATATATATTATACGAGTAGTTAATATATATATGAGGTTATAAACTTTAAACTGTCTACTGTGATTTGATAAGTAGAACATGGTTGTTGACTCAAATTATTAAATACTTGTTTTGTGAAAGTATGAGAAGGCACTGGGAAACATTATATTTTAATGAAGCTAAAACGAGAGGAGTGCTACATATTGAAAGTAAACTTTTTAAAACATTGTCATCATTCGGTTTTGAAAACTTAGGAGTAAGTTAAGATAAACTAAATTATTTGGGAAGGTTAGTACGATAGGCGTGCACATTAGAAGAGAAGTGAGAATTCCTCAAGAGAGTGTCGAACTAATATGACTTGCATTGGCCTGTATCAATTTAAATACTTGCTTAACGTATTTTAAAATCAAACACACTTTCGGGCCCTGACCCGTTTCTTTTTCTCTCTCCCTCTTTTGTATATATATGTATGTATTTCAGGTGCCCAGCCACAGGGGCGTCTTGCTTAGGATCTATTGGAAGGAACGCGCTGCAGCTTAGGTGGGAGTTGCAGGTCTTTTGATTAGACGACTTCGTCCATTCAAATCCACTCTTAGTACTTTCATTCAGATGGGCATGTGTAGCCCTTTCCATTATTTCTTTATGTTGGGACTTTGTTATTTCAGTTATTTCCTAGTTCGTTATTATGGGATTTGTTCAGAACGGATGTACTACTTTATTTTTCTCGCATGTTGACATTTGTTGATGAATGTTTTATATTTTGGATTCTTTCGTTCCAGTTTATTGTGGCGTGTATTTTATTCATTGAGCTTTGTTAATAAAATTAAATAAATCTTTTCTTTAAATAAAATTTGGAAGTTAATGTTTAAAATTGGTTTTGTCACTTAGCTTAATTATTTAGGGTGTTAATTGGAAAGTTTCTTTTTACGACAGTGATGCTAAGAATGAACCAAACTATTCACCTTGATTTAATTTAATAAAGGAGTGATCGCCCGATATTTAATTAGGCGGGGTGTCACACCCATGAGATGCGTCAACATCTGGCACGGAACCAACATAACTTTTAGGAAGTGACCACGTGGTCACGGGGCTCTCGGTTTGAGAATACGATGATAATTTGAAAAAAAACTAGGCTTAGGCTTAAAAAATGGCACTAGAGGGGTGAACCCTGAAATAACCCTTAAGCGACCCCGTGAGCCACGCTGATGCATCACGCTGGACCAATGTAACTCATAGGAACTGACCACGTGGTCAAGGGACTCCTAATTTGATAATACAATGATAATTTGAAAACATCTAGACATAGTCTTAAAAACATGGCGCTAGAGGGGAAATCCTGAAACAACCCCCAAACAGCCTAGTGAGAGGCAGCTACACCTCACACGGGATGAATGTCACTCGTAGAATTGACCTCATGGTCACGGGACTCTCGGTTTAATAATACGATAATAATTTGAAAGTATCTACACTTAGGATTAAAAAATGGCACTAGAGGGGAGAACCCATAAATAGCCCTCAAATGTGAAAAAACTGTTGTATGCTTTAAAACAAATATATACTTAATATGAATATTTGTGTAGGTATGGAAATTTTGAGCCAGCTAAAGTGGAGGTGATCCATCCTTAATAGGCTTAAAAACATGGCGCTAGAGGGGGGAATCCAGAAACAGCCCCCAAACGGCCCCATGAGAGGCACTTACACCTCGCACGGGACCAATGTAACTCATAGGAACAAAACGCATGATCACGGGTCACCCGATTTCATAATACGACAATAATTTGAAAATATCTATACTTAGGCTTAAAAACATTGCGCTATAGGGGGAAGTCCCAAAACATCACCAAAACGGCCCAGTGAGGGGCACCGACACCTCCCACGAGACCAATGTAACTCGTAGGAACTGACCTCTTGGTCACGAGACTCCCAGTTTGATAATATGATAATAATTTTAAATATCTAGACTTAGGCACAAAAACATGGTGCTAGAGGGGAAAATCCTGAAATAGCCCCAAAACGGCTCCGTGAGAGGAACCGACACCTCACGTTAGACCAATGTAACACGTAGGAACTGACCTTTTGGTCATGGGACTCTCGATTTGAGAATGTACCGATAATTTGAAAATATCTAGGCTTAGATATAAAAAATGGCATTAGTGGGGGAACCTCGAAAAAGCCCCCAAACTGCCCCATGAGATGTGCCGACACCTCGTATGGGACCAATGTAACTCCTAGGAACTGACCTTGTGGTCACGGGACTCCCGATTTAAGAATACGTCAATAATTTTTAAATATCTGGACATAGGCTTAAAAACATGGTGCTAGAGGGATGAACCCCGAAACAACCCCCAAACGTCCGCTTGAGAGGCGCCAACACCTCGCAGGGGACCAATGTAAGTGTTAGGAACTCACCGTTTGGTCATGAGACTCCCGTTTTGAGAATACGATAATAATTTGAAAATATATGGACTTTGTCTAAAAATTGGGCTAGAGGGGGGAACCTCGAAATAGCCCTGAAACAGCCCCGTAAGAGGCGTCGACACCTCGCACGGGACCAATGTAACTCATAGGAACTGACTCAATGGTCACGAGGCTCCCTATTTTATAATATGGTGATAATTTGAAAATTTCTAGACACTGGCTTAAAAAATGGGGCTATAGGGGTGAACCCTGAAACAGCCCCCTGAGAGCCATCGACACCTCTGACGGGACCAATATAACTCGTAGGAACTGACCTTGTGGTCACAGGACTCCCAGTTTTAGAATACGATGATAATTTGAAAATATCTAGACTTAGGCTTAAAAACATGGAGCTAGAGGGGGAAATCCCGAAATAGCCACCAAACGACCCTGCGAGAGGCACGAACACCTCGTATGGGACCAATGTAACTCATAGGAGTTGACCGCATGGCTAAGATACTCCCGATTTGATAATACGATGATAATTTGAAAATATCTAGACTTAGGCTCAAAAACATGGAGCTATAGGAGGAAATCCTGAAACTTCCCCCAAACGGCCCCGTTTGAGGCATCGGCACCTCGTACAAGACTAATGTCACACATAGGAACTGACAACGGGATCAAGGGTTACCCGATGTGAGAATACGGTGGTAACTTGAAAATATATATACTTAGGCTTAAACATATGGCACTAGAGGAGGAACCCCAAAACGACCCATAAACAGCCCCGTGAGACATGCTAACACCTTGCACGAGACCAATGTAGCTCGTAGGAACTGACTGCATGGTCACGAGGCTCTTGGTTTGAGAATATGATGATAATTTGAAAATATCTACACTTATGCTTAAAAAAAGGTTCTATCGGGAAAATCTAGAAGTAGCCCTCATACGACCCCGTGAGAAACACCACACCTTGCACAAGACTAATGTAACTCATAGGACATACATCGAGGTCACTGGACTCCCAATTTGAGAATACATTGATAATTTGAAAATATCTAGTCTTAGGCTTAAAAATGTGGCTCTAAAGGGAGGAATCCAAAAATAACCCCCAAATGCCTCGTGAGGTGCGCCGACACCTCGCATGGGACCAATGTAGCTCATAAGAACTAATCGCATGCTCACAGGGCTCTCGATTTGAGCATACGATGATAATTTGAAAATATCTAGACATAGGCTTAGAAAATGGCATTAGAGGGGGAAATCTCAAAACAGCCCTATGAGAGGCACCTCCACCTCGCACGGGACCAATGTAACTCATAGGAACTTTCCTTTAGGTCACGGGACTCCCGATTTGAGAATACGGTGATAATTTCAAAATATCTTGACTTAGGCTTAAAACTATGGCACTACAGGGGGAACGCCGAAATAACCCCCGAACGGACCCGTGAGATGCGTCAACATCTCGTATGGGACCAACGTAACTCATAGTAACTGAATGCGTTGTCATGGGTCTCTTGGTTTTAGAATACAATGATAATTCAAAAATATCTATACTTAGGCTTAAAAAATGGCGCTAGAGGGGTGAACCTCGAAATAGCCCCCAAACGGCGCCATGAGAGGCACTGACACAACGCACGGGACCAATGTAACTCATAGGACTGACCGCATGGCCCCAAGAATCCTACTTTGATAATATGATGATAGTTTAAAAATATCCAGATTAAGGCTTAAATTATGGCACTAGAGGGGGAAATCCCGAAACAGCCCCCAAACAGCCTCAGGAGAGGCAACGACACCTTTCACGGGACCAATGTCACTTATAGGAACTGAACACAGGATCGTGGGCTACCCGATTCGAGAATACATCGATAATTTGAAAAAAGCTAGACTTAGGCTTAAAACATGGTGCTAGAGGGGGAAACACCGAAAGAAGCTCCAAAAGACCTTGTGAGATGCGTCGACACCTCACATGGGACCAAATATAACTCGTAGGAACTGATCTCGTGGTTACAGGGCTCTCAATTTGAGAATACGATGATAATTTGAAAATTCTTATTCTTAGACTTAAAAAATGGTTTTGGATGGGAAATATCGAAATAGCCCCCAAACGGCCCCGTGAAAGGCACCAACACCTCTCATGGAACGAATGGAACTCATAGGAACTGACCTCGAGGTCATGGAACTACCGATTTGAGAATGCGATAATAATTTAAAACTATCTAGACTTAGCCTTAAAAACATGGCGCTGAAGGGGGAATCCTAAAATAATACCCAAACTGCCCCATGAGGCACGACGACACCTCACACGGGACCAATCTAACTTGTAAGAACCGATCCCATGGTCACAGGGCTCTTGGTTTGATAATATGATGATAATTTGAAATTATCTTAGAGTTAGGCTTAGAAAATTACGCTGGAGGGAAAATCTTGAAACAACACCGTGAGAGGCACCGCCACCTCGCACGAGACCAATGTAAGTCATAGGAGCTAATCTTGAGGTCACGGGACTGTCGAATTGAAAATATCGCCATAATTTGAAAATATATATACTTAGGCTTAAAAACATGTCACTATACGGGAGAACCCCAAAAAAAACCGGTGAGACTCATTGACATCTCGCGCGGGACCAATGTAATAGGTAAAACTGACCACGTGGTCACAACGCTCTCGATTTGACAATAAGATGATAATTTGAAAATATCTAGACTTAGGCTTAAAAAATGACGCTCGAGGGGTGAACCCCGAACTAACCCCCAAAAGACCCTCTAAGAGGTGCCGTCACCTTGTACTGGACCAATGTAACTCGTAGGAACTGACCACGTGGTCATGGGACTCTTAGTTAGATAATATGATGATAATTTTAAAATATCTAGACTTAGCCTTAAAAAGATTGCGCTAGAGGGGTAAATCCTGAAACAGCCCCCAAGCGGTCTAGTGAGAGGCACCGACACCTCGCACGGGACCAATGTCACTTGTAGGAATTGACCTCATTGTCATGGGACTCTCGGTTTAAGAATACAACAATAATATGAAAATATCTAAACTTAGGCTTAAAAAATGGTACAAGAGGGGTGAACCCTAATGCAGCCTCCAAACGGTGCCATAAGAGGCACCGAGACCTCCTACGGGACCAATGGAGCTAATAGTAACTAACCACGTGTCCATGAGACTCCCGATTTGATAATATGACGATATTCTGAAAATATCTAGACTTAGGCTTAAAAATAAGGCGCTAGTGGGGGAAATTCGGAATCAGTCGCAAACAGCCCCGTGACAGGCATCAACTCCTCTCACGGGGCCAATGTCACTCATAAGAATTGCCCGTTGGATCATGGGTTACCTAATTTGAGAACACAACGATAATTTGAAAATATATATACTTAGGATTAAAAATATGGAGGCAGAGGGGTAAACACTAAAATAACCCCCCAAATGGCCCCGTGAGACGCATCGACACCTCGTACAAGACCTAAGTAACTCGTAGGAGTTGACCATATTGTCATGGGGCTCTCAGTTTGAGAATACGATGATAATTTAAAAATACATAGATTTAGGTTTCAAAAAAAGGTACTAGAGGGAAAATCACAAAACATCCCCCAAACGGCCTAGTGAGAGGCACTAACAACTCAAACGGGACCAATGTAACTCATAGGAACTGACCTCGAGGTCACACGACTAACAATTTTAGAATATTGTGATAATTTGAAAATATCTAGACTTGGGCTAAAAAACATGGCGCTAGAGGGGGAAATCCCGAAACAGCTGCCAAACAGTCCCGTTAGAGGCACCAACACCTCGTAAGGGACCAATATAACTCATAGAAACTGACCTCCAGGTCACGGGACTCTCGGTTTGAGAACCTGTAGATAATTTTAAATATCTAGACTAAGGCTTAAAAACATGGTTCTAGAGGGGGAACCGTGAAACAACCTCCAAACGGCCCCGTGAGATGTGACGACACCTCGCACGGGACCAATGTAACTCATAAGAACTTATCGTGTGGTCACGGGGCTATCGGTTTAAGAATACGAGGATAATTTGGTAATACCTAGACTTCGGCCTAAAAATGGCGCTAGAAGGGTGAACCCAAAAACCGCCCCCAAATGACCCCGTGAGAGATGCGGACACCTTGTACTGGACCAATGTAACTCGTAGGAACTGACCACGTGGTCACGAGACTCTTGGTTAGATAATACGATGATAATTTTAAAATATCTACACTTAGGCTTAAAAACATGGCGCTAGAGGGGAAATCCTGAAACCGCCCCCAAACAGTCCAATGAGAGGCACCGACACCTCGCACGGGACCAATCTCACTCATAGGAATTAACCTCATCGATATGGGTCTCTCGGTTTAATAATATGACAATAATATGAAAATATCTAGACTTAGGCTTAAAAAAGGGCGCAAGAGGGTTGAACCCTGATACAGCCTCCAAACGATTCCGTGAGGGGCACCGACACCTCGAACGGGACCAATGTAACTAATAGGAACTAACCACGTGGTCATGGGACTCCTGGTTTGATAATACGATGATAGTTTGAAAATATCAAGACTTAGTCCTAAAAAAGGGCGATAGAGGGGGAAATCCCAAATCATCCCCAGACGGCCCCATAAGAGGCATCGACGCCTCGCACGAGGCCAGTGTCACTCATAGGAATTGACCCCCGGATCATGGGCTACCCGATTTGAGAATACCACGATAATTTGAAAATATCTACACTTAGGATTAAAAACAAGGTTCTAGAGGGGGAAACACTTCAACAACCCCCCAAATGGCCATGTGAGATGCACTGACACCTCACACAAGACCTAAGTAACCCGTAGGAGTTGACTACGTTATCATGGGGCTCTTAGTTTGAAAATAAGATGATAATTTGAAAATATGTAGATTTAGGTTTAAAAAAGGTGCTAGAGGGAAAAATCATGAAACATCCCCCAAATGGCCACGTGAGAGGCATCGCCACCTCGTACGGGACTAATGTAACTCATAGGAACTGACCTCGAGGTCACACGACTCCCGATTTGAGAATACGATGATAATTTGAAAATATCTAGACTTAGGCTAAAAAATATGGCGCTTGAGGTGTAAATCCCAAAACAGTCGTCAAATGGTTCTGTTAGAGGCACCGACACCTCGCAAGGGACCAATGTAACTCATAGGAACTAACCTTGAGGTTACAGGACTCTCGATTTGAGAATACAGGGATAATTTTAAAATATCTAGACTTAGGCTTAAAAATATGGTGCGAGAGGGGGGAACCCTGAAATAATCCCCAAATGATCCCGTGAGACGTGTCGATGCATCGAACGGGACCAATATAACTCATAAGAACTTATCGCGTGGTCACGTGGATAACAATTTCAGAATATGACGATAATTTGATAATATCTAGACTTAGGCTTAAAAATGGCGCTAAAGGGGTGAACCCTGAAATAGCCCCCAAACGACCTCATGAGAGGTGCCGTCACCTTGTACTGGACCAATGTAACTCGTAGGAACTGACCACGTGGTCACTGAACTCTTGGTTAGATAATACAATGATAATTTGAAAATATCTAGATTTAGGTTTAAAAACATCGCACTATAGAGGAAAATCCTGAAACAGCCCCCAAACGGTCTAGTGAGGGTCACCGACACCTCTCACGGACCAATGTCACTCGTAGGAATTGATCTCATCATCATAAAACTATCGATTTAAGAATACGACGGTAATATGAAATTATCTAGACTTAGGCTTAAAAAAGGTGCAAGAGGGGTGAAACCTAATGCAACCTCCAAACAGCGCCATGAGAGGCACCGACATCTTGCACATGACTAATGTAACTAATAGGAACTAACCATGTGTCCATGGGACTCCCGGTTTGATAATACGATGATAGATTGAAAATATCTAGACTTAGGCTTAAAAATAAGGCTCTAGAGGGGGAAATCCCGAATCAACCCCAAACGGCCCCGTGAAAGGCATCGACACCTCGCACGGGGCCAATGTCACTCATAGGAATTAACCATCAGATCACGGGTTACCCGATTTGAGAATATGACGATAATTTGAAAATATCTATACTTAGGATTAAAAACGTGATGCTAGAGGGGGATACACTGAATCAACTCCCAAAATGGCCCCGTGAGACGTACCGACACCTCACACGGGACCAATGTAACTCATAGGAACTGAATTCAATGTCACGAGACTCCCGATTTGAGAGTACGATGATAATTTGAAAATATCTAGACTTGGGCTAAAAAATAAGGCGCTAGAGGGGGAAATGTAATTTATTTCATAACATTTAGTTTGAAGAAATTGTTCGTGTATTATCATCGTGTATACCTTACATGTATTGTGGTTCGCGCTAGTGGCAATATAATCTTACATAGGATATTTTGTGTTAGATATCATTTTGATTATAACTTCCATATCATCTTGATGTCGTATATAGTTTTGAAGGTTTTCCTAATAAGCTTTTGTGAGTACCTCGATTAAACATTCGGTCCCAGATAAGTAGCTTGATTCAGTTAGGCCCAAAGTCCAAAAGCCACGTGCATAAATATTTAAGTTATGACCCATTCAACCCCTAAAATCTCTTAAGAGATATTCTAGGAGTTATGGGCTAACATGGAGGAGTCCAACACCCCCACTCTTCGAGAAAAAACATGTATATTTAAACCCTCAGCCCGGGGAAAAGGTCATGCAATTGTAAACACTCCCCAGGAGTAATGAGAAATAAAATACAGAGAGCACCACCGTGGACGTAGGCCTTTTGGCCGAACCACATATATTTTGTGTTATGTGTGATTGAAACTATTTTGAGTTCTTCATTTGTTCTGGTGATCGCCTTTGCTTATTATTTTATGTTGAGATTAATTGTCACCAAAATTGGCGTCGTCTGTGGGAAGCGTTTGTTATTCTTTAAGAAAGCCTTCACCAGTAAGAACTTAGAATGTCTGGTCATAGTAGAAATTCCCCTTAAGAAGGGGATATTCAAGAGCAACCTGCTCCTCGCAGGGTCAGATCTGAAGTTCGATGCTCAAATCTTAGGGCTCGCCCAGAACGACAAGCTTCAGAGGAAAGTTAGGGACCAACCAGGTCCACACGGTTCTCCAGGCTAATCGATGCCTATGATGCCAGGCTCCAAGAGCAAGAGGAGGCCACTCACAAGAAAGAAGCTGAGAACGCTCATCTCAAGAGAAGACTAGAGAAAATGGAGAGAGAACTCGATTGTAGCACAAGGCAGCGTCATTATCGCACTGTTAGCCCTCAGGCGAGCAAATATCACAGCCGAGGAAGGAGCCCTAGACATGGATCTCAAAGATTTGAGGAACACAGGTCAGATGATGACTTGTCTGAGCAACAAAAACAACTCATCGTTATAAGATCCCATGTCGAGGAAATGACGAGATATGAAATTTGGTCGAGAGAGAAATGGACCAACACCCAGCACATCAGGGTGCCAGATCGACCAAAGAGCTAGCAAAGCGAGCTCTCACGACCGAGATGAAATCCACTTTCTCAAGGGATATAGAAGAAGAAGAAGAAGAAGAAGAAGAAGAAGAAGAAGAAGAAGAAGAAGAAGAATAAGAAGAATAAGAATAAGAATAAGCCCCCAAGAAGTTCATGATGCCCAGATTCTAGATCTACGATGGAAAGACTGGTCCTATGGACCATGTTAGGCAGTACAGGCAGGCCATGAACCTATAGAACCATAAGGACGCATTAATATGCCAGATGTTTCCATCGAGCTTACATGACATGGACTAGAAGTGGTTCGAGAAACTCCCTTACAGATCTATCAGAAGCTTCGAGTCCCTAGAAGAGCTCTTCATGGCTCACTTCATTACCACCAGCTCCCATCTAAAGAGGATGTATGCTTTGTTGACAATGAAGAAAACGCCCCACGAGAGCCTCAGAGACTACACGAAGAGATATTGGGATCTATTTATGAGGTCGAGGACTACTCGGAGTAGGTCTCCGTGGCATCCTTTAAGATTGGTTTACCCAAATCCTACCTCTTGCACCAGTCCCTCACTAAGAAGGAGGACACGACCATCGATGACTTAATGGCTCGTATTGAAAAATATGCCAAGGTTGAAGATGTGACCAATGGTCGCGCCAAGTTCACCGGAAAGGGCAGCAAAAAATATGAGACTCAAAAGAAAGGAAGTAAGAATGGGGGCAGGAGCAGCCCTAAAAATGGGAATAAGGGCGATGCCCCGAAAGCATTCCAAGCAGTGAACACGATTTTTAAGGAACCAGTCTATAAGATTCTGGCAAAGATCAAGGATGAATCATTCATTAAATGGCCCAGTAATATTGGTGGAGACCCCTCGAAGAGAAATAATGCACTTAGATGTGCATTCCACAAGGAGGGTGGGCATAAAATCGAGCATTGCAAAGCTCTCAAATCTCACCTTGAAGAGCTAACTCAAGTTGGGCACTTAAATGAGTTCGTAGAGAAAAAGGCAGAGAAGGTAGCTGCCAATGGAGATTGAAGACCAGATAACATGCTCGAGGAGGACATCGGCCATGAGTTCACTATAATTCATGGGGTGTTCGACCTAAAGAAGATTCAAGGAAACATAGCTCGGATGGAAGGCAAAAATCTTACGGCAGTAATGCAATCTTTTTAAATTGATCCATCCAAAACGCAGGCAGTAAAGCATCGATGAGCAGATGACGTCGGCTACAGCAAGCACATTATGTTCACAGAAGAACACCTAGTGGGAGTAAGGACCTCACATCATGATGCTCTGATCATTACACTCAGGATAGCTAACTACGATGTCGATAAGTTGCTCATCGACCAAGGTAGTTCATCCTAACTAATGTATCTCGACCTATTCAAAAAGTTGAAGTTAAGCGTCGTTGACTTAAAGGAAGCTACCGTCCCTCTTGTTGGCTTCGCTGGAAAAATAACAATCCCCTTCGAAAAGATTGTACTTCCTTTGAGGGAAAGAAACATCTCCAAGATGATCAAATTTTTAGTGGTCGATATTGACTCACCCTACCAGGTGATCCGTAGAAGAGGGTGGCTTCAAGCAATGAAGTCTATCCCCTCTACCTACCATCAAAAACTTAAGTATGTGATTGAGCGAGGAGTAATGGAGATTCATAGGGACCAGGAGATGGAGAGAAAGTGCTTCATAGTAGCCATCCGTCCCAAGCCAGAGAATAAGGTTCAGAAAGTTACAATCAAAGAGGAAAAGAAGGAGAGGATGATGCCCTCCAAGTAGCAACTAAGGTATGGAAGACCAGGAGTGGAGGAGACCAGGCTCCTCCCCTCCGAAAGACTCATCGAGGACCTGGAAGATGTCCCATCCAGCAGCAACTTAAATAAAAGAAAAATCTTGATTGGAACCTCACTCACTGACAACGTAAAAAGGGAATTGATCACCCTACTCCGAGGTAACCTAGATGTCTTTGCATGGGAGCCTTACGAGATGCCCGGGATAAATCCCAGCATCACTTGTCATCAACTGCACGTTGACCTAGCATTCAAACCAATTACACGGAAAGCTCGACTTACTGCTCCGGAAAAAGCCAAAGCAGTGGAGAAGGAAGTTGAAAAACTACTGGATGCAGGATCTATACGGGAAGTCCAGTTTCCCAAATGGTTATCCAACCCAGTAGTTGTCCCTAAGAGAAACGGCAAGTGGAGAGTCTACATCAATTTCATCGATCTCAACAAGGCATGCCCTAAGGACGACTTCCCCTGTAAAAGACTGATAAGCTAGTGGATGCCACTTCAACATATGAATGAATAAGTTTCCTAGATGCATACTCCGAATATCACCAGATACCTCTGTATGATCCAGATCAAGACAAAACAGCATTCATAACCACAGTTGGGTTATATTATTACAAGGTTATGCCCTTGGGGCTAGAGAACCAGGAGCCACCTACCAATGGCTGGTCACCAAAATGTTCAGAAATCAAATGGGGAGCACTATAGAAGTCTACATCGATGATATGCTCGACAATAGAAAGATCAAGGAAGACCACCTCTCTGACCTGTCAAGAACCTTCAAAATCCTCAGGAAGTACCGAATGAAGCTCAATGCAAGCAAGTGCTCCTTCGGTGTCCAGCCAGGAAAATTCCTTGGGTATTTGGTCAGCAACAGAGATATCGAGGCCAACACAGATCAGATTGGCTCCATCAATAGGGTGCACCCACCCCCCCACCCGTACCATAAGAGACGTGTAGAATCTCACAAGAATGATTGCCGCCCTGAACCGATTCATCTCAAAGTCATCCGAAAGGTGTCAGCTGTTCTTCTAACTTTTGAAGAAAAGTAAAGATGTGGAGTGGAATGAGGATTGCTCGAAGGCGCTAGAAGGACTCAAGGCTTATCTCATTACACCACCCTTGCTCGTAATCCCTCAAGAGAATGGCTCTCTATACATGTACCTCACAGTAGTCATGCTGTAAGTTCTGCACTCGTATACGAAAGAACGGGAATCCAGCAACCAGTCTATTACATGAGCAAAAATCTCTTGGACATCGAACAGCGATACCTACCACTAGAAAATATCTCCTTTTCTCTAGTGGTAGCCTCAAGGAAATTAAAACATTACTTCGAAGCCCACTCCATCATCGTCCTTACATCCCACCCCCTTAAGGCAGTCCTGTGAAAAGTAGATATGTCCAATAGACTATCAAAGTGGTCAGTTGATCTCGGTAGATTTGACATCCAGTTTCAGCCAAGGAATGCCATCAAGGGACAAGTCCTCATCGAATTCATTGCAGAATTTATAGGAGAACATCCTTATGAACAACTACAAACTATTGCTCAAGGGGATAACCCCTCCGCACAAGGTCTCTGGCGACTGTTCGTTGACGGAGCCTCCAATTCCAAAGTGGAAGGATTAGGCATCGTGTTGATTACCCCTAAAGATGTAATCCTTAAGTAAGGAATCTAGCTTGGATTTGAATCCTCTAACAACGAAGCATAGTATGAAGCACTGATAGCAGGCCTACATAAGGCACACGAACTGGGGGTAAAGAAACTCCAAGTGTTTGGCGACTCACAACTGGTTTCCAACCAGATAAGTGGTGACTTCAATGCTAGGGATAAGAGAATGGTGGCCTACCTCGCCACAACGAAGAAATTAATGGCTAACTTCGAATAGGTCAGCGTCCAATAGTTTCCTAGAGGACAAAATAGTCATACTGACACCCTAGCGGCCTTGAGCTGAGCGATTAATTCTGACTTGAAGAGAACAATTCTGATTGACTTCCTCGCCCAGCCAAGTATTAACCAGATCGACGAATTGCCAAACATAGGACATGTTCTCCAGATTGAGTCAGCCCCTAGTTGGATGGACCCCTTATGGGATTATTTGAAAGATGGTACCATACCAGACGATAAGAAGACCGATCATCAGATAAGAGTCAAGCTGCTCGCTTTCACTTATCTCCTGAGGGCAAACTGTATAAGAGATCTTTCAATGGTCCTTACCTCCAATGCGTTCACCTAAGGACATCGATCAAGTTCTGCACGAGCTCCATGAGGGAATCTGTGGGAGTCATATTGAAGGCAGGTCGCTAAATTTCCGAGAAATTAAGGAAGGCTACTGGTGGCCATACATACAGAAGAATTCTGGAATATATGCTCTCAAGTGCAAAAAATGCCAACTTCACGATCCTATAGTTCACCAGCCAGCCAGCGACCAAAAGTTACTTACTATCCCATGGCCTTTCGTCCAATGGGCAATGGACATCGTAGGCCCTCTTCCTACCGCTGTCGATAATCGCAAGTATTTGTTGGTCGCGATAGACTACTTCACCAAATGGATAGAGGCAGAGCCACTGGAAAAAATTAGAGATACGGATATGATATTATTCATATGGAAGAACATTATCACCCGTTTTGGGATCCCCAAGACCATCATCACTGACAACGAAACCCAGTTTGAAAGTAGCCTCTTCTAGGGTTTCTGTAATGACCACGGTATCAGTCACTATTTCATCAATGTGGCATACCCTCAGAGCAACAGACAAGCTGAAGCTTCCAACAAAACAGTGATTGATGGATTGAAGAAGCGATTGGAGCGAGCCAAAGGGGCATGGGCGAGCGAACTACCCCACATCCTATTGGATTATCGAACTACCCCACGGTGAAAAATTGAGGAAACACTATTCGCACTGATATATGTAATGGAGGCAATCATCCCCTTGGAAGCTGGACTCCCCACCATGAGGTCCACCCTGGTCGACCAAGGTGAGAACGATGCACCATTGCTCGATGAACTTGACCTACCTGAGGAACAAAGAGAGATGGCTCTAGTGAAACTAGCAGGTTATCAGCAACAGATAGGAAAGCACTACAATAAGAAGGTCAATCCAAGAGCATTCCAAGTTAGGGACTACGTTCTAAAGAAAGTTCTTGGCAATGCAGTAAAACCATCAGATGGAAAGCTAGGGCCGAGCTGAGAGGGACCATTCAAGGTGAAAAGTGACAACCTACAAGGAGCTTATCACTTAGAAATGCTAGAGGGAAGGGAGATACCTCAAGCTTGTAACGCAACCAATTTGAAGAAATTCTACTTCTAGTTTTGTGTTGAACTTTTAGTCCAATGTTGAAATTTGCAATTCATTTCTGATTAATAAAAATTATTTGGCAGTGACATTCTATGAAGTGTTGATTTTTTTCTCAAATACCTTACAATTCATGCACCATTTCCAAGATACAGGCTCTCCTCTTAACATATAGAAGAAGGGTATTACCCCCCTCAGGTTTTCATCATCAAACACAAATAATGTCCTAGCATTGCTCCTGGTAATATATGAAGCCCTACAAGGGACCCTTAGGCATCTCAGCCAACCCAGGTTAGTCACCAAACAATGTTTAGCTAAAAAAACTTGCTCGGATTGAATATCTAACACCAAGTGTGTCCTCGCCATTGCCACACTTAGGCCTAAGGGAGTGTGATGACACATCCTAAAAGGTAAAGTGAGGCAGAATGGTATCTTATAAGCATACTAGACTGGGGGGATACTTGCTCAACAAAACAACTCTACCTATATCAAATCTAGTCGGCTAAGAAGAGCCCAAGATAGTCGAACAAGAAATCAATGAAGTAAAAAATACACATCACATGTTTAGTCGGTGAATCGCCTAAAACGTAATTATTTTATTACGTCATTACATATACAAAGACTTACATGTGCTGAGAAAAATAAATCCTAATGATGATTAGGTCTTCGAGAAAGATAGTCATCCACTTGCTCTCTTCAGCCATCATCTGGGTGAGGAGATAATCCCTCCTCGACTTCATTTGAATCTGGTTCCAACAGTTTCCTTGGGATAGCATCTATGGGGACCCATTGATCATCCCTCCTGAATGGGTTCGGCATCAAAGTGGAGGGGGAGATCTCATGACGATATAAGAGGATAGAGTTCCTAGGGACCTACAACTCCCTAAGAGCACTCATCCATCCTCTAATAAAGGATAACTCTTCAAGCTCCCCCAACTTTGTCAGAGCATCGGTTCAACCCTGATCATAACCATCACCCCACACTCTCCGAGGACCTTTCTTAAATAGGTGCCTCAGTAAGGTAACATCTCTTTAAAGACGAGCAGCTATCACATACACCCAGCAAACATCACCTCGGAGCTCGACAATCTCCCTAGTTGAACCATTGTCATCAGTACTAGTTCGAGGTCCAGCTGACGAATAGGAACCACATAAAACTTGAGGAGCAATGATCGACGCATTCTCCCAAAGTAGTGAGACTTCTCTCCTTAGATCATCATTATCTTGATGAAGTACCTCTCTGACTTGATTAACCTCGTAGGCATCTAGAATCTTAGCCTTTATAGCATCCATTTCTTCTTGAAAAGAAGCGCCGATTTCCTCCATCTCCTAGAACCTATCCTTCAGCTTGGCAGTGAGTTCTGACTGGCCCTTGTACTCTTGATTCCTCGAACTAAGGGACTTTTAGATTCTTACGAAGGTGATATGAACTCGATTGCTCGCATTAGGGCCAAGAATTTTTCCTAGTTGAGAGGAAGAAGGAATGTATTCCTCAACATTAATGAGATACAAACCATATAAGCAGTAAGGAGAAAATAAATCAGTACGCTGAAGTAAACAAAATTTCATTTCATTAAAAAGAAGTCCAAGTACATCAACAAGGTAAGTAAAGAATAAGAAAAGTACAAAAAATAGAAAAGTTCCTAAGAAGACTAGTTAGCGACCTCAGTCTGTTTTGAGGATGCTAGTTGCTTCCCCTTATCCGCAACAGCTCTAGGCACTCCTCCTTCAGATGGAGCAGTCTCCCTCTCCTGGTCAAGGGGAGTATCAACAGCGGTGGTCGGGATAGCTGGGGCATCTTCGTTGGTAGCAAGAAGAGGCACCTCATCAATAACGAGCTTGGGATGAGGGTCCTGCTCGTCAAAGAGGGGGGAATAAATATCCATCTCGGTAGCAAGTAAGGCTTTATCCCAACCCTTCTTAAAGTTGAGACGACCAATATATCCAATCTGAGCCTCAGCATCTTCGTACGCTGCGACCCACCCTACATTGTACGAGCTCTCCTTGAGGGTGGCAGCCTCAAATTCCACCTTCTTCACCTTCCCCGAAAGCACCTTGTTCTCTTCAACCACCGCCAGCTTGCTTGTGAAGACCAAGTCATAGGACTGTCTCAGCTCCTGAAGCTCCTTGGTCGCCGCCTCTTTCACTTTATTAGCTTCGTCCAAGGAGAGATCAGAAGACTTTTGAGAAATATTGGAAGTCTTCAAACTAGCCTTCAGCTCGGCATTTCTCCTCGCCACCTCATCACGACTGCGATAGAGGACAATGAAATCAGACACGAACTGCAGAAAGAAAAAAGAACATTAGAAAAAGAGACATTAAAAGAAGCACTGTGAAAATAGAGAAGAAAAAGATAGACTTACCAAGGCTAGCCCCTGACATGCCTTCAGGGCTAACTAGTCAGTCCCCATCGATCTCTGGCTATCAGCCGACAGAACTGCTCTCTCGAGCACCACTGGAGCCAACTGGGGGGAGAGGGAAAAAGAAGCCCCCTCAGCCAAGGAAGATACGGGCACCAAATACTTCCTTACCTTAGTCCTCACTTCCTCCCTTCTTCTCTCTTCTTCTCTCTCCTTCTTCTTCCTCTCTTCTTCTCTTTTTCTATATATCTCCTTCACCAGTGCCTCCTCTCTCTTATTCTTCTACTGCTCGTGAGAAATTGTCTGAGAACCGGTGGCATCATCCCCACTCCCAGATTTCTATTTCTTCAACCTACGAGAAAGGAGCACATTGTCTTCATCATCATCTTGGATTAGATTTTTCCTGGGAGGAGCCATTATTTCCTCATCGGAACCATTCGAATCTTCTAAATCTTTCGAGGTAGAATCCTCAGAACCCTTCTCAGAACTACAAGATTCTGGACAGCTAGAACTCTCCTCACTATAACCACCTTCAGCTCCCCCTCTATCAGCTCCCTCACTCTCCTCACTAGAGTATAGCTGCTCTCCTCCTCATCCAACTGAATTGGGTCAGCAGTAACCTTTTATGTGGTATCTAGATAAGTAATTATATCCATAGGATGGGAGATGAAGTTGGATCCAATATTCTTGTACTCCATAAGAAATGTCGTCGATCAAGGATGCTCATCGTCAGCTAAGTGTTCCCTGATCTTCCAAGCCTTGATCAGTTTAGCAGCTCGAATCTCGTAAAGAGCAGGCTCTGTGTTCTTTGTCTTCACTGAAAAAGATGAAGAGGGAAATATGAGAAAAGCAACATAATAACATAAAATCCACTGGCAGAATAAGGTCTATGCTTATTACCTATATATTCCTCGCCATAAAAGGGAATCTTAGGTCCCCTGTACCTCGCCCCTTCAGTTCGGGGAGGGAACTGCTAGTTTCTGGAAATGAACCCCTCGTGCCTGTAGTCCTTATGGGACTCAAGTAGATTAACTACCAATACCCTGTCAGGACTCCAAGATTTGAGATAAAGGAGACCAGAACTTGTTCAAGAAAAATAATAGCAATAGCAAATTTCAGTAAGACCTAGATTGGTGCCATAGAGTTGATTGATACTATGTACACCATTTATAATTTTCCAAACATTTGGTGAGCACTGTGCAAGAACTATACAGAAGTAACTAAAAAAATGCAAAATCAAGCGATTTGGGGGAAAAGTAAGACCCCCTGGGATAACAAAAGAACATGTATCCAGTGACCATCCTTGATGTCCCTGACATTACGAGGAATAGGGGCACATTCAATGTCTACCCAGTTTGGAATATTGTATAACTTCCTAAACTCAGTTATAGACTTATTACCTATTTTTCCATCAGAGAAGAAAAACCCTAGTATCGATATTGAAGAAATTCCAACGAAAAAGAAAAGATAAAGGGGTATGAAGAACTTACGAATCAAGAATCTCCTTGAGATGATGCAATGACACAAGCAAAGAAGATGGGAAGATAAGGAGGAAACTTGAAGATGAAAAATGAGGCCTGGAAGTGAGGAAGCACAGTGAAGAAGTTGGAGTAATCTAGAGGACACAAAGAAGTTTGAAGCGACATTTAGGAATGGCTTCTCCAAACCAACTTAACACCTCTCAATCATGACACACGGGAAACAAAGAAAATCTACCGCCTAAATCTACTCGAGAAGGACACTTCAGTCCCAAAGTGCTATGAGATTCACAAAAATGCAACTAAGGCTATTACGTAAAATTATTGAGCCCAAATTATGACGGGCAATTGTGGTTACCTCGATTAAACATTTCGGCCCAAATAAGTAGCCCGATTCAGTTCGGCCCAAAGTCCAAAGGCCACGTGCATAACTAATTCAGTTATGACCCATTAAACCCCTAAAATCTCTTAAGAGATATTCTAGGAGTTATGGGTTAACGTGGAGGAGCCCAACACCCCCACTCTCCAAGAAACAACATGTATATATTAAAACCTCAGCCCGAGGCAAAGGGCATGCAATTGTAAACACTCCCCTGAAGTAAAGAGAAGTAAAATATAGAGAGCTCCACCGTGGACGTAGGCCTTCTTTCTGAACCACATATATCTTGTTTTGTGTGTGATTGCAATTATTTTGAGTTCTTTATTTGTTCTGGTGATCGCCTTTGCTTACTATTTTGTGTTGAGATTAATTGTCACCACATCTTTTTATGTGTTGATTTTTGTTTTATGTTTTTCTTTCAAAATATCTTTGACCCCCTTTGTTTCTGATTAAAAGAATATTTTCTTTCAAAAATGTCTTATAATTTAATAGTAATTTTCAGTTGCAAAATTTCCTGATAAGCTTTTTAAGTTTGGTTTTTTTATGTTTTTCTTTCAAATCTCTTTTACATTTTTTTTTTGTTTTTCTAATAAAAAAATTATTTTCTTTCATGTTGTCTTATAATTTAATATTAATTTTCAATTGCAAAATCAAAATCAAAATCTATTTAATTCATCAATGCGTGTACTTTGTTTATATTTCTTGTACTTTGCTCATAAAGCATGTACTTTTCATTAAAATACGTGTACTTTGTTTAATATCATTTATGTTGAAGAAATTGTTCATCCATGCGGGTACTTTGTTTATATTGCATGTACTTTGTTCATAAAGCGTTTATTTTTTATTAAAATCCGTGTAATTTGTTTCATAACATTTACTTTGAAAAAATTGTTCGTGTAGCTATCATCGTGTACACCTTACCTGCATTGTGGCCCGCGCCAACGACAATATAAGCTTACATGCGATATTTTGTGTTAGTCATTATTTTGTGTATAGCTTTCATGGTCCGCATCAACGGCACCATTTTTTAGTAATACATATACACGGAATAATATCTAATAGAAAATAAAAAATATACAAATATGGTATGTGTTTGAATAAATTTACAAAGGGTCCTTCTTAGGGAAGAAATATTCTGAAAATTGAATTTCACTTAATACATATGCTCTGTATTGTAGCATTTGAGGATCTTTAAAGGATTTTTTCAGTTTCTTGTCTATGTTAATTTGTTCAATGAATTAGATGCAGAAGGCCCTACAGTCAACCCTCAAATTAAAATAAAACAAATATACAAATTAGTATGATGTGAATGAAATTTATTGCAAATATACAAATTAGTAGTTTATAGAAATAAAGCTTTTTCTTATCCATTATATTGCTTACGGTATTCATGATCTCTTATTAGGTCAAATTTGAGATCACTTTCCAGCAAGAAATCTACCGTTTTTTTCTTATTATGTCAATGGATCATCATCAATTGTAAACTCATTTGGTGTACCTTCATCAATCATTCTCTGAGCTACAAAACTATTTTTTTCAATGTTTCTCCTTCAGTCTTCAATATATGTAGTGTTTTTTGGAAGAAAGAAAACTGTTAAGAGGATAAACTATGAGTATATACAAAGAAAAAAGTATGTAGATTTAATAATGGAAAGTACACGCATAATATTAATTTGCATGTGCATGTATTTAAGCATTTCCTGTGTATTTTCCAATATTATGGTTGTACTTTGATACTCTGGATGATTACTTGGAACTAATGCAAAGTATACATCATACATATTGCAAAGTACATGTGAATCATAAAAGTATAAGTAACATACCTAAGTTTATGTTTAGGCTCTAACCATTTTTTTGGTATCATCGAAGTATGATGTGTTTTGTTCCTTGTCATCTGGTTGAAGAGAACCCATATGGAAGACTTTACTTTGGTCTCTATATATTGTAAGTAATGTGAAATGTCATATTATGTGTCTTAGTAAAATGAACAAAATATTACAACTCCCTAAGTATTAAAATAAATCTTTGATAACTCGCCCTTCCTATTGACTTCATTTTTGGTACAAGCTTCTTTGTGAAAAACAATTATAGACATTGTGTTAGTAAAAAAATTATAGTATTTAGGTGATTGTGATGAATAAAAGGTTTCGATTTAAGTTTCCTTACCCAACAATAATAAGAAAGATTGTGTGTGGCGGAGAACCCTAATTTTGGTGATTTTGTCCTCAATATTTCACTGAAGGCGATTATTATATATTTCATACAATTAAAATGGTGAGGATATAATAATGTTAAAATTTAATGAATGCCTAATATTTGATTTACATACTTGGCTTGATATTTTTTTATTCTTGAGGACTTCAACAAAATCTTCCCATGTAACATACAAAACCAAATCTTGGTAAATAAATTCCCTGCATTTTAAGATAGGCAATAACAATTGTATAATAAGAATAAAATTATTCTTCTGCACCCAAAAAAAAAATAGTGAAGTGCAATATCATAAAACAATACACTTTACCCTAGTTCAGCCTTTTGAATAAACTCTTTCATTTTATTGTGTATAGCTTCATTGAGGTATTTGTATGCATTGACTGCTTCAAGATTACAATGATTTTCTTTATATTGTTGGGCTATTATTAGCATGTCGATTCTTTGCTTTCTCCGCTTCTGTCTTGTAATTGGGTGATTCTTCTCGGTCTCATTAAAATCTCTTTTATTCTTCTGTCCTCTAGTGACGGACCCTTTTACTTCGGATATTTCTCTATATACAATCACTTCGTGGGTGGTATGTACTACTTTTATTCATCTTGTCTTTCATGTATTCTCTTGAAATTTGAGGCTTGTACGACCTTCAACTCTGAAATTTCGTCCATGAGTTTTTTTATTAGTGTTTTCCTGATATATATATATATATATAAAAGGATTGTTAGATTGTAAGTATTTTTCGATAAACATAATGTCAAAGAACATCCTTATTCAATAATAAAAAAATGCGTGTACTTTAATTTAAGTACTGCATGTATTTTGATAAATGCGTGTACTTTTATCAAAATACTGCGTGTATTTTGATAAAAGATATAAAAAAGATCATGTCCCTTAAAAACGAGTGTGCTTTATAATAACTACATGTACTTTTATCAAAATATTGCATGTATTTTGATAAAAATGCATGTACTTTAAAAATAAGTGCTTATACTTTATAGAATAATGATGTTTTCCATTTGAAAATTAATCAAAAGTATTTGTTCAGTTTTTTTCACTTGTGATTCTTCAAGAATTTTCCTCAACATCAAAATTTCGTCCATAACATTGTAAGCATTATTTGATGAATATGATGTCAAAGAACAACGAAGACAAATATAAATAAATGAAACATATGATAAAGAATAGAATTAGTAACTGCGTGTACTTTATAAAAATTAGTTGTATTTTCTTAAAACATCATTATTCTATAATATAAAAAACATTTATTTTGGTCTATGTACTGTGTGAATTTTTGATAAATCATGTGTACTTTTATCAAAATAATGCGTGTATTTTGATCAAATGCATGTACTTTATAAAATAATTGTTGTGTTTTATAAAATAATGATTCTTTTACTTTGAAAATTAATTAAAAGTACCTGTTCAGTTTTTTTTCACTTCTCATTCTTCAAGATTTAGCCACAACGTCACCATTTCAAGCTCACCATCTCTCAATGTATAGAGTACATCTTCATACATTTTCTTGAGATTTTTATTACTCTTAGATAGATAGGCATTCATTTGATCCAAGATTCCTAATGATTCAGCCTACTTTTTCAATGATTCTTCCAATTGTTTAATTTTTTCTGAGTCACTCATTGTTCCTTGAACAAGTGTTTCTTTCAAAGAATTGTTTAACTTAACAAGCTGGACATTTTTCACCTACAACTTATTGAGTAACTCTTTTTTTCAATAGTTGAGAATTTTTCACCTCCAACTTCTTCATTTCCTCTTGTGCTTCCACAAGTTGACAATTATCCATCTCCAAGTGTATATTCGAAATAATAAGTTTGGCATTCTCCACCCTCAAATTCTTTACCTTCTCTAATGCACAATTAAGTTCTTGAGCTGCTTTAGATAGTTTGACATTTTTTTCCCAACAACTCCATTTTCAATGCAATATTTTGTTCATCCAAATTCATCTTCTCTGGATAATCAGAACCTGTTGAGTAAATATTTTAAGTATCTATTGGTTCATAATTCCCAACATTCTCACTTGTAGATCTTTACATTGTGAAGTGAGTTACATATTTAAGCTATTGTTATTCGGCTAAAGTAGATAAATAAATCTTGTAAACCCTCTCTATTGGTGATTTCACATCCTTAATAGTAAACATAACTCTTCACAGTGGAAGTTGGCCAAACTGGCTAAACCATTTATATGTGTTTGTTCCTTATTGTCTCTAATCTCCCCCTCTAATAGTTCGACGTTTATTACTTATTTATTTTCTATTCATTTATATCATATATTGATTTAGCCATTATGAAAAATCATCATAATCAATAGTGTACTACCAATTATTATAACGGTATATCTTTTATGTAACATATGTAATTTTTTGATCCACGAATAATTTTTCTTTCTATTATACCATTCTACCTATTAAACTTCAAATGATACCCATACCTTACCACCTATATGAAAATACGAATCTACCTTTTCAAAACTTCTCTTGCTACAGAGGCTGGATCCTACTTATCTAATGGTCTGCCGTTAAATGTAGAAAAAGTGTTGCACAATATTGTGGGCTAAAGCTTAATAGTAGTAGCAATATTTCCACTTTTGATTGGGCTAAGGCCGGTTTAGCTCATTTGCAGATCTTCTAAATTGTAAAGTGAATTACACATTTATGCTTAATGTTACTCGACTAAAGTAGAGAAATAAATCTTTTAAACCCTCTCCATTGGTGATTTCACATCCTTAATAGTTAAACATAACTCTTCACGGTGGAGGTAGGCCAAACGGCTAAACCACTTATATGTGTTTGTTCCCTATTGTTATAATCTCCCCTCTAATAGTTCGATGTTTATTACTTATCTATTTCCTATTCATGTTAATCATATATAGATTTAATCATTATGGAAAATCATCATAATCAATAGTGTACTATCGATTATTACAATGGTATATCAATTTTGTAACATATGTAATTTCTTGATCCACGAATAATTTTTTTTTATTATACCATTCTGCCTATAAAACTTCAAATGATACCCATACCTTACCTCCTATATGAAAGTACGAATCTACCTTTTCAACACATCTCTTGTTGTAGAGGCTGCATCCTGCTTATCAAATGGTCTGCCCTTAAATGTAGAAAAAGTATTGCCCACTATTGTGGGCTAAAGCTTCATAGTAGTAATAACATTCCCACTTTGCATTGGGCTAAGGCCGGTTTAGCTCACTTGTAGATCCTCTCGGGATGACATTTAATCAGCGCCAGCCCAAGGGGTAGGCCAATGAGGTAACCGCCTTGGGCCCCCAAAAATTATATATTTTTGTAGGCCCAATTTTTTTATAAGTTTGTTATTACAAAACCCTACCACTTACATTTTATAAAGCTACTGTTACAAAAGAAAAGAATCACCCGTCTTTTTCTTAACCCCTCTTCTCGCCCTTTAAAGTCATGTATCTAAATACTCTCAAGCTAACTTCATAAGGCTGCTGTTACAAGATGTTTGTTTTTTTACTCCATTTTTTTATGATTCAACCTCCATTTTTTTATGATTCAACCTCCATTTTTTTATGATTCAACCTCCAATTTTTTTACTCCATTTTTTTATGATTCAACCTTCATTTTTTTTTATGATTCAACCTCCATTTTTTTTTATTAATTAAGATTTTATTTAACGGCATTATTTAATAAATCATAAATATTAGATTAACATCATTAACTTGTTACATAAAAAAATAGGAATCATCCGGAAAAAAAATAACAGCTTATTAGATTAATAACATTTTTTTAAGTTAATAGATTATTAGATTAATAACATTTTTTAACAGATTATTTAACAACAATATTTAATAAATCAGGTTGCATTTTCTTAACAGAATGTTGTATTTTTTTTTTCTTAACAGATTATTTGACAGTAATATTTAATAAATCAGGTTGTAATTTATTGGATGATTCTTATTATTAAGTTCATTAATCTATTATTAATCTATTAACTTAAAAAAAGTTATTAATCTAATAATCTGTTATTTTTTTTTGGATGATTCTTATTTTTTTGTGTAATAAGTTAATAATGTTATTTTTTTTTAAAGTATTTTCAGGATTTTTTAGCGAAGAAAGGCTATTAGGTTTGATTTACAAATTTGGCAAACCAGGTTCCATTGTTACTTTATTTGGTTTGGTTGCGGTTGGAATTTTTTAGTTTGATTGTTAGATTATTGTGTATTTATACCATGTCTCCTAGAAAGTATATTTTTGGATGGGAAAAATTAAAGAAGGGCCAAAAGATAGAAAAATTTATGCAATCCCAAACGGGAGCTCTTGATAAATTTTATTTTTTTTTGGGGGGGGGGGGGAGGAAGAAGAGTAATTGAGTGTTAATTATAGGTATTTTGGCCAGAGTGACTTGTTTAAAAAGAATACACATTATATTTATTATTGGTATTCTAGCAGCTTACAAATTTTGTTCATTTTCTATCATCTTGTAAAAATACATAAATATATATTTTGTCAAAAAAATTATTATATAAAAAGCCCCATTTTACCACTTTGCCTTGGGCTCCAAAATCTTTAAGGTCGGCGCTGCATTTAATTATAAAGTTTTGTGCCTCAAAAGATGAAGGTCAGTTAAAAGTTTTATACTTCACACAAACCTTGAATGGGATTTTTCACGAATCTCAGTTACATACACCAGGGTTATTTTAATAAATAAAAATAAAGAATAATTCTATTATAGGTTTGGAAAAAAAATTATATTATAGAAATCTTAATATATAATTAGTAGACTACCACTCCATTTGTTTAATCCCTGAATCTCCCACTTCGTCGTTCCTAGTTAACAGGGATTTTTTTCTGGTAAACTTACTTAAATTAAGAGAATGAAAGTCGTGAGCATTAAGATAATGGAGGTGAAGTAGGTTGGACAATTTAGTTTTGAGGCAAATGAACTTCATAAGAGTGTGCATCAAATATATTTAGGCGTATATGGTTGTTCTAAAATTTTAAATTAATTAACCTATTTAAAAATTAGCCCATTAATTATGTTTAATTACATTAATAAATTGACTAATTAATTGACTTATTTTAGTCTTGTGTAAAATTTGAAATTGAAGTATTTTATAAAAATATATAGAATGCATACATTTGAAATATGAATCACATAAGGTTCATTTGAATGTTTCTCTTTCTCCCTTTGCCCCTTTCTCTCTTCGCATCTCTTTTTGTTATCTTTTTTATTCAACCCTAATACCAATTTCAAATTAATAAAGATTATCTAAAATTGAAATTAATCTCATTTCGAGTTTACTCGTTTACAATTACCTAATTTATAATTAATCAATTTATATAATCAAATAATTTGGCTTATTGTTTGGGTTTTAAAGTTAAACTGTCTATATGGATTCAACTATAAACAAAATGGGGTGAGCTCTCAAGGCACGTGAGAAAATATTTTTCAAGAATTCTAAGGAAAGTTAGATTAGCAAGATGAATGATATGTTTTTACTGCTATAAAATCACCATATGAATGATCCCATGACCACACATAAACATACACACGTATAGGGAAAAAAAGGGGGAGAGAGAGAGAGAGATAGAATGGTCCCATAACCTCAATATTTCCCGTAAAGTAATATTCACATCTTGTTCAATTCGATCTGTCTATATTTATTAGGTTGTTAGAAAGCAGAAAAAAATGGTCCTAAGAATTCATTACGTATAAACGTTTGGGAGTTAGATAAGATCCTTGAATGAAAAAATGGAACATGTTTTCAACATAAAAGTGCACTTTAAAATATCAAATAAGGAACTCATAATGTCAAACAATCCCAGGCGTGTCAATGGGGCAGGATCCCCGGACCTGATCCGTATTAATAGGGTTTGATTATATTTTTTTTACCCGAGACCCGAAGACACAAATACCTGTTTATTACACGGGTAGGGTTTGAATCTTATACAAAATCTGAACCCGAAGATCCAACCCGCCTTGTATATTATTATTTAAAATATATATATATATATATAACATGTAAGCATTATATATAAAAATATATATTTATGTATATAATAAATATAACTAATATATATTCTATTTGTACTAATTATATATTATAATACATTATAAAATATTTTAATCTAAGATTAAAAAAATAAAAAAGGGGGATAAAATAAAAATAAATATAAAATATTTGTATATATCTTGCGAGATCCAGACCCGAGACTCGTTTTGGATCCGAATCTGGATCAAATAATCTAGACCGGATCCGGACTTGAACGCAACTAAGTGTCTATTAAACACGTCTGAATTTTCTTAAATTCCACTCTTTGATAGGCCTAAATCCAATTCATGAAATGAATGTTTAGGTGGACACACTAAATGAACCCAAAAACCAGGGTAACCGATCCATGACAAGGCCTAAATAGTGGACGGAACAAGTTGTTGGCATGAATGGTGGGAGTTGGTCTTGCATGTAAAGATATGGTTGGACAAATATTTAAAAGATGGGGCCACTCGAGTCACAAGTTTTGAACAATGCAACGGTGACAAAGAAACAGGGGTAAGGTGGGGTTATTCTTTTTAAATGGAGTGTTGCTAGGATTACCGGCTCTTAGCAAACTCTCAGTACAGATATGTTGAGTTGGACTGCACTATTCTCACTCCCACCAAACAACCATTCACAATCCCACCAAAAACCATTCTCTTTTAGGTTTGGACTGCACTATAGTAAGTCATAAGCTGTTTATTACATTTTTTAGCACTCAGACTTCTGAACCAAAATAACAACATACTCACCATTGTATACGGCGAAAAAAAAACCTCCATCTCAAATACACCAAACTAAACTGCTAAAAAAATATTACAATAAAATTAATGTCTACTTTTTTAGCATTACAACCATATGAACAAAATAGCCAAAATATAATACTGATATTCTCAAACCACATTCATAATTCACAAAAGTGTTGAACAAAATAGCCCACCAAAAAATAATTGAGTATAATCCCAACAAAATGCCAAAATATATGATATTACTTTGAACAAAAAATAATTTTTTTGAGAATCTCTCAATTTCTAAAATTCTCAAACAAAATTGTATTTGTAACATCTTTGTCCTTGGCTCCTAGTAGTTGAGTATAAGTAGTCGGATAAAAGGTAGGGTTCATCACATCTTGCATCCCCAATTATTGTATCATATCAAATCCACTTACCATCCTCGTAAAATTTGGTTGGTTAGGTAAGTCTTGACTCCCTCCACCAACATTTTGTTGCAATTCAGATTCTTACTCCATACACAACGCAAAACAACAAACAAGGAAATAAAAAAACTGTTTTAGTTAAGATTACTCATAAGTCAAGAAATATTTAAACTAATATAAATTTTACCTTTGTAGTTAAACTCTCTTGTGTTCCAATAAAATCAAGTGTAGGTAACAATCTCATGTATTCATCACCCCGACAATCCTAAAAAATGCATATAAATAATAAGTTACATGGCATAAGTAAGTTACATGGCAATCTAACAAAAGTATTAAGTACTAAGAAAAATAATTAATTTATATACCTTTGTAGGTGGAGTTGCATTTTTTTTCTTACTATTATTTTTCGCCCGAACAACTTTTTCAACTGCAGATTGCCTCCTCTTACATGGTGGTCATCCTTTACTTCGCACAACCAATGGTGAATGTATCATCTTTCTTTCCTTTGTAGGACTCTTCCTCAAAAGATGTTCATTGCTTCCACATTAATCAACCACCAACACATCTTTTAGATGACATATCCACGACATAACCTTTTCACACCTATCTTTCGAATTGGTTGCCAAATCCGCGACCACATAGAAAGCACTACACATTCTATCAAAGCGAAGGGACTCGGGTTTTGCGGACCAATCGCTATAACTTATTTTAATTTTTTTGTGACACCTTTTTAGAATTTTATCCCATCTTTTCAAAATATACTTCGCGGGTACTTCAAATGTCTTTCTATGATTTAACACAGTAATGGCATGCCGACACAAAATTCCCCTAACCTAAAACAATTTATAATTGCAATCAACTCCATCATTATCAGTTTGAAAGTAAACCTTAAAAGTAGCACGTCGCATGTTTCCACCAAAACTCACATCTTCGGTAACATCATATTCTACCACGCCTACACCTTCCAAAAATGACGAAGACCCCAACTCCCAATAAATTTTCCCTAACGACTTTAGTTGAACCTATTTGAACTTTGTCGTCGTGTAGGCATTTTGTAATTGCTTTTCCATATCATAACGAGTTATGCAAGGGATGAATGAGTTAAATCAATGGAAGTCTTCTTGACTTTCTTTTTCAACCCTATTACGCAAAGCATTTTCATATTGTTCCATAAATTGCTTTAATGATGTTTTGGAATTGACATACCCGTCAACAAATGAATTCATACTCTCACTGCGTTGTGTGGTCGACATTCCAGCCCAAGATACATCTTTCACACAAGTCCGCACCCAACGATATCTCTCAGCATATAAGCCACGTAGCCATTCATTATTTTCGAGATTATATTCCATAATAAATTTGCACCAACTTTCTTCAAATTCTTTGGGTGTTAATGTATCATAAACAACCGTTTTAATACAAAATTTGATTGATTCATAATGCTTGTGCCCTTTTAATTTTTCTGGAAACTTTTTCATAATGTGCCAGAAACACCACCGATGTAGCTTAGTGGGAAATACAATTTCTATTGCATTTTTCATGGCTTTATCTTGATCCGTAATAATTACATTAGGATGAGACCTTGACATACAACTAAGCCACGACTAAAGTAACCATACAAATGTGTCCACGTCTTCACTAGATATTAGTCCACACCCTAACAACACTGATTGTCCATGATGGTTCACCCCTACAAAAGGAGCGAATGGCATATCGTACTTATTTGTCAAGTACGTTGTGTCGAATGTAATGACATTTCCAAACTCCTTTTCAGCTACCCTACTTCGTGCATCTGCCCAAAATAAATTCATCAATCGCCCATCATTATCCAAATCCATTATATAAAAAAAATTAGAATTATTTCAATTCACAAGCCGCAAATGTTGAACTTTATCAATATAATTTCTACAATCCTTCTCTTGAAATGGCAAATTTTCATGTCCTCCGGCTTCAACCACAAAAGAATTAAAACTTTTATTCATTCGAATACCCGCCCTATCATTCATGTCGAGCTTTCTCCTAACATGTGGTAAAAGTAACCTGTTGGCTCTATAATATCTAGATTTGGATGGATTCAATTCATGATTATGCTCAATCTCTATAGAATTAATCACCCACTTTCCATCATCAATGCGGAGAGATGCACATACCCTAGCCTTGCATTGCATTTTTGGAACCGGGTGCAAGTTAACATGATTGTTCTCATTGCTTATCGACTTGCCTTCACGCCCACAAGTAAGAGTCACAAACCTTAACTCTCATTTCTTATCTTTATGAGATGATCTTAAACAAGTGCCAAAACCCATTTGCTTGCCATATCTTCTATAAAAATAGATCATCTCATCCATTAAATTAAAAGGCATTCCAACATTGGGTTCTTCAATTATTTCTTCTACATTTGTGTCTTCATCAAATTCCGCATCAATATTATTTCCCTCACTTACATCCAAATCCACAAATTTATTCATTACAAAATCTTGGGGCCTGTATAATATTATAAATTAAAAAAATTATCAGAAAATCAATAAAAAAATAAAAGTTTTTTTTTTCTTAAATCCTACTATGAAACTTTAGAAACATATAATCTTGAATATAATTTTGAAAAATAAAAAACAATTTATTATTTTAATTCACAATAATAAACATACAAATGGTGGCATATATATTAAAGGTATTAAACAAATGAGAAAGATGAGATACGGAGATAAAAATTACGTTTTTTTATAGTTGGTCGCACAGTTGGCTTAGGTGGAGGAATGGTGGAAGAAATTTTGGAGGTAAAATAAATGGATGGGAAGAAAATGGGTTTTTTGGGATGATAATGTTTTGGAGAGAGTATGAGTAAGGCTTGACATATACTTACGGATTTTTTTTATTGTTGTTGAGTGCCCTTTATTTTTTTTCTTTTGTAAGTGTGGTTCACCTTAGCACACGGTACTCAATAGGTGTTAAGGGCCGGTTAGTTTATCATTATTCTTTTATATAAGGTCTCAGCCTCGGTCACAAGTGGAATTGGTGTGGGGATGCTTTTTAGAGTTTGTTTCCACTCAGCAATCAAATCTCTCTCTCTCTCTCTCTCTCTCTCTCTCTCTATATATATATATATATATATATATATATATATACTTTTAAAAATAGTAAAACATTTCATTTTGATCTGAATTATTTTACATGGGTCCCCTAAAATGTTTAATTACCACAGAAAAAAATCAAGTCGAAATTTAATTTTTTGCTATTTTTAAAAAATACACAAAAATCCGTCCGTAAGTTAAATTTGCAAGTTGTGTCTGCATTAGAGCCTGGTTGTATATATATATATATACACACACACACACACATAATACTGCTATTGTGCGGACCAGTCCGCAATTTAAAAGTGCGGACCGAACATGTGTCACCTGGCGGTGACCCTAGAAATTATTGGCTAAATTATTGGCATACCCTCTCTCTTTTCTAGGCTCACCTCCAGCTGACACATGTTCTGTCTGCATTCTTACCATGCGGACTGGTCCGCACAAGAACAGTACTATATATACACACACACACACACACAATATTAGTCTTGTGCGCACCAGTTCGTATTTTAAGAGTGCGGACCGAACAGATGTCACTTGGCGTTGAGCCAAAAAAGGAGAGAGAATGTGCCTATAATTTATCCAATAATTTATTGGCTCACCGCCAGGTGACACATGTCCAATTTGTACTCTTAAAATGCGAATCTATTCGCGCAAGAACAATACTGTATATATATAGTAAAAATTTTACTTTTTTGATAATTTTTTTCGAAGATAATCTTCATAATGAAAATTTCACCTACAAAATAATTCATCAAAAAGCCAGATCAAAAAGTGACTAAGATGATCATCAAATTTTTCAATAGAAAAAATGCATATATTCATCGTATTTGCATATGATTTTTAAAAGTATAAAAAATAATTAATTTGTTTAAAAGATCATATACAAAAAGGTTCATAAAAAAATTCAACTTTTTAATGTTCGTAAAAAATGGTTTGCACGAGGTAGGTATATATAAGGTCCTTACAAGAGAATCCCTCCACATATTACCAAATTAAATCAAATTTTTGATTTGAAATTAAAATACGAGACAATTTCTTAGTTTTAGACATTATTAAGAGATAATGTCTTAATTTTATATCGATTGTAACTCACCAACCGTTATAATATTCATGTCCTAAAATTTTACACCTATTTAAACTCAACAAATATATAAATTGCAGGTTGAATTAAAATGTAAGACTTAAGAAAAATACCTCAATAGAGAAAAGACAACAAAAAAATTAATTTTAATCGAATAAAAAAATGTCCAAGGTAGTAATCCTCAAGTTGAATGTAACACCCCAAGACTTTTGAGACTGAGAAATTAAATTTTGGGAAAATAAAATTTAATTAAATTGGAGAATTCTAAAATTGGGAATTTAAGTCCAAAAATAGAGGACATTTTGAAGTATTCCGGATGATGATTTTGAGGGTACCATTGATCCCGGAAGGGTCGCGATAGTCAAAATGACTGTCATTGGGTTTTATTTCGGCTCCGGAATATTTTTAAGTTAGTTTGACTCGAATTAGATTAAACGAGTGATTTAAAGTGTGTATTAACATTTAAAATTGGGATTTTGTTTTAAAGGTTTATGAGGCTTACGGATGAAGCCATTTCTCATTTGAGAGAAAGAGAGAAAAAGCCCTAGAGAGAGAAAGAAGAAGAAAAGAAGAGAGAGAGGAAGAAAAGCTTGGGATTTTCGGCCCAAACGCGACATCGAGGACGATCCAACCTCTACAAATCTGAGGCAAGTGTTTAATCTTGCTAAATAGCTATTTGTGTATTTCATTTCATAATTTGTGGGTTAAAGAAATAGATTTTTGGGTATTAATGTCAAAACCTATAATTTTGGGTTTAAATCTTGAAATCAATGTGTATACATGGGTTTAATGACAAATAAATTGTTGGGATGAAATGTAGGATGAGTTTACATACTAACAATATTATTGGGTTAAAGATTTGGGGATTTGGTGATGATATTTGGGTGTTAGAGGATTTAGGGTTTTGGTTGAAAAATGGAAATCGGCCAAGGCATCTGGTATGGCCGGTCGACCACGGTCTGGGGACCGGTCGACCGCGCCTTAAGGGAGAAGCCTACTGCATTTCTACGTAGGCAAAAATTGGACCCGCGGTCGACCGGGGATCTGGTACCTGTTGACCGGTCCCCTATTTTTAGCCCAAAATTTGGGATTTCTTTCTTTCCCTTTTCTTTTGGAGTTTATCCTTAGGGGCTTCCTTAATGGGTTGTTTTATGTGGAATTTCTAGGCCGACATTTATGTCAACTCCTTATAAGGATAGGATATTGTTAAGTTACAATTTGGGGCCCAATGAAAGAGAATAATTGCATATCCTGCATGATAACAAATTTAAGGAATAAATCAGAGAGGCATTAGACTAGGGGATTCATAAAAAGTGATTGAACCGTAGTCGAATTTGAGAGCGAGGAGATCATATTACCAACTAGAGTAGAGTGTGTAAATCTAGTTGGGGTAGATGTTGTTTATTAATGTGTGATTCACATAGAGGATTTTTCCTTAACATATGGGATTATTTGATGAAGTTAATAATGAGCTTGAGGCTTATTAACTATTAGTTATATGTATACCGATAGTCGAAATTATTACTAGATTTCTAATGGGCATCTCGGATACAGGTGGAATGTGTAGTGATGGTTTCCTACACAAAATTTTGGGTGATAACCCTAATGTTGAATATATAGGTATAGATATATACATATGATTTTTGGGAGACTATTCATCATAGGAAAAATGATTGAATATAGTTCAAAAGAGGGATTGTATTCACATATCGAGGTAAATTAAATGAGTTTGTGGTGACGACTTGTATATTAAGGATATTATATACTTATAGCCGAGTGTATATAGATATATTATACATGTGAATAAAAATTAGTTTGTATACATATATCAAGATATGTTTATATATCTATATAGATATGAAAATATGGATATATTTATGTTATGGACATATGTGGTATGGATACTTAAACCGTATATGATGGTTTAATGTTTAATCATATGATTGGATCATATGGATGTATATATGTTGTGCATGTGAATGGTATATATACTTCTTTGGTTAAGCATACCCCGCTCATGCTATCATTGGGAAGTTGCGCGCGTAGAGGGTGAGCATCCTGGCTAAAAAAGCAGGGTGTGGATATTCCCCAGGTCATAGTCGTCCCGTGTGTTATTATATGATATATATATATATATATATATATATACTTTTGGGATGAGACGTGGTGGGTATGTTTCGTCTCATTGACGGTTTGGAGCTATGACCGCTTCCCGGGACGTCGTGTGCGTGAGTTTACCACGAGATGGGTGTCGTTTAGTCCCACAATGGTGGCCCCAGTATTGCTACATGAGCCGGGCACTGGGAGGATGATAGCATTGATGCAGTTTTATCGGCGATATATATAGCCGGGTATATTATTTGTGCATGGCCATTGTACATCAGATATGATATGTACTCTTGGTCATGCGTATGGATGATGATGGTATATATATATGGTTAGATTAAATGCCTATATATATATTTAGATATATCCTATAGATAGAAAGGATATGGATCTTTGTGGAGTACATCTTGGATGATTATGATGTACTAGATGATTGGGGGATTGATGTATCGCGTTTAAGGAATATTTCGGTTACATCATCCCAAGGATATTATTGGAGATTGTAGAAGTTTTCATATTGTAGTCGATAATATAGTAGTAGTAGTAGTAGTAGTAGTAGTAGTAGTAGTAGTAGTAGTAGTAGTAGTAGTAGTAGTAGTAGTAGTAGTAGTAGTAGTAGTAGTATATGGTATGTACGACATTATGGATCTCTATGATCGACATTGTCAAAGAGTAGTGTAACGGGGCGGTTCCTTGTTTGGATTTCGCTTTGCGAGACATCCCACGCACGAAATGTAGTACATTGTTGAGAGTAGAGAGAAGTTCTGTCGATATTTATGTGTGGCATAATGGATCTCCAGGATCGACGTTGACATGGAGTAGTGTAACGGGGTGGTTCCTTGTTTGGATTTCGCTCTGCGAGACACCCCACGCACGAAACGCAGCACAGCGTTGAAACTGGAGGGAAGTTGTGTCAATAATAATTTTGCATGCTTATTAATTAGAAATTAAATCATATGTTTCAACCCAAATGCATATTGGGTAACTTATTAAATTATAATTGGTTAAAGTATAAACCGGAATCCACTAAGCCTAATAAGGCACATATGATTGAAAATAGATACTTATCTGTGGTTAAGTAGGGGGTGGATTCTTGGGGTACGATAGGAAGGTAGATCTCGTGGGTATAGGCTAGGCCTATGATAAGTTAGGTTGTCCTAATAAAAATGGGGGTAATTTAACTAATAAAATTGAGGACGCGAATAGGTGCGCGCCTTTAGATGAGAGGTGAGTTGGGGTTCCACGAGAGTGTGATTCCATTTTAATTATGAAATAGCGCACCGATATTTATTATGCACGGTTAACACACTTGCTAAATATTTTCACAACTCGGGCTCTGACCCGTTTATTTTTCTCTCCTGCTTGTATTATATATTACTACAGGTGTCCCACCGCATGGATGTCGGATGACTTTCTATCCAGAGTCTTGGGAGCCGTGATAGGTGCGGACTGTTGCGGGATGTATCTGGTAGTCGCCTCCTACTTTTAAAATTCTAGGTAGGATTCATGTTGTATATTGGGTTTGTACCCAAGGGATATTTATATAAATGTTTATATTTATTCTATTTCAGTCATTGTATTTGTTGTGACCCGACAGCTTATTCGGGTTTATCTCCTTGTGGTATATTCAGTTGTATTTATTTATATCATTTTATTATAGCATTTCGTTTATCATAGTTCTTTCTGGCATCTCTCTCCTATTCATTAGTAGCTTTATTTTGTTGGTTTGTTAGTTGTTGCATGTTTTAAATTATTTAACATTTCGCTTATATGATATCGGGTAGTTCGTCCTATATTATAGTACCGGCGGTTGATGTTGAGACTGGACCATCTGAAATTCCTGATTTAATATAGTATAGGGCTGGCCACCCGTTATTATTTTAAGCGGGGTGTTACAGATGGTATCAAAGCATCAGGTTCTAGAGTCCTTAGGATCCGTGCGTGTTTTTGGCATTCTTCCGATACCGTTCTTGACATAAAGCCCTACAAATAGGACTGTTATGTTCACTGCGTTGTTTTCTTCTGTGAAGTATATTCACTTGATTGGCGTTCTGATAACAGTTGTTCTTGTTTCGTTTCAGACGTCGCCTAGATTTTGTCGTCTAGGAAAGAATGGGATTAGAAGTACAATACTCATAACATATTTCGGGTATGTTTTGATCGGGGGTATTTGTTTTCCCCGATTCCGGAGGAGATATTGAGGAGATTTCTAGCAGTGGTTCGAGGTGATTTATCGACGGTTGAGTAAGAAAGGAAAATTTACTCGAATGGCGAACCTTGGACTTAGTAAAATAAGTCTAAGGAGAGAAATATAGTTTAGTCTTTGGGAGGTTTAGGTTGAGAAACCCGTTAACCTTCGTTAGGAAGCCTGGTGTTGGTGACTTTTCCCTGATGTGAGGTGTCGAGTTATCCCAATATTGGGAGTATTGCCTTCTGGGAAGTGGGGGTAAGAAATTTGGAGACTCAGTTTCGTTGAGTGGGACTGAGGGAGTTTTCGATAGTCACCATCACGTTTTGTCCTTCAAAATGGTTAGGAAGGATTTATGAGGAAGAAAATTCTTTGAGGAGAATTAGGCCTTGAGAAGGAGGGAGCAAGTGTGGTCTTTGTGCGATATCTTCTGGAATAGTAAAACGTCCTATAAGGATGAGCTAGTAGAGGATGGCTCTATTGATTTTGGGAATGTAAATTGTTGAGGTTGTTGGTTCTTTGAGGGGAGAACTTAGTTTATGGAAAGGTGTTGATGTGATGTAGAGGAATTTCATAACTGAGAGGTTCAAGTTTGGTAGATTTTGTTGAGCGGATAATTTAGCTCATAGTTGTCCTAGTTTTGAGAACTAGGTATTGGTTAGAGTGTTGTATTTGTTGAGGCCATGTGTCCTAAACATAAGGTGTTTGTTTGGCGTGTCGAAAGACGCGGGATTGATTTATATAGTATTGTTGTATAGGCCCTCGGGCAATATCTAAAATATGAAAATCTTTTATAAAACCTTAACCCTGGTTCAACTAATCTCAATTCCCGACCTAGCTACACAGTAGTGTATTGGGAGGGTTTCTTGTTTGGATTTCGCTTGCGAGGCCTCCCCAGCACGAAGGTGGCTAGCGTCAGGAATTGAGGAGAGTTCAACCATTGGGAATTTTCAAACTTTTATATATTTAGTATGTTGATATAGATTACATTGCTGAGGGTTCTATTACGATTTGAGGCTAATGGAGCCTGATTATAATTCTACGAGTGGAAACTCGGGTACGGGGTGTATGGGCGCCCCGGGGTAGTAGTATGTTTTAAAATCTATATAGTTCGACGTGAGAACTAGAAAGGATCGGCATAGTGATCCTGAGGGTTGGTGTAAGGACTAGATGATATTGAGGTCCTAGGCACATCTTAAATTTCGCGGATGAAATTTTTGTAAGGGGGGAAGATTGTAACACCCCAAGACTTTTGAGACTGAGAAATTAAATTTTGGGAAAATAAAATTTAATTAAATTGGAGAATTCTAAAATTGGGAATTTAAGTCCAAAAATAGAGGACATTTTGAAGTATTCCGGATGATGATTTTGAGGGTACCATTGATCCCGAAAGGGTCGAGATAGTCAAAATGATTGTCATTGGGTTTTATTTCGGCTCCGGAATATTTTTAAGTTAGTTTGACTCGAATTAGAGTAAACGAGTCATTTAAAGTGTGTATTAACATTTAAAATTGGGATTTTGTTTTAAAGGTTTATGAGGCTTACGGATAAAGCCATTTCTCATTTGAGAGAAAGAGAGAAAAATCCCTAGAGAGAGAAAGAAGAAGAAAAGAAGAGAGAGAGGAAGAAAAGCTTTGGATTTCCGGCCCAAACGCGACATCGAGGACGATCCAACCTCTACAAATCTGAGGCAAGTGTTTAATCTTGCTAACTATCTATTTGTGTATTTCATTTCATAATTTGTGGGTTAAAGAAATAGATTTTTGGGTATTAATGTCAAAACCTATAATTTTGGATTTAAATCTTGAAATCAATGTGTATACATGGGTTTAATGACAAATAAATTGTTGGGATGAAATGTAGGATGAGTTTACATACTAAGAATATTATTGGGTTAAAGATTTGGGGATTTGGTGATGATATTTGGGTGTTAGAGGATTTAGGGTTTTGGTTGAAAAATGGAAATCGGCAAAGGCATCTGGTATGGCCGGTCGACCGCGCCTTAAGGGAGAAGCCTACTGCATTTTTACGTAGGCAAAATTTGGACCCGCGGTCGACCGGGGATCTGGGACCGGTCAACCGGTCCCCTGTTTGTAGCCCAAAATTTGGGATTTCTTTCTTTCCCTTTTCTTTTGGAGTTTTGTAACACCCCGCCTAATAAGATACCGGGCGATCACTCCAATATTAAATTAAAACAGGAGTTTCATATGGATCATTCTTAGCATCACTGTCGAAAATCCATTTAATTACTAATATCCTATTAGGTGGCCGTTAAAAACTTTTATCTAACTACTCTTTTTTTAGCGCACAAATTAAAACATCCACAATTAAATGCGTAATGAACTGAAATGGAAATGAAAGGAACTAAAATAACCGAACACTCGGTCCAAATATACAACCATATCGAATGCTGTACTGGAAGAATAAATAAATGCAATTGAGCCATTGGCTCGAGTGTTTATACAATATCTCCCGGACTGAGGATTACTTGATACATAAAGTATTTATAAATACATAACCTTTTTATTTCAAAAACTTCCATTTCCCTTCTCATATCCAAAAAATGTATTTATAAAAGCCAATTCATTATCATGAATTGCTCTAACAAACCATATACTTTTTGAAAGCCAATTTTATTAACATAAAAAGCTTTTCCTTTATCAATTATCCCATTTCCCTTTTTATACTTAGGAAATGTATTCAAAGACATTTTAATTATCATAAAAATGCTTTGATCATAACATATGCTTCCACATCCCTTCTTCCATCCGGGAAGTGTTACCGAAGCCAATTTATTTATAACCCATTTCCCTTCCTATATCCAGGAAATGTAATTAAAGCAAATCCATTATTATGAACTGCTTTAATATAAACGCGTTCTAAGACCGCCCGTCCGGATTTCTCCACTGTGCGCGCCCCTAAATGGCTATCATCTTCCAGGGCCTCCAAGACAACCTGGGATCCTATATCGAAAGACGTCGGGAAGCGACCATGTGCCTGCGGGATAGTCAAGACCACACCCGGAATCTCCTAACCAGCGCAGAAAAATATAACAACAAACGCTCACATGGCCTATAGGACTATATCCACCCTGCATCATTAGCCAGGGGGCTTCACCATACGAACGCAACTTCCCATATGATAGCGATTTAGAGAAGTGTGTAATCCATATTTTATTAATTATGAAAAACATTTCTCTTTCCAACTACTATTGAAGGAAGGATTAGAATTCAAGGAAGGGTTTTGGGAGAATTCAAGCTCAATTTAGCATCACAAATACTATTGAATGAAGGATTAGAAGAGAAGTTTCATCAAAGGGGATTAAATCAAACCACTTTAATATAATTCAAGTATTTATCTTGCAATTTTTAATGGTTATCATACACATGTAGAGTAGGAATTTGATATTAAGGAAAATTCATGTTATACTTATAATTTAATGAGAAAAATTATAATTGAGAATAGGATTTGATGAAGTATAAATCCAATTATATGGGAAAAATAAATCAAGAAATTTGGGAGTTGAATTATGGATTAAATCTGGGTTTTGGTGAATTTATTTGAACACAAAATTATAGAATTTATGATCATGAGGTGTAAAATCTGTTTATAAGATGAAAATATATGGATTTTATTCGTGATTTACATTAGAAGTCAACCCTAGATATATATTTGATGTTTAGTTATGTTAATTTAGAAATTGAGATGTTCATATGAATGTATAAGAATTGGGATAGAGTAGAAATTTGTAACACCTATGAAAACAAAAAGGGCCCTGCTACATTTTCAAATCGATTCGGCTCAAGGGCGAATACGATGAATATATGCATTTTTTTCTATTGAAATTTTTTATGATCATTCTAGTCACTTTTTGATCTGGCTTTTTGATGAATTATTTTGTAGGTAAAATTTTCATTATGAAGATTATCTTCGAAAAAAATTATCAAAAAATTCAATTTTTTACTATTTCAAAAAAGGTGTGTAGACCACACATTTACATTTTATCCTTAGGTGTAAAATTATTGAATTTATATGACATCGACTAAATCAAATCAACAAATGAAAGACTAATTGATTTTCACACCAATAACGTCCAAAACTATTTAGTTCCATTTTGAGAACTTTTCAAAGGACGTGCAAATCCATTGATTAATTTCCAACCAATCTCCTTCATATATAATAATGAAATTTTTATGTCTAATGAGGTACTAAATTCTCGACTTCGAGAAAACCTATTGACCCAAATTTTTAAATGGTAACTTTCACGGAGAGTCAATTTTGCGCTCTCGTAGACCTTTCCGGTGTCACTCATCATTTTTTCAAATATAAACAAATTCCTCACGGGAAATGGTTTTTACATGCAATACTTTTGTTACTCTCATATTATTGCACTTGGTTCGTTTTAAGGACAGGATTGAGATGAAAACACTCGACCAACATATGATAGATAAGTACAATAATCAAACAAATCCGTGCATGTGTACAATAAAAAAAATCATGAGTCAACACATGTAGTAAGTATCAACTAATCACATCTCAATGACTCCAAAAATTATAAAGCACATGGATGACATGATATATTGTCTCAAAACACTATCAAATTATCACATGGATAAATGAAATGAAATTGTGACTCGATCATCCTAAATGTCCATTCATATACGGTGTAAAACAAAACTCTTTTTGTCTTTTTCAATTTTTCAAACAAAAAGAATTTTTTTTATATTTGTCCAAAAATTTTAAAAAACAAAAATCATAAATACAAAAATGGTACACATTAGCAATAGGGATAATATCGGCATGAGTGACATACTATGCTAGCAAACAGTAAAACACACAAAGATTCATTAAACTAAGCAGGTGTGATTAAACGAACAATCTAGTATAGGCAAATAAGCGTGAATACTAAGAATGACTACATATAAACAGTCAGAAGCAACCCAAGAATATCAAATAATGTAACAAAAGAACACGGGACACTTAAAAAATAATGGTCAAAGTCTTCCCACTCGAACGAGACTTCTTGTCGTTCAAACGACATAGCATCTCGCGAGAAGTCTTCCCGCGAGAGTAGAAATCGCATGACGAAGACATATAAAGTTTGAACGAGAAAAGTAACTTTTAACACATTCCCTAGAATGTTAAACAGTGTTGCCCAGTGAAAAATTTGAAAAACTATTTACAAGATTAATAAGAAAATGTTATAAGTTGAGTAAACTCCGAATAAAGTTTTTGGACAAAACTCTTTTTTATTATTAACACAAGATGTGTTTAAAATTGTTTTTTGAATATGTAGTCTAGATTTGGTAGTTGATTACCTTTGGTTTTAGGAATTAAAAAACCATCTACTAAGTCTCGGATGCAGTACCAATTGCAACAGAAAGTAAAAACATTCAAAGAAATGTACACAGGAATTTAACATGGTAAAACCCTTAATCAAGGGGAAACATCCACGGTGCCCAGTACGGAACAAACCAAATATCCTCTAAACTAAAGATTCAAGTTACAACACTTAAGCAAGAACACAAAGATCCTAAATCTAAGTTCAGAGATATACCTATATGAGCTACTCCACTCCAAAGGTTTTCTGACTAGAACTGATCTTCTCTTGTTGCTTCTTTACCTTTTCCTTGATCTCCTTTTCCCTGATTTTTTATTCCAGGAACTCTTTCAATACCAGGTTTTTCAAACAGAACCACCGTGTCTAAGTGTTCATGTGAGAATGTGTTTGTGATGTTAACTAAATGCGGATTTATGAAACTCACCCTCTCAAGTTATTTTTACAGAAAAAATCCTATAAATCATAAGCATCTATATGATATGCAGATTCTTATTCAAATAATTTTGAAAAATAAACTTCTTATCAAGATCAGATCTGAAAAATAACCTTGTTTTTAAAACTAGCCAGGGTCCTATATGTCTCTGTTTAGTTTTATACAACTTTATTTCACAAAATGTAAAATATAATACAAGAACACAAACATCTTAGGGATCTTATTTAACCTTGAAAGAAATGAAGTTTTTTTTCAAATTTTTTTGAAACGGAATGGATCTACAAAATAAAGATCAAAAGAGAAAATTTAAATGTGAGATATTCTCTTTTTAGAAAAACTAAAGTTTCTATAGAGAAACCTAAGAATTTATTAGAGATGAGTTCTTAAAGAAACAATGGCTTGAAGAGGTCTTCAAACTTTGAGAAAAACCAACACCTAATTCTCAGAAACCTAAATAGATCTAATCTCCAAGGTTTAGGGTTTTTGATGTATGAGAGTTGAAGGTTTTGGTGCTTGAATTTATGGAGAACTCTCAGAGGTTGATCTTTCAAAGATTAGGGTTTTTTCTATCTCTGTCTTATGTCTTTTCTTTTCCTTTTTATTCTCCCTTCTCTCTCTTCTATCTACTCTCTTATTTTCTCTCTATTTGGGAAAATGCCAAAAGTTTCTAAGGTCTGAGACTTAGAGGGTTTATATACTGGGTTAGGAAGGATCGAGAACCTCTAAGGAAAATAAACGATTGAGTTTGATCTTGACCATTTAATTATCAATTTAACGGTGTAACTCATGCGGTGAAAATAACGGTCGATGATTGGTTAAAATAGGTTTCACGTGGATTGATCAAGAATGCATGCAGTCTGTTGAGAAGGATCAATCAAAGGTTGAGATTACATCTTACAAATATTTCTCACAGAAAAAGCAAATCCAATCGTCTAGAAGCCAACACGTGTACGGCAGATATGAAATGAAAAAGGCATGTTTTTTGTTCCTTTAAAAATTCAATTTTAACCCCAGAAGTATGTGCCGCTTTGAGATTCTACCCAAGTCACGTTTTAATGTTTAAAAACACTTTACATAATACTACATTTAACCCCAACATATTTAAAAACCAAAATTTTAAAATTTTAAAAATTATTTAAAATGTTTCAAAAATGTTATAATGGAATTAAATTGATTTGCAAACATTATTAAAGTGATTAAACCAATGTATGCACATGTGAACTTAATATATGAAATGTAAGTTTCCTAAAGTGGTTAGGTAAGATTAATTTCCTTTTAGGTTAATCTTAGTGATTTCTTGGACTGGATTTCTTCATTCTTGATTGAACCTTTGAGAGATAGAGCAACTCATAAAAACAAACCTACTTTGTCTTGATATCCAAACTAGTTGGAACTCCTATATAATATAGACTCAAGTAAGTCAATTATATCGTGTGTTCTCAATCTCCCCCTTTGGATGTTAGAGACAAAATTCTCTTGAGCATTTTGAACCCGTGGGTGAAAAATGAAAAATCCTAGTTATCCTATAAAAAAGATCTAACTACCCATTCCTATCTTAGAACTGAAAATAAGATGAAAAAAATACATCACTCAACTACAATCCAGACCAATACCCTAATAAATAGGACAAGCTATATAACGGGTCTGAAGAATGCTTATAAAAGATTAAACACTTGAATGGCATATTAGTTGAGTTAGAATAGGAATAGATATCAAGATACTCAAGTTCTTCTCCCCCAATTTTTCTCAAATATACAATGGGATAAAAAATAGAGGAGAAATTAGGAAAATGTAAAAATATTTCAATCACAAAACATATCATAAGAAATGGAAAAATCAAGGGTCTCCTACATAAACTAGTGTTAGGAGGCGTCTTTTGTCATTTGAGAGACGTCCATTCCTTAAAACTTCAGAAACCAATTATTAACGTGAAATTATCGAGGTTATGATAAATGTGACAAAAATTATGTGAGAACTATTATACCTATAGACATTTGCAGGCACTCAAATCGTATGTTATCCAATGGTTTGGTAAAAAGATCATCTAGCTGCTTTTCAATATTAAGCTATTCAATAATGAGTTCTTTAGATTCTACAAGATCACGAATGAAGTGATGTCGAATTTGTGTATGCTTAGTTTGAGAGTGTTGTACCGGGTTTTTCAAAATATTTATGGCACTCTGGTTATCACAAAACATAGTTAATTAATTTTCGGTGATACCATAATCTCTAATCATCTGTCTAATCCATAATAGTTGTGAACAATAACTTCCTGCTGCAATGTACTCGGATTTTGCGCTAGATAGATAAATACAATTATGTTTCTTACACGACCAACCTACTAAGCTATTTCCTACATAGTAACAGGCGCTAGACATGCTCTTTCAATCATTAGAACACCCTGCCCAATCGGCATCAGTGTATCCTACAATAGAACTAATTGTGTCCTTGGTGTACCAAATATCAAATTTTAGAGTACCCTTAACATATTTAATATTTCTATTCACACACAATAAGTGAGATTCCTTAGGGCTACTTTGATATCTAGTAAAGACACAGACTGTGCAAGAAATGTCGGGTCTAGAAGCTATAGGATATAAGAGACTCTTTATCATACTTTGATATAGAGTAGGATCAACATTTTTTCCATTATCATCCTTAGATAGTTTTGTCGAAGTACTCATGGGGGTTCTAGAAGGTTTAGCATTTTCTAATCAAAAAATTTAAAAATATCTATAGTATATTTTGATTGAATGTTAAATAGGCCATCATTACATTGTTTTACTTGAAGACCTAAAAAATATTGAAGTTCACCCATAAGTGACATCTGAAATTCAACATGCATGATATCGAAAAAGTTCTTCACTTGTTTAGAGCAAGTGGATCCAAATATTATATCATCAACGTATCCTTGTGTTATTTAAACATGTTTGTCTTCGTTCCTAATGAACAAAGTTTGATCATTTTCTCCTCGTACAAATCCATGAGAGACTAGAAATGTAGACAGTCACTCATACCAAGCTATAGGAGCTTGTTTCATACCATATAAGGATTTGTTAAGCCTAAAGACGTAGTAAGGGTGTGATGGATCTACAAACCCTTTGGGTTGTTCTACGTATACCTCCTCATTCAAAATTCCATTTAAAAATGCAGACTTAACATCCATTTGGAATTATTTTAATTGCAGGTGACATGATATGGCAAGGAGGAGACGAAATGACTCAAGACGAGTAACATGTGAAAAAGTTTCGTTGAAGCCAATTACCTCAATTTGGGAATAAATTTGTTCTGCCAACCTAGCTTTATTTCTAATGACCTCCCCATTTTCATCTATTTTGTTTTTGAAAATCCATTGTGTGGCGATAACCTTCAAAGCTTTTGGCCTAGGAACAAGATACCGCATATCTCGACTCTGAAATTGGACAAGCTCTTCTTACATAGCATTAATCTATAATGAGTCAGAAAGTGCATCATTTACATTTTTAGGTTTCTCAGGGGAAATAAAACATGCAAATCGTGCCACGTTTCGGAGTTGGGATCGTATTCTAACAAGATCAAAAGGATTACCATCTATAGTTTCAATTGGATGATCTTTAGAAACCCAAGTGGGTACAAAATATTTTCAGGTGGCAATAAATCAGTGTCTTGGGTTCAATTGTAGAATTTGGTTCAGCCTAAAAAAATGGCACTGATTGACAGACACAACTCCCTACACTTGTATGATCTACAATCACATTAAATGATTCCATAATGGTTTTGGTTCGATAGTTGAAAACATGAAAAGCCCTACTGTTTTGGGAGTAACCAAGAAATATTCCTGTCTCTCCTCGGGTGTCAAATTTTGAAAGTTGTTCTCTGTCTTTACAAACATAACAAATACTCCTGAAGGTTTTAAATTGTTTTATGTTTGGATTTTTGTGGAACCAAAGTTCATAAGGGGTTTGTTTGGAATTTTCCCTAAGGTATACACGATTAATGATATGACACGCGGTTTGAACAGCTTCTACCCAAAAATATCTAGAAAGACTTTTAGCGTGTAGCATAACTCTAGCCATCTTTTGTAAAGTTCTATTCTTACGTTCAGCGATGCCATTTTACTGGGGTGTTTTGGGAGCACTAAACTCGTGTTTATAGCCATTGGATACGGAATATTCAGTAACACCATAGTCTTTGAACTCTCCACCTTTGTCACTCCTAATACGACACAATTGGGCATCCTTATCGTTCTCTATTTTCAAAAGGATTTTTAAGAATTCACTAAGGTTATCTGATTTTTGTTTCATAAATGCAACCCAAGTATATCGCGTATAGTCGTCTACCGTAACTAGAATATAACTATTTTCATAGAAACTAACAGTCCATGAGGGACCCATGAGGTCCATAAGGATAAGTTCTAAAGGTTTTGTGGTCAAGACATCCTTAACTTTCTTATGAGGGGTTTTACTTATTTTCCCTTCCTGACATGGCCCATATACCGGATTGAAAGAATTTTTTTTATTTTGGGTAAACCTCTAACTATTTCTTGGGATCTTAATCTTCTAAGATTATCAAAATTCGTATGTCCCAATCTATTGTTCCAAAGGTCAGAATCCTCTAATCTGGCAACATTGGAAGACTCAGACTTAGGAATTGCTGTGTAACAGTTTTCCTAAGTTTTGTATCCTGTCAATATATAGTTTCCTTTTTCATCAATAATTTTGCATCAGTTTTTGAAAAGGTAATGATATTATTGTAATCACATAATTAAGAAATGCTTAAGAGATTAGCTTTGAGGACTTTAACTAGGAGAAAATCATTTAGATCAGGAAGCCCATCCTCAATCAATGTTCCCTTACCTATGATCTGAGATGAAACACCATCTCCAAACATGACACTACATCCATGAAAGTCTGTCTTGTGTTTCAATTTGGTTTTGTCCCAGGTCATATGTTTAGAACAACCGGAGTATAAATACCATCCAATTGAAATGTGGTGTGCCTTTAAAGCAGAAATGACAATATTGCACTTGAGCTGGGGTAATTGATCATCTTTTCTATTCCAATATAGGTTGCGTTTTAATTATTTTATGGCCTTTTGATTTAGAAAAAGTTTGTTGGGTCTTTCTAAATGGTTTTTTCTTTATCTTGGACCCTCCTTTTTCTTTTTATAGCTAGAGTTGTTTGTGGACTATCTAGGGAGAACATACGTATTTATTCATTTTCTAGAATAGTTAAAGTTACGGTAGGTTGGTGTAGATATCCTTTTTTGAAAACATTCTTCAAGAGTGTGGCCAAAAACGTCGCAATAAGAACAGTATTGATGGGTGTAGTTCTTGACTTTATGACTAAAAGTCTTTAAAGAAGGGTTTGGATCTATTTGGTATAGTCATCCACTTGTCATTGGTCTTGAGTTTTTATCTTTGGTCTCTAACGATTGGACAAACATATTTGGCCTGGCCATTTAAATTAGACTATTGATTGTACTGATCATGTTTTCCTTGAGAGACATTAAGACTAGATTCCCCTTTTTGAACAGTTTCATAAGTTTGGCCTTGTTTGATAAAAGTAACATTTTCAGGAGAAACTTCGATCTTACTAGTGTGCACTATTTCTCCAAAACCTCCAGACTTATCTTCAGAGTCAAATTTGCTTCCGATAATAATTTCCTCATGAGATTTAGATTGGGTTTCAAAGTATTAACATTTTTTAAATACATTTGAGACCTTTTGCTTAGACTCTTCTAGTTCAATTAGGGTTACCTTATATTTTTGTTCAAACTCATGATTTTTCTTAGATAAATATTTTATTTTTAAGGTAAATTCTTCAATCTCAGTCTCATGGGTAATAGACTGGGCAGTATAATCTTTAGTATTCTTCCTAATGGTCTGGTTAAGTAAATCAATAGGCTCAGTAAATGATTTTATCATTTTTTAAGACTAGAACTCTTCTTAACAATTTTCATGTATAACTCATGTAAATTAGGCAAATCATCATCAAACTCATTAAGTGTGTTATGTGAAGTGTCCCCTAAAGTATTACTTGGTTCTTTTGGACTCGCTCAGGCGTTTAATTTGTCGGCAATATTAATGCTTTGAATCACGCTTAGATTACTTCCAATAATAATCGGAGAAGTATTAATAGTAATATCAATAAGCATCACAGATTTATGGTTAGGTAAGCATGCATCATCATCATTATATATAATCTTGGCAAAGAAAGACATGCAATACTCATCGTTCTAGGTTGGCTCTGTTTCATCTTCATTAGAATCACTAAAGTCGTCCCACATTTTACACACATTAGCCTTGTTATTGTTGCTAAAATTAGTTGGGCATTTGCTGGCATAATGTCCCATTTTACCACATCTATGACATTTCACATCTTTCGGGTCTATCTTAGGTCGACTATTGTCATAGGTTTTTATTGTCATGTGAGTGTTTGGCATTGTCTCTATCATAAGGTCTGCGATTTTGATTTCCTTGATAATTTAACTTTCCTTTTTTAGAGGTTACAACATTTCTGAAGTTAAGAATCTTTTTGAAATTCTTGTTCATAAGAGCTATTTGATTGTCAAGGTCATCCAAATCACAGCCTCATCAATACAGTTGATGTTAAAGTCCAAAGAACTTATTTTAGGACCATGCATTTTAGATGAAAACACAACATTAGAACTAGTGCATTTTTGTTCCATCTAGTTAGTTTATTCTTGAAATATAACTCCAACTCTACAGTTCTTAGTTTACTACTAAGAAATTCAGGTGTCATATTAGGGTCGTTCATTTCTTTAATGGAATATCTCTTATTATCAAATTTGGAATGCAGTGACCTAAGAATCTTTTGAACAATTTCCTTTCTACTATAGTTTATACCATGTTCATGAAGTTTTGTAAAGATATCAGTGAACCTAATGTAGAAATCTTCAAAGGATTCATTGTCATCCATTATCAGGTTGTTGTATTGCTGGACAAGCATTTGAGTTTGTCCTTCCTTAACTCTTTCATCACCTTCGTGAGTAATGACAAGAGTGTCCCATGCTTCTTTAGAAGTTTAACATATGGATATTCTTTTAAATTCATGTTCATTAATGTACATAAGGATGGCATTCTTGCCCTTATTATTATCGAGGGACTTCTTTTTCTCTCCCGTAGTAAATTCACTAAGAAGTTTTTTAATCTTTGTTGAATCAGTTTCAGATGCAGCCTTAGTAGGATGTTCATAACCATTTTCAATCATGTCCCAAACATCATCACCATGGGTTCCTTGAATAAAATCAACCATTCATACTTTCCAGTATGAAAATTTATATCCATCAAAGAGTGGTGTTCTGGAGAGGTTACCTAACCTCTCAAATCGTTCTTCCATGTTCAGAAATTTTTTAAATGAATTTTGAAAACAATTTCTAAAGTTTCATGATCATAAAAGATGGTCCCTCTTTGATACCACTTGAAAAAACTGTTTCAAAGATTAATAAAAAATGTTATAAGTTGATTAAACTCCGAATAAACTTTTTGGACAAAACTCTTTTCGATTATTAACACAATACGTGTTTAAACTTATTTTCTGAATATGTAGTCTAGATTTGGTAGTTGATTACCTTTGGTTTTAGAAATTAAAAAACCATATACTAAGTCTAAAATGAAGTACCAATCACAACAGAAATTAAGAACATTAAAAGAAATGTACACATGAATTTAACATGGTAAAACCCTTAATCAAGGGAAACATCCATGGTGCCCTCTACGGTACAAACCAAAAATCCACTAAAATAAAGATTCAAGTTACAACACTTAAGCAAGCACACAAAGATCCTAAATATAAGTTCAGAGATATACCTATATGATCCACTCCACTCCATAGGTTTTCTGACTATAATTGATCTTTTATTGTTGCTTCTTTGCCTTTTCCTTGATCTCCTTTTCCTTGATTTCATATTCCAGCAACTCTTTCAATACCAGTTTTTTCAAATATAACCACTATGACTAAGTGTTCCTGTGAGAATGTGTTTGTGATGTGAACTAAATGCAAATTTATATAACTTACCCTCTCAAGTTATTTATACAAACAAAGTACTATAAATCATAAACATCTATATGACATGCAGATTCTGATTCAAACAATTTTGGCAAATAAACTTCTTATCAGGATCAGATCTGAAAAACAACCTTACTTTTAAAACTAGCCAAGGTCCTATGTGTCTCTGTTTATTTTTATACAACTTTATTTCACAAAATGTGAAATATGATCCAAGAAACAAAAACGTCTTAGGGATCTGAGTTTCCCTCGAAAGAAATGAAGTTTATTTTTCAAAATCTTTTGAAACATAATGCATCTACAACATAAAGGTTAAAAGAGAAAATTTAAACGTGAGATATTCTCTTTTAAGAAAAACTCAAGTTTCTATAGAGAAACCTAAGAATTCTTCGATATGGGGTCTGAGAGAAACAATGGCTCGAAGAGGTCTTCAAACTTCGAGAAAAAACAACACCTAATTCTCAAAAACCTAAAATGATCTAGTCTTCAAGGTTTAGGGTTTCTGATGTATGAAAGTTGAAGGTTTTGGTGTTTGGATTTATGGAGAACTCTTAGAGGTTGAGCTTTCGAAGATTAGGGTTTTTTCTCTCTCTCTCCTCTCTTTTCTTTTCCTACATCTTCTCCCGTCTCTCTCTTCTTTCTACTCTCTTATTTTCTCTCTATTTGGACGAATACCAAAAGTCTCCAAGGTCTTAGACTTAGAGCATTTATATACTGCGTTAGGAAGGATCGAGAAGCTCTAGAGCAAATAAAAAATTGAGATTGATCTTGACCAGTTGACTATCAATCTAATGGTGTAACTCATGCTATGAAAATAACGTTTGATGATTGGTTAAAATAGGTTTCACATTGATTGATCAAGAACACATGCAGTCTGTCAAGAAAGATCAATCAAAGGTTGAGATTATATCTTCAAATGTGTCTTACAAAAAAACACAAATCCAATCGTTTAGAAGCCAACACGTGTACGGCAGATATGAAATGAAAAACGCGTGTTTTGGTTCCTTTAAAAATCCAATTTCAACCCCAGAAGTATGTTCCACTTTGATATTCTACCCAGGTCAAGTTTTAATGTTTAAACACACTTTACATAATACTATATTTAACCCCAACACTTTTAAAAACCAAATTTTATAAATTTCAAAAAATTATTTAAAATGTTTCAAAAATGTTATAATCGAATTAAATTGATTTGTAAACATTGTTAAATTGATTAAACCAATATATGCACATGTGAACTTAACAATATACAATGTAAGTAATAAATAGCTTTTTGCGTATGGTCGTTGTCTTCAAAAGTCAATATCAAAATCCCTTGAGTACCTACAAAACTTGTCTAAAAATAACTCGTATTGTGGTAAGTACGGGTAACGATCCAACTTTCAAGGTGAAACAATTAATGTTAATACTTGCAATTTTAATTTTTTTTATTATTTTTTTTTTATTTTAAAACAATTTCAAGGGAGAATTAACTAATAAATGTTCAAAATTATAAAATGACTAAATAATGAAAAAGAATATACAACTGAGTGTGAAATAATATGAGAGGATCAAGAGATGAGATTATACTGCATTTTCAATTATTTTAATTTCTCCATTTATTAATGTGAAATATTTCGAGATAATATTAAATCTATAATCTAACTCTCATTAAAATTATAAATTTAATAAAATATGTTTTAGAAAATTAATTTAAAAATGTCACGCAATGAAAAATTAAGAATCATACTATTTTCAGAAAATTACATGCTAGGATCAATTTAACGAAAACAATATCACTCCTATAATTTCAATACCGAATTAATATTTAAATATCGAAAAAACCTATCTCTAGTTCGATTCCTAAATTCAAACATTAATTTTTTCAATTAATTTACTAACTCTCGTTACATAAACTAATTGGTGACAGTTAAAAATAAATTTTCCTTGAATTATAGCATTAATGAAATTGATTAATTAAAGTAACATCATTCGCAGTGCATCTCACCCCTTGAACAGGGTGTTTAGCCAAACATTCTCATGTGTGCATAAACAACAATGAATAATATGTCAAGGAGAAAATAAATTGAAAAGAGAATGCAGAAATACAATACACAATTTTTTTCACAAATTTGTCTTGAAATGTGCCTTGACATGCGTCCAACTTCTTCACAATTTTCCGCACTTGATTACAAAAAGAAGACTAAAAAATAAACCTAAAAATTATTCTAAATCTAAACTATTTTTTTTTCCTGAATTTTTTTCATGACCCTAAACTGTACATAATATACACCATTGTCTCTCTCTATGCGTCTCTTCTTTGTTTTATCTGAGAGTCCTCTTTTCTGATATGAATCCCTTTTCTTTTAAATTCCACAAAATGGGTTTGTTGGGAGAGATTAAAGGGATTTTGAAAAAATCAAGGTCAAATATATCTCTTTTTATTTTCACATTTTCTTTGCACGTGGGTTTGGTTTCCTATTTTTATGGGATATAAGTTTTCGAATTTAGTGCGCTCGGGTAAGACACGGGTAGCAGGTGGGTTTCTGTTTGGGCAGCCCACTGGTGGGTCGTCGTTGGCGGGTTTTGGGTATATGGTGGGAGGTGAGTGTGTTTTGTTATTTAGTTGGTGGTGATGGAGGTTAGAGAAGTGGGTTATGGGGGTTATGATTAATGTGGGTTTAATGGAGGTGAGAGAGAGATGGGTGGTGGGTTGGAGGAATGGGTTATGTGGGTTTTTGTTAATGGAGGGAGGTGAGAGAGAGAAAGATGTAGGTTTAAGATGAAGTGGGTGTGTTAAGGTGTAGTGGAGGTGTATGATAATAGGGTGAGGGTGAGGGTGAGGGTGAGGGTGAGTATTAGTATGTATATGAGTGTATGGGTGTAGGATATATGTGTGTGTTTAAGTTTGGGGTTATTTAGTGTGTGTTTAATTTGTACCCCTAAAAATAACAGAACTAAAAAAAATATAAAACTAACAAAAATAAAATTCTAAAAATAAAATACTACTCTAAAAATAAAATAAAGACTCAAATAAAAAAATGAAATTAAAAACAAATAAAAATAAAAATAAAAATCTAGTAAAAACTAAAATTCTAAAAATCTAAAATCTAAAAAAATAAATGAAATCCTAATAAAATAAAATAAAAGAAAAACTAAAAACTATTAAAAAAATCAAGAAATGAAAATAAAAATACACTAATAAAAACAAAATATCCAAATAAATTCTAAAAATCCTAAATAAATCTAAAATAAATCCTAAAAATAAAACGACTCAAAATAAAAATCTAAGAAAATCTAAAAAGATACAAACTCAACACACACAGGCTCGGGTGATGGACTGGGCTAGGTCTGGGCTTAGGTTTGGTCCGCGGATAGGTTCGGGGCATCGGAACTCATCGGGCAAGCTCAATGGGGACTCTGACTTTGCGATCTCTTTAATTTCTTCGTTGCACGCTTTTGACCACTTCCATGTTGTAATTGACTGAATTTAGCGCTATTTGTACGACAACTGCGTATTTACCTACAAAATGATAAAATACGAACATAAGACCAATTTTATTATAACGAGAGACTAAAATTCTTCTATTCGGGATATAAAATAGACACTTTTGGGTGCTTATCACACCACCCCCAAACAGAACATTGCTAGTTCTCGAGCAAAAATTAGAGAGAAAACAGAAATAAATATCCAAAAGTGTGCCACTTTCGCAGGCATTGGCGATTGCACTTAGTATGTGCAACAAGCCGTTAAACCTATAGGTTTCTTTACAGGACGACTGGCGTCTCGTAAGGGTTTGCAGTGAATGTACCCACAAAATTTGAAAACTTATTTAAATGCAGTTTATGATTTGACAATGAAAAGCTATACAACCCAACTTAAAAGGATGTCAAGGAACATCGTATTCAACTATTAAAATGTCATGAAAGTACTTAACACCAAAAAGCGTAATCCTTTATAAAACTCAGCATGTGTAGTATGAAATAATCTTAAGTATCATTAGAGTAATTCCAAGATCGCCTTTTAAGAATCGACGCTTTGACCTTAATTCTAACTGGATATATCTCCCTGAATCGAACTTTCTGAGAATTGGGTAAGTGTATCTCTCTAGTGTGTGAGGAGGTGAGTAAATGTAAGCATGTTGAAATGTCTCACACACTTAATAGAAAATGACGGATGGATGAAAAAATATGATCTCATGAAGGAATATTAACCACTATGTTGAGAATGTCAAATTATTCACAATATAATCTTCTCGTTTGCCCAAACACTTTACCAAGGGTGAAAAATGTCATTTATGAAAGGTATGAGGGGCTAATGAAAATAAAAAGATGAATGATAGTTTTTTTTAGAAGAGTGTGACACACTTTGAATAACTAATGTCTTCATTTTTTAAATCTATGATCACGTGCTTTCTCTTTCTATGAAAATGAAGACAATTTACATTGAAAATTTTGAAAACTCTGTTTTCTCAAAATTAATGGTAATGATGGGAAATGACAGATGGATGATATCTGGGATATATATGGATAAGGAAAATGTGGAATGATAATTTGTGGAGTGAATGGTAAAAATGGTAAGTGTATGGAAAAATTGGTTTAGTGCTTGGGACAAACTACATGGCACATGTTTTTTTTACAACTCGAAAGTAATGTTATTCTCCGTGATTATTCCAAAATTGAAAAAATAATGAGATCATGCAACGACTAAGTGTGGTACCAAAAGAAAGTTGAGTCATCTCGTGACTCGGATATACGTAAAAACCCTGAAAAAAATGAAAAGCTCAAGTCTCATGGGTTTAAGTCGCCACTAGTGATCTTTTAAGGCTTTCTCGAGAATATAGTTACTCTTCAACTTTTGATTGTAAATGTGATAGTGTAAAATTGCCGAGTTTAGGAATTCATAGTGCAAATATGCTTTTAAGAGGCATTAATTAATTTATTTGTAAAAAGTTTAATTTAAGTTTCGATCGAGCATGAGTATTCCGAGATTTCTGAAAGAGGGATGATAGACAAATCATATCATAAAATTTATTTTTAACTGCACATAAAGTTTAAAATCATTTGTTTCTGATTTTTTTTAAAATTGGTACGATTTTGATAAGTTTATCACCCCCAAACAAAAGAGAACATCATCCTCGATGTTTAAAACTATATATAAAAAAATTGAGAAGCACAAGGGAGGAAAGATATTACCATAATGAACCGCTAATAAAAATGTACCGCATGGTGGAGCATAGATAAAACCTAAAGAACAGAGGCGATACAAAAATATGCACAAGTCTATAAAGCATGTGAAAATCATTGGGTGGTGTCAAACACCACCACCAAACATGATAACACTCATACTTAGAAACAATGATTGATGGTTTGCCTCCCGGTAGTGCTAAGTTTAACGTCTTCGGGCAGATCGAACCAATCTCACCTTGAAGATAAGATCTATGCAAGTGCGGGGTGGCAAAAAAATAGGGTGATGATAATCACCCCCAAACAAGACTGAAGCGTCAATCTTGTTGGATAAAGGCCAAAAGAGATCAATGCACTTGTAAAGAAAATTTCATCATGCGATGCAAAGCATCGATGGACCATGGGTCGGTGGGTATAAGGGTACATGGATGAAGGGTGAGGTGAAGATGTACAGGCATCGGTTACTGGCCTTATTGATCATAAATGTGAAGGCAACAATGGCCCTATAAGAATGGTGCTCAATTTAGTAGGGGAGGCAGAAGGGTTTGACAATAATAATGGGGCGGGCCTCATAGAAAGTGAACGACCATTCTATAAATGGACGATGATAATGGATTCCGTGACACACCAGGGAGCTGTTGCTGGAAAAAATCAACACCACAACGAAGTGGTGTGCATAGAGTAACAAGCTTGGTGTCATGGATGAGGAGAGTAGCATGAATAATCACATGGATGGTGGGGTCGAGGAAAAGTGCACAAATAGTATCGTGGAGAACTAGGGTGGAGGGTGGGTGGAGGTGAGGACCTAAATGCTTATATGTGAAGTGGGAAGGTAGAATGGCAAGGTCCAAATCAACTGATGGGGTGGTAAGGACAATGGGTGGGTCGGGTGGGATAAAGAGTGGGGGAAGGTGATCTAACTAGAAAGTAGGGGGCAAACACTCATCGAGAGGAGGAATGGAACACTCAGACTAGAGTGTGGTATCTAAAAATGGCGTGGTCAACTTCTCCACCCGAGAGTCACGATCTGAAGTAGTGGAAAAATCCAATGAGGCATCCAAATCCAAGGTAGATTAATCAACGTTAATATATGACTCAACGGGAGCCAAACATGGTGGGATAGGATCCATATCCAGAGAGGTAGACACCATCTTGGATTCAATCTCAGAACATTGGGAAGCACTCACGGCTGGAGCTAACCTATAAATAATGGGATCCTCAAGAACATGCACGAAAGGATCAAAAGGTGTAGACACGGGCATAAATAGGGATTATGTGGAAGGGGAAAGGAGAACCTCAATAGGGGGTTCAAGATGGTAGGGCGGTGCGGGATCAATCTCACAATCAATGGATATGTCAACACAATTATCAACTTGGGGTCCGGACCACGGAGTGGTCTCAACTTCAAGATTCTCAGGAGGATAGGGTTGGTCGGACTCAAAATCCGTGTCATAAGTCGACTCATCATCACAACACGTGCGGGCAACAATGGGTTGACTTGTGGTGGAATCCAACTCGTTCACACACTCAAATTTATTTAACTGTTGTTCAAGCCTTTGAAGGGATTCATTTTGAGATTAAGAGTGGGCGCGAGCTTGTGCAAGAGGCATTCGAGAGCGAATGTGCAAGGTGGTGGTGAAGTGATAGTGGGTGGCGGTGGTGGTTGAGGTGGACACAACTCACTAGAAACACTAGGATGTGGAGAATACTCATATGAAGTGTGGGGAATGGGGTCAAGTTGTTCATAAACGGGAGAAGCATCTCCGTGAGAGACAAAAGGGTGATCAGCATGAGGAGAATAGTAAGTGGACTGATAGATATGAGGTGCACGAGGTGGCGATGATGACTGTTGGAAATCGTAAGGATCCACAACATGGAGGTGTGATTCAAATGGCATGGAAGGGTGATCAGGACTCCATGAATAGCTTGGGTACTCATACCCTTTGACATTAGATTTGTCGTGAAAATACGTCGAGGGTTGTTCCGAAACAGTGTCATATGGAGACACGTGTTCCATGGTGGGTTCAGGTGTAGAGAATATAAATGAACACTCATGGGACAAGTGATCAATAAGAAATCAGTGTGTGTAAGACGAAGCATGGGATGTGTTGACACTCAGCACCGAAGGCGGTGGAGTAGGAGATATGTGCGTGGATGACACACGAGTATCAATAATGGGTGTTTGAGAGTTAAAGCCATGAAGTAATGAATGAAGGTTTGATTCAGGCTTATCCTCAAACAAGCTTCGAGAGAATGGGAAATGACCAAAGTATTCCCGTAAAGGACGTTCTTCGGCCATGACGAGAGGAATATATTTTGGATTTTTAAATGTTTTTCAAAAGAAAAAAAATCTTTTTGTGAATTTTGAAAATAAGAAAGGGAAAATATTTTTGACATTTTAAATATGGAGATTTTTTTTTTTGGGGGGGGGGGGATTTTTGGAAATATTTTAAAAAAGAGGAAAATATTTTTGGGCTTTTTCGAAAAGGGGAGAAAATAGACTCGTGATTTGGACGAACTAACTAAAATTTACTACCAAAAGAATTTAATTGGACACATAAGAGTGAAGGAAAAATTCTAACGAGCGCGTAGCCAATTATTATCTTCAAAATTAGTGAGAAGGGTAGTCAAATTTTAATTAAGTTCGCAGGCGACAAAACTCACGGAATTTATCTTTGTGATCGCCTATTGCAAAAATGTGTTTCTATGGGGCTAGCTAGTTGATTTATTTTAAATTTAATGATAGCTAGGGTAGCACTCAATGGATAAGCGAGTGAGTCAGGTGATGAAATATCTTCTCATTTCAATGATCGGGTCCAGGTCTTAGGTTCATTAATTCATCAAACCATTCAATTTAAGTGCGATGCAGAAATTAAAAAGCACACGGGAGCAATTAATCACACAAAAAATGAACTTGCTTGCAGGAGATTCGTGAGGGATAAAAAAATGTACCTCCCACGGTTTTTACACACGTGGGGTGAAGACCGAGTTGAGTCCACCGGGGGGAGATCTCGCCTATCTCAGTCGTCCTCGGGAGTCCTACCGACCCAAAGTAGAGAGGCTTCAAAATTCTCGCCTTTGCACGCCCTCTCTCTACCTTGTCCGGTTTCCCTTTTTGCTTTTTGTTTTAGGAATAATTATTACAAAAATAATATGGTGTCAAAATGCACCCCAAATAAATACAAAGCTTTAAAAATCCTATACAACCAGTCTAAGGAGGAGGGAGAAGGAATAATAATTACAACTAAAAAAATAAAAATTACAAGTCTTCAATTTATCTCCAAGTCAAGAAAGCGGCAATGGCGCCATTTGATAAGTGGATTTTAGTGTGTTCCCTGGAAACGACGCCATTTAATAAATAGCTTTTTGTGTATGGTCATTGTCTTCAAAAGTCAATATCAAAATCCCTTGAGTACCTGAAGGAACACGATAGGCCTCCAATTTTAAAATCAAAATTCTTTTTATACATTAAAAGTAATTTCCTAGTTAGATATGTGGAAGAGTTAGATGATGGTTCAATAAAAACAAATTACAAATTTTAATTTTTTTTTCAAAATTAAAATTAAAATTAAACCAAGTGAAATAGGATTAACACACACTATTTAAATTTCACTTAAACCAAGTTAATTAATCCAAGTCCTAGAAAATTTGCCTAACTCACATTTTGCAATTTTATCAAGTTAGGCCAAACCAATTTTATCAATTAAATTAAATGACTTGAATTAAATTAACATAAACATTAAACATTACCCAATATTAATTTTCACCAAATTAAACAAGTAGTGATTAAATTAAACCAATTTTATCTTTTTTCCTAAGCATGCGTTCTAGGTGATTTTGCAAAATATAAAATAAATAATTAATCCACTACGCTACGATGTACGAGGAAAAACCCATAACGGGAAAAATCTCAGACGGCCCTAGCCTCAAATCCACTAAGTACAGAATTTACAAATACAAGCAAGATGACTTACAACACTCGACTTGATCCCTCTCAAGCCCCGACGCGTCTTCTTGTATCAACCTCTGCCTAGCGAATAACCACGGAGCTCCACCGCGGTCTTGGAATCCACCGATCGGACTTTATATGGTCAACGTCACCCGAACTAGGATCCTTTCTTTAAGTCGATAAATCAACAAAAACCTCTTCTTCTTTATGGGATTTAGAAGCAAACTCAAAACGTCTCTTCAAACGGTAGAGATGAAAAATCGGTGCCAAAACTCCAAGCAATGTATGTATATATGGAACTTGGATTAAACAAATAATTGGGTGCAAACTAGAGTGTGAAATGAATTTTTCTTTGAAAGAGGAACACTAAAAAACGTAAACTTTTCTTAGAAGAATTTGCTCTCAAAAACTCTCTCTAGAAGTTAGAATAGAAAGAAAAGTTACGTTTAAAAAGTTCATTTTCGCACTTAAGAAATTCTGTCAAAAGATAGTGGGAAAAACAAGTGGGAAAGAGGGTCAAAACTGCTTAAAACTGCCAGATACATATTCCCGCCAAATCTCGTTCGAATGAAATTTTCGTTCGAACGAAATCTCATTCGAACGAAGCTTCTAACGAAGTTCCAGTATGAAATCGTTATAAATCTCGTTCGAACAACCATCTCATTCGAACGACATTTCAAACGATGTTCCAGTGGCCAATATGGCAACTCGTTGGCAAACTTGTTCGAATGACAATGTGGTTCGAATGACAATCTTGTTCAAACGACACTTCGAACGAACTCCCAGAAAGTTTGAAAAATTCGATTTTTGCCCAGAAACTTAATATTCTTTATTTTAAAGTTTAAACGAAATCTTTATGAAATTAAACAACAGTTTTAAATAAAACGTTCACCCAATATAAAATGTTACAAGCTCCTATATATATATGTAATGCATTCATACCTTGGGAGCAATGGAACCATGTTGATGACGTAGAAACTAGGCACTTTAAACTTGGCAATTTGAAGAAGCTTTATACTCTTTGCCGCTATGTCTTCAACAAACACGTCATAGGCTTGAAGGATGATCAATTAACTTTATCCTATGACTGAAACGTTTTTGTCTGGAATTGAGCCAAAACTACAAAGGACTCAATTAGAAATTTGTGTCCTTACAAATCTCCCCCTTTGGCTATTCCGGGACAAAAAACAACAAAAATACTAAAGGGCCGTCAAGCTCTACTAGACTGACAAAAATTTCCCACCCAAAATAAAAATATAATGCTTGACTCAAACAACCCAAAGGAACAAAATCTTTGCTGGTGAAAGTTTCCACTTAGAATATAATTCCTGCACACTTAAGCAAACACATTAAACGCATAGGGAATATCAAAATATTAAATGCAAGTAAAGTAAGTAGTCCCCCTAAATTAATTCTCTCCCTTTATCAACAAGGATAAACTTAGAAAGACGTCTCCCCCAAAGATAAATCTCCCTCAAATAAGATACGATAAATAATAGGATTAAATACCATTTCTCTCCCTATCATTCTCCCCCTTTTTGTTCAGGAATAGACAAAGGCTAAAGAACTAAAAACATTAACTTATCTCCCCCAATTAAAGTATATTACCCTTAAACTTAAAAAGGGATAAATAAAATGGAATAACAAGCTAAACATGCAAATGTGGAAAAATGATGAGAACATTAAAGCATATGGGCTACAAAAGACATAACTAATCTAATAAATACTAATGGATACCAACTAAGATGCAAGAAACATATACCAATATGATACATAAGTATTAAGCATGTGATATCAACAAGGAATGCAACAAGATGGATACCAATTATGAATTAAAGCATATATGGACTAGAAAGCAAGGTAAAGACTAAACAAAATGTCAAATATATGTATATATAATATATACCAAATAGACGCAAGTACACATATATAGATATAAACACACAAATGACACAAAATACGATAAGCTTTTCACACTCGTATGGCAGAAATGTGTCATATGGAAACGGAAGTGTTGGGGTGTGAACTAGCAACAATTAAATTTAAACCCAATCACTTAAAACATGTTCACGGAGTTCTCAATTGATTGCATACTTCATCACATTTGAATATAACCTCATGTGACAATATAGATTTAACTCAATGAACAAATATACACAATGCATACAAGCCTAACATGATGATGATTCTACAAACCAATAGAGTCATGACATTGAAAACGCAACTAGGATAAAAAAACATTGGGAAAACTATTGATATACCATCCAAACACCCTCAATAAGAAATTATAATAATTTTGAATGAATTTATCAATCAAACATAGTCCTTGGCAAATATATTTCTTTTTAATGCCATATTTTCTTTTAGGCCTTTGGCACGTATTTCTTTTAGGTCCAAATAAACGGTGGCTTACTATTCACAAAGGACAATAAATCCTTTCGGAGCCCTTCCCCGTGCACATATATATTTATCATTTTTTATTTCTCACAAATCTCACGTGCAACGAATTTTGACATGCACTAGTCCTCCTAGGTCACAAATATGTAGATGACTAGATTGGTAGGAGAACACCTCAAAAAGTTCAAATATATATATGAAGTTAAATTTCAAAAGAGCTCGTTCATGTGTGAGAAGAGGCATATAAAAATAGAATCCATTCAATCAACACAAAATCCAACTACTCCATATAAACATGGTAAAGAACATTATAAGGATTGACAATCTTAACCAAAAGTTCTAGCCACATGAGAGCGTAAAAGATGGGATTCTAACACAAATGTATGCCACATAAAGTGAGTCAAACTAAAATACACACCAAAAAAATCTTTTTTAGTTTTTGTAAAAATTTTAACCAAAAATATAAATATATACTCAAAAGACAAACAAAAATCATTTGCATTTTTCATTAAGCCTAAATTACTAAAAAGTGAAACACAAATGATAAACAACAATATTTTTGTATTTTTTATTTAAAGCAAACAAAAATAAATTTAAATATAATACAAAAGATAAACAAAAATCATTATCTAGCATGTGATTTAGCATGGAGCATAGACTAAACAATGATTAAACAAGCATACATTTAGCAATAAAATATAGCGTGAAGTACAAAAGCTAAAGTATGCAAATAAAACTAACATATTCATCCTTTAGTTTTTGCAAGGGAGGAAGCATGTTAAAGTAAATGAGAATCAAATACCCTATCTTGTAAAGCTACCAAGTCGGATCTCCTAACCCAAACTAATGATGAGTGACTATCTCGGGGTGTAGTAATCTTGGCTACCTTGGTTGCCTTACATTGGGATTTTCTAGAAAATCTTTTAAGATTAAAACAATATTTCTTAAGATGACCTTTTCGACCACAATGTGCACAAGTAAAAACATGTAGAAAAAATTTACCTCAGGGGTGATCTCTAAAGGCTTTCCTAGGCGATTCTCCTAAAAAGATGGTTTTGGCTTTGTGAGTTGATTCATTACAAGTGTTGATGTAAAAAACTAGATTGCTCTAATTATTCAATCACAGATAAATAAATAAGACAAAGATTTTTAAAGTGGTTCGGCTAGGAATAAAGCCTACGTCCACTATTATGTTATTGCTGAGTGTTTGTGGAATTCTTGATTACAAGTTCTCTCAAGAAATTCCGGTCCCCTTTGAATGAGGATGATACAAGGTATTTATAGCCTTGAGGCTGTACATGAAAGGTTCGATACATTAAATGACATACATATGAAAGGGTAATACATTTAATGCAGAGTGCGTGCCAAGAATATAAGCATTCAATGAATATCTGAGCTGTTGATTATCTGGCAATTAATGATACGACCGAGATGCAGCTCGGACCGCCATAGCTGTTCGCTGATCAGGAGTTCCTCGGAACATTAGAGTACCTCGGTGCGTTAGAGTTCCTCGATGCGATAGAGTTCCTCGGTGTGATAGGGTTTCTCGGTGTGATAGAGTTCCTCGGTGTATTCTCGTTGCTCGGAAAGAAGCATGGTTGGTCGGGAAATGATCTTCCTCGCTGCTATTGTGCCACGTAGATTGACACGTGTCTTCATCTTATTCGTCCACATCAGCATATTAATTTTGGTATCAACAGAAGCCCCCAATGTTTCATATTTTGAATTTTGAGGAGTATGGAACATTCTTTCTCGGTATATGGCAATATTAAATGTCCTTCGCGGGTTTCAGGAACATTGTATTCAAATTTCCTTCTTATTTCGCAGTTTCTGCCCTTTTTATAAGCGCTTCGATCTTCGTGCAAATTTTGTCCTCTTAGCCGCCGGAAGTTTAGTAGTTTCTTTTTGGTAATCATTTCTTTTTCTTGAATTCTTGTATTTGTGTTGACTTTATTGTTTTTCTTATCTTTCAGCTGGTGAACTGCTTCAACACCATCGTGAAGAAAGATCAAGTTATTAAAGCTTCCAGTTCCTCGTCCGATGTTGACGAGGCTTTGTTGGGTTTATCTCAATCTGTGAAGGAATCTCGCCAACAGTACATCGAGGAGAAAACTGTTTGGGAGAAAAAGTTGGCTGTGGCTGAGGCTGACAAGATGAAGATGGCTGAGACCTCCAAGAATTTGGAGGAGAAAATTAAGGGTTTGGAGGTTAAACATCAGGAATCTAATGATAAGTTGAAGAAGGCATAAGAAGAATTATCTACTCTGCGAGATATCAAGGTTAAGAAAGAGGAATTGGAGGCGAAGCTCCCCTCGGAGAAGTCGAGGAGAAAAGTTGCAATCAAGAAACATTTCAGCGTTGGTTGGAAGAAAGGATGGGAGAGAGGGATAGCTGCAATGACATCCCAAGTCCAATATGGGGAGTTGAAATACTTCCATGATGGCTGGGTAGCTGCTCTGCAAGAGCTAAAGGTCCAAGACGATTCTGAGCTATTCCAACAGCATCTCCTTGGTCCTCCTCCACCAATTGTGGAAGAAGAAGAAGATGAACCTGCCTCAGATGAGTCTTCTATGGCTATGGGCGATCAAGTTTCTGCCTCTCAACCCTCTTCCACCGAGGACGTTTCTTCCATGCCTCCTCCTCCCGAGAAGATTCCTACCGATCAAGCTGTTGTTACCACCGAGCAACCGAGCTCCTCGTCCCAGCCTCCCGAGAAAGTCTTGGGAGACAAGGAAAAGGTGTGAAGTTGTTCGGTATCATTTCTATATTTCCTTGTAATCGAACAATGTAACTTTTTGATGATCTAATAAAATATATCTTTGCTCATCTCTGTTGTTGATAACTTGTTTTTGTTGATTGTTGTCTTTTTCTTGTCTTTAGTTTGTTGCTAGAATGGAATTGATCTCTTCACATGATACTGAGCTGATGCAGCAATGTCATCAATACTACAAGGCTGGTCATACAGACCTTAGTACATCGAAAATTGCTGATATCCTTGGTCATGGTGTTTCAGAACAGGCTATTGAGGCTTATCGATATTTGAAAGATTTACTCGACCGAGCTGTGGCCAATAATGTCGCTTATTATGACCTGATTGAAGAGCTGCATTGTTCCTTAGAGGATCTCCAAGGTCAGCACAATGAATCAATGGCTTTGTTACAGAAAGATTATGAAAATAGATACCAACAACTTTCTTCTGAAACAGGCCATAAGAAGATCATTGCTGCATATGATATTAGGGAAAGGACCCTAAAAGGTGAAGTTGAAGCCTGCAGACAAATTGCCGAGATTCTGGAACAAGAAAATAATAATTTGCAGAAAAAATTGGCTCAATATGAATCTGCTGCTTCATCTTCTACTGCATTAATACCAATTACTGATGAAGGCTTCTCGTTCTTAGAGGTCGAAAATGCCAAACTAAGGCAAGAACTGGAGGACTTAAGAAGATCTGCCATTTCTGGAACTGCTCGGGGACGAGGAAGAGGTTCTCGGGGGCGAGGAAGAATCCTCAGCCAATATATTGAAGAGGCTCGCACTCAGTCTACTCTGGAAACTCAAGCATTCCAGTTGAAAGTAAAAGACTGTGCTCTGACTGAAATGTCCAATAAAAATCTGTCTCTGGAAGATCAGCTGGCATCGACGAAATTTGCCTTGCATAACAAGGATCTCTTTGCCAAAAGCCTTCATGAACAATTGGATAGATTAACCTTCCAATTCCATAAACAGCCAAGGAAATTCTGGATGGCAGTATATAATGAAGCTCTCGTTCATCTGGATGCTCGCATTGAACATGCTAACAATGAAGGTTACAAGCAAGGATGGTTAAATGCATTGGGTGTGTTAAAGTTGGAGCAAGGGCATTTTTTATGGGACTACTTATAGCACCTTTGCTCCGTAGAGCTGTCCTCCTAACCAAAGGAGGTTGGCTACTTATAGCACTTTTGCTCCGTAGAGCTGTCCTCCTAACCAAAGGAGGTTGGCTACTTATAGCACTTTTGCTCCGTAGAGCTGAGGTTGGCTACTTATAGCACTTTTGCTCCGTAGAGCTGAGGTTGGCTACTTATAGCACTTTTGCTCCGTAGAGCTGAGGTTGGCTACTTATAGCACTTCTGCTCCGTAGAGCTGAGGTTGGCTACTTATAGCACTTTTGTTGTGTAGTGTATTACACTAGTATTCCCCGAAAAATTTTCAACCAGAAAGAAAATGGCGAAACATCCTCGTTTTATTCATAATGAAAGAAATGCTTTACATTTGATCTCATTGATAATACTTGCGCAGGTGTTCAGCATTCCATGCGTTCTTAAATTCCTCTCCTTCTAGAGTTGCTATTCTGTAAGTTCCTGGTCGAACAACCTCTGTAACTCGGTAAGGTCCATGCCAGTTTGCTTCCAGTTTATTCTGCTTCTGAACGACCTTCTTTAGCACATAATCCCCCTCTTTTATATCACATTTCTTTACCCTTTTGTTGTAAAACAGAGCTGTTCGTTGTTGATAAGCAGCATTCCTAATGGCTGCCTCTTCTCTGACTTCCTCGAGCATATCCAAATCCATCCTTCTCATCAGATCACTGATCGGAGAATTGAAATTTAACACCCTGTGTGTTGGCAGGCCCAACTCGGCAGGTATCACAGCCTCACTTCCAAATGCTAGCATATATGGTGATTCTCCTGTTTCTGTTCGTCACTTCAGTCTGTCCATTGCTTTGGGGATGGCCTGGTGCTGAATGAAACTTCAAGACGTTTGACTGATGACAATAGGCAGCAAATTCTTCATTATCAAATTGCGTTCCATGGTCTGTGATGAAAGCGTGGGGGAGACCATATCGACAAATGATATTCTTCCATATGAACTGATACACCTTCTCGTACGTCATATCAATTAGTGGTTCAGCTTCCACCCACTTAGTAAAATAGTCTACTGCCACGACGAGATACTTGAAGCTTCCTCGGGTTGTTGGCAGTGGTCCAACCAGATCAATTCCCCACATGGAAAATGGCCAAGGTGATGTTATGGGTGTCAACAATGCCTGTGGAGTTCTTCGGATGGAGGAAAAACGTTGGCATTTGTCACACTTCTTAGCATAGGCTATACAATCAGCCCTCATCGTCGGCCAATAGTATCCCTGTGTCATTACCCTTTGCAAAAGTGTCCGACCTGCTGCATGAGCTCCACAAGATCCTTCATGAATTTCTTCAATCAATTCTTTGACTTCTGATGGATGCACACATCTCTGCAAACCTGCCATAATTCCTCGTCTGTACAACACACCATTAGTTAACACATACCGAGCAACTTTATACTTCAATTTCTTGGCAGCTAGTTTGTCCTCCGGCAATTCTCCTTCTTCAATGTATGCTCTGATAGGATCCATCCAAGATGGTCCTAAATCAAGGGTAATAATCTTCACCGTCAGATCTTCTTCTATGCTCTGACTTTCTAATACTTCAATTGGTATTGTTCTTCGCAGCTCGGTGCGCGTAGCTGACGCTAGTCGGGCCAATGCGTCTGCTCTAGCATTTTCCATTCTCGGTATCCTTACCAATTGAATAGCATCAAATTCTGTTAATAACTCCATCACTTTTGCATGGTACTTCACCATTAACTCTCCCTTCACTGCATATATTCCCATCATCTGATTCACAATTAATTGAGAATCACTGAAAACAATTACTTGTCGTGCCTCCATAACTTTCGCCAAATGAAAACCTGCTATCATAGCCTCATATTCAGCCTCATTATTGGAAGCTTTGAATTGGAACCTTAAGGCATACTCCATGTCAATATCGTCTGGAGAGTTTAAAACAATCCCTGCTCCATAACCAGCCGTGCAAGATGATCCATCTACATATAATCTCCATGTATGTAACTTGTCTTCAAATTTCTTATCTGTTAGAGTTCCTCGGTGAAATATCATCTGCTTTCTTTCATCATCCCCGGTTATCTTTCGTTCCTCGTTGATCATTTGTTCGCGCCCTTCTACCAACCGGAGTTGGTCGGGGTTTGAATATGATGATTTTTCTACATCCACAAGTCCTTTTACCAACCTTGGTTGGTCTGGATCTGTGTCTGTTGATCCTGTATCGTCCACAGGTAGGTCAGCAAGCACCTTTTGCTCCTCGGGGGTATCAGGGTATGTGAATTCTGCTATAAAATCTGCCACGGCTTGCCCCTTCAACGATGATCTGGGTTCATACACAATATCATATTCACCGAGCTCTATTGCCCAGTACATCAATCTTCCTGATTTTTCTTGCTTGTGAAGGGCTTGTCTTAACGGCATGTCGGTATACACAATGATGGTATGGGCCTGGAAGTATGGCCTCATTCTTCTACTTGCTTCAATTAATGCCAGTGCCAATTTTTCCAGCTTTGGGTATCTGATTTCCGCACCTCGGAAGGCCTTGCTTGTGTAATAAATTGGCTTCTGGACTCCATTCTCCAATCTGATCAATGCCGAGCTAACTGCATTTTCTGATACTGCCAAATACAAGTACAGCGTCTCTCTAGTTATTGGCCTAGACAACAATGGTGGGGCTCCCAAATACTTCTTCAAATCTTGAAAGGCTTTCTCACATTCATCAGTCCACTCAAAACTTTTTCGCAGTGTTTTGAAGAACGGGAGGCATTTATCAGTTGCTCGGGATACAAATCTGTTGAGTGCTGCAACCCGTCCGGTAAGACTCTGCACTTCTTTCTTCGTCGTCGGAGATCGCAGCCCTAAAAGAGCCTTGATCTTTTCTGGATTTGCCTCAATACCTCGCTGGTTGACGATGTATCCGAGGAACATTCCTTCTCGTACTCCAAAGGTACACTTCGTCGGGTTGAGCTTCATCTGGTATTTATCCAGTTGATCAAAAGTTTGACTCAAGTCAACCAAATGATCTGCAGCTCTCTTGCTTTTGGTGAGCATGTCGTCGACATAGACCTCCATATTGTGGCTGATTTGTTCGGTAAAAACCTTGTTCATCAACCGCTGATATGTTGCACCTGCATTTTTTAAACCAAAAGGCATAACATTATAACAATAAGTTCCCCTTGGGGTAATAAAAGAAGTACTTTCCCTGTCTTCAGGTTTCATTTTGATCTGGTTGTATCCAGAATAAGCATCCATGAAGCTGAGTAGCTCGTGTCCCGAGGTAGCATCCACTAGTTGATCAATTCTGGGCAATGGAAAGTGATCTTTTGGACATGCCTTGTTGAGATCAGTAAAATCAACACACATTCTCCATTTGTTGTTCTTCTTCTTTAGCATCACCACATTTGCCAACCAATCTGGATATTTCACATCTTCAATGAATTGGGCTTTCTGGAGTTTCTCGACCTCCTCTTGTATGGCCTGGTTCTTCTCGGGACTAAACACTCTTTTTCTTTGCTTCACATGCTTGATCTCCTTATTCACGTTGAGCTCATGACATAAAAAGTTTGGATCTATACCTGGCATGTCTTCATGACTCCAAGCAAAAGTATTCTTCCTGCTTCTCAAGAAAGTTATCAACTCTTGTTTTATTGAAACATCCAACGACGATCCTATCTGAGTTACTCGTTCAGGATGCTCGTCGTCTAGGATAACAATTTCTGTAGATTCCACAACCTGCCCTTTTACGAGTTGAGATTCATCCCTAGGGTCAAGAGTTTCAATTTCTGTGCCTTCCTCCACTTGGTAAGTAGTAGTCTTTTTCTTTGACTCTTCAAGTTCTTCTTGCTCGGCAGACGAATAATAGCATTCCCGAGCTATTTTTTGATCACCTTTCATAATTCCTACTCCAAAATTCGTTGGGAATTTCAAACACTGATGTACTGTAGATGGAACTTCTTCGAATTTCTTCAATCCAACTCTTCCCATGATGATGTTGTAGGCTGACTGCACATTCTTATCCATCACAAAGAAACGTATTCTTTCTCTTCGACAAGCAGGCCAAGTTCCGATGAGTATATCTAACTTGATCGTCCCAAGTGGAAAAACTTTCTCGCCAGCAAAACCCAGAAGGGGTCTGTGATAAGGTTCCAATTGAGATAATTTTAAATTCAAGCTATCAAAGCATGAATAGTATATGATGTCTGCCGAACTACCATTGTCTACTAACACCCTTGAAATGACCACATCCTTCATCCTCATTTTGATCACCAAAGGATCATCATGAGGGTAAAGAACACCTGCCAGGTCGTTTTTTGAAAAACCAATCACTAACTTCTCTTTGTTTACCTTCCTCGGACGATCATCCTCGGCCAGGTTTATTCGCTGAATGTATGAACAAGCTTGAGCCTCTCCGAGGTAAGCTTTTCTTTCTGCAGTAAGGTCTCCTCCTCCTGCATCTCCTCCTGTAATAACATTACAATCAAGTGATCCAAAACGTATGGAAAATACCTCTCGTTCAGGTTTCCTTGGTTTCTTGGGAAGATCGGGGTCATCATCTGGATCCTCTTCATGGTCCCTCTTCTTTTTATCCTCTGCACGACGAGGAGATCTAGATCTCTCTCTAGTTCTATCATCATTCTTCCTTTCACCTCTGCGATCTACATACTTTGATAATTTTCCTCTTCGGATGAGTGTTTCAATCTCGTTCTGAAGGGCTATACAATTTTTGGTCATATGGCCATGATCTTTGTGAAACTCGCAATATTTGTCTTTATTCCTCAAGTCGGGATTTGTCTTCAGTTTCTCTGGCCACTTGATTTCCTCGTTATTCCTGATTTCTTCCAAAACATGATTAATACCCATTTTCAATGGAGTATAATTATCATACTTCTTTAGGACTTCCAACTTCATCCTGTTATTCCTGGAATGTTTGTCACCACCATTACCTTTCTGATCTTTCTTCTTAGAGTTGTCGACCTCCACTTTAACTTCTTTATCCATATTCTTCTTCGCAGCCATAGCCTCCTCGGCATTCATGATTTTGGCCGCTTTTGCCATTAACTCCGACATATTTTTAGGTGGATCTTTGGCCAAAGTGTAGTACAGCTTGTTAGGCAGCAAACCACTCATCAGAGCAGTGATTGCTGTTTTTTCTTCATAATCTATGACTTCCAACTTCTCATTATTGAAACGAGTTATGTAATCTCTAGTACTTTCACCTGATTTTTGTCTAACACTTAGCAAGTGTGCTACTCGCTTTACCGGCTTTGCTCCAAAACAAAAATTGCCAATAAACAACTCGGCTAACTGAACAAAAGTTGAAATCTTACCCCGAGGAAGATTATTGTACCATATCTGTGCAGATCCGGTAAGAGTTCTCGAGAATGCTCTACACCTCATCTCGTCGGGGACAGCATAGATATCTGCAGCAGCTTGGTATTGTTCTATATGAAGTACAGGATCTGTCTTTCCATCGTACTTAGGGGTCACTACAGGTGCTTTGAATTTTGTTGGTGTAGGGAAATCCACAATGTCTTGCACAAAAGGTGTTCCTTGAACAAAAGTTCTCTGTAAGGGGTTCCTTGCCTTAGCCATTTCTCCCAATCTATCTTCCAACCGTTGAATGGAACCTTTCCATGCTTCATTCCCTTCCTCGGGCCGCTTAGTCCGAGCAACTGACTGCTCTGACGTAGCTTCCTGAGATTTATCTCGACGAGTAATTGGTCGCGATTGTGCGGATCCTTCTCTCAAACCTGGTGGTGGTCGAAAACTTCTTGATGGAGCCCTAGGTGGACTCATGTTCCTCATTGGTCCTAATCGACTGAAAGGAGACACCCTGCTTAATCTTTCCAAAGCGCTAGTTCTCTCCGGAGAAAGAGTGATACGTTGATCTGTATCCGTAGCCCGTATCGATGAAGTTCGCCCAGGTTGATAAGAAGAATCATTAGACTCCTCATTGTGATATGACCCGGTATGTCTAGATTGCGATTGCCTATGATCACTCCTTTGCCCTGAATAGGTAGGTGCACCGCCCTGAAGAGTTTGAATGAGTTGCCTCATAGATTCTTGCATGACGGTTTGTCCTTGAGCCAGATTCGTCATAATTCCAGCCAGATCTGGGGATGCAGATGGATTTGGAAGATTTCCAGTATTTCCAACATTTCGATTACTGGATTCTGGATTATCTGCCATTGGTGATAAATGATTTTTATGAAAAACGATAATAACAGTCGTTTCCCACAGACGGCGCCAATCTGTTGATGTAAAAAACTAGATTGCTCTAATTATTCAATCACAGATAAATAAATAAGACAAAGATTTTTAAAGTGGTTCGGCTAGGAATAAAGCCTACGTCCACTGTTATGTTATTGCTGAGTGTTTGTGGAATTCTTGATTACAAGTTCTCTCAAGAAATTCCGGTCCCCTTTGAATGAGGATGATACAAGGTATTTATAGCCTTGAGGCTATACATGAAAGGTTCGATACATTAAATGACATACATATGAAAGGGTAATACATTTAATGCAGAGTGCGTGCCAAGAATATAAGCATTCAATGAATATCTGAGCTGTTGATTATCTGGCAATTAATGATACGATCGAGATGCAGCTCGGACCGCCATAGCTGTTCGCTGATCAGGAGTTCCTCGGAACATTAGAGTACCTCGGTGCGTTAGAGTTCCTCGATGCGATAGAGTTCCTCGGTGTGATAGGGTTTCTCGGTGTGATAGAGTTCCTCGGTGTATTCTCGTTGCTCGGAAAGAAGCATGGTTGGTCGGGAAATGATCTTCCTCGCTGCTATTGTGCCACGTAGATTGACACGTGTCTTCATCTTATTCGTCCACATCAGCATATTAATTTTGGTATCAACAACAAGTATCGAAGCCTAAACCAAAAGTGTCATTTTAATTTGGACCGTTCCTAATATTTTATCTAATTTTTTCGAACGACACTCCAAATCAAATTTGACATTACTAGAGTCTTTTAATTTATTTTCTAATTCTAGGATGTTAGACTCTAATAAAACATTTCTCTCTTCGAACTCGAGAAGCTCCTTTTTCAAGGAATCCATTAAACCTCTAAGGCTATCTCTCTCGCCTTCTACATATTCTAGCTTCTCTCGAAGAGATCTCTCTCGTGTCCTAAGGCCTTCAACCAACACACTATTATCAACGACCTTGACACGTTCTTTCAAACAAGCTTCTAACTTCAAATTAGCTCTTTTTAATTTAATTAATTCTTCATATAATTCTTGAAAAGCATTTTGAAGTTCACTCACATTAACCTCTTCTTCATTTTCGCTCTCTTTTTCTTCTCCGCTCTCACTACCATCGAAAGCAAGGGAATCATAAACTATGACCTTGGAAGTGTCATGTGTTAAAGTTTCATCAATAGATGAGTTCTCACTATCACTCACATGACTTGCCATAAAAGCCACAAAGTTGGGCTTAGTGGGGGAATCGGGTCCTTCTTCCTTATCACTATCACTAAGGGTCGCATTATATGAAATGGGTCGCTTACCCTCTCTCCTTAGTTTAGTGGGGCACTCAGAAGCCTTATGGCCATAACCCTCACAACCAAAACACCTATTTGACTCGTCCCTATTTAAATTTTCATTAATAGTTTTAGGGATCCTCTCGGCTTTGTCATGCTTAGAAGTTTCAAATTTCTTAAAGTCATTTTTAAATTTATTTTTGTTAATTTTAAGAAACTTTAATTTCCTAGCAAATAAGGCCATGTCTTCCGAGTCACTATCACTCTCGCTCTCTACTACTTGTTTATCCTCTTATCGGGCTTTTAAAGCAATTCCCTTTTCAATTTTCTTTTCAGTTTTAGAGGGAAACATGTCCAGTTCATAGGTTTGTAAATCACCTACAAGCACTTCTAATTTTGTAGAGGCTAAAGTTGGTAAAGAATTTAACACGGTCATTTTTGGAATAAATCTCTCGGTTAAGGACCTTAAAATTTTCTTTACTACACGGTTGTCGGGTATTTTCTCTCCCAAATTAAAAGATGAATTAACAATAACGGAAAGTCTAGCATAAAATTCATCAAAAGTTTCTTTTTCATTCATTTCGATAGTTTCAAATTGAGTGGTGAGGTTTTGGAGTTTCGAAGCATTAATGACACTTGTACCTTCATGAGTGAGTTGTAAAATATCCTAAGCTTGTTTAGCGGTCTCACACGTCATAATGCGTCGGAATTCATCCGGTGTGACAGCGCTAAATAAGGCATTTAAACCACGAGAATTAAAGTTTGAAAGTTTAAATTCACCCTCACTCCATCTATCGACCGGTTTGGGAACACGTTCATTTTCTACTAAATGATACATCCAAACCCTCTCATCGATTGATTTAAGTGACGATTTCATTTGCGCTTTCCAGTGCGCGTAATTAGAACCATCGGAAATAGGAAATTTTGAAAATGGAGAAAATTCCATTTTAGCCAAAAATTATTTAAAGGATCTTAATGAAATAATTTATCACTTTGGCTCTGATACCAATTTGAAGGAACACGATAGGCCCCCAATTTTAGAATCAAAATTCTTTTTATACTTTAAAAGTAATTTCCTTGTTAGGTATGCGGAAGCGTTAGATGATGGTTCAATAAAAACCAATTACAAATTTTAATTTCTTTTTCAAAATTAAAATTAAACCAAGTTAATTAATCCAAGTCCTAGAAAATTTGCCTAAGTCACATTTTGCAATTTTATCAAGTTAGTCCAAACCAATTTTATCAATTAAATTAAATGACTCTAATTAAATTAACATAAACATTTGAGAAGAGTGCAACTGTGTGATAATTGATTAAATTCGCAACTTTCTTCGTTGGTACACTTATTTAATTAGTGTCTATTTTTAAACCAAAATAAATCAGCCCCAAATCATACAACTGCGTGTGTGTGTGTGTCAAACCATAAAATAAATAAAGCATACGACACAAGCTTAAGGAAAAATCTCCGCAGGGTAAAACCTTTTATTTCTAGAACTTTGAAAAGTTTACAAGACCATTGACTTACATAGCAACTTGCATCGCCCACAAGAGTAACGCACGGTGTCTTCGTCAAACCTTCAAATCAATGGCTAGAAATTTACAGTGGTTCATGCGCAGCTATACCACAAGGACCGCAATCCTAGACACGCAGTTTGAAATCTTCACAAGGACTCCCTCCACAATAGCACGCAGCTGTCGGTTGTAGAGCTCTCCGCACAAAGAATAAACAAGGGCAAAAGTTGTGTTCTTGAACACCAAAACAATTCACTAAAGCAAGATGGGAGTTTTGTGAATTGTAAATCAAAAAGGGATTAAAACCGTAAAGGAAGAAGCCTAAAGATTACTACTTTGGCAGTGTTTCTGTTCTGGAAAATGTATGGACTTCTTAATGAAAATGTTACCATTTAATGAGTATTTATATAAAAGCGCAGCGGAAGGGGCTCTTCCTCCCTTAACCAAGTGTCGGGGGTTCGATTCCCGCCTTGGGCATGGAGCAGCCTTAAATCCCTAGGCCAGCTGTCCCACCCATCGAGGTGCCTACAAATCAGCGAAGGGATTAGTCACTAAGTCACTAGTGGATACCCTGGTGGAAATAAAAAATATATATAAAAATGCACCGCCTCCAAAATTCGAGCTCGTTCGAACGAGAAGTATATATCGCTCGAACGAAGGACGCGTGGCGTTCAAACGACATCGCGCGACTTCCAATCTCGTTCGAACGAGATGCTTATCTCACGCGAAAGACCTGGGTGTCAAAATCGAGGTCCGCTTCAAAACTTAGAAAAAATACTCATTCTCAATATTTGACGAAAAAGTCCGCTCTAACACTTAGAAAATATTTTGTAAAAATATCCCAAAAGCTCTAAGTGAAAATTAAAGGTATTTAAAACATAACCTTACCAAAGTAAACTTCGCGGAGTCTTGAATGATGAAGAACTTGAGTAATTCGGATCCGTCTTTGATGTAGATGTCTCTTGAATGCTCTTCGATGGTGTAGCGGTATATGACATAATAAGTTGATAACAGACCTATGAAAATATGTCCTTACAAATCTCCCCCTATGTCTATGCCGGTACATACATAAAAAATCCGAATTATGAAAAACAAAATTGCCTATACAAATCTACCCTCCCATGAATAAATTTGCAAGACCTCAAAACTGTTCTTCAATCATCTTCGTCAAATCTCAAAGCTTTTCTCATTAGGGTGTGCAACATCATGATCTTTAATATTTGTACCTACACACATGAGATAAAGCAAAAACCTTAGTGATGCATCGAGTTTGAAATGATATAAGAATAAAGCATTAATAATCAAATCTCCCCCATAATGCAAAAACTCCCCCATAACATGATAATTCTTTCTCCCCCTTTTATGATGTCCCCAAATAGACAGATAAGAAGGAACAATCAAATCATGGAGTGTCACGATAAAATGGAAAGCAAACAAGGATCAAACTACGCGCATGCAAAGGGATATCTCAAAAGACTCACAAACTATTTTTGGATTTTTCAATTTTTCATACAAAAATAAGATACCACTTTGAAACATATGATACAAAAAATTCACACCATGGATTTAAACTCAAACAACCAAGTCATGGAGATGGAATGAATGGATGCGAACACATTCGATAGGTAAATAAATTCAATCAATCATATTTTCACGATGCATACGTGTACCCCTAACGAATGAACATCAAACGAATCCTTAGGTGTAAAAATTTGTTGAATTTAAATGACATCGTCTTATACAAATCAACAAATCAAAGTCAAATACTTTCCACGCCAATAACGTCCAAAACTATTGAGCGCATTTTCAATATTTTTAAGGACGTGCAAACCCGTTATAGATTCTCCAACCAAACTCCCTCATATATATTTTCTCTTAGAGGTCATCTAAATTCTCAAACTTTGGAGAATTGGTACAAAAACCTAAATGGCTCATAATTCGCATGAATTTCTTTTTATTGCCTTTAAATTTTTTTGGGCTCTTTTAAACCTCTTTGGACCCCAGATAATAAAATTCCTCCATTTTTTAGGTCCAATTTAACGGTGTCTTAGAATTCGCAAAGGCTAAATGAACCTTTCGTAGCCCTTCCCCGTTTTCAAACAAAGCACACAAACTCACAAAACGGTTCTTATATGCACAATTTCCTTATAAAAATTATCGTGCTTGGTTCGTTTTAAGGACAGGATTGAAGCGAAAACACCCAACCAACATGTGATAATACAAGCACAATAATCAAACAAATATGTGCATGTGTGCAATAAAGGGAACATGAGTCAAACATGTAGGAAGTAACACTTAATTACATCTTAATGACTCCAAACATTATAAAGCACAAGGATGAATTGACCTATTGTCTCAAAACACTATCAAATAGTCACATAAAAAAAATGGAATGATGTTGGACTAGGTCATCCTAAGTCGTCATCCATAAACGGTGCAAACAGAATACAAAAATATTTTTGGATTTTTCTAAAATTTTTATCAAAATAAAATCTTTTTGTATTTTTCAAAATATTTCCAAAAAAAATATACAAAAATGATACATACTAGCAATAGGCAAACAATATCATCATGAAAATCATCCTATGATAGTAAACAAGTCAAACCTCAATCATTAGGTGCGGAGGGGTTTTCCAAAGGTGGTGACAACTTATGAAAAACCTCCATCTATTCTTGTGAAGTTTTGACTAAAAACTTAACTTGCTCACCTAAATGTGCAAACTCTCTCATGTAGTCTCCGGGAGCATGTAAAGAATCATGTGTGGGAGCATGTGTATAAGAAATACATGTAGAAGCAAAACGTGACACATACCCCAACTTAAAGCAAAATTCCCTAAGGTGTCCTCTCCTTTTGCAATGTGAGAAAACATACATAGGCCTCGGAACACCTCTCTAAAAAACTCTAGGACGTGCTCTCCTAATAGGAATGGGATGCCTAGGTGGGTGAGGGTGAGACTCATGTGAATTTGACACTAAAGTGGGAACCGTCTCGGGTGCTAATTGGGAAATAGAAGCACCGTCATGACTTATTCCTAACTTCTCACCTTTACCCTTAAGAACCACCTTTTCAACCTTCTTAGGTGCGTTCTAAAAAATGACTTTGACCTCCCTGGCACGTTCGAGATCACGCTCGAGTTGGGATACACGTGTCGTCAGACTAGACAACGTGTTGGTCAAATCACACTTCTCCTTTCTTAACACCTCCTTCTCTCTCTCCAAATCTATTACCCGACGACCTAATCTCGATTATACTTTTTAATTTTCAAGGTCTCGGTGTACAAATCCCTAAAAGCTTTTTGGAGCTCACTTTCATCTCCACTTTCTTCCTCGCTCTCATCCTCACTCGAAGAACACAAATCACTATCATCTCTCTCGTGTGCACTCTCGTGAGACAAAGTGGGTGTGATCACACGACTAGAAAAAGTGACAACCATCCCATGTGCTAAACCTTTATCGGACTCATCTCCCTCATCACCCTCACTATCACTAAGTGTGGCAGGCATGGCTACTTTCGTCCCTTTCTTTCTAAGCCATGTTGGGCACTCAAATGACTTATTTCCCTTACCCCCACATACAAAACAAGTCACGTTCTCAAGATCATCCTCAGACTCCTCATCTGAGTCATTCTTTTTTTCTCTCACCGCTTTCTTTGGTCTTTCTTTTCTTTTTATTTTTCTCAAAAAAATTCTTTTTATTGGAAGAATTATTTTTGTTCATGTTGAGAAATTTTTTAAATTTTTTTGCAAACAAGGCCATATCATTAAAATCAAAGTCTCCCTCAGAATCGGACTCACAAACTTTTTATTTCTTTTTCTTACAATGAGTCTTTAAAGCAATGCCATTATCCTTAGCCTTAATGGTTTTGGGAAACATGTCAATCTCATAGGTTTGAAGATCTCCTACAAGTTCTTCTAACTTAAGTGATTTCAAATTTCCCAAAGAGTTCAAAACAGTGACTTTAGGAATAAAGCATTTTGAGAGAGATCTCAAAATCTTTTTAACGACACGCGTGTTATCAATCACCTCACCCAAATTAAAACTGGTGTTAATAATGTCCAACAAACGTGCATAAAAATCATCAAAGCATTCAGATTCAGACATGGTGATAGTCTCAAATTGGGTGGCTAAATTTTGTAACTTAGATTCTTTAACCCCGTTCGTACCCTCATGTGTCAATTTCAAAACATCCGAAGCCTCTTTAGACGTGGTGCACGTCATAATTCGGCGAAACTCATCACGAGTGATAGCGCCAGAAATAGCACTCAACCCACGTGAATTATATTTATACATTTTATGATCATCTTCAGTCCAGGCTGACACGAGTTTTAAGGAGGAGATATTATCAACGGTGACCGTGGGAGGAGTCCATCCATTTTCGTAAAGGTACCAAACACGCTCGTCAATGGCTTTTAAACTAGATTTCATGCGAGCTTTCCAATAGGCATAATTAGACCCATAAAAAATAGGCATCTTATTATAGAAGTGCTCCATAGAAAAAATGCGATTTTTCACAAAACTGATTTTTCAAAAAAAATCAATATCACACGATTTTGCGGAAAATAGGAATACGCGATAAATTAGCGTAACCCACTACACCAAAATGATAAAATTGTCACCTTTTAGCCGGCCACCTTTGTCAAGGTCATTGACCGTGACACAAATCTCGTGTTTTGTGTCACGGTCATTGACCTTGACACGACCGTGACAAATAATTATCACGGTCAATGACCATGACAAGCCCGTGACTTGTCACAGTCGTGTCACGATCATTGACCGTGACAATTCTTTAAATAATTGTCACGGTCAATGACCTTGACACGACCGTGACAACTTCATCAGCAAACACCCTTACCCCTTCTTTTTTTCCCTCGCGTCGTTCCCTCCCTCTCTCTCTCTACGCTCTCTCTCTCTCTCTCTCTCTCTCTACTTTCAGGTTTATTTCTCTATCTCTCTTCCATTTATATATATGTTTGTGTGTATATATATGTGTGTGTGTGTGTGTGTGTGTGCATGTGTGTGTGTGTGGGCAGGGGGCTGTATTTGAGGGATGGGGCAGGGTGGGGGTGGGGGTGTGTGTGTATGTGTATATATATATATTTGTGTGTATATATATATGTGTGTGTGTATATATATATGTGTGTGTATGTGTGTGTGTGTGTGCATGTGTGTGTGTGCATGTGTGGGGGGTGGGGCAGTGGGTTGTATTTGGGGGGTGGGGCAGGGGGTGTGTGTGTGTGTATGTGTGTATATATATATATATATATGTTTGTGTGTATATATGTGTGTGTGTGTATATAGGTGCGTGTGTGTGTGTGCATGTGTCTGTGTGTGCGTGTGGGGGGTGGGGCAGGGTGTGTGTGTGTGTGTGTGCGTGTGTATGGTGGGGCAGGGTGGGGGTGGGTGTGTGTGTATTTGAATTAACCCATGAATTTGTATTTTTGTATTTGAATTAACCCATGAATTTGTATTTTTGTATTTGAATTAACCCATGAATTTATTTTTGTATTTGAATTAACCCATGAAATGAATTAATTGTAATTCTCTTAATATCGTGCAAGTACCATATGAAAGAAGGATTGCCCCTCAGTTTAAATTAGTAAATTAATAATTCTATACGTTAATTGTTAGTTTAATTGATGAAATCAATTAATTGAGTAGATGAATTAGAAGGAGTACGGGATACACATTTGTTGTTGACATTGCTGTTGGATTTATTTTGTTTAGTTTTAAAAGTGGCATGACCACTGGATTATTGTACATATGGGGGTGGGAATTTTCAACTTTTTTTTGAAAATTACTCTGTATATCGAACAATATATATATAGTATGATAATTAAATGAAATATACTTGAAATTAAATATAGTGCGCATAGATACTAGCCTTCTAGTTCTTATGTGTACGCATTGAATAGCCCTTAGACCCGTTCGAGAGTCATTACCCCTGTAATGAGATCTCTCGAATTGTCCCGTTTGGACAGTTTGAGACTGTATAATTTCTGTATAATATTCTTATTGGCTTACAGTTGTTACTTTTGGAGGAAGTTCTGCAGTCGTATCTTAATGTTTTCTGGGTACATACTAGATTGACAAGTGTGACTGTTATTTCAATTGATCAATTGAAATAACACTCACACCTGCCAATCTACGTCGTGTAGTTGGAGAACTACGTGGATATGCTGTCAATTTTTTTTCAAATCGTAACAATGTGCATGAGTTGTTAAGTATATTACAGAAAAATGCAGTCTTGAATGGGATAGGACCACTCACCCTTTAATAGGATAATTAAATGATGGGATAATTAAATAAAACATACTATAAATCTAAGTTTTGTTTACCTTTAATAGGTGTTTATTTTTGGTAGCTGTGATGGGATATCCGAAATACAAAGAGTGGATGGGTGAGACTAATAGAATGGGGGATGTGTTTCGCAGAGGTGCTAACGAATTTGTGAAATATGCAAAGAGATGTCATAATGATAAAGAGTTTCCGTGTCCATGCGCTAGGTGTAAGAATGGTAAGGTGTTTGAGTGGAAAACGGTTGAACTACATTTGTTAAGATCAGGTATGCAAGATAGTTATCGATTTTGGAGTTTTCACGGTGAATTGAAAGTTCCTTTTGTCCCCGACCAACCTTCACAACAACCTTCAACAAGTAGAATAGATGTAGAAGGGGACGATGTAGATCATAATATGTTAGAGGATTTAGTTGATGACACGTACGGAGTTTATGAAGCAGAGGAGAATGAGGTTACTGATGATGTAGAAGATTCAAGTGCTCGTGAAGATAACACGATAAAACTTGACGACGACTACCAAAGTTTAAAATTTAAGGCGACCCAACCGTTATATTCTGGCTGTGAGAAAGATCAAACAACTTTACATGCCATGGTTGGTTTGCACAGTTTGAAGATGCAGTACGGTTTGTCTGGCAATAGCGTGACGATAATTCTGAAATGGGTGAAGGGCTTATTACCCAAGGTGAATACACTTCCAAATAGCTATCCTATTATGAAGAAGAGTATGAAAGGTTTGGTAATAAAGTATATATCGATTCATGCTTGTGTGTATGACTGCATACTCTATCGAAAGGAGTATGAAAATCTCGATCGTTGTCCGGTATGCGATGAACCTAGATATGTCCAATCTACTAGTAAGGAAGGCACAAGCTCAAAAGTGCCTCAAAAAGTATTAAAATATTTTCCCGTTGGGCCTAGATTAAAGCAATTTTTCACAGTACCATGGATTGCAGAGGCGATGAATTTGCATGCTCGGGAAGAAGTAGGGCATAATATCATCCTATTGATTCTACTGACTGGCGGAGGATGAATTTTGAGTATCCCGATTTTGCTCGAGAACAACGCAACATTCATTTGGCTATATCAACAGATGGTTTCAATCCATTTGGAAATCTAAGCACGAATCAGAGTGTATGGCCAGTGATCCTAGCCCCACTCAACCTCCCTCCTTCACAGTGTATGAGACCTGAATTTTCGATAATGGCTTTGTTGATACCTTGGCCAAAGGCACCAAGTGATGACATTGACGTCTACCTGGCTCCTTTGGTAGAAGAATTAAATGAGTTGTGTGAAGAGGGTGTGCAATCATTTGACTCTTTTAGAAAAGAAGAGTTTACGCTGAAAGCTATGTTGATGTGGGCAATTCATGATTTTCCAGCTTATGGGACATTATTCGATTGTGTAGTACATGGGTATTTGGGGTGTCCTATTTGTGGAGAGGAGACTGAATCTCTTCGTCTATCCTCTAGCTTAAAAAATGTATACCATTGCCACAGGAGATTTTTACCCCCAGCTCATAGTTTCGATCTGAGAAAGGTTCAAATTTTTTATTGGGCGGAGTTGAACATAGGCTACCGCCGAGACAACTTTTGGGTTCAGAAATTGAAAGTAAATCTTCTTAATGTGGCCCTAATATGCCAGGTAAGAATACCAAATTTAAGAATGTCAAGCATAAGAAGACCCCAACTGGGAATGAAACTGAGAAAAGAAAGGCATGGTCTCGTAGGTCAATTTTATTTTACTTGCCTTATTGGAAGAATAACCCGGTGCGCCATGTATTGGATGTGATGCATGCAGAGAAGAACTTCGCTGAACATATTGTGGGTACTTGCCTTAGGGGGAGTCATTCGACGGATGGAGAAAATGCACGAAAAGACCTTAAAACGTTAAAACTTAAGCCACAACTATGGTTGAAAGAAGATAGTAGGGGAAGGACAATAATTCCCCCTGGTACGTTTACTTTGACGAGTGGGGAAAGGAAGGTGCTTCTAGACACATTATATAATTTGAAGGGCCCATCTACTTTTTTGTCTAACTTACAAAGGGTTGTGAATTATGCTACTCATGATTTACATAAGTGTAAGTCCCACGATTGGCATGTGATCATGCAATTGGTTCCTCTATTGTTTAGGCACTGTTTCTCCAAGCACAAGGATTTGCGTAGGGCTATTATGCAAATTAGTATTACCTTCTCCCTCTTGTGTGAGAAGGTAGTGAATCGAGAACACATAGTGGCCACAAAATTGGCTGTGATCGAAGCAATTTGTGTATTAGAGAAGTACTTTTCCCCAGCATTCTTTAACATAAGTGTTCACTTGTTGGTACACCTATGTGACGAGGGACTTCTTTGTGGTCCAGTTAGATATTGGTGGATGTATCCATTTGAAAGATTGATGAAAGTTTTGAAAGATTACGTCAAGAATACGCGATACATTGCAGGATCAATTGTAGAGGAATACATCACTGTGGAGTCATCAATATATACTCGGGAATATATGCCTGACTCGACCAGAGTTGATGATACTGATGAATTCGTCGATGATGGTGGTCATGTGATGGGAAAACGAGCGAAATTAACGAGTTTGCAACATGAACAAGTAGCTCGTTATCTATTTGACACACATGAAGATGTCGAATAATGGAAAAAGTAAGTTTCGATTATTATAATGTTTAACATTATTTTAGATTATTTTATACATGATTAATGTGACACCCCGCCTAATTAAATACCGGGCGATCACTCCTTTATTAAATTAAATCAAGGTGAACAGTTGGTTCATTCTTAGCATCACTGTCGTAAAATAATTTTTTCCAATTTAACACCCTAAAATAATTAAGCTAAGTGTCAAAACCATTTATATACATACTTTCCAAATTTTATTTAAAGAAAAATCATTTCTTTTAATAACAACATTCAATAAGTAAGAATCACACCACATTAAATTCTACAACATAATCCAATTAATTTAATATATTCGTCAATCGAATGTCAACATACGAAATCTAAAGTCACACATCCAAACTGAATAAATCCCATAGTAACAATACTGGAAATAACTGAAATACAAATGTCCAATAACAACGGAATAATGGAAAGAGCTACACATGCCCAACTAGATGAAAGTACTAAGAGTGGATCCGAATTAACGAAGTCTTCTAATTAAGAGTCCTGCAACTTCCACCTAAGCTGTAGTGCGTTCCTTCCAAGAGATCCTAAGCAAGACGCCCCTGTGGCTGGGCACCTGTAATACATACATATATATACAAGAGAGAGAGAGAGAGAGAGAGAGAGAGAAACGGGTTAGAGCACGATAGTGTATATGATTTAAAATTTGTTTAGCAAGTATTTAAATTGATACAGGCCAATGCAACAACATATTAGTGCGTCACTCTCTTGAGGAATTCCCACCTCTCTTCTAATGTGCACACCTATCACACTAACCTTCCCAACGGTTTGTCTTATCATTTATCGCACTATTCTTCCCAATGATTTAACTTATCTTATATTACTCGTAAGATTCCAAATTTCACGATTTAATTGTTTGAAGATACTATTCAATTGGTAACCAAAGTTCTCATTTTAACCTTATAAATCAATAAAGTTTTCCAGTGTCATATTATACTTTCTCAACACAAGTATTTATAATTTGAGTTATCAACCACGTCCTACATATCACATCACAATAGACAGTTCCAGATTTTAGAATTTCATATATATATATATATTAACTACTCGAAAATATATATATCGAAACAGCACCCCACATAATAACTATGGTGCGGGCATACTCTACTATCCAAACCCCATATCACTCACACTAAGGGGAATACAAATTCGGAATCACTCTCGAATTGTATTAACACATACACAAACTATAGGTTCCAAGTCCCTTAGGACCGTCTGAACTATCACTGCGATAGCCTGTACCAAGGATACCTATATACAAACAAAATGAGGCGAAGCATAGATTCCAAGTCTCTAAGAGGAAAGCACATACCCGCATCTCTTAAGACCGTCTGAACTATCATTCCGATAGCCTGTACCAAGGATATCTATCTTCTAGGGTACAAGTCAATATCCCCCATAAAGGTCCCATCGAGATAAGACTGTCCCAGCGTGGAAACCTCAGTGATAGCAAGTAGCGTGGGCATGATTTTCACACATAGATAGTATATGCATACACAATCATATAACTATACTAATACTACCATATCAATAATGGGTAAGTTCTCAATTCCCATAATTACATCATTCGCATTTATTTCACATTATATAGTTATCACGTATAACCATTCACATCTTACTTTAATTTGAGGACCTTTTCCACTTACTACATCACGCTCACGGATTCTATCCTCCCAAGTATAAAATTCAGTAGGTATACACATTTGTCCCAAAGTAACTCTCTTGCGTGTCTCTCTCTCTTTAACATATACTTACATTGTCCCTCATGTAAGATATCCCAAAAATATAGATTTCGCCTTACATTAAAGGATTTTGAATTTTATTTTCAAAGATGAGAATTTCAAATGGTTTCGAAATCGGAATTAAAATGGAGTTTTAATTGATTTTTTTTTTATTTAGAAGAGTCCTCAAAATATAAAACTCTCTAAGAGTCCTCAAAATATAAAACTCTCTAAGAGTCCTCAAAACATAAAACTCTCGAGTAAAAATAATATTTTTAGAAATCCAACCGTTCGATCAAGCTGAATTTTTGTCAGCAGTCATGTCTCGCCGTTCGCTACAACATACTAAAATTTCAAGCGATTCCAATGGTCCGATCATCCGGAATAAAATTTTCAGTGTTTGTATCTAATTAGAACTCTTTTCTTAATCAAACTCTTAATCCTTTTCATGAAAAAGGGTTTCTAAAATATCATTTAAGTCATCACTACATGCAATTTCCTATCTCAAATTGGGTTTTTCTTCTATACAATTCATCCTAATCATTCCTAAACCAATATGAAAGATGCATCAAAGAAATAAGCAAGCTAAACACTTGCTTGGAATTTTCGACGTTCTGATTTGGTGTCGAATTCGGTATGGTTGTGTTCCCCGTCTCGCGATCTACGCGTTGGCGGTGGCAGCGGTGCAAACGGTTGAGTTTCGGGCCTTGAATTAGCCTTGAGAGTTCTCTCCTTCCTCTCCTATGGTCGTCACTTGTGTTTAGAGTTTCTAACCCTAGAAGGTAACCTAGGTATCTGATATAACTCCTCTAATTTTCGTGGGTTTAATTACCCAAAAATGTAAAATGACCAAAATGCCCTCCCAGGTTACTAATTAGGCCTAAAAACGCCCCGAGACCCAAACTAAACTCCCGGGTACACTTTTCTGACTATCTCGACCCTTCCGGATGCATTGGCTCACTCAAAACGACCATACGAATGACTTATTAAATATTCACTTTTATTAATTCACATTTAGTCCCGACACGACACAGGCGCGTCCCGAATTAAATTTCCACAATTGTCATTTTATTCACACGTGACAATATTATAAAAATAAATCTCATATATTACTATACTCATCCAGTAATATGCAACAAATAACAAATTTCCAATAATTACTAACTCTCGTCACACTAGTAAATATTTAAAGCAACATTCCGGATTAAAATTAAATTAATTTGTCTCAATTAAATTTAATAAATCCCATAATTTAAAAGCTATAAAAATACGGGGTATTACATACTTCCCCCCTAATAACTGAATTTCGTCCCGAAATTCAAAAAATAAGGCCTATCAGGTAGCACAATTCTGGATATCCTTTTCTGTACACAAACTAACTACACATTACGGCGCTCAATCACTATAGCCCTTTCTTCACAGTAACATTGTTTTGCATTCTCTTTGGAGACACTTCACATTGTGCTCCCAACCGACAACATTCGCATAGGTCACGCCTATAAGTTATAAATTTCATTATCTCACTAACATTAGGAGGCCTCACCTCACTACATGACAAATACTCGGGTTTATTCATATACAAAACTCCCATTCTGAGAAAATATTATGAACATTTGATCACTCTTGCTCGCCTAAAGCAGTCGTGGAATTCTACCACATTTATCGGATGTCTTCTCGACCGATCCAAAAATTCTGATTACCTACTCTCCTATAAACATACGGAAGGAGAATAGTCGGGGTTCTTCCATAACAAAACCTTAATAAGTACCTTGAACGCGACAACAGGTACGAGTGCTTCTACAGAGCATTCTTGAAATCATCGTATCAAGATTCCAAAATCTCCTTCACGTGGCTCCACAAACCTTTAATCACCGTGCGCCCATTCTTTGGATAAGGGTGATACATCCTACTCAAAACGAAATCTTTTCTCCGATGGTTCCTGAAATCCCATATCAAAGGTGGGATTCACCAATCTCATCCTGATTCAGAAATTTATACTGCGTCGGACCATGCACTGGCGCGATCCTTCCTTTTAAAGGAAGTCTGGGGCATACTAGTTAATATTATAAGCTAGCCCAAAGGAATATCAATCACTTCCTTCTCGGCGACTTAATTCACATGTTCGGAATAAACCCTTGGTCTTGTTTTGAGGATGGCAACTCATCCAAGAACTTTACCGTCTTTACCGACCTCTTCCAAGTTCAGGAATTTTCGATAAACACAAAATTCTTTGGCTGATTCTCCTCTTTCAACCAAACCTTACCTATGGGCGGTGCATGTAGAGACTACTCACTACGTCTCGCTAAACATCAATTCTTCCCTTGAAATGTCTCACATTAAGTGACACATAATACTCCCCTTCCTTCCTTGTAGTATGGCGAAAGTTCCACCCGTGCTCTTCTCTCCACGAAGCGCACTTCTGGATCTCTTATACTATACTAACATCATTACTCTTTATATGTGTGAGTCTCTCTCACACTTGACTAATAACAACTCCGCTCCGGGTGTGCTTCATAACAATTAAATTCTACTATATTCAAGGAATACCAATTCTTGAATGGCTTCCCACAGCCTTCCAATCAAGTTAGGGCGTGCTATTCTAATTGCACACTTATGTATGGATTATCGCCCCTCATGTGACGTTTAATACACTCTATCACTTCCACTTCGTTATACTAGTCCCACAAACATATATTTCACACGTCTATTACCACGTCCTTTCGACTTAGACTATTTTAACTGTAGTTAACCAAGATGCCCATATTTTTGCAACACTCCGACCGCCCTAGGAGAGAGAACGGCGTGCTACTCATCTGTAGGACTAACTAAATTCAACGGAATAGAAGGGATAGGGCATTCAAATTCCATGACAATAAAAGAGGAATAATAATTCTCAACCTTCCTCAGATAAGTTCAACAATTTTCCCAAATAGGTACAACAACCAAAATAAATCACTAACGCTCTATTCATCAAAATAATTACAGGTCATCTCTTTTGTATAATATAAAGTTCTTTCCAGATAATCCATGCTAAAAATCATTCCAACTCTTTATTCACCTTGTGTTCTGTACGCGGCTATGACATTTGGGTACCCTCAATCACCCTAGAAATCAAAATTCTTAAATTCTCCTTATCATCGTTCCACCCCTCAACTCGTGGGGATAACTTTTAATTCTTTCCTACCACAAAAATCCGGCTCCAATGACCTTAAAACAAAATTCAACTTCCAACTTACATACATAATTACTTGATCCCATTTCGACCAGGGTACCGAACTCATGGAATAGTGACCAAACGTCTCCCTATTTCCAACCTTACGCTAAGTTTCATGCGTGGGATGTCTCGCAAAGAAAAATCCAAATAAGGAACCCCCCTGATACACTACTACCTAGCATTGTCGGTTATCGAAATCCGTTAGGTCCTCCGTCCATAGTATATACCCCTTTATTCCGTCCCTTGACAGAAAAGTTACAATTTCTCCCGTAATTATGCTTAACAAAGAACGTTTCACCAATTTCACTATCGTCCCGTATTGGTTGATGGTAATTATATTCTATAAACCTCGGATACATACGATCGGAATTCTCGAAATTCCCTTCCCTAATAATAGGGGTATAACTATTAACTCCCACATCTCTAAAGGATAAATATAACAATGCACTCTTCCTATCACTAAGTCCGTAGTGCCAAACATAATACTGCGTCAAATCTTTTCGCTCAGCGGTAAGTCCCGATACATACCGAATCATACTGACAAAGTCTATACATACATTGGCATCGAATATCTCGAGCCCACTATCTCCTCCGAAGTCTCTTGGATAGATAATATAAGTGCAAGTCCAACCTTCTTACAGGTAAAGCCTCGCCAAAACAAACATAAAACATGTTGCACAAATGCAACTACTCCGATAGCCTTGCAATAAATGCCCACTATCATACTACCCATTTCTATAACATTTTAATAAAGATAATATCATACTCGTGTATCGCATCACTACAACGAGTAACTTCAATAAAGTATAGCACTAAAGAAAAATCCCGCTACACTAGGGAAAAATATTCACATAATAGTAACATTCATAATTATATGCATTAAGCTCGTCTCACATGCTAATATAGCAATGAACAAAATATAGTGACTCTCTCATGTCACATAAACACGCCTCATCCTCTGAGGATACAACTTACACTTCTACCTTATCAATCGTCTTGACTGCGCAAATGGTTTACGAACGTAACACGTCTGCCCAAACCATAACAAAATTATTTTAATCGTTGCCTTTTACTAGTCACCGTATTCTTGTCCTTATACTCACTTTGGAACATATTATCGTGAGCGATCTCACTCCGCACAAAATACCTCAGTACATAATCCACTTACCACATGTCCTACTAACCAGGTTAGGATTTGTCCTCCTCTCGGACTTTAGTAAACTCGATTCCTGTTAACCATTCCGATTGTTCCTTTAACTTTTTAGGCCATAAAGATCATGTTACTATCTATAATAGCACTTACTGAATTTACCATCACTTCGTAAGAATTCCATTATCCGTATCATTTAAATGGGTCCCCTGATGTATATCCACATCTCTTTTTGGTGCTATATCACCACCATTGTATTCAGTCTTATTCTCGACTAAATTCTTCGATTTCTTTAAGCTTCCCACACAAGGAGCATTATCATCTTTATTGACAAAATACAACATTGTCAACCTCTGAATCAACCGTCCATCAGAATTTCCTCCTTGAATATTATCAATTATTATTACGAGTTGGTCTCCCACTTGGAGTCGTTTCCTCCACTCGTATCTACATCTTTCGATACAAAATTTGCTAATGATTAGGGTTCATATCCACAATCGAACTTCTGTCATGCCCTCCCGCGATGAGTTCAGAACCATGTTTGCTTCTCACCCTGAACAGTTGAGGAAGGAACATACGGTCAACACTGTACCTAAGGTTCTCCTATAGGCATAGCATTCCACTTCTAAAATTGGTGGTTGACTCCAACCATTATAATTTCGTCCCGAAAGCCAAGAAAATTTTCTCTAAATTTTTACTTTCGGTTTGCCACACTCCGTCCTATAATTAAGTCTTTGGATGCTTTACCGCCTTTGGTAAAGACACATACAATTTTCGCGTTTCTAAAATTTCCCACTGACAGTCTCTACACATTTTTGTAATACATTGGGTAAGTTTACCCTCGCACCTCATTTGACTATAACAGCATTTGAAAAATCATTGCTGCACCTTAGTCGCCTTTCTAGTCATGGCTTCTCGTGCCATAATGGAGGTGACCTCGACTACGGTCATCATCCTCGGATATATTTCATCATCTCAACTGAGCCCTGCCCCCTGATGTACACTTAACGGTCCTCTTCTGACATCCGTCATCGCTCGGCACACGCACACATCAGAACGAAGTTAGAATACACTAATGTATACACATTATAGCAGAAGAACGAAATCTCGTCAAGGGAATTAACAATCCTAAACATAGGGCTCTATAACAAACAAAGCAACGCTGAAAGCATAATAAGCCGCACAGATCCTAAGGACACTAGAACCTGATGCTCTGATACCACCTGTGACACCTCGCCTAATTAAATACCGGGCGATCACTCCTTTATTAAATTAAATCAAGGTGAACAGTTAGTTCATTCTTAGCATCACTGTCGTAAAATAATTTTTTCCAATTTAACACCCTAAAATAATTAAGCTAAGTGTCAAAACCATTTTTATACATACTTTCCAAATTTTATTTAAAGAAAAATCATTTCTTTTAATAACAACATTCAATAAGTAAGAATCACACCACATTAAATTCTACAACATAATCCAATTAATTTAATACATTCGTCAATCGAATGTCAACATACGAAATCTAAAGTCACACATCCAAACTGAATAAATCCCATAGTAACAATACTGGAAATAACTGAAATACAAATGTCCAATAACAACGGAATAATGGAAAGAGCTACACATGCCCAACTAGATGAAAGTACTAAGAGTGGATCCGAATGAACGAAGTCTTCTAATCAAGAGTCCTGCAACTTCCACCTAAGCTGCAGCGCGTTCCTTCCAAGAGATCCTAAGCAAGACGCCCCTGTGGCTGGGCACCTGTAATACATACATATATATACAAGAGAGAGAGAGAGAGAGAAAACGGGTCAGAGCCCGATAGTGTATATGATTTAAAATTTGTTTAGCAAGTATTTAAATTGATACAGGCCAATGCAACAACATATTAGTGCGTCACTCTCTTGAGGAATTCTCACTTCTCTTCTAATGTGCACACCTATCCCACTAACCTTCCCAACGGTTTATCTTATCATTTATCGCACTAATCTTCCCAATGATTTAACTTATCTTATATTACTCGTAAGATTCCAAATTTCACGATTTAATTGTTTGAAGATACTATTCAATTGGTAACCAAAGTTCTCATTTTAACCTTATAAATCAATAAAGTTTTCCAGTGTCATATTATACTTTCTCAGCACAAGTATTTATAATTTGAGTTATCAACCACGTCCTACATATCACATCACAGTAGACAGTTCCAGACTTTAGAATTTCATATATATATATATTAACTACTCGAAAATATATATATCGAAACAGCACCCCACATAATAACTATGGTGCGGGCATACTCTACTATCCAAACCCCATATCACTCACATTAAGGGGAATACAAATTCGGAATCACTCTCGAATTGTATTAACACATACACAAACTATAGGTTCCAAGTCCCTTAGGACCGTCTGAACTATCACTGCGATAGCCTGTACCAAGGATACCTATATACAAACAAAATGAGGCGAAGCATAGATTCCATGTCTCTAAGAGGAAAGCACATACCCGCATCTCTTAAGACCGTCTGAACTATCATTCCGATAGCCTTTACCAAGGATATCTATCTTCTAGGGTACAAGTCAATATCCCCCATAAAGGTCCCATCGAGATAAGACTGTCCCAGTGCGGAAACCTCAGTGATAGCAAGTAGCGTGGGCATGATTTTCACACATAGATAGTATATGCATACACAATCATATAACTATACTAATACTACCATATCAATAATGGGTAAGTTCTCAATTCCCATAATTACATCATTCGCATTTATTTCACATTATATAGTTATCACGTATAACCATTCACATCTTACTTTAATTTGAGGAACTTTTCCACTTACTACATCACGCTCACGGATTCTATCCTCCCAAGTATAAAATTCAGTAGGTATACACATTTGTCCCAAAGTAACTCTCTTACGTGTCTCTCTCTCTATTTAACATGTACTTACATTGTCCCTCATGTAAGATATCCCAAAAATATAGATTTCGCCTTACATTAAAGGATTTTGAATTTTATTTTCAAAGATGAGAATTTCAAATAGTTTCGAAATCGGAATTAAAATGGAGTTTTAATTGATTTTTTTTTTATTTAGAAGAGTCCTCAAAATATAAAACTCTCTAAGAGTCCTCAAAATATAAAACTCTCTAAGAGTCCTCAAAACATAAAACTCTCTAGTAAAAATAATATTTTTAGAAATCCAACCGTTCGATCAAGCTGAATTTTTGTTAGCAGTCCTGTCTCGCCGTTCGCTACAACATACTAAAATTTCAAGCGATTCCAATGGTCCGATCATCCGGAATAAAATTTTCAGTGTTTGTATCTAATTAGAACTCTTTTCTTAATCAAACTTTTAATCCTTTTCATGACAAAGGGTTTCTAAAATATCATTTATGTCATCACTACATGCAATTTCCTATCTCAAATTGGGTTTTTCTTCCATTCAATTCATCCTAATCATTCCTAAACCAATATGAAAGATGCATCAAAGAAATAAGCAAGCTAAACACTTGCTTGGAATTTTCGACGTTCTGATTTGGTGTCGAATTCGGTATGGTTGCGTTCCCCGTCTCGCGATCTACGCGTTGGCGGTGGCGGCGGTGCAAACGGTTGAGTTTCGGGCCTTGAATTAGCCTTGAGAGTTCTCTCCTTCCTCTCCTATGGTCGTCACTTGTGTTTAGAGTTTCTAACCCTAGAAGGTAACCTAGGTATCTGATATAACTCCTCTAATTTTCGTGGGTTTAATTACCCAAAAATGTAAAATGACCAAAATGCCCTCCCAAGTTACTAATTAGGCCTAAAAACGCCCCGAGACCCAAACTAAACCCCCGGGTACACTTTTCTGACTATCTCGACCCTTCCGAATGCATTGGCTCACTCAAAACGACCATACGAATGACTTATAAAATATTCACTTTTATTAATTCACATTTAGTCCCGACACGACACAGGCGCGTCCCGACTTAAATTTCCACAATTGTCATTTTATTCACACGTGACAATATTATAAAAATAAATCTCATATATTACTATACTCATCCAGTAATATGAAACAAATAACAAATTTCCAATAATTACTAACTCTCGTCACACTAGTAAATATTTAAAGCAACATTCCGGATTAAAATTAAATTAATTTATCTGAATTAAATTTAATAAATCCCATAATTTAAAAGCTATAAAAATACGGGGTATTACAATTAATTTTGTAATATGCAGAAAATATGAAGCCTGTGAGAACAATAAAAGACGAAAAATAATGGTTCAATCACACAGCGAATTTAGTCTGTGGTTGACACAAGAGGTAATTATAATGAAAACAGTCGTTATATAACCTTACATTACACTCAAATTTTAAAACTAATATAATTAATTTATCTATATTCTCAGCTCTTAAAGACGGGTGATGTGACATCAAGGCTTGCTCGTCTAGCCACTGGACCCTTGTTCGTGGTACAAGAGTACAAAAAGTATCTATTCAACGGTTACATTTTCGGGGCTAAAGTGTACGAGGAAAGTACAAATGTACAGAACTCGAGAATTTCATACAAAGCTCTTACTATCTTTCGAGCGAGCGCAAAAGATAAAAACCTCGTTGAAGCTGAAATGACTTACTATGGTGTAATCCAAAATATATTTGAATTGGATTATATAAGCTTCAAAGAGGTTGTATTTTACTGTGACTGGGTAAGAGTTGAGGATAAAAATGCTTGTAAAGTTTATCCTGCCACCAATTTGATTATGGTTGACTTGTCCAAGTTGAAGAGCAACGACCACGTGAGCGATGAGCCGTTTGTTTGTGCATTTCAAAAGGTTAAGCAAGTGTTTTATTCGGAGTATATCAATAACGAGCCATGGTCAATTATCCAACATGCTCCAAGGCGTCTAAATAGTAGTGTGGATGACTTGGCTGCTCCTACCGAATATCAATCCATTTTTTATGATAACCCGAATTTGAAACAATTTTTTAATTTGTAATAAATATTTCAATTTGTACTGAAACATCCATTTTTAATACTTTTAATTGATTTGCACTTTATCGTTTTCACTCTTGTATGGTGTGCGTGTGTGGGGAGGAGATTAATACATAAATATTCCAACTACATCTAAGTTTTATTTATACTAATCCATGGATATACGCTTCTTACCTTTAATAGGTGATTAGTACATAGTTATTTGGGGCGTCCTATTTGTGGAGAGGAGACTGAATCTCTTCGTCTATCCGAACACTAAGAAATGACATAATCCAATGGAGTATGTTCTGCAAATTCCTCCCAACCGTTATGTAGCCAAACATCACCGGTTGAAGTTGTCAATTCCAATTTCCATACCCCACCACTTGGAACCTCTAGCAAAACATGGGAGACCATTTAAAGGTGGAATTGACAACTTCAACTGCTGATTTTTGGCTACACAACGGTTGGAAGGAATTCGCAGTGCATAACTCCATAGGATTATGGCGTTTCTTAGTGTTTAGATATGAAGAGAATTATATTTGACACGATTGCCCGGGGTACATTAGTTGGAAGGAGGTGCCATATGAGCTCAAGTTAGTTGTTTGGGTGACACTACAGGTAATGTATTTATATTTATATGTCAATTTCGATTTCAATTTCAATTTCGATTTATATTTATCTATATTTGCAGGACGGATACTAATTTTACTTTATTTCAATTCAGAGGACAGGGAGTGGCCCTAAGGGTAAGCCACATATGCTCGATAGTTATGTGGCTATTCGAACGAGAAGGGAAGGATAAGGAGGTGTCCTCGAGCGTCGCGGTACAAAATCTCTTTTCCAGCTAAATAGTTTGAGATAATTGATGGTGATGTTGTTTCTTCTTAAATAGTTTCTATTTTAAATATATACTTGCATTATCTTTAGTTTGTTTGGATATATGATGTTTGAACAGGTACAACATTGCTATAATAGATACAAATATATTGCTGGGCAGTGGCAGTGGCCATACTGCCCAGCAGATTTTTTTTAAATTCTGCACAGAATTATCAGGGTCATTGACCGTGACAAGCCCGTGACAAATGTTGTCACGGTCAATGACCAGGACAATTTTTTTAAAAGGTGACAAGACTTTGTCACTGTTAATAACCGTGACAAAATGTGTCACGGTCATGGCCCGTGACACGACCGTGACAATTCTAACGGAGTTGTCAAGGTCAATGACCGTGACACGTCCATGATAAAAAAAGTTGTCTCGCCCCGAATTGTCACGGTCATTGACCTTGACAAGTACAACTTCTAAAGGTCAATGGCCGTGACAATATGGTAGATTTGGTGTAGTGACCCGCTCTGATACCAATTTGAGAAGAGTGCGATTGTGTGATAATTGATTAAATTCGCAACTTTCTTCGTTAGTACACTTATTTAATTAGTGTCTATTTTTAAACCAAAATAAATCAGCCCCAAATCATACAAATGCGCGTGTGTGTGTGTCAAACCATAAAATAAATAAAGCATACGACACAAGCTTAAGGAAAAATCCCCACAGGGTAAAACCTTTTATTTCTAGAACTTTGAAAAGTTTACAAGATCATTCACTTACATACCAACTCGCATCGCCCACAAGAGTAATGCACGGTGTCTTCATCAAACCTTCAAAGCAACGGCTAGAAATCTGTAGTGGTTCACGCGCAGCTATACCACAAGGACCACAATCCTAGACACGCAGTTTAAAATCTTCACAAGGACTCCCTCCACAATAGCAGGCAGCTGTTGGTTATAGATCTCTCCCCACAAAGAATAAACAAGGGCAAACGTTGTGTTCTTAAACACCAAAACAATTCACTAAAGCAAGATGGGAGTGTTGTGAATTATAAATCAAAAATGGATTAAAACCCTAAAGGAAGAATCCTAAAGATTACTGCTTTGGCAATGTTTCTGTTCTGTAAAACGTATGGACTTCTTAATGAAAACGTTACCATTTAATGAGTATTTATATAAAAATGCACAGCCTCGAAACTCGAGCTCGTTCGAACGAGAAGCATATGTCGCTCGAACGAAGGACGCGTGTCGTTCAAACGACATCGCATGACTTCCAATCTAGTTTAAACGAGATGCTTATCTCGCGCGAACGACCTGGGCATCAAAATCGAGGTCCGCTTCAAAAATTAGAAAAAATACTCATTCTCAATATTTGACGAAAAAGTCCGCTCCAACACTTAGAAAATATTTTGTAAAAATATCCCAAAAGATCTAAGTGAAAAGTAAAGGTATTTAAAACATAACCTTACCAAAGTAAACTTCGCGGAGTCTTGAATGATGAAGAACTTGAGTAATTCGGATCCGTCTTTGATGTAAATGTCTCTTCAATGCTCTTCGACGGTGTAGCGGTGTATGCCATAATAAATTGATAATGGACCTATGAAAATATGTCCTTACAACATTAAACATTACCCAATATTAATTTTCACCAAATTAAACAAGTAGTGAATACATTAAACCAATTTTATCTTTTTACCTAAGCATGCGTTCTAGGTGATTTTGCAAAATAAAAAATAAACAATTAATCCACTACGCCGCGATGTACGAGGAAAAACCCACAACGGGAAAAAACCTCGAACGACCCTAGCCTCAAATCCACTAAGTACGGAATTTACAAATACAATAAAGATGACTTACAACACTCGACTCAATCCCTCTCAAGCCCTGACGCGTCTTCGTGTATCAACCTCTGCCTAGAGAATAACCAAGGAGCTCCACTGGGGTCTTGGAATCCACCGATCGGACTTTATATGGTCACCGTCACCCGAACTAGGAGCCTTTCTCCAAGTCGATAAATCAACGAAAACCTCTTCTTCTTTGTGGGATTTAGAAGAAAACCCAAAACGTCTCTTCAAACGGTAGAGATGAAATACCGGTGCCAAAACTCCAGGCAATGTACATATATATGGAACTTGGATTAAACAAACAATTGGGTGTAAACTAGAGTGTTAAATGAATTTTTCTTTGAAAGATGAACACTCAAAACCATGAGCTTTTCTTGGAAGAATTTGCTCTCAAAAACTCTCTCTGGAGGTTAGAATATAATGAAAAGTTAAGTTAGAAAAGTTCATTTCCGCACTTAAGAAATTATGTCAAAAGATAGTGGGAAAAACAAGTGGGAAAGAGGGTCAAAACTGCTTAAATTTGCCAAATACCTATTCCCACCAAATCTCGTTCGAATGACATTTTTGTTCGAACGAAATCTCATTCGAATGAGGCTTCTAACCAAGTTCCAGTATGAATTTGTTAGAAATCTCATTGGAATCTCGTTCGAACAGCCATCTCGTTCGAACGACATTTCAAACGAAGTTCCAGTGGCCAATATGGGAACTCGTTGGCAAACTCGTTTGAACGACAATGTGGTTCGAACGACACTTAGAATGAACTCCCAGAAAGTTTGAAAAATTCGATTTTTGCCCAGAAACTTTATATTCTTTATTTTAAAGTTCAAATGAAATCTTTCTGAAATTAAACAACGGTTTTAAATAAAACGTTCAACCAGTATAAAATGTTCCAAGCTCCTATATATATATATGTAATGCATTCATACCTTGGGAGCAATGGAACCATGTTGATGACGTAGAAACTAGGCACTTTAAACTCGGCAATTTAATGAAGCTTTATACTCTTGGCCGCTACGTCTTCAACAAACACGTCATAGGCTTGAAGGACGATCAATTAACTTTATCCTATGACTCAAACGTTTTTGTCCGGAATTGAGCCAAAACTACAAAGGACTCAATTGGAAATTTGTGTCCTTATAGTACGTACAAAACTTGTCTAAAAATAACTCGTATTGCGGTAAGTACGGGTATCAATCCAACTTCCAAGGTGAAACAATTAATGTGAATACTTGCAATTTCAATTTTTTTATTATTTTTTTAATTTTAAAACAATTTCAAGGGGGAATTAACTAATAAATGCTAAAAATTATAAAATGACTAAATAATGAAAAATAATGTGCAACCGAGTGTGAAATAATGTGAGAGGGTCAAGAGATGAGATTATACTGCATTTTTAATTATTTTAATTTCTCAATTTATTAATGTTAAATATTTCGAGATAATATTAAATCTATAATCTAACTCTCGTTAAAATTATAAATTTAATAAAATCTTTTTTAGAAAATTAATTTCAAAATGTCTCACAATGAAAAATTAAGAATCATACTATTTTTAGAAAATTACCCGCTAGGATCAATTTAACGAAAACAATATCATTCCTCTAATTTCAATACCGAATTAATATTCAAATATCGAAAAAACCTATCTCTAGTTCGATTCCTAAATTCAAACATTAATTTTTTCAATTAATTTACTAACTCTCGTTACATAAATTAACTGGTGACAATTAAAAATAAATTTTCCTAGAATTATAGCATTACTGATATTGATTAATTAAACTAACATCATTCGCAGTGCATCCCACCCCTTGAACGAGGTGTTTAGACAAACATTCTCATGTGTGCATAAACAAAAATAAATAATATGTCTAGAAGGAAATAAATTGAAAAGAGAATCTAGAAATACAATACACAATTTTTCTACAAATTTGTCTTGAAATGCTCCTTGACATGCGTCCAACTTCTTCACAATTTTCAGCACTTCATTACAAAAAGAAGAAAAAAAAACTAAACCTAAAAATTATTCTAATGCTAAACTAATTTTTTTTTGTACTTTTCTGAATTTTTTTCATGACCCTAAACTGTACATAATATACACAGTTGTCTCTCTCTATGCATCTCTTCTGTTTTTTATCTGAGAGTCCTATTTTCTGATATGCATCCCTTTTCTTTTAAAGTCCACGAAATGGGCTTGTTGGGAGAGATTTGAGGGATTTGGAAAAAATCAAGGTCAAATATATCTCTTTTTATTTTCACATTTTCTTTACACGTGGGTTTGGTTTCCTATTTTTATGGGATATGAGTTTTCGGATTTGGTGCGCTCAGGTAAGACACGGGTAGCAGGTGGGTTTCGATTTGGGCAGCCCGCTGGTGGGTCACCGGTGGTGGGTTTTGGGTATATGGTGGGAGGTGAGTGTGTTTTGGTATTAATTGGTGGTAATGGAGGTGAGAAAAGTGGGTTATGGGGTTATTGTTTATGTGGGTTTAATGGAGGTGAGAGAGAGATGGGTGGTGGCTTAGAGGAATGGGTTATGTGGGTTTTTGTTAATGGAGGGAGGTGAGAGAGAGAAAGGTGTTGGTTGAAGATGAAGTGGGTGTGTTGAGGTGTGGTGGAGGTGTATGATAATAGGGTGAGGTTGAGGGGTTGTATTAGTGTGTATATGAGTATATGGGTGTAGGATATATGTGTGTGTTTAAGTTTGGGGTTATTTAATGTGTGTTTAATTTGTACCCCTAAAAATAACACAACTAAAAAAAATATAAAACTAACAAAACTAAAAATCTAAAAATAAAATACTACTCTAAAAATAAAATAAAGACTAAAACAAAAAAAATTAAATTAAAAAGAAATCAAAATAAAAATAAAAATAAAAATCTATTAAATTAAAAACTAAAAACTAAAATCCTAAAAATGTAAAATCTTTAAAAATAAATGAAATCCTAAAAACTAATCCTAATAAAATAAAAACTAAAAACTAATAAAAAATCAAGAAATGAAAATAAAAATACACTAATAAAAATAAAATATCCAAATAAATTCTAAAAATCCTAAATAAATCCTAAGAATAAAATGACTCAAAATAAAAATCTAAGAAAATCTAAAAAGGTACAAACTCAACACACATAGGCTCGGGCGATGAACTGGGCTCGATCTAGGCTTAGGTTTGGTCCCAGGATGGGGTCGGGGCATCGAAACTCATCGGGCAAGCTCAACGGGGACTCTGACTTCGCGGTCTCTTTAATTTCTTCGTTGCACGCTTTTTACAGCTTATGTGTCGTAATTGATTGGATTTAGTGTTATTTTTATGACAACTGCGTATTAACCTGCAAAATGATAAAATATGAACATAAGGCCAATTTTATTAGAACGAGCGACTAAAATGCTTTTATTCAGGGTATAAAATAGACACTTTTTGGTCCTTATCAGTAAGTGTCCTTAAGTGGTTAGGTAAGATTAACTTCCCTTTAGGTTGATCTTGATGATTTCTTGGATTGGATTTCTTTATTCTTGCTTGAACCTTTGAGAGATAGAGCAACTCATAAAAACTAACCTACTTTGTCTCGATATCCAAACTACTTGGAACTCCTATATAATATAGACTTAAGTAAGTCAATTATATAGCGTGTTCTTAAAATTTTCTAGAAAAGGGTACCTGTAAGGTGTTGACAGATCCAAAATAGTGCTAAAACAGTAGCTAAAACAATGAAAACTTACAACAGAGTGAGTCATAACACTAGTAAGATTATATCAAGGGGCACAACTAGCGTATGACAAATACCAGCACGATCAACCAAACGATCTCATAATGGATGAATCACGTGCAAGGAAACGAAAGTCGTGAACAATTATACCATAAGCCTCTAAATCCGATTTCCTCACCCAAATTGATCTATAACTAGGTGCAGGGGTTTGAGGAATAGAATTTAATTTTCTATTAAACTTCCCAGGTCCTTTAAAAAGTCTATCATAGAAATGCCTAAGATGACCTTTTTACTGTAATGTGTGCAACTGTAAACCAGGCGGTGAATGTTACCTAAAGGTGCTCCTCTCCTTAAATTCCTAGGTGGCGTACTCCTCAAATTCCTAGGTGGATCTCTCCTAATGATCCTAGGTGGTTCTCGCTTGACAACCCTCAGTGCCTCTCTCTTAATAACTCTAGGTTCCTTTCTTACACGTTTGGGGTTGGCTTTGGGAATGGGTGCGACACTCTCATCGAAGCCTATACTACCCATATCCTCCTTAATATGGAAAGTCCCTAAAATTTTATCTAACTTTTCTAATCGAGACTCCAAATCAGATTTTTCCTTGCTTCATTCTCTCAAACTCTTCTCAATCTCACCTATCCTCAACTCCAGTAAACGTCTAGAATCCTCAAACTCTAAAATTTCCTTTTTCATAGCCTCCATCACCCCTCAAAGACTACCTATCTCTCCATAAACATATCCTAGCTTCTCTTTCAAAATTTTCTCATGTGCCCTAAGTTTTTCAACTAAAACATTAGTATCATTTTTAAGGCACATTCTTTCAATTGAGCTTTCAATTTCAAATTTTCTTTCCTTATTTTCAAAGCTTCAGCATAAAGTTCATTGAAAGCCGTTTCCAAGTTATGTTAATATACACTTCCATCCTCACTCTCATCACCCTCACTATCATCACTAATCACATGGGTGGGAAGCTCTCTCCTAGAATCATAAAAAACTTCTTCTTCCGAATCACTATCACGAAGGGTAGAAATATGAGATGACGGTTTATTCAATTTCTTCCTTAAATTTTTAGGACACTCATCTATCATGTGACCAACACCCTCACAACCCGAACACCTCTCAGAACCATTTACTACGGAAGATTTAAAACAAGAGTTCGTGTGAATTTTCCAATTAGATTTTTCAAAACGTTGTCATCGAAAATCATCAAAAATCACCAAAAACCATACTTAAAAAACTCTATTTTAAACCAGTTTTTGAAAAGTCAGGATCACAACACAATAACTTAGTGCAACAGGCTCTAATACCAATTTGAGAATGGTGTGCTATAGCGAAATAATGCGACTTCTCAAAATAAATCCAATTAGACACTAACACATGCATCTAGGTGATTTGATAACATAACATCAATAAGCATGCAAAGGAAACCAATATCAAGAGAAATCCTGAAGGAAAAAACCTTTTATTTCATTATAATTGTAAATCACAACTTACACGGTTATAACGAAATAGATTTTTAACACATGAATACCTGAAGGTGTCGATTGGTGTCGTCAATAATAGATACACGCACAGTGAATCTACAAGAATCGCAGCTATCTTTAGCCCAGGAATAATGCAACACTCCCTAATGACACTTAATCAGTCAACTCAGTTCCTCCCTCAAGTGGTACCTATCTTCAGCAGTAGGTTACCCTCCTTACAAGAGAAAACTTGAACAAGATGTATGTTCTTGGGTTCCAAAACAATTCACCACATCATATGAGATTTTTGTGAATTGAAAAGAAAAAAGAAGCCGAAAGTGTTCTGCTGATTTCACAGTGATTTGATAACATAACATCAATAAGCATGCAAAGGAAACCAATATCAAGAGAAATCCTGAAGGAAAAAACCTTTTATTTCATTATAATTGTAAATCACAACTTACACGGTTATAACGAAATAGATTTTTAACACATGAATACCTGAAGGTGTCGATTGGTGTCGTCAATAATAGATACACGAACAGTGAATCTACAAGAATCGCAGCTATCTTTAGCCCAGGAATAATGCAACACTCCCTAATGACACTCAATCAGTCAACTCAGTTCCTCCCTCAAGTGGTACCTATCTTCAGCAGTAGGTTACCCTCCTTACAAGAGAAAACTTGAATAAGATGTATGTTCTTGGGTTCCAAAACAATTCACCACATCATATGAGATTTTTGTGAATTGAAAAGAAAAAAGAAGCCGAAAGTGTTCTGCTGATTTCACAGTGTTTGCAGAATGAAAAATGTGAAAGACTTCTTATGAAAAATGTATTTGAATAGTCCTATTTATAAAAACTTTAAGGTGGTAGGTCACTCAAATGAGATAGCATGTCATTAGAATGAAATGCAGTGTTGTTTGAACGGCAACCTTCACTTCGCGCGACATGTGATGTTGTTGAACGAGGGTGTCATTCGAATGAGATGAATACAATACAATATTTTTCATTTCATTTTTCTCGTTAAATCCATCACCTCAAAAACTCCAAATAATATAATTTTTGACAAAAAAAAAATTAAATCTCCGCTTCAACACTTAAAAAATATCCCATTATCCTATGTGAATCATTATGGAATAAAAACATAGTCTTTGATGAATAACTTTGATATTCGGAACCGTCTTAATGCTTGAATGATCTTGAATAATTCTTCGATGGTTATAGCGGTATATGGCACACTCAACTCACAAAGAACATTTATAAATTGTGTCCTTATAAAGTGGTCTATAAGTTGTCAAGTGTTTGTCTTTTCTTAAAAAGTGCTTAAATTAAAGATTTTTCTTGAAAAGCATTTTCTTCGCAAAAACTTCTTCTGCTTGCTTAGTTTGGAATTTGGCATCATAACTTTGTTGCATGTTCACTAAATTAAATCAAGATAAAATTTATGAAAAAGTGAATTTGTGCATTTTCCCTAAGCTACGAGTAATTTGTATAATTCTTCTTTCTAAATTTGGTATAAGAGAACGTTACACTAAGTTTTTGTGTGATCTTTAAATTGAGTTTTTATTGATAATTTGTATAATAGGAATTTTTTTTCTAATGGGTCTAATTACACTTATTGTAAAGCTCGAATGAGGTCAAGTTTGAAAGTAATTGATTAGTGAGTCTGGCTTATTTGTCAAAGAGTGTAGACACCACCCAGTGTGACTAATCGCGATGTCATAAGTCTTAAACCTATCACCACTTGAACGATGGACGAAATAAAATGGAGTAATTTTAACCCACGCAAATTATGTTAAATTTCTAGAGTCGTCACCCCTGACGAGTTCTGTCGCATCATGATGTGCACTACGTCTAAGGAAGCATGGGATATCATCCACCTCACTCACGAGTGTACCGACGCTGTGAATGCTTCTAAGCTTCAAAATCTCATCACACAATTTGACCATTAGTATGCTAGAGAGTGAGCAATTTGATAAATTTTATGCAAAATTTGTGATACCATTAACTGTAGTTTTGATTGGATTGAGATAATTCCTAAGACTAAAGACATGAATGTAATACCCCGTACTTTTATGGATATTTATTTATGGGATTAATTAAATTAAATGTGAATTAATTGAGAATTAATCCGGATAAAATACTAACGAGATGTGAGTTGGTATTTGATTATAATGTGTATATATGGCAATATATGAATATTGAAAATATTGAAATTGTCGCGAGGCTAAAATACGGCAATTTTGGAACGCGCGTGTCAGTCGCGTCGAGAATGATTTTATGAGATTTACAAATAAATTATTTTTCTTTCGACCAAATAGTCATTTTGAGTGCGCCAACATGTCCGAAAGGTTCGAGATAGTCAGAAAACACTAGCCGGGGGTTTAGTTTGGGTCCCGGGGCATTTTTAGGCCATACCGGCAACCCAAAAAGGTAGTTTGGTAATTTCAGAATTTTGGGAATTAAAACCCACGAAAATTAGAAGTAAAATCTGACTTATTCTTTATCCACTAAACCCACTAACAACACTAAATGACTTAATGGACTACGGGAGTTATTGGAAGAAATTTTAAGAAGTTCCTAAGGCAACCTCTAAACCACCATTGTCATCTTGGAGAAGAACTTGTAGAGAGAGAAAGAGATAGGAGAATTCTGCAGAGAGAGAGAGAGGAATTCAACCATCTTCAACCAACAAATCTGGAACATAAGGCAAGTGATTTAGTTACAATTAATTCCATGAATGTGTTCTTCCATGTTTAGGTAATTATCGAATTTTGTCTTGGAAGATTGATATAGACCCATGAATTTGAGGATTAAAACTATGAACCATGTTAGGAATTGCATGTAGACATATATTGGACGAATTATGAATTCAAATTATAACCCTTGATGATTTAAAAACGGATTTAAGAAGAGATTTATTATTGTTCTTGAAAGAAATAGAAAACTAGGGTTCTTGATGAAGTTTTGATCCAAACAAAGCCCTTGGTTGATGAATTATTGGTTTTAGAACGTTAACAATGTTGTAGGATGGTTTTATGATGATATTATAACGTTAGATTAGAGTTTCATGCATTATAATGGAGTTTTGGGACGTTTTGAGGACTGCAAAATGAAGCAGTCTATAGCCTACCTGGTGCTATCGATCGATCGACATTCATCAGTCGATCGATCGACCACCATCGATCGATCGAGGTTCAAGGTAGATCGATCGACCTTCCCAGAATGAGTAAAATTTCCCTAGTTAGATTTTAATGATGTTAACCCTTAGAAAATATTATTGGAGACTTTATGAATATCCTTAGACTTAAGGAAGACCAGTAGGCGTGGTTTTAAAGTTTGGACCTTAATTAGAATTCAATTTGAGGAATTATTCTAAAAGCTAATGAAACTCGATAAGTGAGATAATATTAGGGTTAAAAGAGTAAATTTGAATAAATTGATGAAATGAGGTTTGGGGCAGAAGTAAGAACCTTAAGAATAATGATGTTATATGTGGTAATAATAGGAAACTTAATAATCCCTTTGAGATAGGTTTTAAGTACAAGAATCTATGACGTGAGATGTGTCGACAGTCTACATTATATACTATCGGAAGACTTAAAATGTATAAAATTGGAACAATAGTATAAGGATGTAGAAAATACCTTTATTAATATTAAGATATCTAAGATGTGTGCATGCTTAGTATATGTATATGATTTTATATGTATGACATACCTACCATACTTGCTATCACGGGAGGTTTACGTTCGCTTAGGGCCATCTAATCCTTGTGTGCCCGGATTTAAATAGGTGCCTAGAGGACATAGTTCAAGAGAATGACTTATTTGTGAGTTAATAAGTCAGCTGACTATGGAGCGTAGGTATGTACGTGACCATGGATATGTTGAATTATGTTCGCCTCCATTATCGTGTGTTGTGCTTATTCTAACAATTCCTGAGAGATTCGGAATTTGTAATCCTTATGTACGTGATGTACCGGGATGGATAGCAGAGTATGTGTGCACCACAGCTTAGCCTCGGGGTGCTTATATTGTATATTTATGATGTGAATAATATACGGTTAAATGAAAAGGAATTGTTATGTTTAATTATGAGAATAATTTATAGTAACTCCTTGAGAAGATAAATAAGGGGATAACCTCCAGTAAACGTTAATGCTAATAATTGAGAATTCGAGTTTAAGTAAAGCTATCTATTTAAGTGATAACATTGGGAATTCATATTGTGAATCGAGTAGTTGGGTTAGAACTTATGACGGCTTAGTTAGATATAAATAACACATGAATGGGTACAGGAACGTTAGGAGTGCACAGTTAGACGAGAGGTGAGTATTTCATGCGAGAGCACGTCCTAGCATGCATTTTTCATTCATTGTTTTAAATGTTATTAAAGCACTTGTTGTTTTTAAAATACTCTCCACTTTCGGGCTATGACCCGTTTGCTTTCAAATCTATTTTTGTAAAAACCTTTTTAGGTGCCCAGCCATAAGGACACCATGTATAGGATCTCTAATCAGGTGACGAGTTGTAGCTGTTGTGGAAGTTACAGGGCTTTGCTAGTAGACGCCTCTTTTCTAGTCTTGACTCCATATTCAGTTTCATCATTGTAGGGCATGTCGCCCATTTCTATAAAGACACTTTATATTTCAGTTATTCAGACTTTGGTTTGTAATTAATTCAGGATGCAGACTTGTTTTATTTAATTCCTTATTGGGATTGTTGTGAGGAGTATTTCCTCTAGACTCTTTATTACTTGTTGATTACACTATTGGGACTTTATTGTGAATGGTTATGTTATTCTTTCACAATTCATTTATTGCATGTTAATCAGATTTAATTTAAAAATTTGACATCTTACTTTTTAAATACAAGGTGGTTAGTAATCATTAAAATGTTTTCGACAGTGATGCTATTAACTGAACCAACTTGGCATTTTGTATTAATTTAATAAAGGAGTAGCTACCCGGTATTTAATTAGTCGGGGTGTCACAATGAAAAATATATTGATATCCATTCCATCTCAATTGATTCCTAAGATCACAATCCTTATTGTGAGTTTTAGATGCAATTATCTTAAAATAAGTCTTAAGTGTCACACCCCAACCCAAATCCATTCTAATCATTTGTTTCTATAATAATTAAGTCAAAATATAATTCATTCATCAATGTTTTCATGCATATCGTAGATAATGAACATAAAATTGTTCTTTGTACCATATCATAATTAGCATTAGAGTCATACTTAAGCGAACGTTCAATACTATGATTAACTATTATAGTTATCAAGTTAAAACACTCTATCTCAATATATACAATGAGTGGGTGTAGTAAAATCTTCAGTGTAACAGTAAAAAAATCCACATGTCTAAACCCCAGCTCTTTCTAACTATGTAACTCTCAAAACTACCGATCATATGGTATCCTAGATGGCAGCGTATAAACCTGAAAATGTTAAATATAAACATTAAACAATAAGGTTAGTGATGTACCCCTTCCCTGCAATGAAGTAACAATTCTATATTAAATAAGTTTATATAAAATCCAAACAATACAATCCGTTATGGCAATAAGAAATCCTAGAACATAAGTTCCAACAAATCATTGTCATAAGACAAAATAAATCATTGATTCTTTATCCAATTTCAATCCTGGATCATAAGACCCAAACAATCCTGCATATTTGAATATCCAAAAAAATCCTAATGTAACAACCCGTACCTTTGGGGATAATTAAATTCCATAATTGGGTGTAAAATGGAATTTCGAGGAATTTCCCGGAATAGTAATTTTTGGTATTTTCAAGGATTAGATGATTCTTGATGCCTGATATATTTACTTTTGGGATTAAATAAATGAATTGGAGTATTTTTATAATCTGCCGCCGTTGAGTAAAGCGACAAAAGTTAAGATTTTGATTGGAAAACCGCATAGAAATGTATTGGTTTAAAATAGGGAGTTGCGGTCAAGTACCTCGGATGGAAATTTTGACTGCGCCATGAGTCTCGAAATGGCCGAGATAGTAAAAAAAGAGCGTTCGATGGTCGAAACTGAGTTCCGGAAAATTTCAGAGTTAAAAGGGCTCGTAATTGAGTAAACGAGTCATTTTTGGGTTTTAAGGGGTATAAACCCTTTTCTCCTTATATAAGGAGGGATAGGGGGAGAGAATAGAAAGAAAAGAGAGAAGAGAGAGAGGAAGGAAGAAAAAAGAGAGAAAAAGGAGATTTCGAGCCAAACTCCGTCGGACTCGACTCGGGATCGTCGAATTTTATCCATGAGGCAAGTATTTACTTACTTTATTTACTTTTGAGCATAAATCTCATATCTTAGTTTGGTAATAACAAACCCTAAATATTTTGGATTGGGTTTTCGTGGATAAAATGATTTTTCGGGAGTTAAAACGAATAAACCCCAATAATTTTACAATTCGAGAAACTTAGGGTTTAATTAAAATTAATTGTTGGTTTCGGGTTCTAGGATGTTTAGAACCCTTGTTATATGGGTAGATGTTGTTGGTTAAGGTTGTAGGACGTTAGAGACGGATATAAAAGCTTGAGATAAGCTTTAATGGCCGAAACAACTTCTCGGAGAAGAAGTTGTCCGCCGTGATCGATCGATTGACAATTTTCCTAGGGTTAATTGGAAGGGATGAATTCCAATTTTAATTGATTCTAGATTATTTAAGAAAGGAATTAAGTAATGTTTTAAAAGTAAAAAGGCATCAAATGGAGGGATTCTATGGGAAGCAAGTGAGTGTTCTATGTGTGTGACACTAAAACTATATTTCTGAGGAAGATAGAATAATTGATAAATTAGGAGGTTGGGGTTCCTAAAATAGGGTGGGTACCTCTAAATGATTGTTTGGACGATATGTAGTCCTTGGGTTTGTGGGAAAGAAATCCACAACCTATTTAATTTTAGGGTATTGTGGGCTTATGTTTGGGAGTCAAATATCCTAGACTACCATGGGGTTAATTGGGTTTATTCTAAGGATGTTTTATAGAGGTTAAAGTTCCATATGATATAGGAAGTTAACCTAGAATTAATAGAAGGTAGAATGGTGATGTTTTGGATTATTGGGAGACTAGTGTGAGGACAATTACACTTCGGGTCGTAGGTCATTAATAAAATATGACTATGAGAATAAGAAATGCACATTATAAATTTGGTACTTAATCATTGAGAATAAATGATTTTGAGAATGTAAAATATGAATGTTTTCAAATTGGAAAAAGAAATGATTTTTGTAAATGACAATTTACGTAAACACCCCTCTCTAAATCGCTATCATAAGGGAAGTTGCGCGCATGAGGTGAAGTCCCCTGGCTAATGAATGCAGGGTGAATATAGTCCTCGTCCATATTAGCGATTATGATATGTTTTTCTGCGATGGTAAGGTAATTCTGGGTGTGGTTATGACTCACCCGCAGGCATATGGCCACTTCCCGATGTATTGCGTTGTAGGATCCCAGGTTGTCTTGTTTGATAAGCTCTGGAAGATGCTAGCAATTTAGGGGCACGCAAAGTGGGAAAACCCGGATGGGCGGTCTTAGAAATGTTATATGGTATATAATATAACTATTCTTAATAATGTGGGACATTATTGATGTTAAAGCAATTTATGATAATGAATTGGCTTTAAATACATTTCCTGGATGGAAGAAGGGAAATGGGATAAATGAATTGGCTTTATATACATTTCCTGGATGGAAGAAGGGAAATGGGAGCACATGAGATGAAAAAGCATTTTTATGATAATAAAAATTGGCTTTAAATACATTTCCTGGATAGAAGAAAGGAAATGGAAAGTTTTGAGAAAACAAATGAAAATTGAATTGGTAAAAATTTTGTAAATGAATTCTCATTCCAGGAGATATATCCGGAAGTGTAACATGATACGTATATAAAAGATGAGCATGTTATGTGTATTTAATTATGAGCATATATATATATATATTAGTCATGTGCTATGGGTCTAATGGATCTCGACGATCGACCTTGCTGCATAGTAGTGTATAGGTGGGGTTTCTTGTTCGGATTTCGCTCTGCGAGACACCCCACGCATGAACATGGCATAGTGTTGAGACTGGGGAGAAGTTTAGCCCTTAGTACATGGAATAACTAGGGTAGTTAGATGATGGGTGACGAATTAGTTAGGCAGCGTAGCTTGACTAGGATGTTTATAGGGATGTGCTAGGTGTGCACTATTAGAAGAGAGGTGAGGGGTATCTCATGGGAGTGCGATACCAAATTTAAATATGAGATAAAACATATTTTTAAAAATAAAGCATTTATGAACTTGCTAAATATTTTTTACACTCGGTCTATGACCCGTTTATCTACTTTTCCCTCTCTTGCTATATATATATATATATAGGTGTCCAGACACAGGGACGCCTGGATGACACTTCCTTCGAGTCAGACGTCTGTTGTAGCAGCGGTGGATGCATGCAGGTTCTCGATAGATGCTTTTATCCTAGTAATATAGATAGGAGGTACTGTATAAACATTAGTGCTAATAACCCAACTGCATTTATTTATTCTTTTACTGCCTTTTAGTGCAGCATTCGATATGGTTATATCATATTTGAACCGAGTGTTCGGTTATTTTATTTCATTTCAGCTTCATTTACATAAACTGCGTGGATTTTTTATTAGTGTGGGTGTTTAAAAAGAGTAGTTAAGTAAAATTTAACGCCAACCTAATAGGTTATTAGTAATTAAATTGGTTTTCGATAGTGATGCTAAGAATGATCCATATGCGACTCCTATTTTAATTTGATATAATAGTGATCGCCCGGTATTTTATTAGGTGGGGTGTCACAGATGGTATCAAAGCATCAGGTTCTAGTGTCTTAAGAATCTGTGCGGACGTACTACGCTTTCAGCGCTGCTCTTGATTTGATATAGAGCCTCAGGATTAGGATTATTGATTTCTCTTGTGAGATTTAGTTCTCCTTCCATAGTATAAGATTGTGGAAATCTTTTTTGCGCTCGTTCAAGATTCATGTGCGGGGCAAGGAGGGTAGAAGGAGGTGGGGGTTAGCTGGAGCAGCTGGCAGAAACTGGAGACTAGGACCGTAGTAAAAATCATTCCCCTTGTGGCAATTGTTAAGGATTTTGGTTGTGACTACTACAGAATAGTAGTTATGAGTGCCGCAATACCGTCGTAGTAGAGAGTGGTACTAAAGTTGAATTTCACAGTTACGATAAGGGTTCGAAAGGGATCTTACGGATAGTTTTAACCATGAGTCCCCATGATTCAGCATGAAGGAGAAGAATGCAGTTTCTGAATTATTCGCATAAGGATCGGCTAGAGGCCGACAGTGAATAAAGAGTAATATGGAGAAGTGAAACCTTGTACCGAGGTGAGGTAGGTGCAATGAATAATGAGTCCTTTCGAGGAATGATAGGCTCACTAGAGAAGTGTTGCTAACACTTATGGAGAATGTGTATGTTCGAGGACCCCATTAGTGGACATCCACCCGGGGAATTTTCTAAAGCGGGGTGTTGAGGTCGGTAGTGGAATCTCCTTCTAACAAGAAGAAGTTAGGGGGAATTAGTAAAGTGATTGTCAGGATCATGGCAGTGGAGTCCAAGATACTGATAATTTTATCACGATCAAGAAGGCCAGTGATGAAAATAGTGATGTGGAGTGTAGTACCATACGATTATTCATTGCCCAGTGGGAGTTAAGGGGAAAGAGTGAAGTGCCCAGGTGGGGTGTTGATTAAAGAAATTTTGGTTCAGTTTGGGCAAGTATACCAGGTCCGAGAACCATTTGGAGTAGATGAAGGAGAAGTGGTTGTTATGAGTTTCACCTCAGAAGGAAGAGGTATAATTGGCATGGCTAGATAAAGTCGCAGTGCTTCGTTAGCCCCACACTCGTGTGTGTAAATTGAGCTTCGTGGCAGTATCGATAACATTAGGTAATATAGGCCTATGTGTTTTCCACGGTAGCGGAGTTATATTCTTCCTTCATTCGCTATAAAGGCGGGTGTTAATATATATGTATATATATATATATATATATGGCTTATGATACTCGTCCTATATGTTTATACGAGTATGGTAATATTATAAGTATATTATATTCTTCGTTTTTCGAAGAGATAGAAAGCTAATGATGGAAAGATTATCGTGTCTGCGGTTCCAGGGTGGAACGGGTTATTATTGCGATATCTCACTTGGATAGAGGCTGAGTTCGCCTTTATTATGTGCGTAGATGGAACTTCGATGATCAGAGGTTTCATTATCATGAATTGAGTATGTGGCGACCTTATAGATGTGATTTGAGGTGTGTCGGGTTAATTGTTGAGCTGTGAGTTTAAGCTCATTATTGATTGCACAAGGACTTAGAGTTAGTACGAGCGCTTAGTGGTATGGCTCCTAGATAGAGACGGGAGTTCAGATCACATTTTATTAAAAGAGGGGATGGGGTTATCCCGATAGCGTATTTGAAGTTGACGAACCTCCACGACCGATATAGTTAAGTAGTAGTGTAATTGGAGGGGTTCCTTATCGGGATTTTGCTTTACGAGACGCTCCGCGCATGAACTTTAATGACGTCAGGAGTGGAGAGATGTTATAGGATGCGAGGATGTTGGTTTTGTCGATAATTCATATAGTGTAGACGAAACACTATAGACTATGAGCCGTGTGATAATAGTATGCTTATGGAAATATTGTGCTATGGAAAAGCACTAAAGTGGTCCTCTCACCACAAGTGGGTGGGTGAAGTAGGACTTAGAGAAATTGATTCGAGGACTATAGCCAAGCCTCAATGAAAAGGAAAATTTTGAGGAAATATGTATGATGTTCGTAACACTTTTATAGAGAGTTGGCACTTCGATTAGTTAGATTTTCCTTTTGCTCAGGTGGGAGGATAGGATAGTAAAAATGCGTTCGTAGGTTAGCGAAGTAGGATTTAGGATGTCCCGTTGGTGTGCCTTAGGTCGCTATATCTCGATGATCGACAATGCGAGGGAGTAGTGTAATGGGAGGGTTCCTTGTCTGGATTTCTCTTTGCGAGACGTCCCATGCATGAAACCAAGCAAATGTCAGAAGTTGAGAGAAGCCTTGTGCACTAGGGATATACTTAGGATTATACTTGTTTCGCGTAGGTAGGGTAACGCTTAGACCGTAGCATTATTAGGATGTAAGTTCAATAGAGTTAGTGGCGATGATGTAAGGAGAATTGAATTTCGCGGGTTGGGAGGACCCATATGTGAGTATTACACCGAGGAAAGGAGACCCTTATTTAGAGAGAGTGTTACGTGTCAAACGTTCACAATGTATGTGAAGATGTGCGGGGGTTAAAAAGGTGTATGGGCACCTTAGTAAGTTGGATTTATATACTGCCTGAAATAGAAAAAGGTTTAGTATATAAAGTTGAAGTTTATACCCGGAGGCAGTCAAGAATGGATTTGTATTGTGTTGGACGGAATGTCATGAGAGGTACGCGATATTCCAATCGTATAAGGGGCAATAAGAGATAACGTACCCAAGATAAGAAACGTGACTGTTGGAAGTAGTCAAATATTAGTAGAGTTTCCTTTACAAAGGAAATCAGTTGTCATAATGTGGATGAGCGGACGCTTCTTAGTAAGAGTATCATCTTTGCGAGACATTAGAGTAGTAGTTATAGACTCGTTTCTCTTATTGGCACCAAGAGAAGCCATCAGAGTAACATGTCATTGTTGTGGGAAAATGGGTAGAAATTTAGATGATCTTGTGGTGAAGCTAGTACATTTGAGTACACCTTGAGGTAGGTGGAATATGGTAAGAGACCATAGTGTTAGCACCTTTTTGATTTTGGGGGTACTAAGACGTAGTGGAATTTGTGATCGTAGGTTGGTGGTGTAGGTTATATTTGAATTTCGAGGACGAAATTCCGTTGTAAGGGGGGAAGTATGTAACAACCTGTACCTTTGGGGATAATTAAATTCCATAATTGGGTGTAAAATGGAATTTTGAGGAATTTCTCAAAATAGTAATTTTTAGGATTTTCAAGGATTCGATGATTCTTGATGCGTGATATATTTACTTTTGGGATTAAGTAAATGAATTGGAGTATTTTAAAAATATGTCATCGTTGAGTAAAGCGACAAAAGTTAAGATTTTGATTGGAAAACCGCATTGAAATATATTGGGTTAAAATAGGGAGTTACGATCAAGTACCTCAGATGGAAATTTAGACTGCGCCGTGAGTCTCGAAATGGCGGAGATAGTCAAAAAAGAGTGTTTGATGGTCGAAACTGAGTTTCGGAAAATTTTAGAGTTAAAAGGGCTCGTAATTGAGCAAACGAGTCATTTTTTGGGTTTTAAGGGGTATAAACCCTTTTCTCCTTATATAAGGAGGGAGAGGGGGAGAGAATAGAAAGAAAAGAGAGGAGAGAGAGAGAGGAAGGAAAAAAAAGGAGAGAAAAAGGAGATTTCGGGCCAAACTCCACCGGACTTGACTCGGGATCGTCAAATTTTATCTGCAAGGCAAGTGTTTACTTGCTTTATTTACTTTTGAGCATAAATCTCATATCGTAGTTTGGTAATAACAAACCCTAAAGATTTTGGGTTGGTTTTTCGTGGATAAAACGAGTTTTCGGGAGTTAAAATGAATAAACCCCAATAATTTTACAATTCAAGAAACATATGGTTTAATCAAAATTAATTGTTGGTTTCGGGCTCTAGGATGTTTAGAACCCTTGTTATATGTGTAGATGTTGTTGGTTGAGGTTGTAGGACGTTAGAGACGGAAATAAAAGCTTGAGAGAAGCTTTAATGGCCGAAACAACTTATCGGAGAAGAAGTTGTCCCCCATGATCGATCGATCGATCGAGGGTCTAGGATCGATCGATCGAGGGTCTAGGATCGATCGATCGAGGGCCATGGGTCGATCGATCGACCCTTCAGGAAGTTTGACAATTTTCCTAGGGTTAATTGGAAGGGATGAATTCCAATTTTAATTGATTCTAGATTATTTAAGAAAGGAATAAAGTCATCTTTTAAAAGTAAATAGGATTCAAATGGAGGGAATCAATGGGAACCAAGTGATTGTTATATGTGTGTGACACTAAAACTATATTTTTGAGGAAAATAGAATAATTGATAAATTAGGAGGTTGGGGTTCCTAAAATAGGGTGGGGACCTCTAAATGATTGTTTGGACGATATGTAGTCCTTGTGTTTGTGGGAAAGAAATACACAACCTATTTAATTTTAGGGTATTGTGGGCTTATGTTAGGAAGTCAAATATCCTAGACTAGCATGGGGTTAATTGGGTTTATTCTAAGGATGTTTTATAGAGTTTAAAGTTCTATATGATACAGTAAGTTAACCTAGAATTAATAGAAGGTAGAATGGTGATGTTTTGGATTATTGGGAGACTAGTGTGAGGACAATTACACTTCGGGTCCTAGTTCATTAATAAAATATGACTACGAGAATAAGAAATGGACATTATAAAGTTGGTACTTAATCATTGAGAAAAAATGATTTTGAGAATGTAAAATATGAATGTTTTCAAATTGGAAAAAGAAATGATTTTCGTAAATGATAATTTACGTAAACACACCTCTCTAAATCGCTATCATAAGGGAAGTTGTGCGCGTGAGGTGAAGTCCCCTGGCTAATGAATGCAGGGTGAATATAGTCCTCGTCCATATGAGCGATTATGATATGTTTTTCTGCAATGGTGAGGTAATTCTGGGTGTGGTTATGACTCACCCACAGGCATATGGCCACTTCCCGACATATTGCATTGTAGGATCCCAGGTTGTCTTGTTTGATAGGCCCTGGAAGATGATAACCATTTAGGGACGCGCACAGTGGGGAAACCCAGGCGGGCGGTCTTAGAAACGTTATATGGTATGTAATATAACTATTCTTAATAATGTTGAACATTATTGATGTTAAAGCAATTTATGATAATGAATTGGCTTTAAATACATTTCCTGGATGGAAGAAGGGAAATGGGATAAATGAATTGGCTTTATATACATTTCCTGGATGGAAGAAGGGAAATGGGAGCACATGAGATGAAAAAGCATTTTTATGATAATAAAAATTGGCTTTAAATACATCTCCTGGATAGAAGAAAGGTAATGGAAAGTTTTGAGATAAAAAATGAAAATTGAATTGGTAAACATTTGCAAATGAATTCTCATTCCGGGAGATATATCCGGAAGTGTAACATGATACGTATATAAACGATGAGCACGTTATATGTATTTAATTATGAGCATATATATATATATTAGTCATGTGGTGAGGGTCTAATGGATCTCGACGATCGACCTTGCCGCGTAGTAGTGTATAGGGGGTTCCTTGTTTGGATTTCGCTCTGCAAGACACCCCACGCACGAACATGGCATAGTGTTGAGACTGTGGAGAAGTTTATCCCTTAGTACATGGAATAACTAGGGCAGTTAGATGATGGGTGACGGATTAGTTAGGCAGCGTAGCTTGACTAGGATGTTTATAGGGATGCGCTAGGTGTGCACTATTAGAAGAGAGGTGAGGGGTATCTCATGGGAGTGCGATACCAAATTTAAATATGAGATAAAACGTATTTTTAAAAATAAAGCTTTTATGAACTTGCAAAATATTTTTCACACCCGGGCTTTGACCCGTTTATCTACTTTTCCCTCTCTTGCTATATATATATATATATATATATATATATATATAGGTGTCCAGACACAGGGACGCCTGGATGACACTTTCTTCGAGTCAGACGTGTGCTGCAGCAGCTGTGGATGCATGCAAGTTCTAAATAGACACTTTTATCCTAGTAATCTAGATAGGAGGTACTGGATAAACATTCGAGCTAATAACCCAACTTCATTTATTTATTCTTTTACTGCCTTTTACTGCGGCATTCGATATGGTTGTATCATATTTGAACCGAGTGTTCGATTATTTTATTTCATTTTAGTTTCATTTACATAAATTGAGTGGATGTTTTATTTGTGTGGGTGTTTAAACAGAGTAGTTAAGTAAAATTTTGACGCCAGCTTAATAGGTTATTAGTAATTAAATTGGTTTTCGACAGTGATGCTAAGAATGATCCATATGCGACTCCTATTTTAATTTGATATAGGAGTGATCGCCCGGTATTTTATTAGGCGGGGTGTCACACCTAAATACTAAAGTATTCAAATCAATCCTCTCTTAGAGCTATATTTATATCCAATATATCATTTTCACATCTATATATGAAATAATCACAAGTACACTTACCTTGGCAACTTATTAGGCTTTTTCGTTTCCTTTGTCCAACACTTGGTCAACTGTTTCTTCTTCCCTTCATATCATTCTTGTTATACTAGTATCATCATAAGAATATTATAATACAAGGAATAACTTAAGAGTAACTCAATTCATAAGAAGCATATGATTCCATTCAAATCATTTAGCATAAATGAAGCTCTATCTAAATTCATGTTTATATATTAAATATATCCAAATCATAGTCCAGACATACTTTAATTTATTATTGGTAATTCAATACTTATGATATTAGGTTTCCAATAAAAAATATGGCACATAATTTTAGGTTCTCTAGAGCAAGATATGCCCATTTCTTCATTACCTGTCAAATCTTCCCTATAGGCCCCTCTATCGTTTAGTGAATTTAAAAGAATTTTCACGATTTTTATACATCATAAATTTATATGGCTTTTCATCCATTTTCCACAAAAATACTGAATAATACAATATTAAAGTTTAATAATTTTAAGATTTCATTTTCTATACCAAATGTCACACCAAACTCAAGTTATCTAAGCACAAACCCTAAGGACAACAACTATCTACCAATTTACAACCATCACCAAGGTCTAACCACGAGGAGTTAAATTAATTTTTGGATATGGTTTGCATATGTGAGTCTATTTTAATTTTCAATTGGGATTACCCAATTCTAGTAAATATACAAAAAGATATAGAAGTTTGAACATACAAGGGTTCTAAATAAGGCGATATAAAGGATGTACACTTTCATCGTTCTTCAAACATATATCTATCTATGCATATACATCAAGGCATGAAAGTTTAAATAAAATATGGATGATCTATATCATTTCAATAAGTAACACAAAAAAATATAACAAGATTAATGGATAGAATTACCTTAGGGTCTTTTTTGTAAGTATCTACTGATTCTTCTCAACTTTTCTCCTCACTTTCTTCTTCCTAAACTTCACGTTTCTCTTTCCTCAAGATCCAAATCTCTCATGGCTGAATTTTATAAAGGAGGAGGTTATTTAAAGGGTTTAAAGTTGTCCAAATGAGCCTCCCGTTCCAATCAATCAAATAATAACACATGGTGTACTAACGAATGGACATATTTTCCCTTGTTTCGTTATTTCATCATAACTCCTTACTCGGACCTCTATTTTATACACTGTCTAATGTATTACAAATTTAACTAATATATCTACAAGTATCTAGTTTTCTCCTCAAGTCAATTGTTATATTATAAGGTTTAAAAGTAGTCTCAGATATGAACATTCCTACCGAAAACTTTCAAATTTCGTGTTTATAACTAATTTGATATTTCATAATTTATGAAAGTAGGATTAGACTAAACATAATTACTTAACATTAGATATTATAATAATAAATTATACATATCACATAAGATAAGGGTGATTCAAAAATAATTTATCATAATTACATTGGGGTTGTCACATTAAGAGACCTTCAAACATCTTAAATCAATATATATCCCAAAATTGCTAAACCAAAGGAAAAAGGAATTCCTTTGAAAGTACAATATAAAAATAAATAAGTGGTTTCCTCTAAATATGAGTATAATTTTGATTTACATTATGTTGCCATTTTTGCAAAAAAAAATTAAAAAATTTCTCCACCTATGAAAAGAAAATACTCCCAAAGAAAACAAAAGTTATGAGAATAATAAAATGTTAAAATCGATCAAGAAAAATTTTAACAAAGAAAGAGGAAAGTACCCTAATAATGATAAGGATATATATTATAAGTTCAAGGGTAAGGGTCAAAAATCTCACGAGTGTTCTAAGAGGCTAGAGAGATAAGGAAAAGGCAAAGTTTCCATCAATGCCTCGCCTAGTGATAGTGATGTCGAGTTGGTGGATTCTGGGGATGAATAACTGCATGGATGTAACTTCACAACTCATTTATGGGTAGTCGTGTTAGTGCATAGATTACACCTCATTCCAATGAGGAAGTTACTAAACATGATCACCTCGACAGTAAGTCTAGTCATTCGAGAGAGAGTGAAGGAGATGACGTTTTAATTGAGTGAAAGATTGACATTCAACGCGCTTATGCCAAGATTTAAAATAAAAAAGCAAAATTAATGTTTGACGCTTAGGATTTTAGGTTTAGGGGAGGAATTGAGAGAGTCGAGAGAGAACGATTCCTCGGTGATAGTGTCTTTAGGATATATATTCATTTTAGTGGAGATAGAAAATGGTGACGTGATCAACAAAGTGATTAGTCTTAAAAGAGATCTTTAAGATTTAATGGAGACTTGTGAGACAATTGAAGCCATTATATCCCAACTTGAGAAAGATGTCGAACATTCCCCAGCGGTCAAGGTTTCTATTGAGGATAGATAAAAAAATGTTAAAAAGATATTCCTCGGCCTTACTTTGGGTTTGAAGGAGAGGTAACGAACAAGTTACGACGGTGCATCCACTTCCCATACTGCACTAGAACTGGTTCTTAAATTTTTGGTGGAACTTTATTGTTCTCAACCTAAGCTATAAAAGAAATTTGAACCAAAATGAGAGAACCAATCTAGACCCAAAAAGGTCTATGTTAGCACTTATTACAAGAGAAGGGGTCACCTCAGGTACTTTTTTTACAAGTTTAGGAGAAGTAAAAGTACATACTCCCGTGCACCGCTATAATGACTTTTCTAGTCTACGAGGGCTAGTCGAGTTCCTAGTCGCCACTTCTCAAAGATTAATACAAGAATTTCATAGGATGTCTATGCCTCCTGAGAATTCTTCCAAAGCTATGACTAGAGCCAACATGATAAGGCAAAATAAAAGGTTACCTCTACTTAGGTACCTAATCAGGATGGAAAATCTCTTACCGTTCATATTTATCTCAAGGTTCAAAGTACTTCCAAGTGGTATTTTTATTATGGGTTCTCTAGGCACATGACTGGTAACAACTCGTATTTTACCAACATTTTGGGTCTAAAGGACGGGAAAGTTAGCTTCGAAGATAGTAGTAGGTCTAGTATTTTAGGACATGGTCGTATTATGATAGCCAAGTTTCCTAAATTAGACAACATGTTTTATATCCAAGGGTTGAAAGCAAACTTGATTAGAATAAGCCAACTTTGTAATGTAAACTTTGTGATAATGTTAGACGAGTCCAAATGTAACGTATATGATTAGTATGGGTAATTATTACTTCAAGGAGTGACGATAGATGATATTTTCTAGGGGCTCATTCCCAAATCCTCTTTTATGTATAATAATTCCACCATATCCTCTATGGAACTTTGGATCAATGATTAGGCCATGTAAACTTTGGAGACACTAAAAGATCAGTGAAGAAGGACCTAGTTTGTGGCTTACCATCTCTTGGGAAACCAACTTCCTTAATTTTTTATCGTTGCCAACAAGGAAAAAAACCTTGAAGTACCTAACAAGAGTTGAATAACATTATCACTTATCATGTATTGGAATTTATACATATAAATCTTATGGTCCTACATGTACAGAGAATATAGGTGGTAAGAGATGAATTATTTTGAGATACTCTATCATGAGGTTTCTTAGAGAAAAGTCCGACGTGGTTGAGTTCCTAACAACTAAATTATTTGTCCTACAAAACTAACATGGTGTCAATGTTATTCAAATGCATAGTAGCAACTACACTATATTTAAAGAAGTTGGAGTGAATATCTATTTGGATGAAGTGGGAATCAAACATGGGTTTTTCGCCATTAATACTCCTAAAAAATGGTATGATTGAGAGGAACAACATGAAGATTCAATAAATGGATAGATACATGCTTTTTATGAGAATCATGCTTAGACGAGTTTGAGTAGGGGCAGTTAATATCGCATGCCATATAATGAATTGGTTATATCTTCATTCACACACATTACACACGCCATATAAGTTATGGATTGGGAATAAACCCAACCTATCGTATTTTTGTGTCTTTGGGAGTATTTACTACATTTTAAGAGACAATGAGTTCTTAGTAATGTTCAACTACCGAAGTGATAAGGGAATAATTTTAGTTTTTTCATTGTCAAGTATGTCTTATAGGGTGTTTAACCTTAAAAGCTATAAGGTTATGGAGTGAACAAACTCCACGATTAGAGATAATGATCCGTCAATGTCTACTAACCCTAAACCCAAGTGTGAGGATAATGTACCCCTTAGTGTTGATCCTGTTGTTTCTTCACAATGGAACCCATTCTTGATTTAGAGGATACACCATCTTGGGTTCGAAAGAGTTATGACCCATCTGTTATACTTGGTGATCCCACTCTAGGTTTCAAGACTTTCTCTAAACTTTATAATGTGGTTTACTACTTTTGCAACCCCTCCTTAGTCAAGCCCATGATTATGAAAGAAGCACTCAAGAAAGAGCATTGGATATCCGTTATACAAGAAGAGTTTTTTTGTTTCACAAGAACGATATTTAGGAGTTAGTCCCCCGACCCAGCGAGACTAATGTGATAGTTAAAAATAAGGTTGGGTTTGTCTCTCAAGGCTACACAAAAATTGAGGGTGTAGACTTTGATGATACATTCATTCCCATTGCTAAGGTTGAGTCCACCCGATTACTATTCTCCTTAACATGTCATTTATGCTTTAAGTTATATCAAATGAATGTCAAGAGTATGTTATACCAAATGAATGTCAAGAGTGCCTTATTTAATGACATTATACAAGAGGAAATTTACCTTGAATAACCAAAGAGGTTCAAAGTACCAAAGCCCTCCAGACACGTATTTTATCTTAATAAGGCCTCGTATGGTTTGAAGTAAGGACCCCGTCCATGGCAAGGAGGTTGAACTCCTATCCCTTTGCTCATGGCTTCAAGAGAGGGGGAATGAATAAGACATTATATGCGAGGATAAAGAGTGGTGCTATATTGGTTGCCCAAATCTATATAGACAAAATAGTATTTGGATCCATGTGCTCTCGATATGCTCCCACATTTGGGGAGCATATTAAGAATGAGTTTTAGATGAGAATGGTTGGTGATATTGCATTCTTCTTAGGTCTCCAGGTATATCAACATGAGGCTGGGATATTCTTATCTCAATCCAAATATGCTAGAATCATAGTGAACAAATTTTGTTTAGGCTCAGTTAAGCACTCACGCACACCTATGAGTATATCGAATAAGCTTAGCAAAGACATTTTAGGCAAGGACATGGAGAAAATTCTTTATAGGAGCATGATAAGTAGTATTTTCTACTTGACCACTAGTCATCCCGACATTTCCTTTAGTGTTGGAGTTTATGCGTGATATCAAACATCCCTAAAAGAGTATCACTTGCTCGCATTTAAGTGCATTATCAAATACATGAATGTAACTATTTCTTATATTATTTGGAATTACTTTCATATCGATGTTTATTTGGCTAGCTATTTAGATGCCAAATGGGGCTCGGGATAGTGATGGTTTTAAGAGCACCTCGAGTGGGTGCTTTACTGTGGAAGTGCTCTTGTCTCCATGTTAACCAAGAAGAAAATATCCATATTTTTACCCACAACAGATGTCGAGTACATACCAAATGGGATTTTTTTCATATAACTCTTATGGATGAAGAAAATATTACAAGATTATGGGATTTCCTAAGGTACCGTGACTATTTCCTGTGATAATATGAGTGCAATTCCTATATACTGTAATCCACTTAAACACTTATGTACAAATCACATTAGGATTCGTGAGCATTTTATTCATGATCTCATTAAGGACCAGGACGTTTCCTTAAGATTTGTGAACGCTGATTGTCAATTAATCGATATATTCACAAACCCTTAAGATACAATTAGATTTGAGAATCATATGAAGTCTTTGTGTATTTATTCCGTCGATTGTGTTAGGGTAATTTATTTTGTATAGGGTGATTTTCATGTTCATATCACATGTCCATGTTACTAGATTGTACTTCTATTTATATTTTTATAAACATTCTTTTTTTTTATATATATTTTGAAAAATCCAAGAAGTTTTTTGTTTTTTAAGAAAAAATTTGAAAAGTTCCAAAAATATTTTATTGTTTGGATATAAGTTTTGAAAAAGACCAAAAGATTTTTTAATTTCATTTTCACCGTATACAAATGTACATTTAAGATATTTATATCACCCATACATTCCATCCATTCATGTGACTTTTTCATGGTGTTTTGAGATATGGCTTCATTTCTTAAGTGTGCTTAATAATGTGTGGATATCATTTCATTGATCATTGATGATTAATTTCTTCATGCTAGACTCTTGTCACCTTTATTGCATACTTGCATGAACTTTTTGAATATTATCCTTACTTATCATATGTCGAATATGATGTTCTCATCTGATTTTGTTTTCTAAACAATTTGTTATATATTAAGCAATGGAAAGGGGCTATGAAATAGAAAAATTCTCTTTGCGGTAAAATCCACAATTTTCAACAAGAGCCCAAAGGATTTACGACACATAAAAAAAAAGTGCCAATGATTTTTTTTTATTTCATTAATGCTTCTCTACATATGACCACTATGATATCTTCAAAATTAAGAGTGACTTTTTATATGAGAGAGATTTTAAGGGTGTTATAAAGTAGAAGATCAATGGGTTTGCACAACAGACTTTCTTGAAAAACATTAAAAGTTTGGCATTATTGATTTGAGAAGCATTTAAATTCATGGTATATTTCATAAGTCGAGTCAATTTCATTTAGGTTCAATATTTTTACACCTAAGGCTAAAATTGAGTTATGTTTTTAAGTATTTCATGACTTCGTGCACTTATGTTATGAATTCCTTTGTTGATTTACTCATGGAGAATGTTAACAGAATTACATTTCTCTTTCACGATTCGGTTATTTTAGTGTTATTCCATATTGTATTATTTTTGTGTCTTTTATACCTTATTTTTGTACTTTGAAAAATTTCAAAGATACTTGGTAAGCCTTTTAGAATCTCATCGCATGCACTTTAATGATTATCTTTTTGATGTATATGTGCCTCTTCGTGTGATGCTAACACTTTCATGATTAGTTTCTTACTCTTCATCTAATGTAGACAAAAAGGGCGAGAAAAAATTGAGGGGTAGTTTATTTATTTCCTAAACTCGTATGTGTCATGATTTATTTTCTCTAATGTGTGTAGGCCATTTTGCCTTACTAATGCTTTATAGACCAAGCAGAAGACTTTTTAGTTAAATACTTAGACACTAATGCATTTTTTTCTCAATTTAGGATGCCATTAGTTGTGTTAGTCTTAGGGGCCAATTTGGCTTTAGTTTGTGTTTCGAATCAGAATAACCAAAGGGGGAGATTCAAAAAAGAAAGTTTTATAATTTCCTATTTTTATTTTAAATTGGCTTTTCTTGTTACACACCGCTACACCTTCATGAATACTTCCACGCATTCGAAGAGAAGAAGTTGATGAATTTTGAAAGACTGAATATTGTTTGTCACAACAACATTTGAAAGAGTTGTGAGGTGGTTTGGTAAAGACATTAAATATTAAGGGGTTATTTTTTTAAAGAGTTTGTATTTAAAAGTTTCGAAATATTTTAAAATGATTTTTAAAGATTTTTTTGAAAAACTCGCTAATTTGATAGAATAGGATTTGGTATGTCGTTAGAATGAGTTATGTATTATCATTAGCACGAGGTTCCTTCATTCGAACAAAATATGGAATGTCGTTCAAAGTTTCATCGGATGTCATTCAAAGGATAATGGACATGTCGTTAGAACGAGTTTTCCACGTTAGAACATAATCTGAAGCGACATATTTTGGAAAGTTCTGGAAAGTCATTCGCAATTTCATTAGAAATGGGATCTAATGATATGGGGTACGTCCTTCAAATGAGGTACAGGTCATTCGAACGAGTACGCGTGTTTTCTTTTTTTTAAACATATATTTCAAAATCTTTAATCCCTCTCTTCTCAATAACTTTCCTAATAAATGGAGATGTGGGATTAGAATTTTCTCCAAGCCTTTTAGAGTTTTTTGTGATCAAACTCTATACTGTTTTCGTCCAAACCCCTTAGATATTTAAATATGACATTTTCAAATTAATAAGAACAAAACCAAGTTCAAGAACCCTCTTTACTGCTAATTTTAGAGTCGAGGATCTATTGCTAAAGAAGAAAGGAATTACGATTCCTGAGACTGATCGATGGTACCTTAACCAACAACTACTTGATGTGGATGATGTTGTACTTTGTTGTATCTATTAAACGATTGAGTAAAATATCTACATTATACTTAGTGGATCTCTAGATAGTATTTAAGTTGTCAAATGTCTATCTTTTCTTAAACAATGCTGAAATTTGAAAAAGGTAGGCACTTGCTTTTAATAAGTTCTGATACCAATTTGTAAAAAAACGTGACTGTGTGATAATTGATTAAATTCATAAATATCTAATTTAACACACTTATTTAATTAGAGTCTATTTTTAAACAAACTAATTCAGCCCCTACACATGCATCTAAACATCATAAGAAATTCAATCCATGCATGAAAAATAAAGACGACCGATATCGAAAAAAAACCCTTTCGGGTAAAAACCTTTTATAACCACTTTGAAAAATTCACAAGACCTTTGGCTTACATACAACCTGATAATCTCCCACAAGTGTGTAATGCACGGTGCCTTCAGCAAATCTTCAAAGGTACGAGAGACAGCGAAATAGTCTCCAGGCGTCGGTTCGTCGTCTTCGGCTCGTCCACACGCAGAATGACTACGCTTGGTATCCACAGATCAAATATGGAGATCCCTTATCCACAGAGGTTGAACAAAAGCAAAGTTGTTCTTAAGCACCAAACAATTCACTAAAGCATATGGGAGTTTTGTGAATTGAAAACAAAAAGGATTAAAACCCTAAAGGAAGAAGCCAAAAAGGATTCTGCTTTAGCAATATTTCTGTTCGTCAAAACTCTATGACTTCTTAATGAAAATGAAACCATAGAATGAGATTTTATAGAAAATCACTCCACCTCAAAAACAAAGCTCGTTCGAACGAGATCAGTAAGTCGCTCGAATGAGGACAAATGTCGTTCGAACGAGATCTAACGAGAAGCTATGTCGTTTAAATGACAAAAGCAGCTCGTTCGAACAACCTATCAAATGAGATTACGTGCAATCCTGTAGAAAATTTTGATACGAACACGTGGCCACCAGTTTCGTATCTTTTTGATTTTTTATGAATTAGTTATGATTTTTCTACGGAAAGGTGTCCGAGAACAAAATCTTTTGTAAAAATATCCCAAAAGCTCTAAGTGAAAAGTTACGGTATTTAAAACATAACCTTACCAAAGAAAACTTCGCGGAGTCTAGAATGATGAAGAACATGAGTAATTCGGATCCGTCTTTGATGTATATGTCTCTTGAATGCTCTTCGACGGTGTAGCGGTATATGACATAATAAATTGATAACGGACCTATGAAAATATGTCCTTACAAAATTAAAGGTTTTTCCCGAATGGAATTTTTTTTCTCAAATTACTCCAACTGCTTGTTGGGTTTGAAATTTGGCTTCAGAAGTTTGTTACATGTTCACTAAATTAAATTAAGATTAAATTTGCTAAAAAATTATTTTTTGCTTTTGGCCCAAGATAGGAGTAATCCGTATAACCCTACTTTCTAAAAATTTCTAGGCGAGACACTCACCCCACCCCCACATCATTGATTCACCTCTCTCTATTAGGGGGGGAGGCTCTCCTGCGGACTCAGTTTGCAGCCTTAAAATGTGGACTAGCTACCGTCCAAAAACATCTGGGGACCACTTTGTCTTTTATATACTATTGTCTTTATCTAAGGATTTTGGAATTAAAATTTCCACCCTAAAAGATTATAAAGTCTTTTAGGCTTATTTTAATATCTTAATTAATCTGGAAGCCAAGTGTAGAAAGTTCGGGGCTACCTCTCAAGCTTTCTCTGTAACTATTATATTGTATTTCAAAATAGAAAGGATTGTCTATCCAACTATTTTCCTTAGGGTGTCTATAAATTTCAAGAGGTTTTGAAGGAAAATAATCTATCTTAAACACCATATGCAGTATTGAGGTTTTATTTGTCTACTCTCTTTATATATTTGTTTAACAATATGAATTATGTTGTCTTCTATAAATTCGTATAAGTTATTGTCACCGTAGGATGACAAAAGTCTTTGATAAGTCTTTAGCCAGTTGCCTCTATGTATTTAGAAGATGACGAACTCCTCCTGATCTAATTAAGGTAGTTCCTATTTCATTTAACCCGTTGTGTCTAATATATTTTAATACATTTATACTATCGACTAGTATTCTAGTATATTCGTAATACCTATCTAGTTCTGAAAGTTCTGTAACAAATCGCTCAAAATAATAACGGGTGGTCAGCCCTATACTACCTTAAATTAGGAGTTTCAGATGGTCCCGTCTCAACATCAACTGTCGGTACTATATAATATAGGACTAACTACCCGATATCATATAAGCGAGATGTTAAAATTTAATAAAATAAGCAACAAACAACAAACCAAAACTATAACAATACTAATAAAGGAAAGAAAGATGTATGCAGGAACAGTGATAAATGAAATGCTCGAATAAAAAGAAATAAATAACTACAACCTAATATACCACGAGGAAATATACCCGAATAAGCTGTCGGGTCACAGCCAATACAATAACTGAAATGAAATAAATGTACACATCTGTAAATATCCCTTGGGTATAAACTCGATATACAATATGAATCCTACCTAGATTTTTAAAGAAGTAGGAAGCGACTACAAGATACATCCCGCAACAGTCCGCACATGTCACGGCTCCCAAGACTCTGGATAGAAGGTCATCCGGCATCCTTGCGGTAGGATACCTGTAGTAATATATATATATATATATATATACAAGCAGGAGAGAAAAGTAAACGGGTCAGAGCCCGAGTGTGAAAAATATTTAGCAAGCGTGTTAACCGTGCATAATAAATATCGGTGCACTTATTTCATAATAAAAGTGGAATCGCACTACCGTGAAACCCCAATTCACCTCTCATCTAACGGCACGCACCTATTCGCGTCCTGAGATTTTAGTTAAATTACCCCAATTAGAAGGACAACCTAACTTAACATAGGCCCCGCCTATTCCCACGAGATTTGCCTTCTTATCTTAACCCAAGAATCCACCCCTTTACCAATCATACTAGATTATGTTTACAAGCAATTATGCCATAATAGGCTTAATGGATTCCGGTGTATAATTTAATTTATTATAATTCTTATTACATTACCCATATATATATGGGTTAAAACATAGGATATATTTAATAAATATCATGCATACCAATTTATTATTAACCAAACCTCTCTCTAATCTCAACACTGCACTATGTTTCGTGCGTGGGGTGTCTCGCAAAGCGAAATCCAAACAAGGAACCACCCCGTTACACTACTCCTTAACAATGTCGATCCTAGAGATCCATTATGCCATACATACAATATTATACTACTACTACTACTAAATTTTTTACTACAATATGAAAACAACTAAAAAAAACTCCAATAATATCCTTGGGATGATGTAACCGAAATATTCCTTAACTGCGATACATCAACCCCCATCAATCTAGTACACCATAATCATCCAAGATGTACTCCAACAATATTCCATATCCTTTCATCTATAGGATATATAAATATATATATATATAGGCATTTTATTCTAACCACATATATATATATACCATCATCCATACCCATGACCAAGTACATATCGTTATGATGTACAATGGCCATGCACATAATATATCCGGCTATATATATTGCCGATAAAACTGCACCATGCTACCATCTTCCCAGTGCCCGGCTCCCATAGCAATACTGGGGACCACCTGGTGGGGATCAACGACACCCACCTCGTGATAAACTCACGCACACGACGTCCCGGGAAGCGGTCATATCTCCAAATCGGCAATGAGACGAAACATACCCACCACGTCTCATTCCAAAAATATAAATCATATAATAACACACGGGATGACTATGACCTGGGGAATATCCACACCCTGCTCCTCGAGCCAGGATGCTCACCCTCTGCGCGAAAACTTCCCAAGGATAGCATGAGCGGGGTATGCTTAACCACGTAAGTACATATATCGTTCACAAGCACAATATACATACATCCATATGATCCAATCATATGATCAAATATTAAACCATCATATATGGTTTAAATATTCATATCATGTATGTCCACACATAAATATATCTATTTATTCATATCTATATAGATGTATATACATATATTCACATATCTTTGTATCTATATATATACAAACAAATTCTCGTTCATATGCATAAGATATATAAACTCAGCTAAAAGTATATATATAATCCTCAATATACAAGTCGTCACCACAAACTCATTTAGTTTACCTCGATATGTGAGTACAATCCCTCACTTGAAGCATATTCATCCACTTTCCTACGATGAATAGTCTCCCAAAAACATATGTCTATATTCAACATTTGTGTTATCACCCAAAATTTAGTGTAGGAAACCATCACTACACATTTCATCTATATTCGAAGGTACATAATTATCTATAAATATCCTAACTAGAATTTGTGCTACCACTTATTCTAGTCGATAGTACGATCCAAATCGTTCCTCAATTCACCTATGGTTCGATTCATCTTATGAGCCCTTACTCCTCTTGGGTTACCTATTATTCCTTAATTTAAACATTTCTAAGGATGCATGACCCCTGTCTCCCTTCGGTCCCCAAACCTTAATCGCAATAGAATCCTTTTTACCATAAGGATTTGGCACCACCCTCAGCCTACAATTTCATATCGTACTCTTACCACTCTCATGGAAGGACCCCAATCATTACCCCATAATTGGGCCCACTTATGACCCCCAATTAGAACTCCCATACTCAATGAGATCCCCCACTATACCTAAGGGTATCCATTATTAATACACATGTAGGAAAAAGGGACTATCCCTATACCATATATAACAATTTCATGATAATCCACCTCTATCATAATAAAACAATCCGCCAATCACTTCAGTCCCATATTCCTTTCATTACTAAAAGAGGCATCCCATCCTCCTAAATCAATTTAACATAGACCCGCAAGCTCCTATTCAACTTAGGGCCCTATTCCTTAAACCTAATATTATACCCTTCCTAAATAAGCCCATTAAGAAAGCCCCTAAGAATAAAACTCCAAAAGAAAGGGAAAGAAAGAAATCCAAATCGTGGACTAAAAACAGGGGACCGGTCGATCGGTCCCAGACCCCCAGTCGACCGTGGGTCCAAAATGTTGCCTACGAAGAAATGCAGTAGGCTTTTCCCTTGAGGCGCGGTCGATCGGTCCCCTGTGCGTGGTCGATCGGCCATATCAGTTATCTTGGCCGATTTTTTTCCATTTTCATCAAAACCTTAAATCCTCAAACACCCAAATATCATCACCAAACCCCCAAATCTTTAACCCAATAATATTTTTAACATGTAAACTCATCCTACATCCCATTCCAACAATTTATGTGTCATCAAACCCATGTATACCCATTAATTTCAAGATTAAACCCAAAAATCTAGGTTTTAATATTTATACCCAAAATCCATTTCTTTAACCCACAAATTATGAAATGAAATACACAAATGACTTATTTAGCAAGATTAAATACTTGCCTCTGATTTGTAGAGGTTGGATCGTCCTCGTTGTCGCGTTTGGGCAGGAATCTCCAAGCTTTTCTTCCTCTCTCTCTTCTTTTCTTCTTCTTTCTCCCTCTAGAGCTTTTTATCTCTTTCTCTCAAATGAGAAGGCTTGATCCGTAAGCCTTTAAATCCCTTAAAACAATAAACCCAGTTTTAAATGTTAATACACAATTTAAATGACTCGTTTACTCCAATTCGAGTCAAACTGACTTAAAAACATTCCGGAGTCGAAATAAAACCCAATGACAGTCATTTTGACTATCTCGACCCTTCCGGGATCGATGGTACCCTCAAAATCATTATTCGGAATATTTTAAAATGTTCTCTATTTTTGGGCCTAAATTCCCAAATTTTAAAATTCTCCAATTTAATTAAATTTTATTTTCCCAAAAATTTAATTTCTCCATCTCCAAAGTTAATGGTTGTTACAAGTTCTTTTGCAAAATTCTCAATTCTTAAATCTTGTTTAAAGAGATCATAGATCTATGTTCTAATTATTTCTAATACAGGTCTTCACATCTTAACCACTCAATAATCCGGTATATATATTTATAAGCACCTCTTACGTATATTAAAGCAATTCTTATAAGTATTCTTTTTTAGGGATTTGAGAGAGTCCGCTCGTGGATTTCTCTTGTTAAGTCTGAATATGTTTGATTAACAAACTCTAGACTTTAGTTATTTGATGGTTGATGCAAGTGCTTTTGAAATTTAACAATAATATTTTAAATAGCTAGGTGTTTTGTTTAAGTTTGTACCTTCCCTATGGTTTGCAATTACTTTATCTTCTTCCCTTTGTCTCTTTTATTTGTTATTATCCTTCTTCGATATGTACCTCTTGTAACTCTCTTTTTATGTATTGCACCTCAATCCTCTGTTTGTGTTAGACCATTTTCCTTCTTGTATGCCACCATGCCTAATGCTCACCTAGCTAATGGCTCATGGAAAATCAGCACCTGACTCCGATTAAACAATATAACACCTACGTGCTACACTCCTAATTCAACACAATAATTCTCTATGAATAGAAAGTTGGAGATGATTGGAGAATAATAACAATTTAACATAAGAGATTTGGGAAAAGAAAATACTTTCATTTCATAACACAAGTACATACAAGTCTCACATCTCCCCTAACTATGAGAGGTTGACTCACTAATAGAAATATTATTCTCTCTTTTTCTTAATACCTTGCTCGCTCTCTATTTTACCTCTCATATTTCCTCTTGCAGATGTTGCCTTTTATAATTACAATGGCACTACAAATGACCATTAATCGGCTACAAAAAGAAGATCGGTGGAAATAACATACAATAATTAAAGTCTATATGATTTTTCTTTTCAAAAAGAAACTTTGTCGTGTTTTAATAATCATGTTTGATTCAATCACGTATGTTCAACCCCGCCCGATGAAAAATTGAAACCTTTCTCAAATCTGAAACTTTGAGCGGGAGGTAAAGACCTCCTATGGAAATGGTAACTATTTTTTGAGCTAGCGGGGAGAGGAAGGGATTCATTTTCCTTTCCACATATAGTACACCCCAAATAACCATATACTACACAACCGGATAATGTCTCATAAGCTGGAAAATCATGAATTGCCCATATCAGCATAGCTTTCAGTGTAAACTCTTCTTTTCTAAAAGATTCAAATGCTTGCACACCCTCTTCCCACAACTCATTTAATTCTTATATAAAAGGAGCGAGGTAGATATCGATGTCATCAATTGGTGCATTTGGCCCGAGTATTAACAAAGACAGCATCGACAATTTAGGTCTCATACACTGTGAAGGAGGGAGGTTGAGTGGGGCCAGGATCACTTACCATACACTCTGATTGGTGCTTACATTTCCAAATGGATTGAAACTATCTGTTGATATAGCCAAACGAATGTTACGCCGTTCTCGTGCAAAATCGGGATACTCATAACTCATCCTCCTCCAAGCTGTAGAATCAATATGATGACGCATGAGATTATCCCCTACTTCTTCCCTAGCATGCCAAGTCATTGTCTCTGCTATCCATGGTACTGTGAAAAAATGAATTAATCTAGGCCCAACGGGAAAATATTTCAACACTTTTTGAGGCACTTTTGAGCTTGTGCCTTCCTTGCCAGTAGATTGGACATATCTAGGTTCATTGCATACCAGACACTGATCAAGAGTTTCACAATCCTTTCGGTATAGTATGCAATCATACACACAAGCATTAATAGATTTATACTTCATTCCCAAACCTTCCAAACTGTTCTTCATAACAGGATAACTATTTGGAAGCTTATTCTCATTGGGTAGCAAGCCTTTCACCTAATTCATAATTTATGTCACGCTATTGCCAGACAAACTGTATTGTGTCTTCAAACTATGCAAACCAACCATGGAATGTAAAGTTGTTCGATCTTTCTCACATCTAGAGTATAACAGTTAGGTTATCTTAAATTTTAAACTTTGGTAGTCATCGTCAAGGTTTATCCTGATATCTTCATGAGCACCTGAACCTTGTACATCGTCATTGACCTCATTCTCTTCCACTTCATGAATGTCTTACGCGTCATCAACTAAATCCTCTAACATATTATGATCTATGCCATCTCCTTCTACATCTATCCCACTTGTTGAAGGTTGCTCGGGGAGAAGAGGAACTTTCAATTCCCCGTGAAAACTCCAAAATCGATAATTATCTTCTATATCCCATCTTAACAAATGTAGTTCAACCTTTTTCCACTCAAACACCTTGCCATTCTCACACCTAGTACACTCACACGGAAACTCTTCATCATTATGACATCTTTTTATGTATCATAAATTCATTAGCACCTCTGCGAAACACATCCCCCATGCTATATGTCTCACCCATCCACTCTTTGTATTTAGGATATCCCATCACAGCTACTACAAACAATCACCTATTAAAGGTAAGAAGCGTATATTCGTAGATTAGTATATACAAAACTTCGATTTATTGTATGTTTCATTTAATTATGTCTTATTTATATTCAATTTTTAAATTTCAAATTCAAATTAAATTTATAATATCAATTCCTATTTCCTCTATCTCCTCTAAAAGTTGAGTGGTCTTATCCCATTCAAGACCGCATATTTATGTAATATACTTAACAGCTCATTCACATTGTTAAGATTTGAGAAAAATTAGGCAGCATATCCCCATAGTTCTCCAAGTACACGACATAGATTGGCAAGTGTGAGTGTTATTTCAATTTATCAATTGAAATAACACTCACACTTTCCAATCGAGTATGTACCCAGAGAACATTAGGATACGACTGCAAAACTTCCTACAAAAGTAACAAGTTTAAGCCACTAAGAATATTATTACACAGAAATTATGCAGTCCCAAACTATCCAAATGGGACAATTCGGGAGATATCATTAATGACTCTCGAACGGGTCTAAGGGCAATTGAATGCGTACGCATAAGAACTAGAAGGCTAGTATCTATGCACACTATATGTAATTTGAAGTATGTTGCATTTAATTATCATATATAGGAATTAATAATATATTCTTCTTGACACAAATTAATTTTAGAAAAAAGTTGAAAACTCTCCCCCCCCCATTTGGACAATAATCCAGTGGTCATGCCACTTTCAAAAATAACCAACCCAAAATCGATCCACTAAAATCCAATAGCAACAACAACAACAACAAACCAACATATGTGCATCCCGTACTCCTTCAATTCATCTACTCAATTAATTCATTTCATCACGTCTTATAAATATATCATCATTAAAGCTATACAATTAAAGCTATGCAATTAAAGTTACAATCAAAGGTATATTTTATTAATCAATTTGTCCGTTTCAACTGTCACGGTGTAATATTAATGTTTAACAACTTAATTCTGAATTCCAAAACAACAACATCTAGTCAATTACAATTACTAAAAATCCTAAACATCAATTCAAACTAACTACTTGCTAATTCAAAACAAATAATTAATAAGTGGAATCTAAAAGTCCTAACTTATTTATAACCAATTAAAGTTATAATTAAATTAACAATAATAATTATAAGTCCCAATTCCAATTCCTATTATGACTATTCCGCGAGAAAAATCTCAAAATGAACTTTAAGCCTCTTAAACACGGGGAGAATCATTATGTATTAGCCAACAATATTTGGATATTTGTACTTAAGGGTACAACATATATTAGGGTATTGGGTTTCCAAACGGGTCCTAACAATTAATTTTAACACCCCCCTACCCCCCCCCCCACACACTCATCCATCTGCACACACACACACACACCACCCCCATACCCCCAGCGCCCCTCTCCCCACCACCTTGTGCCCCTTCCCCCCACCACACACATGTACAAACACACACACACACACACCACCCATACACACACACACATATATATATATAGACAAAGGAAATATAAAGAGAGGGAAACACCTAAAAATCACTTAGAGAGTTAGAGAGAGAGAAAAAGACGGAACTGAAAACGCTGGGAAAAAAGAATAGGGAAGAATTTTTTTACTGATTAATTTGTCACGGGCCTGTCATGGTATTTGACCGTGACAACTTTGTAAGGTTGTCATGATCATTGAACGTGATAATACCTTGTCACGGACTGATCACGGTCAATGATCGTGATAAAAAACACGTGTTTTTTTATCACGGGCATTGACCGTGGCAAGGGTGGCCGACTTAAGGGTGCCAATTTGGCCTTTTTTGTGTAGTGCATATCTATGTGTGCTTTAGGTGAAAACAATTTTTCTAAAAAACCTTTTTCAATTTTAATATGCACCAACTTTGTGAACCAATTTTACTTAACCCAATTTTATCTTTTTAACCCTAAACATGCATCAAGAGTGATTAAGCAAGTAAAATAAATTAAAGTCCAAAACACGGTCATGTATGAGGAAATCACTAAGAAAAAAAACTCGAAAGACCTAAGATCGACAATCACATGAAACAGTATTACAAACTATAGATAACAGACTTACTCAACGACTCAATCCCCACAAACCTTGATACTCTTCTATGATTTAACTGTTCCTCCACAGTGAAACGTAGGAGTCCACCTATGCCAGATCCACAACACATGAGATCAAACATGCATCGGTATCCAAACACGGATTCCATCGCTTCTTCACTACAATCAGCATGCACGAAGTCCACAACACGAAAACAGGTTCTTTGATGTAGGAAGAATGAAACCGTGGTGCAAACACGAGATCTCTAAATAAAATGGTTATGAAATCTTAGATCTTGTAAATAAAATGGTTGTTTTTAACTTTGGAAACCTTTTTAAATACTGCAGAAAAATGTATGTGTTCTGTTATGTATTTTAGGTTCTACACACTTCAAAATTTTGAGCAAAAGACTCCTTAACTAAAAACTTTAAGTCGGGAGGTCGTTTGAATGATATCACTATGACGTTAGAATGAGTTACACATCTCATTAGAACGATATATGCATGTCGTTAAAGTAGCAGTGTGATATCGTTTAAACGATAATAAATGTCGTTTGATCCTTTAAAATGCAAGGGCAAGATCCCCGCGACTCAAAAATGGATTTATCTCAAAATAAACAAATTAAAAACATTTTAAATTCAGTTTAAATAAAATAACATCAGTAGAACATATATATCGAGTCCCATAAACATTATGCATCCATACCTGAGGCATACTCGGAATGTAATATGATAAGAAGACGTGAAACGTGAACTAATAAACACGACCTGATCTATTTTTTAAGCTTGGCCACTACGTCTTCAAAACAACGGAATAGACTTAATGGGAAATGGGACAAGTAAAAATCTAGCTATGAATCAAATTGGTTTTTATCCAGAATAATGCCAATACATACAAATTGACACTATTTGGAAATTTGTCCTTACAAATCTCCCCCTTTGCCTATTCCAGGATAAAACCAAAAATAATGAAATGCCTATGCAGGGTCATCAAGACGAAAGTCCTAAATCTCATCCCATAAACCCAAAATGAAAACTAAGGACACGTTCTAGTTAAACAAATGTCGGACCGACAACGTGAATGTCTTAATGTGATGTAGTAGAAAAAATCTCAAATCTCTGTTGAATACCTACACATACGAAATTAACAAATACCAAGTGAATTATGGAGGTACAAGTGATTTATAATCACTATGATACCAATAAAAGATATACTAGAAAAATCTCCTCCGACATCACATATCCATCTCTCTCCTTTTTAATCTCGAATAGACAACTAGTGAGAAAAATAAACATATAAACACATAGCTAGCATAAAATAACCATATGAAGCATATCTAGATAAACATGGGTAGCCATATAATAATAATCATAATAGACCAAATCATAGATAGAAACTAGTAACAAAATATGAATCATCAATATGAGAAATGATGTGACTAAATAAATCAATGCAGTGTATGAATCGCACATGAATATTTAATATCGCATGCATGTAAACTGTCCAAAGCACCCATAAGTAACAAAACAATGTAATATCAGCATATATACAGAGCAGGTACTAAAACAGAACAAATGGAAAAAAAACCAACTAGGGTCGTTCGAATGATAATGCCATGTCGTTTGAACTACTAAAGCATGTTATTCGAATCAGGTAAGAAACGACCCAAAACAGAATGATGTCGCACAAAGCATCTATCTAATGACTGAGAGTGCTACAACGGAATAATGTGACTTCCAAAATAAATCCAATTTTAATTAACCCAAATTTTAGTTAAACCCTAACACATGCATCTAGGTGATTTGATAACATAAAATCAATAAGCATGCAAAGGAAACCAATTTCAGGAAAAACTCCCGAAGGGAAAAACCTTTTATTTCACTATAATTGTAAATCGCAACTTACACGGTTATAAAGAAATTGATTTTGACACACGAATACCCGTAGGTGTCGGGCGATGTCATCAATAGTGGTTCACACGCATCTATACCACAAGAACTGCAGTCCTATCTTTAGCCCAGGAATATCACAGCACTCCCTATGAACCTCAGTCCAAATCAACAAAGAATCTTCATGCAATGAGATCCTCAATGACATGCATCCATATGTTTTGGAATTACCCTCTATAAGAGCAATATTAGCAAGATCGTATTTTGGGTTTCAAAATAACCCACTAAAGGATTGGGATTTTTTGTGAATTGTAAAAACAAAGGATTAAACCTCTAAAGTGAGAAGACAAATTCGTACTTCTGTTTGCATAAAACGTAGAGAGTTTTTGCACAGGTCTTCTTTGGAAAAAGGAGCTGGAGAGTCCTATTTATAAAAGACTTAAGACGGAGGATCGTTCAAACGAGATTGGATGTCGATTGAACGAGATCCAATGTCGTTTGAAAGACGTAGGCTGTCGTTTGAACGACAGTAAACATAAAAAAAATTCTTTTTTCTTTTTCTCGGTAAATGCACCGCGTCAAAAACTTCGAAAATTATATTTTTTGACGAAAAACATTAAAAACTCCAATCCAACACTTAGAAAATATTTTGTGAAAAATAATCCCAATATCCTAAGTGAAATGTTAAGGTACTTAAACATAATCTTACCATAATTAATGTCGTTCAGACTCATTTGATGAAGAACTATGATACTCGGATCCCTCTTGATGCTTGAATGATCTTGAATAATTCTTCGACGGTTGTAGCGGTATACGACATACTCTAATGTAAACATGACTTGTGAAATATGTCCTTACAAATCTCCCCCTATGTCTATGCCGGTAGAAAATAAAAACATTGTTAATTATCAAATCAAAATGCCTATATAAATTTAATGCCCTCCCATGAACCCAAAAGTTAAAAGGTACTATAAATGCAAGTCTTCAATATTTTCTTCAAAATCTTCATCAATCTTTCTTGTCATCATCAGGGTGTGGAATATGATATTCAATTGTTCCTACACACATGAGATAAGAAACAAATACCTTCGTGATGCATCGAGTTTGAAATGATATAAGAATGAATCAATCAATATAATTAAATCTCCCCAATAATGCAAAATTTCCCTTAATTCGTTCTCCCCTTTTTTATTTGACCGAAATAGACATGGAAACGAATAAACAAAATATGCATGGAGTTGTCACGACAAGCAAATCAAATATGGATCAAACTGGGCTCATGTAAAGGAAATACTCAAAAGATCCACACATGATTATAATTTTTCATTTTTTAAACAAAAACAATTTACAAAATTTACACCATGAGTAACATTAAGACAACCAAATCATGGATATGGAGTGAATGGCTGTGAACAAATTCCATGGGTAATAAAACTCAATCACGCATATGTGCATGATGCATAAGTGTAATCCTATCGAATGAACATAAAAAATATCCTTAGGTGTAAAATTCTTGAATTTAGATGATATCGACCAAATCAAATCAACAAATCAAAGCCTACGTGATTTTCACACCAATAACGTCCAAAACTATTTAGTGCCATTCGAGAACTTTTTAAAGGACGTGCAAACCCATTGATTTATATCCAAACAAACTTCCTCATATATAATAAAGCAATTTTTATATCTAATGAGGTACTAAATTCTCAACCTAGACAAAATCTATAGGCCCAAATTTTGGCATTTTTCTTTTTTTATTGCCTTAATATTTTTTGTGCAGGCTCTTTTCGAACGGTGGCTTTCACGGCGTGATAATTATTCAGTCGCAGCCCTTTCCCGCGTCACTAATTATTTTTCCAAATCTAAACATAATTCCTTACGGGAAATGGTTTTTACATGCATGACTTTTATTACTCTTGTATTATTGCACTTGGTTCATTTTAAGGAAAAGATTTAGATAAAAACACTCGACCAACATGTGATAGACAAGTACAATAATCATACAAATTCGTGCATGTGTGCAATAAAGGGAATAATGAGTCAAACATGTATGAATTATCAACTAATAACATCTCATTGACTCCAAACATTTTAAAGCACATGGATGACATGACATATTGTCTCAAAACACTATCAAATAGTCACATGGATAAATGAAATGAAATTGTGACACGGTCATCCTAAATGTCCATTCATATACGGTGTAAAACAAAATAAAAAACTCTTTTTATCTTTTTCAATTTTTCAAACAAAATGAAAATCTTTTTGTATTTTTTCCAAAATTTTCAAAAATAAAAACAAAAAAATACAAACACGGTACACACTAGCAATAGGCATAATATCGGTATGAGCATCATCCTATGATAGAAAAAAGTAAATCACACAAAGAATCATCAATCTAAGCAAGTGTGATTAAACAAGAAATGCAGTATTAGTAATTAATCATAAATACTAAAAGTAGCTGCATATAAACTATCATAGGCAACCTAGCAGTACCAAAAACATAAGCATATGAACCCAGGGTACTGAAACAGATAAATGTTGCAAACTAAATTGGTCGTTCAAATGAAGCTTAATATCTCTCGAATGAAAATGCATGTCGTAAGCACGATGGTTCACGCGACATAAGAAGTCACTCGAACGAAAACTAATCTCGCTCGAACGAGAAAAGAAAATTTTCACAGTCTGTCCAGAATGTTAAAAAGTGTTGCCCAATGAAATTTTTTCCAGAAAACCAATATATGTAAGGTGCTGACAGAAGCAAAATAGTGGTAAAACAGTAGCTAAACTAATAAAACAATGTAAGCTATAACAAGTGAGTCATAACACTAGTAAGAATATAACATAGAGCACAACTAGCATATGGAAAATATCAAACACAATCAACAAAACGATCTAACATGAAATGAATCACGTGCAAGCAAACGGGAGTCATGAACAATTAGACCATAAGCCTCTAAATTTGATTTCTTAACCCAAATCGATGTGTAACGAGGTATAGGGGCTTTAGGAATCGAATTTACTTTTCTATTAACCTTCCTAGGTCCATTTAAAAGTTTGTAACAGAAACGCCTAAGATGACCTTGCTTACCGCAATGTGTGCGAGTGTAAATCGGGCAGTGAGTGTTACTTGGCGCTCTCATGAAGTTCCTGGGTGGATCTCTCTTAACAACCTTCGGTGCCTCTTTCCTAACAACTCAAGGAGGATCTCTCACACATGTGGGGACGGCTTTGGGAATGGGTGAAATCTTCTTTTTAAAACCAATTCCACCCCTATTCTTTTTTATTTCAACAGTTCTTAAAATCTCATCAAGCTTTTCAGACATAGACTCCAAATCAAATTTCACTTTACTCAAATCTCTGAAACTTTGCTCAAGTTCACCTATCCTAGATTGAAGTACGTGCTTAGAATCCTCAAACTCAAGAATCTTCTTTTTCATAGCCTCCATCACCCCTCAAAGACTATCTCTCTCTCCCCCAATGCACTCAAGCTTCTCTCTAAAAAAATTCGCACGTGCCCTAAGATCTTATACTAAAACATCATTATTTTTTAAGGCACGGTCTTTCAATTGAGAATTTTATTTTAAATTTTCTTTCTTTGTTTTCAAAGCTTCGCCATAAAATTCATTGAATTCCATTTGCAAGTTATGCTCGTATACACTTCCATCCTCACTGCCATCACCCTCACGTTCACGGGATACACTGCTAGTAGCTGCAAAAGAAGTATCATCATCATTCTCAAGAGTAGACACATAGTTGGTAAGGACACGCTTACATGGACAAAAAATTTCTTCATTAGGGTAACTCTCACTAAGGGTGGAAACATAATCAATTGGTTTATTAAAATACTCCCTAACTTTGGTGGGGCACTCATCTATGCTATGGCCAATCCACTCAAAACAAAGTCATCTCTCAGATTCTTTCTTTTTAATGAGAGTTTTAAAATAAGATTTCAACCGAGGTTTCCAAATAGTTTCGTCAGACAAGTGACATCTAGAATCGTCAAATCTCCTAAAACGCATATTCAAAAAAATAAGGATTTCAAAAATATATTTGAAAAAGTTAGGATCAAAACATAATAACTTAGGGCAACAGGCTCTGATACCGATTTGAGAGGGCTACTGTGGAATAATGAGACTTCTCAAATAAATCCAATTTTAATTAACCCATATTTTAGTTAAACCCTAACAAATGCATCTAGGTGATTTGATAACATAAAATCAATAAGCATGCAAAGGAAACCAATTTCAGGAAAGTTCCCTGAAGGGCAAAACCTTTTATTTCACTATAATTATAAATCGCAACTTACATGGTTACAATGAAATAGATTTTGACACGCGAATAATCGCAGGTGTTGATCAGTGTCATCAATAGTGGTTCACACACAACTATACCATAAGAACCATAGTCCTATCTTCAGTCCAGGAATACCGTAGCACTTTGTATGAACCCCAGTCCAAATCAGCAAAGAATCTTCACGCAGAAAGATCCTCAATGACACATAGCCATATGATGTAGATTTACCCTATCTATAAGAGAAATAGTAGCAACATCATATTTTGGGTTCCAAATTAACTCACTAAAGGATTGGGATGTTTTGTGAATTGTAAAAGGAGAGGATTAAACCTCTAAAGTGAGAAGACAAATTCGTATCGCTGTTTATGGAAAGCGTAGAGAGTTTTTGCACAGGTCTTTTTTTGAAAAAAGGAGTTGGAGAGTCCTATTTATAAAAGACTTAAGATGACGGATAGTTTAAACAAGATTGGATGTCAATTGAACGAGTTCCAATGTCATTTGATACATCGCACGACATACTATGTCGTTTGAATATCATAAGATGTCGTTTGAATGACAGTAAACATAAATATTTTTCTTTTTCTTTTTCTCGATAAATGCACCGCCTCAAAAACTCTGAAAGTATATTTTTTGACGAAAAACCTTAAAAACTTCGCTTCAACATTTAGAAAATATTTTATGAAAAATAATCCTACTATCTTAAGTGAAATGTTAAGGTACTTAAACACAACCTTAAAAAAATTAATCTCGAGGAGACTCCTTTGATGAAGAGCTATGATATTTGGATCCGTCTTATGCTTGAACGATCTTGAATAACTATTCGATGGTTGTAGAGGTATATGATATACTCTAATGTAAACAAGACTTATAAAATATGTCCTTGCAATGACCCTATCATGCGACCCATTTAAAGACCTTTATCTGACACTTTTAATACCTCAATACTTCGATTGTTTGACCTAGTATTATAATGACTTGGATATTTCGTTTGAACAACATCTTGAAGTCGTTTGAACAACTTCTGAAAACTTGTACTCCAGATCTAAAAATATGTAGGATTTAGCCAGTGATTTTTTTTTCTCAAAACAACTAGAAATACGAAATAGTAGCAAAACGGACTCGAAATAAAAAATAAAAATATGAGTTACATGCTAACATAGTGTCAATGTGCCTAAACATGGGTACAAAATGAATTAGCTTGAAATTCAACAAATGAATCACAACTTAGACACATCGAAGCGATCAAGAAGCTCTCATTAATAGCTAAGAATCATCAAACTATGCTAGGGCCATATGTGTTAACTAATATATTGAGTTTAATGAACTGAAAAAAGATAATGCACGTAAATTTGGAATTTTGATGATTCTTCACACAATAGCATCATGACACGAATTTTCAACATTAGGATTTGTGGTGCAAACCCATTGATATTTTTCATCCAAACTCCCTAATATATTCATATTTATTTTCTTTTTGAATGAACATATAAAACTAAACTAATTGTCCCCTTTTTGGCATATTATTCTTTTTAATTACCTTAGTTTCTTCTCGGGGTCTTTTAAACAGTGGTTTTTGCGATGACTTCATTACACTCTCGCAGCCATTTCCCGTGTACACGCATCATTTTTCAATATTAAATTAACTCTCACGTGCAACGATTCTTACATGTACACCTCTTTCTAAGTCGAATTACACATAAGTGACAAAATTGAGAGGACAACGTCTAACCAAACTCAAATACGCATGAGAAGTCAAACATTCATATAAGCTTATGCATGTGTGTGTGATGGCATATATACAAAGTTAAATCCAAATGAAAATCAACTTCGAAATTACCCCATTAATCAATTATTAAGATGATTCTAAGCATCTAGAATTATGATCAAATGTCATATCCATAGGGATAATGAAATCATGGGGATCCGAGCACACCAATATGCCACATCAAACATGTAGACTCATGACACAAAAAAATAAATTGAAAATCTTTTTGTGTTTTTCCAAAAATATTTTTGACCAAAAGAATTTTTGTATTTTTCTCATAGGACTCAAAAAAATGAAAAATATAGTACAAAGAGATAAACATGTCATAACACTAACAAGATATATATCATGAAGCAAAGACTAGCGTATGACAAACATGATCATGTAAGAAATCATCCATAAGAAAGATCATCTGAAGCATCATCTCCTAGAATGTGAAAATGAACCAACCTAACAATTAGAATCCCTAAAACTGATTTCCAAACCCAAATAGGTGTATACCTAACATGACTGGTTTTAGGAACTAGCGGGACATTACACTTAAACTTCCTAGGGTCTTTTATAAGATCGTAGAAAAAACACCTAAGGTGACCTTTTGTAGCACAATGCGAACATGTATAAACATGACCACAAATGAAATCTAAGGGTTGAACTTTTCTAACACCCTAGGATGTGATTTACGCTCTAAAACAAACTATGGTTTTATCTTTAACATTATAAGAACTAGAATAGGATAAGTCACTACCATCACTATTTGAAGCAAATAATTTGACTCCTCAATTTTTAGGGACTCCTTCTTTAAATTTTGAATTACCCCTAGAAGGTTATCTCTCCCCACCTGAATGTGAGACAAAATTATCTCTAAGTGTCTTCTCACATGCCTTAAAATCATTCAATAGATTATTTTCTTCAATGTCACAAACATTCACACTAGAAATTTTAATGTCCTCTAACTCTTTCTCTAAAATAAGGACTCTCTTCTTACTCTCTTCCTTATCCAATTTCAATGATTTAAAGTCATCATGCAAAGCAACGAAATTCTCATGAATGATATCTCTTTGAGTTTAAAACGTTTGCAAATATTCAATCATATTTTTAAAATGAGAATTTTCCTTATCAAGTATTTCAATTCGGTTTGCAAACTTCAAATTCAAAATATTTAACTCGTCAAAACTAGGAGAATCCATCGAGAGAAAAATAAGTCAAGAGAGAGAAAAAAAATATCCCAAAAGAACGAAACAAGGATCTACACAATAACTAAGTGCAACTTGCTCTGATACCAATTTCACAATTTGAGATGTCAAAAGGATTAGACGAAAAAATATTTTAAAAAAAATTCAGGATCACTCGATAACTTGGAGTAACCTGCTCCGCTACCAATTTGACAACTTGAGAAGTCAAAAGGAATCAAACGAAAAAATGTTTCGATAAAAAACAAGATCACTCGATAACTTGGAGAAACCTTCTCTGATATCAATTTGTAGAGGCCCTTATCTACGTGTGCTCTTGGTGAAAACAATTTTTCTAGCAAGACCTTTTCAAATTTTAATAAGCACCACTTTTGCAAACCAGTTTTACTTAACCTAATTTTATCTTGTTAATCCTAAACATGCATCTAATGTGATTAAGTAAGTAAAATAAAGTAATGTCCACAAAAGACACCTACGTACAAGGAAACCACTAAGGGAAAAACTTAGTATGGCCTAAGCCAAACAATCATTATGATACGGTTTTACAAAGTACAAATAATATACTTACTCAACGACTCGATCCCCATAAGCCTTGACGCTCTTCCATGCTTCAACTGATCCTCCACAGTGCAACGTAGGAGTCCACCTCTGCAACGTCCACAACACATGAGTCCACGTGTACCTCGGTATCCACCGATACAACTTTGGCAACTGCCTACGATTCAGAAAACAAAGTTCACCTGTTCTTCACCAAAATTTGCATGTACGAAGTTCACTGCACAAAAATTGTTTCTTCAATATAGGAGGAATGGAATCGTGGTGAAACCATAAGATTTCTAAACACAATGGTTATAAAAACTCAAATCTCGTAAACACAAAGGGTGTTTTTAATTTTTGAAACCTTTGTAAACTAGTGCAGAAAAAATGTACGTGTTTTTCTCTATATTTTATGTTCTACACGCCTTGAAATTCTGAACAAGAGACACCTTAAATTAAAACTTTAAATCGGTAGGTCATTTGAATGATATCACTGAATCATTAGAATGACTTACACATCTCATTAGAATGATATGTGTATATCATTAGAACTAGATCCTGATGTCATTTGAACGACAGTAGATGTCATTTTATCCTATAAAACGTAAGAGAAAGATCCATATGATTATAATACGGATTTATCTCGGAATAAAGGAGTTAAAAACATTTAAAAATAATTTTAAACAAAATAACATCCATAGAAATATTTATCGAGTCCCATAAACACCATGCATCCATACCTGAGAGATACTCGGAATGTGTAAGGACAAATTTCCAAATAGTGTTAATTTGTATGTATTGGCATTATTCAGGACAAAAATAAATTTGAGTCATAGATATATTTTTACTTCTCATGATTCCCATTAAGTCCGCAAAGCTATTTAGAAGACTTTGTGACCAAGATTCAAAGATAGATCATGCCGTGTTTATTGGTGCACGTTTCACATCTAAACACTCGATGAAATATTTATAAGGATATTGTTTTGTTTAAAATGATTTTTAAAAATGTTTTTAATTTGTTTACTCAGAGATAAATATTTTTTAGAGTCGTATGGGTCTTTCCCTTAATTAAGTTTTAAAGGATCAAATGACATTCTCAATCATTCAAATGACATGTGACTGTCGTTCAAATGACATGGACATCTTGTTCTTACAAGATGACTACATCGTTCGAACGACATACACATTTCGTTTGAACGACCTGTCGACTTAATGTTTTTTTAGGCATCTTTTGCTCAGAGTTTCGATGTTTGCAGAACCTAAAATATAGAACTTGAACATGCGTGTGCAATATTGTTTCAAACCTATTCGTAATTTCCAAATTGAAACTTATTTAATTGGATGTCTAAATTTCTAAAACCAAACATCAATTTATTCAGCCCCTAAACATGCATCTGCTTGTTAATTCAAATCAGAAATAAAATCATACGATGAATAAGCTGACAAAGACAGATTTCAAGAAAAAATTCTCGAAGGGCAAAAACCTTTTTATTTCCACTATAATTTGTAAAAGTAGGTTTATATGGATTATAATTAAAATAAAATTTATATACGAAATACCCGCAGGTGTCGGTTCGTCGTCGTCGTTAGCCCAGGAACACCGCAACACTCCCTATGACACACAGTCGATCAACCCAGTACCTCCTGCAAGTGGCACTTATTGTCAGCCCAATACCTTCCTAGGCACCTAGTGTAGTAGCATAAGCTCTTAGCAAATATGTTTTGGGTTTCACAAAATAACTCACACAAAAGTAATTGGGATTTGTGAATTGTAAAACAAAAACTTTGAACCCTTTAAATTGTTGGAGAAGAAAGCAAACACTCAAAAATGTATTCTTTTAAAAGTAGCGTTTCTCCATGCCAAAAACAAGTAGTCTGACACCCAATATATAGAAAAATTGAGGCGGTGATGTGTTAGCCTAAAACTCTTGTCGTTCGAATGACATATGTTGTCATTTGAACGAAACTGCATCTCGTTCGAACGAGATACGCTATCATTTGAACGATTAAGGTGGTGATCCCAAAATAACTTCAAACTTTTAAATAACTTGGAAACCTCAAAAATTAAAACTAGATAAGGGATCAGAAAATGTTTCATCAAGAAAATTTTATGAGCAAATATTTTTGAAAATTCAAACTTTATAAAAAACATTTATAAAAATTTCAAAAACCATTTTTCATGAATAGAAAACCATTTCAACTTTTATAAAAAATATCCCAACACTTTTAATGTGAAATGTAAATGGAACTTAAACATAATTTTACCAAACTCATCCTTGTTGGGATTGAATGTTGAAGTCTACTTGAAATTCGGATTATCGTGTGTAGATGTTAGCTTCCTCAATTCTTTGACGACTTGTAGCGGTATATAACATAATTAATTATGACGGACAATGTCTTTACAAATCTCCCCTTGTGTCTATGCCGGTACAAAATAAAAAAATCTGAATTATCAATATCACAATGACTTATACAAATCTACCCTCCCATAAGCTCAAATGTGGAAAGATAAATTGTCAAGTATTAAAACTTTTCAAACTCTACTTCAACAATCAATTCTTCATAATTTTAAGCTTTTATCATCAGTGTGTGCAATATAATGATCTTCAATTCTACCTACACATATGAGACAAATCAAATACCTCATGACGTATTGAGTTTGAAATGATATAAGCATAAACATGAAAGCATAATCAAATCTCCCCCATACTTAAACTCCCCCATAAAATTATAATTTGTTCTCTCCCTTTTTATTTATCCGAATAGACAAGGAACAGATTAAATCACATAAATCAAATCGGGGTGTCACGGTAAACCAAGGCAAACAAACGATTTTTTATTTTCAGATTTTTCATACAAAAATACAAAAATGATGTTACAAAAAAAAACACCATGAATTTTCACTAAGACAACCAAATCGAGGAAATAGAATGAATGGGTGTGAACAAATTCGATAGGAAAATTGATTCAATCATGACATGTGTGCACGATACATAAGTTTACTCCTAACGAATGAACATCAAAATAGTCCTTAGGTGTAAAAATGGTTGAATTTAGATGACATAGTGTTAATCATATCAACAACTCCGAGCATAAATGATATCCACACTAATAACATCCAAAATTATGTAATGCTTTTTCATGACTTTTAAGGACATGCAAACTGTTTTAAATTCCATCCAAACTCCTTCATTAAAATATAATTCTTTTTATTTTTCTTATGAGGTGATGAAACTAAAGCCTATTGGACCATTTTTGGCATAATTTACTTTTTATTACCTTTCAATTTTTTCGGGCTCTTTTAAACCTCATTGGACCCCGGATAATTTTTAATTCCTCACTTTTTTAGGTCCATTTAAATGGTGGCTTTATTGCAAAGGAAATATATAACGTAACTTTTGCAACCCTTTTTCATTTTTCAAAATCAATCACACAAGCTCCAAACTGTTTGTAATAGGCACTACTTTCTTGTCAAGTTTTATCGCATTTGGTTCATTATATAGATAGAATTGAGATGGAAACACTCAACCAACATGTGATAGACAAGAACAAAAGTCAAACAAATTTGTGCATATGTGAAATGAAGGACAAATGAGTCAATCATGTAGGTAGAGTCACTATATATCATCTCAAACGCTCCAAACTTTGTAAAGCACATGAATGACACAACATATTGTCTCAAAACACTATCAAATAGTCACATGGATATGGAATGAAAATGTGACTCAGTCATCCTAAGTGTCCATTCATATACGGTGTAAACAAAAAACAAAACTCTTTTTTTTATTTTTCAAAAAAATTTATCAAAAAATCAAAATCTTTTTGTATTTTTTGAACATTGTTCATAATCAAACCATTAGTACCAAATACTATAACACTATGAACCAAAGGACTGCAAATGGAAGAAACAAAATCTCCAGGGGCACTCGGACGAAGAGCCATGTTGCTCGAAATATAAGGCTTATCGCGAGAAGAAGCTTCACATGACATCAGAAGTCGCTCAAACGAAAACTCCTCTTGTTTGAACGAAAAAAAAAATCAAATTTTCACAAATTACCCAGAATGTCATGCAGTTTTGTCCAGTGAAAAAATGTCGTGAAAACAGTTTTTGGAATGGGAAAACGGATCCAAACCAGTGCTAAAACAGTAGCAAAATTAAGATAAATATATCAAAATGGAAAATATAAATACAAAATGATACATACTAACAATAGGAAAAAGTGTCATCATGTAAATCATCCTATGCTAGCAAAAAGTCTAAACATCATCCATTAGGTGCGGAGGAGTTTTCCAAAGATGGTGACATCTTTTGAAACAACTCCATCAAGTCGTGTGAAGTCTTGTCTAAAAAATTTACTTGCTCTCGAATATGTGCAAACTCTCTGTCATTATGTGCAAGAAAAGTATCATGGGTGGGTGCATGTGTGCGAACATATGTAGAAGCAAATCGTGACACATAACCCAATTTAAAGAAAAACTCCCTAAGGTGTCATATCCTTTTGTAATGAGAGAAAACACAAGAATATCTAGGTAAACCTTTCTAAAAAACTCTAGGACGTGCTTTGCTGACGGGTACAGGACACCTAGGTGGGTTGAGTCGAGAGCCATATGAATTTCTCACTAAGGTAGGAACCGACTCAGGTGCAATGAAAGAAATGGATGCACCATCATGACTTATTCCTATACTCTCACCACAACCCAAAATGGGATTGAGAACCATCTTTCCACCTTTCTTAGATGCGTTCTTTAAAGGAACTTTGACCTCCCGGGCACGTTCAAGATCACTCTCGAGTTAGGATACATGTGTCATCAGACTAGACACCATGTCGGTCAAGTCACACTTTTCCCTCCTTAAACCTTCTTTCTCTCTCTCCAAATCTAAAACCCGACAACCTAAATCTCTATTATACTTTTTTGTTTTCAAGGTCATAGTGTACTAATCCCTAAAAGCTTTCTGGAGCTCACTTTCATCACCACTCTAAAACTCGCTCTCATCCCCAGATGAAACACTTGAATCATTATCGTCGCTCCCATTAACACAATCATCGTGGGACAAAGTGGGTGTGATCACACAACTGGAAATATATAGACACATCCCATGTGCCAAACCTTTATCGCACTCATCTCCCTCACTATCACTAAGAGTGGCAGGCATGGCTACATTCTTCCCTTTTCTCCTTGGCCTAGTAGGACACTCAAATGCTCTATTTCCTTTGCCTTTACACTCAAAACAAGTCATATCATCTAAATATTACTCACTATCTTCCTCTTTATCACCCTCTCTCTCTTTTTCACAACCCTCTTTGGCCTTTTCTTTCTTTTAATTTTTCTCAAAAGAATGTTTATAGGAAAAATTAGTTTTGTTCATTTTGTGAAACTTTTTAAACTCTTTTGCAAAAAAGGCCACATCGTCAATACTAAAATCTCCCTCAGAATCAAAATCATAAACTCTCTCTTCATTTTTCTTCCTAACTCGAGTCTTTAAAGAAACGCCTACATCCTTAGCCTTAATGGTTTGGGTAAACATGTCAATCTCATAAGTTTGTAGGTATACTACGAGCTCTTCTAACTTAAGTGAATTTAACTTTCCCAGCAAATTCAAAATAATGACTTTATGAATAAATCATTTTGGGAGAGATATCAAAATCATTTTAACGACACGTTCGTACCTGGTGATAGTCTCAACCTGGGTGGCCAAATTTTGTAACTTTGATTCTTTAACTGCGTTCATACCCTCATGTGTCAATTGGATAACATCACATGCCTCTTTAGACGTGGTGCATCGCATTTAATTATATAAGTGATCCATCGAAAAGTTGCGATTTTTCACAAAACTGATTTTTCCAAAAAAAATCAATATCACACAATTTATGCGAAAAATAGGAATACACGATAAATTACTGCAACCTCCTCTTATACTAATTTGAAAATTCGTGTGTGATATTGATTCAAACTGATTCGTAATTTCCAAATTCAAAATTATTTAATTGGATGTCTAAATTGCTAAAACTAAATGCCAATTTATTCAGTCCCAAAACATGCATCTATGTGTCAATTCAAATCCCAAATTAAATCATGCGATGAATAAACTGAAAAATAAACATTTTAGGAAAAAAATCCCATAAGGAAAAAAACCTTTTTATTTCCACTATAATTTGTAAAATTCGGTTAACACAGATTATAATGAAAATAGAATTGACATACAAAATACCCATAGGTGTCAGCTCGTCGCTGTCAGCCCAGGAATACCTCAGCACTTCTTATGACACGCAATTGATCAACCCAGTACCTCCCTCAAGTGGCACCTATTGTCAGGCCAGTATCTTCCAAGGCACTCAGTGTAGTAGCATAAACTTCCAGCAAATATGTCTTGGGTTCCACAAAACAACTTGCATAAAAGTAATTAGAATTTATGAATTATAAAACAAAAGATCTTAACTCTTTAAATTGTTGGAGAAGAAAACAAACACTTAAAAATTTATTTTTTTAAAAGCAGTGTTTCTCTATGCCAAAAACAAGTAGTCTGAAACCCAATATATAGCAAAATTGAGGCGGTGACATGTCAGCCTAAAACTCATGTCGTTCGAACGACATACGCCGTCATTTGAACGATAAAACATCTCGTTCGAATGAGATATGCTATCATTTGAACAATTGAGGCGGTGATCCCAAAATAACTTCAGGCTTTTAAATAACTTGGAAACGTCAAAAATTAAAACTAGATACGGGATCAGAAAATGTTTTATGAAGAAACTTTTATGAGAAAATGATTTTAAAAATGATAACTTTATAAAAACTATTTATAAAAATTTCAAAAACCATTTTTCATGAATAGAAAACCATTTTAACTTTTATAAAAACTATCCCAACACTTTTAACGTGAAATGTAAATGGAACTTAAACATAATTTTACCAAATTCATCCTTGTTGGGATTGGATGTTGACGTCTACTTGAAATTTGTTTCGTCTTTTATTGATGTTAGCTTCCTCAATTATTTGACGACTTTTAGCGGTATTCAACATAATTAATTGTGACGGACAATGTCCTTACAGAACTAAACCCATACGTTTTTCTGCATCTGTTTAGAAAGGCTCCCAAAGTTAAAAACATCCTTTTTGTTTACAAGATCTGAGCATTCATAACCATTATGTTTAGACATCTTGTGTTTGCACCACGATTTCATTCTTCCTATATTGAAGAACCTATTTTTTTACAATTGGACTCTGTATGTGCTAACTGCATTTGACTCCGTGTTCTTAATTGTAGACAGTTGTCGTAGATGTATCTGTGGATACCGAGGAACACGTGGAGTCTATGTGTTGTGGACATGGCATATGTGGACTTTTGTGTTGCACTGTGGAGGAGTGGTTGAAGCATAAAAGAGCGTCAAGGCTTATGGGGATCGAGTTATTGAGTAGATCTACTGTCTGTACTTTGTAAAATCGTATCATAGTGATTATCTTTCTTGGTCCATTCGAGGCTTTTTCTGTTAGTACTTTCCTTGTACATCAACTTGTTTTGTGGACTATACTTTATTTTTCTTTCTTAATCACACTAGATTCATGTTTAGGCTTATCAAGATAAAATTGGGTTAAGTAAAATTAGTTCACAAAGTTGGTGTATATTAAAATTAGAAAATGTTTTTGAAAAAAATATTTTCACCTAAAGGACACATAGAAATGGGCCTCTACAAATTAGTATCAAATACAGAAACACTTTTTATTGTGTGACTGATCCTACGTGTCTTTTGGTATTTATGAAGGTTTTGGAACATAGATTTTTGATGGATCAAATTATGCTTACTGGAATATGTGAATGAAGAGTGCACTTAAGGCCATAAATGAGCGTGCTTGGTTAGCGGTAAGAAATGGTGGATACCACCTGTCACGAGATAGGGTGAGGCCGCACACTTAAAACCTATCGAGTTATGGACTGAAGGCTAACACAGACTTGGACTATAAAATTTTCAAGGTTTACATTTTATTTCTTCATATGTCACACCAGAAGAATGTAATCATATCATGATGTGTAAAACATCAAAAGAAGCATGTGATGTCCTTACACTTACTCATGAGATAATTACAACGGTTAGGGCGTCGAAACTATAAAAACTCACTACCCCATTTGAGACGATTAAGATGCTAGAGAGTGATACGTTTGAGGAGTTTTACACTAGATTGTCCCATATTTTCAAATCCTCGTTTAACTTGGTAGAGAAAATACCCGATTATTAAGGTCGTTGCCTAGTAGATTTGATCCAAATGTGACCGTTTTAAATTCCTTGGTTTTGCTTGACTCAACGAAACTATAAGAGTTTGTAAGTGATCTGCAAACTTAAGAGTTTGACATGTTTACCTCCAAGAAAGAAAAGTGCATCACATTGAAAGCTCAGAAGGAGGAAACAAAAGTTTTGAAGGATGATGAATCTGACACCGATTTCAAAGATGTATCCTTGTTGGCAAAGAAGTTCAAAAAGTTTCTTAAGTTCCAAAAGCAACCGAAAGATGCCAAAAGACTTGAGTAATTTAAAAATAACAAGGCTGATCAAATCCCTTATAATCAAAGTGAGAATTATAAGAAAGATGATTCAGATAGGTTTTTCGGTTATAAGGGTTATGGACATAGGGTAGAGGAGTTCCCCACTATACCTAAGATGGAGGGAAAGATACCGATTGTATATAATGCCACCTTAAGTGATAGTGAACCAGAAGAGGGAGGAGATTCCCCCATTCTGAGCAACTGCACTGCGTTTATGGTTTTTTATGTGAGCAACGAAGAAAAATCTTCTCATGAAGATACTCATGCGAATGACACTTTCGAGGCCGTTGAGTGTGAATCCCAAGCGAGTGAGGGAAAAGCAAGTGAGGATGAGGAGGAAAATATGAGTGAGTTGTAAGTTGCCTTCGATTATTTTTATGGAGAAACGGTGAAGGTGAAGAAGTCTAACTTGAAGTTGCAATCTAGGTTGAAAGATCGTGCCATAGAAAATAGCGATGCATTGATTGAGGATCTTAGGGCACGAGAGAAGACTCTACATGAGAAACAATAATACATCGAGGGTAAGAGAGATAGTCTTCGTTGTTTGATAGAGGCTATGAAGAAGGATATTCTCAAGTTTGATGAGTCTAGATGTTTGGTTAAGTCTAGGATTAGTGAGCTTGAGGAGAGATTGAGAGACTCGAGTAAGGTGAAGTTTGATTTGGAGGCTAGGTCAAAAAATTTGGATAGTATTTTAGGCACCGTCCAAATTAAGGGTGATATATGTGTTATAGGCTTTGATTAACGTATTACTCCCATTCCCAAAGCCAATACCATTCGTGTGAGAGAGTTAACTAGGAAAATTAGTGGAGCTCCACATTTAGGTCACATTCCTTGTCGTGTTTATACTTGCACTCATTGCGTTAGGAAGGGTCACCTTAGACATTATTGTTATGACCTTAAAAATGCTCCTAGAAAGTTTTAAGCCATTTTGGTTCCCCAAACCCCCATGCGTCGTTACACACGTACTTGGTTTAGGAAATCGGACTTAGAGGATTTAGGAATTAAACTTCATGATTCTTGTTTGGTTGCACTTGATTATTCTCAAGCTAAATTTTGAGGGTAATTATATTACCCATGTTTGTCATATGCTAGTCTTTGCTTCATAATATATATATATCTTTCTAGCGTTATGACATGTGTATCATTTTATATTTTATTTTTCTTTTATTCAGACTTAGGAGAAAAATACAAAAAGATTTTGTTTTAATAAAAAATTTTGAAAATACAAAAAGATTTTTGGTGTTATATATTTTTGAAAAATAAAAACAGATTTTTATTTTTGGGTCAAAAATATTTTTAGAAAAACACAAAAATATTTTCTATTTATTTTTGTGTGTCGTGTGTTTACATGTTTGACGTAGCATATTAGTATTCTTGAACTCCCATCATTTCATTATCCATGTGTCTAGGACATTTGGTCATAATTATAGATGCTTAGAATGATCTTAGCCATTGATTAATGGGGTAGTTTCGAAGTTGATTTGTATTTGGATTCTACTTTGTATATATTCCATCGCACACACATGCACAAGCTTTTATGTATGTTTGACTTCTAATGCATATTCGAGTTTGGTGAGACGTTATCCTCTAAATTTTGTCATCTATGCATAATTAGACTTAGGAGGAGGTGTAGATGCAAGAACTGTTGCCTGTGAGGATCGACATTATATAAATTGAAATAAATGATGAGTGTGCATGGGAAAGGGTTGCGAGAGAACAATAATCTCGTCGTTAAAGCCACCGTTTAAAAGATCCTGAGAAAAAATCAAGGTAATAAAAAGAATAATATGACAAAAGGGGCCAATTAGTTTAGTTTTATATGTTCATCCAAAAAGAAAATGAAGGTGAATATATGAGGGAGCTTGGATGGAAATATCAACAGGTTTGCACCACCAATCCTAATGTTGAAAAATTGTGTAATGACGCTGTTGTTTGAAGAGTCATTAAAATTTTGAAATTTGTGTGCATGATGTTCGTTTAGTTATTAAGCTTAATATATTTATTTTCACAGATGGCTAAAACTTATTTTGATTTTATTTAGCTAGTAATGAGAGCTTATTGATTGTTCCCATTCATTCTGTATCCATGTTTAGGCACATTGATACCATATTAGCATGTAACTCATATTCTTTTTTGAGTCTATTTTGCTACTATTTCGTATTTCGAATTGTTGTTTTGAGAAAAACATTTCACTGGTCAAATCCTGCACATGTTTAGAGTTGGAATACAAGTTTTTTTAAGTCATTGAAACGACTTATGTATGTCATTCAAACAACATATCCAAGTCGTTCGAAGATTAGATAAAATGACCTAAGTAACGAGGCATTAAAAGTGTCAGATATAAGTCGTTCGATGTGTCGCGAGATAGGACGTTAGATAGATGCTTCAGGCGACGTCATTATATTTTGGGTCATTTCTTACCTGGATCGAACGATATGCCTTAGTCGTTCAAATGACATGGCATTGTCGCTCGAACGACCTTGGTTGGACTTTTTCCATTCATTTGGTTTTAGTACCTGCTTTATATATATATATATATATATATATATATATATATATATATATATATATATATATATATATATATATATATATATATATATATATATGTTGATATTATAATGTTTTGGTACTTCTAGGTTGTTTTTGACAGTTCACATGCAATCGATATTGTTTTATCATGCTTTGATCCATACACTGCATTGATTTGTTTAGTCACATCATTCTTGATATTGATGATTCATATTTGTGGTTGTGTGCTAGCTAAGATTTGAGATAATTAGATTCACATTAGATGGCTACACAATGTTTATCTAGATATGCTTCATATGATTATATCATCCTTGAAATTCATTTATATGTTTATTTTTCTCATTAGTTGTCTTTTGAGACAATAAGGGGGACACATAGATACTTGATGTAGGGGGAGATTTTATTACTAGTATTTTTATATTTGTGTCATTTTAATTTTACATATCATTTGTTTCCCCATACTTCACTTGGTATTTGCTTGTTTTGTGTGTGTAGTGATTATTCAAAGATTCAAGACTTTGCAACTACATCACATGGAGACGTTCATGCTGTCAGTCCGACATTTGTGTTCTCAATCTTATCCTGCATTTTATTTTTGTGTTTATGGGATGGGATTTAGGTCTTTTGGACTGACGGCCCAACATAGGCATTTCACTATTTTGGTTATGTCCCAGAATAGCCAAAGGGAGAGATTTGTAAGGAAATTTTTTCAAATAGGGTTAATTTGTATGTATTGGCAATATTCCAAACAAAAACCAATTTGAGTCATAGATAGATTTTTACTTGTCATGATTCCCATTAAGTCTACAAAGGTAAATCATACCGTGTTTATTGGTGCACATTTCACGTCTTCATAACTTGGGTTTTTAAGATAGTCTCATGTATGGATTCTTATTGGTTTATGAACACTCAATAAAATATTTTATATGGATGTTGTTTTGTTTAAATGATTTTTAAAATGTTTTTAATTCATTTATTCTAAGAACAATCTTGTTTAGAGTGGTATGGATCTTTTCCTTGAGTTTTGAAGGATCAAACGGCATTCTCAGTCGTTCAAAAGACACGTGATTGTCATTCAAATGACATGGACATATCGCTCCAATCATATGGAAATGTTATTCGAACGACATACATATTTCGTTCAAATGACCTATCGATTTAAAGTTTTTATTTAAGGGGACTTTTTCTTAGAATATCGATGTATGCAGAACCTGAAATACAGAACATAGCTCATATGTTTTTCTGCACTTATTTACAAAGGTTTCCAAAGTTTAAGAGATACTTTGGGTTTACAAGATTCGAGATTTCATAACCATTGTGTTTAGATAACTTGTGTTTGCACCATGGTTTCATTATTCCTACATAGAAGAACTTATTTTCATGCTATTGATTCCGTACGTGTTGGTTACAATGAAGAAGTAGTGGACTCCATGTTTTGAATTATAGATGGTCGTCGTAGCTGTATCGGTGGATACCGAGGCATGCGTGGACTCGTATATTGTGGACATGGCGTTAGTGGACTCATACGTTGCACTGTGGAGGATTGGTTGAAGCATAAAGTGTGTCATGGCTTATGGGGATAGAGTTATTGAGTAAGTATATTATCTCTATTTTGTAAAATCGTGTCATAATGATTGCCTTGCTTGGGTCATCCGAGGCTTTTTCCTTTAGTAGTTTCCTCGTACGTTGGTGTATTTTGTGGACTTTAATTGATTTTACTTGCTTAATCACACTAGATGCATGTTTAGGATTAACACGATAAAATTGGGTTAAGTAAAATTGGTTCATAAAGTTGGTGCATTTTAAAATTCGAAAAAGTTTTTAAATCTTCTTTTCACCTAATGCATGCGTAAAAAAGGGCCTCTACAGAATTTAATATGATAAGAAGATGTAAAACTTGCACCAATAAACACTACACGGTCTATCTTTATAGTTTGGCGGCTACATCTTCAAAACAACATCATAGACTTAATGAGAATCATGACAAGTAAAAATCTAACTATGACCTAAATTGGTTTTTCTCTGGAATAATGCCAATACATAAAACTTAACACTATTTGTAAATTAGTCCTTACATTTAGAAAGAGAAACGCATGCTTACTGTACACTCTCGTACAATATGGTGTCAGAGAGAATTATCATTGTGTAATCTGGTGGAAAAATTTGGTTTTAGAGCTAAGACACTCCTTTCAGACCTATTTTAGTAAAAGACTTTAATTCCATTTGTATTTATCCCACTCATTTACAAAGATATTTTTGGAACCCATCTTGACTACCTACCCATCATGATAACTGATTTAGACCCAGAAGGTTGCTTACCTCACACATAGACGACTGTTCACATGTTGAACACATCCCAGCCAAACACTCAGACACCAGGCAAGTTACTACTAGTTCTATTAATAGCATAATAGACCAAAGGAAGTGTATCCTCCTTATTTTAAGACAATTATCCAAAGACTTCAAATCACTTAAAACAGAGATAAAGAAATATCTAAAAATAAATACTAGAAATAGACGGTCAAATCCCTATAGACCTTGTACAAGTATTTCAAGATATAAATACCAAGACTAATCACATAGAAGTCCTTAACAAGGAAATCCTAGAACTTAAAACTCTGACAAAAAAAATAAGAAAGTGAATTAGTTAAAATCATTAAAGAACAAGCTAAATGTATTCCAAGACTAAACAATTATGTTCCAAATGGAAATAGTTAGGTCAAACTGGAACGAGGTACCTGGAAACCTCTTTATTCAGACTCCAGCAGATTTTTACCAAAGAATACTAGAAAAGATAAGTGATGAAAATTTTATTACCAGATAAATGAAAATGATATTGTTAATGCTGCTAAGGCATTAAGACTTATACTTGGGAGATTGAATTTAATCTCAACATATATATCATCCACACAAGACTACAATAGTAGCTTTGTCAAAGACTTACAATTAGATTTAAAAGCAAAGACAAAAGGATTCTGCACCTTCTATTCAGACTTCGTTAAATTTCAATAGAATTTGGCCAATTATCTTAAGAATATGGAAAGCCATAACCTATCTAGAATGGATAATATTATTAATGAACTCGGACTTAATATTTCTCATGCAGAAGAAAAATATGAAGAAATTATGAAAGGAATTAGGTTTATATATGATAACCTTTCCAATCCGAATTAGACTTCCCCTTTACTCAAACATGTTTAGATAAAAGAGAAAACTCTATAGAATCTATAGAAGCTAGAATAACAAAGGAATTTATTAAACAACAAAAAAAAGATAATGAAGTAAAAGACTATATTAACAAGATTATTAATTCTCTTGCAAAGCATGATGAATATGTTGATGAAAATGCAAGAAGAGAAAATAATCTCTTTAAAGAAGAAATCCTTAGTCAGATAACAGGACAAAATGATTATTCAGACTCTTTAGAAAGAATTGAAAAAAGACTTGAACAAAAATAATAATCACCTATAAATTTTGAGAATATCCTTATGTAGAAAATAAGGAAGTAAAATCCATAACTAGAAGAATTATAAACGATGGATTAGATAAGATTAATAAGATAGCTAGCCCTAGTCCGAATATTGGACATAATTATTTTATGATCCAAAGACTTAAGACTCATTGTCGGATGTTAGAACATGGTGGAAAGAAGGAAACTTCACTAACCCTCTTCAATGGAAAGAATGGTGTGAAATTGACAGAAAGAATATAGAAGATTCCATATATAAAGGACAACTTCTATTAGTTAGATACATAGACTTGTTTAAAGAAGGATCCACTCCGAAGACTCCTAATTATAACATGACTTATCATTGTAAAAATCATATGTTAGACAAGTCATATACTGAGCTCTAAGTTTTTAACTCAGAATGGCTAAAATCAAGAGGAACATGTAGTAAATTTTAGTCCCTAACCTTTGGAATATTTCAAGAAAGAATCCAAGGTTTACATAAACCTCAAAATATTATCAATATATTATGTTTCTTAACAGATAAAAAGAAGAAAGATTTTGAGAAAAGTCATACTGAGATAGCCCAATTAGAAATGTCAGACAATATAGGATACTTCAATGTCATTCTGGTTTTTACAATAACCGTAGACACACCGTCAAGTTTCTGCGAAGACTATATTATCCCTGTAAGGACATTTCTGTCCATTGTCAATATGTATGTCGTACGCCGTTACACTGTTGAAGAAATTCAAGATCGCATCTACATCAACGGATCCGAATATCAAAGTGTCTTCAACATCATAACCTCTGCGAGAATGAACTTGGTAAAGTTTTGTTTTTAAGTCCCTTAAAGTTTCATACTTAGTATTGGGAAATTTTTATCAAATGTTTTTATAAAAATAAGAAGTAAGTATTTTCAAGGAAAATGAGGTTTTTAAAAGAATTTTAATTTTTCTGGAAAATCGGACTGGTCCGCCCCTTTTAAAAACGAACCGATCCGCCTCCGGACCGATTCGCCTCCATACCGGACCGATCCGCTTTGCACCAGTAAACCCCGGATCGAAACCAAACCGAAGAGCCCCTTTTGAAAAAAGAACCGATCCGAGGTCGGGCCGATCCGCCTCCATACCGGACCGGTCCGCCTGAGATAAATTTGAACCGTTCCGTTTGATGTTTTTCCACCAACTCAAAATTCCTATAAATATACCTATTTCGGTGGTGTATTTTTTAAGACTTTGAGAAAACGTTTCTAAGAGTTCAAACACAACAAGACTTCGATTTTTGATGTACCAAACATCATTTTGATTCACACACAAAAATCCCAATTACTTTTGTGAATCTTTTGGAACCCTAGAACACAAGCTTTGCTATTGCTCAACCTTTATGGGGATATCTTTGCAATCGAGGACTACGTGTCATTGCTGAGGGAGTCTCTACAAAGTGTTATGGCTGCGTGTCATTGAGGAGAGCTCTGGTTCTTCCTTTGTTGTTTAGGCTACGAGTCCTTGAAGGGTGCTGCGTGTATTCTCTTGCTGAGTTCAAGACTGCGTGTCTTGGTGGGTTGGTTGCGCGTTGATTCATTACAGATTTCTTTATGTAATTGTAAGTTGCGATTTATATATTCAAAGTGAAATAAAGGTTTTACCCGAAAGGTGTTTTTTCCTGAAATCTGTGTCACATGCTTTATTTATTTATGGGTTGGCACACGCACCTTAGATGCATGTTTAGGGACTCTAATTAAATAAAGGGTACTTGGAAACTTGCAAATTCAATTTAATCAATTATCACACAATCGCACTTTTCAAATTGGTATCAGAGCAGGTTACGCTAATTTATCGAGTATTCCTATTTTTCGCAAAATCGTGTGATATTGATTTTTTATAAATCAATTTTGTGAAAAAATATCAATTTTTTCAATGGAACGTTCATTTAATAAGATGCCTATTTTTTATGGAAATAATTATGCCTATTGGAAAGCTCGCATGAAATCTAGTTTAAAAGCTAGTTTAAAATCTAGTTTAAAAGCTATTGACGAGCGTGTTTGGTTGCTTTGTGAAAATGGTTGGACTCCTCTCACGGTCACTGTTAATAACATCACCTCTTAAAAACCCGTGTCAGCATGGACTGAAGATGATTATAAATTGTCCAATTTTAATTTCCGTGGTCTGAGTGCTATTTTTGGAGCTGTCACTCCTGATGAGTTTCGCTGAATTATGACGTGAACCACGTCTAAAGAGGCTTGGGATGTTTTGAAATTGACACATGAGGGTACGAACGCGGTTAAAGAATCAAAATTACAAAATCTGGCCACCCAATTTGAGACTATTACCATGTCTGAGTCTGAATGCTTTGATGATTTTTATGCCCATTTGTTGGACATTGTTAACACATGTTTTAATCTGGGTGAGGTGATTGATAACACGCGTGCCTTTAAAAAGCTTTTGAGATCTCTCCCAAAACGCTTTATTCCTAAAGTCATTGTTTTGAACTCCTTGAGAAATTTGAAATCACTTAAGTTGGAAGAACTTGCAGGAGCTCTTCAAACCTATGAGATTGACATGTTTCCCAAAACAATTAAGGATAAGGATAATGGCATTGCTTTAAAGACTCATTGTAAGAAAAAGAAAGAAAAAATTTATGAGTTTGATTCGGAGGGAGATTTTGATTTTAATGATATGGCCTTGTTTGGAAAAAAATTTAAAAAATTTCTCAACATGAACAAAAATAATTCTTCCAATAAAAAGAATTTTTTTGAGAAAAATAAAAACAAATGAAAGGCCAAGGAAAGTGAAGAGAGGGAAAAATAGAATGACTCCGATGAGGAGTGTGAGGAAGATTGTGAGAACGTCACTTGTTTTGAATGTGGGGGTAAGGGGCATAAGTCGTTTGAATGTCCTACGTGGCTTAGAAAGAAAGTAGCCATGCCTACCACACTTAGTGATAGTGAGAAAGAGGAGGGAGATGAGTCCGATAAAGGTTTAGCACATGGGATGGTTATCTCTTTTTCTAGTCGTGCGTGCACACCCACTTCTTCTCATGAGAGTGCACACGAGAGCGATGATAGTGATTTGTGTTCTTCAAGTCAGGGAGAAAGCGAGGAGGAGAGTGGAGATGAAAGTGATCTCCAAAAAGCTTTTAGATATTTGTACACCGAGACCTTGAAAACAAAGAAGTATAATAGATATTTAGGTCGTCGGATTTTAGATTTGGAGAGAGAGAGGGAGGTTTTGAGAAAGGAGAAGTGTGATTTGACCAACACGTTGTCTAGTCTGACGAGATGTGTATCCCAACTGGAGAGTGATCTCGAACGTGCCAGGGTGGTGAAAGTCAAGTTTGAGAACGCACCTAAGAAGGTTGAAAAGGTGGTTCTTAGGGGTAAAGGTGAGATTTTAGGAATAAGTCATGACGGTGCTTCTACTTCCCAATTAGCACCCGAGCCGGTTCCCACTTTAGTGACAGTTTCACATGTGTCTCACCCTAATCCACCTAGGCGTCCCATTCCTATTAGGAGAGAACGTCCTAGAGTTTTTGAGAAAGGTGTTCCAAGGCCTATTAATGTTTGCTCACACTGCAAAAGGAGAGGACACCTTAGGGAATTTTGCTTTAAGTTCAAGTATGTGTCACGTTTTGCTTCTACACGTGTTTCTGGCACACATGCACCCACACATGATACTTTACATGCTCCCGGAGACTACATGAGAGAGTTTGCACATTTAGGTGAGCAAGTAAAGTTTTTGGTCAAAACTTCACAAGATTTGATGGAGGTTTTTCATAAGTTGTCACCACCTTTGGAAAACCCCTCCGCACCTAATGATTGAGGTTTGACTTGTTTACTAGCATAGGGTGATTTTCATGATGACATTGTTTGCCTATTGCTAGTATGTATCATTTTTGTATGTTTTATTTTTTTTAGAAAAATTTTGAAAAATACAAAAAGATTTTATTTTGATAAAATTTTGAGAAAATCCAAAAAGATTTTTGTATTTTGTTTGCACCGTTTATGGATGGACACTTAGGATGATCGAGTCACAACATCATTCCATTATTTTCATGTGACTATTTGATAGTGTTTTGAGACAATAGGTCAATTCATCCTTGTGCTTTATAATGTTTGGAGTCATTAAGATGTAATTAAGTGTTACTTCCTACATGTTTGACTCATGTTTCCTTTATTGCACACATGCACAGGTTTTGTTTGATTATTGTGCTTGTCTTATCACATGTTGGTTGGGTGTTTTCACTTCAATCCTATCCTTAAAACGAACCAAGCGCGATAAATTTTGATAAGGAAATTGTGCATATAAGAACCGTTTTGTGAGTTTGTGTGCTTTGTTTGAAAATGGGGAAGGGCTGCGAAAGGTTCATTTTGCCTTTACGAATACTAAGCTACCGTTAAAAAGGACCTAAAAATGGAGGAATTTTATTATCCGAGGTCCAAAGAGGTTAAAAGATCCTGAAAAAATTGAAAGGCAATAAAAAGAAATTCATGCCAATTATGGGCCATTTAGGATTTCGCTACAATTCTCCAAAGTTTGAGAATTTAGATTACCTATAAAAGAAAATATCTTCGAGGGAGTTTGGTTGGAAAATTTAAAATGGGTTTGCACGTCCTTGAAATTCTTGAATATGCGCTACATAGTTTTGGACGTTATTGGTGTGAAAATCACTTTGACTTTGATTTCTTGATTTGCATAAGATGATGTCCTAAATTCAACAATCTTTTCACCTAAGGATACTTTTGATTCTCATTCGTTAGGGGTACACATATGCATCGTGCACATATGATTGATTGAGTTGATTTACCTATAGAATGTGTTCACACCCGTTCATTCCATTTCCATGACTTGGTTCTTTGAGTCTAAATCCATGGTGTGATTTTTGTAGCATATATTTTTTTAAAATGTATCTTACTTTTGTATAAAAAATGAAAAATCAAAAAGAGTTTGTGAATTGTTTTTGCATCTCCTTGCAATATGCACGTTTGCCATATTGTTTCATGCCTTGGTTTGTATACCATGACACCCCGAATTTGCTTATTTGATTCATTCTTCTCATTTGTCTATTTAGGGACATCATAAAAAGGGGGAGAAAGAATTATCATATTATGGGGGATTTTGAATTTAGGGGGAGTTCTTGAGATTTAACTTATGTTTTTATCATAAATCGGTATTTATGTTTATCTCATTTCAAACTCGATATGCCACGTGGTATTTGCTTTGTCTCATGTGTGTAGGTACGACGATTGAAGATCAATATGTTCCACACCCTGATGAGAAAAGCTTTGAGCTTTGATGATTGTTGAAGATGGAAGAACAAACGATGAAGATTTAAACATTTGTATCTTTCCATCTTTAGGGTTCATGGGAGGGTAGATTTGTATAGTTCATTAGTTGATAATTCAAATATTTTTTATGTATGTACCGGCATAGACATAGGGGGAGATTTGTAAGGACATTTCTGTCCATTGTCAATATGTATGTCGTACGCTGTTACACTATTGAAGAAATTCAAGATCGCATCTACATCAACGGATCCGAATATCAAAGCGTCTTCAACATCATAACCTCTGCGAGAATGAACTTAGTAAAGTTTTGTTTTTAAGTCCCTTAAAGTTTCATACTTAGTATTGGGAAATTTTTATCAAATGTTTTTATAAAAATAAGAAGTAAGTATTTTCAAGGAAAATGAGGTTTTTAAAAGAATTTTAATTTTTCTGGAAAATCGGACTGGTCCGCCCCTTTTAAAAACGAACCGATCCGCCTCCGGACCGATTCGCCTCCATATCGGACCGATCCGCTTTGCACCAGTAAACCCCGGATCGAAACCAAACCGAAGAGCCCCTTTTGAAAAACGAACCAATCCGAGGTCGGGCCGATCCGCCTCCATACCGGACCGGTCCGCCTGAAATAAATTCGAACAGTTCCGTATGATGTTTTTCCACCAACTCAAAATTCCTATGAATATACCTATTTCGGTGGTGTATTTTTTAAGTCTTTGAGAAAACATTTCTAAGAGTTCAAACACAACAAGACTTCGATTTTTGATGTACAAAACATCTTTTTGATTCATACACAAAAATCCCAATTACTTTTGTGAATCTTTTGGAACCCTAGAACACAAGCTTTGCTATTGCTCAACCTTTTTGGGGAGATCTTTGCAACCGAGGGCTACGTGTCATTGCTGAGGGAGTCTCTACAAAGTGTTATGGTTGCGTGTCATTGAGGAGAGTTGTGGTTCTTCCTTTGTTGTTTGGGCTGCGAGTCCTTGGAGGGTGCTGCATGTATTCTCTTGCTGAGTTCAAGACTGCGTGTCTTTATGGGTTGGCTGCGCATTGATCCATTGCAGATTTCTCTATGTAATTGTAAGTTGCGATTTATATATTCATAGTGAAATAAAGGTTTTACCCGAAAGGGTTTTTTTCCTGAAATCTGTGTCTCAACATATTTTTGTGTCACATGCTTTATTTATTTATAGGTTGACACACGTACCTTAGATGCATATTTAGGGACTCTAATTAAATAAGGATTACTTGGAAATTTGCAAATTTAATTTAATCAATTATCACACAGGTGCACTTTTCAATCCCAGATGCTAATATCGATATAGAATTCCAAGGTTATGTGAAATTCTCCAAAATCCCCTAAGAAGGAATGCAACCGAGAATTCCTAGTGGTAGACTTAATGATGAAATATTAGTTAGAACTAATAATTCAAACTACAACCATACTTACAGTATTACGAATACTAGACTTATGATAGAAAAAGATAAGACTCTTTGGCCATTGCCTAAATTTTATGAAAAAAAACTACACAAAATTGATACTTATTTATTAATCAAGAAGATATCACTGGAAATGTTACTATCAAGTTTGGTCCTCTTGAGATTATTAGTAAAATTATCCATAATGAAGAAATTAGATTTAGAAATATGGGAGAATTCATACTTGGAGATCCTTCAGAAGGAGAATGTAGTAGTAAAGCTAGCTTTAGCTTATTATGGCAAGTTTCAGTATTTTGACCTAGAAGATCATTTGAACAAAAAGACTTAGTTAGAGAAAATGCTAGAATTCATAACTTTGCGCATGAACCCTCAGAATTGGACATTAAAACATTTAAAGAACATCTTAAAAGAAGTCATTTTGTTAGATTTCAAGACAAAGTTAGAATTAATATGATATCCCAAAACCATATATTAAAATTAAAAGAATCTAATAATACCAAATAACTTCTTACAAAACGTAGGTTAATGGAAGAAGGAGAAGACGATTAATGCCACCTACATAGGTAGGTCATACTAAACAACAAATTGGAACTAGTAGTAGGCTGAATGATTCTCCTAGACTCTTTAGTAAAACAATAGGAATAAGTATTCATATTATTCAAATACTCTAGTAAATACTAAACCTAATTATATAAAATATTTTCCAACCAGTGACAAAAGTTTTACTCCAGTTAAGACCATGGAAAGTCAAGACATAAATCTAGTTGGAATATACCTTAATTTGGACAATGTTAAACATATAAAGAAAGCCTAGATGAATGGTGTAATCAGATGAATATGTGTTTTGCATCTAATGAACAATGGGATGAAACTTCATGTAAATAATACACTATGCAATCCATTAGAGGAATTGCTAAGAATTATTCAAATAGTCTTAGAAAATCTACAGATGCAAAATCCATAGCTAAAGTTGAAAAAATTAAAGAATATCAAGATGAAAGATCAATTGAAGAATATATCCAATTATTTAAGACATAATTCATTAGAGCTGGACATTTAGCTCAAATCAATGAACAAGACTTAACAAAAAGTAAGTTAGCTCTTCTTAGTATTTACAAATTCGATAAGAATAATGAATGTAGAAATAATTATGAACAACTACACTACCAAATTAAAAAACTTGGTGAGACCTTAAAAGATGAATAATTTAGAAAAATACAAGTTATTGGAAAAATCCTAATCAATGAATACAAGAGTTATATAGGAGTTACTGGAGTTAAGAATAACTCCCTTCGTGAAAGAATTAATTTTTCCATGACTATATCATATTTAAAAGACGAGATATAACTCAAGGAAAATTAATTGAAGAAACTTTCAAATCGATATATCCAATTAAAGATGAAAGAGACATTGCTCCAATCTAATGGGGGTGTGGTAATGAATTCAAATGGAATAAACTAGATTGGAAACAAAAGGCTAGGCCTCTAGGTATTCAAAAGAAATATAAATTCACTCCATCGGCTACCTTTAGAGAAAGGAATTTTAGATCCAAGAAAAATAGATTTAACCAAATATGGTATTTTAAGAAGAATTTTAACAAATATAAGAAAGTTCCTAATTACAGGAAAGAAAAAAAAGTAACAAGAAAAGATATAAGAAAGTTCCTAAGACTTCTACGAAAGAATGTTGGACTTGAGACAAAGAAGGAAATTTTGCTAAATATTGTCCTAACAGGAAAAGATAAAGAAAGTATTAAGAGTATTAATAAAATATTAGATTTTGGAGATAAAGAAGAATTATATATATTATATGCTATAGAAATATCAGACATAAAAAATGATGATAATATCAGTATCTATAGTGAATATACAAATAGTGATTCAAAAGACTCTAATAGTGATAGTAATGAGTATGAAGACTCCCAAGATACTCTAGACTTACATATGATCCAAACTGATCAAGAAGACGATTATATAGATTTTGAAAAAACTTGGTATAGATGTATATTAAGCCCCTTTTAAAGAAAAGAGGGACAATTAGTAATTCTGAGTTACTAGCATATATACTTAGATGTTACGATCATCAAGAACATTATTTCACATTAGAAATGAAATGTAGCAAACAAAATGTAGTTGTGTAGAATATTTTGAAACTATACAAACTAAACTATTTATGGTTAGACTACCATGAAAATTATTAGAGAACTAGATTTCGAGCAATTTATACTAACTAATATGATAATCATCTAGATCAAGATATTAAACTCTATTATCCAAGTTTAGATAAAAACATAGACAAGAGATTACAAGAAAATTTAGACTTAAAAGGAAAGGGAATTTTCTATGATCAAGAAGAAAGGTACTCAGATAGCGGTATAGAAGATTTAACACCAAAAGATATTACAGATAAACCCATAAAAAAGATATCTATGATAGAAAATAATAATTTAGGAATTTCTACTAAAACTAATCCTTGTTTGGTAGAATTATTTATACAACACAAAGATTATACTAAAAGACTTTCAGCCTTTATAGATACATTATGCTCGCAGAGTATTTGTAAGGCTAATGCCTTCTCTGAAGAATATTTTTAAGAAACTAAGAATGAGTTACATGGTAAGGTAGGTAATACATAACCATTTATCTTATATTTTAAACTATCACTATTTTCTTCAAAATAGGAAATTAGGCAAACAAAACTATAAATCATCAGCTTTGGATTGTGGATCCCTGACCTAGTTTCACAGGAAACATTATTTTAGGCCAAGAAATTATTAGTAAGTATCATCCTTTTACGTATTATAATGATAAGATATTACATAGCAATAAAGAGGAGTTTAATATTATTGCCCCTCTAATTGATCACAACACTACTTTCGACATTACGCAGGTCAAGCCCAATTATAGACCAATAACTAATCAAAGTTCTTCAGCTGAGCATGGTGGACCTAGACATACAAACAAACAAGAAGCCCAAGAAATAACTAAACCCTTACAAAAATAATGCAAGTATCCAGACCAAAAGTGTTATAAGAGGATAGCACTTATATAATAAGAAATTCTAGATCAATCCCAACAAGCCTTATTAAAGGCCCAAGATATATCCAAATTAAAGAAAATGGATATAAAAGAAGAAAAGAAAAACATTAGGCAATTAGGAGACTACTTTAGGAGAAAATTGCATTACTAAGTGGGACAAAGACTAAAGTTATTATGAGAGTATTTCTATTAACCCAGATGCCACTATTAATGGTGGAGCTTATAAGAAAGGATATTCAAAAGAATTTAAAAAAGAGATAGATGAAATACTTAAACTAGTCATTATTAGAGAAAGCAAACGTAGACATAATAGCCTTGCCTTCTACGTTCAAAATGAGTCTGGATTAAAGAGAGGAAAAATACGCACGATTATAGACTATAGACACCTTAATAAGAATTTTGAATTCGATTGTAATATACCAGACAAGAATAATCTAATCAATATAATTGAAGATAGAATTATATTTAGTAATTTTGATTGCAAATCAAGCTTCTGGCAAAATTAAGATGCACCGAGAAAGTACAGCTTGGATGACCTTTAGTGCGCCCCAATGAATGTATGAATGGTTAGTTATGCCATTTTGGATAGTTGAATACCCCTCAAATATTTCAAAGACAAATGCATAATATGTTTAGAGTATACTCAGAATTGTGTGTTGTTTACATAAATGATATTCTTGTAGCTATCAAGGACAAAGTAGAACATGTAGACCATCTTAAGAAGATTATTTTAGAATTAGAAAAACATGGAATTGTTATTTTGAAAAGAAAATGCATTTATTCTAGACCAAAATAGACTTTGTGGGAATGAATATTAATAAAGGAAAATTATACTTAGCCAAACACATAACTAAAAAGATTATTAAATTTACAGACCAACATAAAAATATAAAACCACAACAATCATATTTAAGATTGCTTAATTATGCTGCAGATTTTATTAAGAACCTTGCTTCAAAAGATAAGGCTTAACAGTCAAATTAAAAGGAATAGGTGAGACTAATTATTTTAAATGAACTAAAGATGATTTTGAAGTTATAAAACAGTCAAAGCAGCTGTTAAGAATATTCCTCTACTTGAACTGACTAATATTGAATACTAGTTTATAGTGGAAACAGATGCTTCAGACAAATAATGGGGAGAAGTGTACTTTGCCATTAACCACCAGACTAAAGGATAAACTTTGTAGATACAATTGTAGAACTTTTACTTATCTAGAAGCAAGATATATAGCCCATGAAAAAGAAGTTTTAGTTATAGTTCGCGCTATAGAAAATTATATGCTTTTTCTTAGACCTAAGAATTTTACTGATTCATCTTATGTAGTAAAATTCAGAGACTTAAGCTTATCAAAATCAAGAACTAATAGATTGATTACATGAAAGCAATTGCTTGTTGTCTATGACTTCTCTATTATTCATATTAAGGGAAGTAAAAACACCGTTCCAGACATCATATCTAGAGAACCCATGTTTCTAACGATATTATTTCTTATTTTATGATGCAAACAGATTTAGACACCATGAGTTCCTGTGGACTGATCAAAGAAGACATTACATATTATCTTAGACGCGTAAAACCAAATTTTGGTAAAATACAAAAACAGACTCAAACTCATATCCAAGATAATCAAGAAAGACCAATTCTGGAAAACTTCGATGATATTCTTGTTCCTCCTCGAAAATCAATAAATGAAATTATTGCCCAGAATAGACTTATTGGGAAAATATGTTTTCCCCAAGATAGACCAGACCAAAGATATGTAGATTTAATAAAATATAAAAAATAATTTTTAGATGATGAAAATACTCTTATAGATGGAATATGGTGGAATGTAAAGAATAATCTATGGGTCTAATCCAAGTGAAATTTTGTGGTTGCTGCTAGATTCATGAGAACCCAAAGCCTTGCAGTTACTCAACTCAGTAGTACTGCTATTCCTAGACCTTAGACACAGACATATGCTCCGACTCTTGGAAAAACCTCTAAAAGCTAAACTTGTTGATAATTTATTTTATGACCAAAAGAATTTTAAAACTAAGATTTTTATACCATTTGGTAATAATAATCTTCCAATTTTAGAAAACTATTAGAAAGAGGGTGATAGCATTATTGATCATTTCAATATGTTATTATCTAAGATTAATGGAGATGCCTTAATAATTAGTATCTTCTTTAAAGAAGTTTTAAAAATTTATCCTTTTAGAGAAGTAGAGATGGCACACATAACTGTTGCAAACTATGGGTTCATTGGACTCATCCAGATACAGGCTGTAAAAGACTCTATTACTCTTAGAAAAACTGTCCATGAGTATGCCAAGAAGATAGAAGAATTTTTTTCCTTATTTTCTAGAATTTACTAGATTCCTCAAAATTCTTACAGGGCAAAAAAGGTTGAAGGATTTAGACATGTTACATTTTCATCCTTTGCATTTGAAGACTTTGAGATCCTTTCTGAAGATGATACCAAAGACCTACTTATTGACAAGTCTAAATTTCATTTTGCCCAAGTCATGAAAACAATCGATATTACAAAACTTTTAACAAGCCAAGAAATCTAGCATATTGCATACCATAATGCAGGCTTAATTATTCAAGTTGATGAGCCCTTCAATGGTAGGCTCAAACGAGAATCAAAAGAAGTGGTAGAGGTAGCTTTGCCAGCTAGAATTAGAGTGGTTGGCCTTATTAATGAATACTATAATAATAATAATAATAATAATAATAATAATAATAATAATAATAATAATAATAATAATAATAATAATAATAATAATAATAATAATAATAATAATAATAATAATAATAATAATAATAATAATAATAATAATAATAATAATAATAATGATCCATCAAATAAAGATAAACCAGATAAGAGAAAATAAGACATAAATGGGACATAGAAGGGCCCCTCTCTATTCGAAGAATTATTAAAAATGGAAGAGGCGCGAGAAAAGACGCCAAGACAACTTTTTGAAAAATCAAGAAGGCTACGTCCGAGCAAACTTTCAGGTTCAAAAATTGAAAGTAAATATTCTGATTGTGGCCCTAATATGCCAGGTAAGAATCCAAAATTTAAGAATGTCAATCATAAGAAGACCCTAATTGGGAATGAAACTGAGACAAGAAAGGCATGCTCTAGCAGGTCAATTTTATTTGACTTGCCTTATTGGAAGAATAACTCGGTGCACCATGTATTGGATGTGATTCATGCAGAGAAGAACATCACTAAACATATTATGGGCAGATGCTTTAGGGGGAGTCATTCAAAGGATGGAGAAAATGAACGAAAAGGCTTTAAATCATTGAAACTTAAGCCACAACTATGGTTGAAAGAAGATAGTAGGGGAAGGACAATAATTCCCCTCGTGTATTTACTTTGACGAGTGGGGAAAGGAAGCTTCTTTTAGACACAATATATAATTTGAAGCTTCTATCTAATTTTTCGCCCAACTTGAAAAGGATTGTGAATTATGTTTTGTATTTGTTTGACAGGAACAATTTAGCTTGCTCCCTAAACTCCATGATTATATGTTGGAGCAGTTGAGGGAGCAACACAAGACATGGAATAAGAATTTGTAGGCCCGATACTTTGGAAAGACCCGAGAGTCCATTATCAGAATTCGTGAGTCCATGCCGCCAAAGGAGCCGATCGCATTGGCACAGTGGCAAAAGTTCATTGACAATGAGATCGAGGAGAGACAATTAGCATCTTATCAATCGGGGAGGAAAAATCGGACGAAAAAGACGGACATGCACTACTTCGGTCGGACGTCTTATGTCGAAGTGGAGCACAGGATGGTAAGTTTTTATTTTTCTATAATCATAGAAATATGTTATTCTGCATTATTTTACTTTGCGTTACTTACTAATTTTACATTATTTTATTTCATGAGGCGGGGAGTGGCCTTGGGGGTAGTCCACATAGGCTCGATGCCTATGTGGAAATTCAAATGAAGAAGGGTAAGGATAAAAGGGTGTCCCCAATCGTCGCGGCCACGATTGTAAGTAATCTGACGATTTAATTTTTGTGAATTACATTATAATTTTTTATTTAATAATTTAAATAATAGTGTTCTTTTTGTCATTTCAGGCAAAGCTTAAGAAAGTGTATGAGTCGCAGTCTGACGCCGACAAGGCATCTTTGTCCACGGATGCACTCATCCAAGTGCTTGGCGCTTATCGCAAGGGTAGGACTTGGGGGTGAGCTCGCAGGTGGGCAAATCTAGGATCACCAGAATGGAGACGAGCAACATCGGGTTGGCTAGTCAGGTGGACACGCATGACGCGAATCTATCAAGGTTGGAGGCAACGGTTCTAGATATGTACGCATTCATGAAGCTTCAGTTGGGAGAAAAGAGAAAGGGTAAGGGCAAGGTAAAGGAGAAGATGGTGGAGGGGGAGGTGGATGAGGAAGAGGACGAGGACATGGACATCACTTCTTCATTGCCGATATGTGTGGACTCGCCGCTTGATGATCAAATCCCCTATTTGGCTCCTATTCAGCGGCCTATGTCAACAATCGGTTGGTTGAGCGTGTTTTTACGCGACATATATGATGGACAATGGATAGAGAGGGGGTTGAGGGACTTGAATACTGTCGAGGGTATGCCAGTTCAAGGACGTAACCTTCAAAACAACGAAGCCAAGGTGCTCGTTACACATATGATACCCCAAAAGGAGAACTTCGCATTATGATCACGTGAACAATATGGCGTGACACATATTGAGGGGTGTCTCAATGCGTATATCGTGTGGCCTTCCTTCCTCCTTGAACCTACCCCATACACTATGCCGTGACATTATTTGTATCTATTTTTATTTGGACACTTGGATTATATTTGAATTATTTTTATTTGTTACATTTTGGTTTGAACATGGATTGTGTTATTATTTTCTTTGGATATGGAAATGTATATGTAATGAATTGGTGCATTCTTTCTATTTTATTTGGATATATGTTGTTTGAATAGGTACAATTTTGCTATAACAGGTACAAATATACTGTTTGGAAGTGGCAGTGGCCAAACTCCCCGACAGATTTTTTTTTAAATTCTGCCCATATTTGTCACTGTCATTGACGTGATAAACTTTTAAAGGTTGTCACGGGTTTGTCACTGTCTTTAATCATGAGAAACCTTGTCAAGGTCAAAGATCGTGACAGGACCGTGACAATTCTAATGAACTTATCATGGTCAATGATCGTGACAAGTCCGTGACAATAAAAGTTGTCACACCCAGAATTGTCACGATCACTGACCTTGACAAGCCCAACTTGTCAAGGTCAATGACCACGACAATCCGACTGATTTGGTGTAGTGATGGGCCTCTACACTAAATTTGGGTTTCTCTCTCTAAATTTTGATTCGCTCTGATACCAGAATTCGGTTCTCATTGCTTTCTTAAATTTTCGTGGCCTAAAATATAAATCTGTGATATATTTATTCATAAAATAGAATTACACTAAAGGGCATTATCTTTTGTCTTCTTATGGTACTCCTTTAAGGACCTCATAAACTACTTATATATATATATATATATATATATATATATATATATATATATATATATATATATATATGTGTGTGTGTGTGTGTGTGTGTGTGTGTGTGTGTGTGTGTGTGTGTGTGTGTGTGTGTGTGTGTGTACATATAGTAATTACTATGCGTACATACATATATTTATAGTTGTGTGTGTCTATTTTTCTTTGTTCACAATAAATTTATTTTGCATCAATAATATAAAACTATATTTTGCGTAAAATTTACCTAATACGTATACAAGCTTACTATTTCAGTATGACATGCAAAATGCTCTGATACACAGCTCAACAATGTGCATAACGAGTGTACAATTACACATAAATTTAGATTGATAAAATAATCAATTGCTAGATAATATGTCTAGAAATACATCAATTAGCATATGATAAGATTAACTTAGATATCTTCACATGTATTTTACATGTCATTTGTTCATTTTTCCTAATGTGATGTTATTGGCTAATATCTTGTCATTTACTTTGTACACCTGAAGGGCCAATATCTAGAAATTATAATATCATCTAATCTAACACATTTGTTTTCAAAAAGAAAACAGTATCAAAAAATATTTTTCAAATTTCCTAGACAATCAAAAGTTTTCCCAAAACTATAGATCCTACATCTCTATAAGTGGTCATGGATAAAGGAACTTGAAGGGCCTACATCTCTATAAGTGGTCATGGCTAAAGGTACTTGAAGGATAATTTGAAAAAAAAAATCCAAATGGCTCGTACATTGTTGATCAATTTGGAAGTTTTTTTAAGTGAGGTCTTTTTGTAAACGCATGTTGTGAAATGCTATTTTTAACATTTGTACATAAAAATAGCTTGTGTTATTATACTATATATCAATTCAATACCTATAACTATAACTATTTAAATGTGGGGGATCATGCTCTTTATTCAATGAGCTATATTATTGGATGCGTATGTACACAATTTAATAGAATAAACGATTTGGTCGTTCAAAAGGTAAAACACACATAAGCCCCATTTTGAGTTCACAATTGCAAAACTAAGCATTATCTCACATTTTCACTCGATTTCTTTTCATTTTTATTACAAAATCCTCACTTATTGGTCTCATAAAATCAAATGATGTTTTACTCATTTTTTGCATCAAATAATAAAAAATCTGGAGCAATTTTGGGACCAAAATTTATACAAGTGATTAGTGATTTTGATATGCCTTTTTGGTTCAATGGGATTTCTTCTACATGTTATTTTTTACTTCTAATTTAGGGATTTCTTCTTTAAGGAAAGGTGTAACATTCTACTCCTACACTTATGATTTTAAATACCAAATTCTACATCAACTAAATGTCCTTATAATTAAAATGAATTAAAGATAATTAAGGATGCAATTTGTAACTTTTTAAATTTTTGAGTTTCATAATTTTTAATAATATTTATAGTAATTTTGATAATTAGAAAATTTATAAATTTATAAATTTTGTAAATTGATGAATTGATAATGCTATTAATTTGACAAAATGGTAAATTTATAATAGTGGTAATTTTGACTTTTATATCATAACATGTACATTTTAATGGTATACTTCCATGCTCACTTTAGTAATGAGATGTACCAAATAATAATATTAGTGAATTGAGGAATTTATTTAAATGAGTATTATTCATGTATATAATGTGAATTGAGATACATATGATTGCTCGGAATATCCAATACATGGAAATGGGCCATTCATATGATTTTAGAAAAGACCGTGAATTCTCTACTTAGTATTGTTTTTGCCACTTGTATAATCAATTGAATTAATATAATTGGATATAATTTAATATGATTGTTGAGGTAAAAAATTAGATTACTCTAATAATTCAATCACAGATAAATAAATGAGACAAAATATTTTAAAATGGTTCAGCCTTATATGAATGGCCTACGTCCACTATTATGTTATTGCTGAGTGTTTCGGAATTCTCGATTACAAGTACTACCCAGAAATTCCGCCCCCCTTGATTGAGGGTGATACAAGGTATTTATAGCCCTTAGGCTGTACATGAAAGGGTGATACATTAAATGATATACATATGAAAGGGTAATTTATTTAATGCTCTTCAAGCGTGTGCGTCAAGATGATAAGCATTCAATGAATAGTTTAACTGTTGATTATCTGGCAATCAATACTGTAGTCGAGATGCAGCTCGAACCGCCTTAGTTGCTCGTCGTTCAAAAGTTCCTCGGAGCGCTGGAGTTCCTCGGAGTGAACATGATTTGGTCGGGGAAATGAACTTCCTCGTTGCTATTGTGCCACGTAGATTGACACGTGTCTTCTTATTATTCGTCCATATCAGCATACTAATTTTGGTATCAACAATGATGAAATTGATATCACCCCCTTACGATTTATAGTTATGTCCTTGTTAGTTCAAATTTAAGTTTATGAATAAGTGTATAATGTTCCACTAATATAATTGCTTGAGATGAATAGTAGATTAAATTATGCAAGGAAATATTAAGATGCTAGATAAGTCATCTCGCCATTTTAGTAGAATTTAAGACTCACCCTTTTCCCATTTAAAGGATTATAACATTGAGAATTGATTTAAGCAAATTTGAGAATCTAACGATAAATTATGCAAGACATTGGAATACATTAGTGTTTTGTGGTTTTATATTGCTGAAATTTGTCGAGAGTCGAGACATATAATAATAATTATTATTATTGTTGTTGTTGTTGTTGTTGTTGTTGTTGTTGTTGTTGTTATTATTATTATTATTATGATGATGATGATGATGATGATGATGATGATGATGATGATGATGATGATGATGTTGATGACCCTATGCATAGGGACAATTTTTTTATATTGTTATTATGTATATGATTGGGGTGGATAAGAGGGTGATTGGATTTTGTATCCAGAGGTTTGGTGATCTCAAAGGGGACTAGGACAGACACGATTATAATGATTTTATTAGTGATGTTTTGGTGTAGCTATGGTGGAGGTTGAATTATTATTTACGATTTTTTTATGAGGATAAGATGGGGGTTGAATTTTGTTTATGATGGAGATTTCCTTATGTTACGATTTATACTTTATTAAATTTGATTTTGTTTATTATGGAGATTCTTTATGTTATGATTTATACTTTATTTCATATTCATGACTGGATGCCTGTTACCTCATCGGGGGGTGGGCTGCTAGGTATGTTCATTGTCATTATTAATCATTTACTTAAAGATGGAAACTTAGTTGATTATAATTTTGTGAGACACATTATACGTTGTGAGATAAAACTTAGAAACTGTAGCATTATTATTTAATTGCAGATCTTTCGTTACATGGCATAGCTATATTAGTTTGTGATGGCCTGACCGTAGCTATTGAATTCCTTTCCAGTTGCTCGAAATTATCTGACATAGCTTCCAAGTTCTTGTTGCATCGAGTTCTATTGTATCTTCGTCACTACTCTCAGGATACATAATTCATCTTATTTATTTCAGTTTATGTATTAACGTATGAGAGGATTATTACTTTAGTTCTAGCATGTACTCTTCTAGGTATTAGTTAAATTTATAGTTGGTTGGCTTGTGGAGGTTTTACTTATGATGTCAGTTGTGAGATTTTGTGTATTGGCGGATTATGGTTTATTTATATATACTAGATAGTGGTGATGTATTTCTTATGAGTTATTATCTTTATGGGAATTAGTTCTTCACAATCTTATTGGAGTTTCTACATTGTTTGATTTATTTTATGCTAAGAATAGTATTTAAATCATTTGGAAAACTTTAGTATTAAGTAAGTAGATTGATTAATCTAATTATTAAAAATTACAGGGTGTCACAGACCCCTATACCTCTTAGTAGAATACGTTCTAGTGGATGTATACTGCAAAGGTTTCGAGCTATCTAGCAATGATGCACTCCCTCTATAGAACCACCTACCACGAATGTAAGGTGGCACAAGTCAATCTCTATGAAGATAACTGAATGATGAGATGAAGAAATGTCTTCGTTTAGGACCCATATGATATGAAGAATATGGTTCCAACAACCTACATCATCAAAGGAGGAGGGGAATTCGATCTCCCATATACCAAAGGCCCAATCAAAGCGATAAGTTTTAGATTTTGACGATTCCACATGCTTGCCGTCAAGTCACTCTAATACCCATCCACCGAACTGCAGGCCATAGTCCATCACCAATTCGACCAATATATTTTAGCCATAGGAACAATTCAGCCAATACTAAACATCCATCTAGAAAAGTTGGTAGCTATTACCTTTGAGAAATTATAAAGAGGGAATTAGAGGGGAAATTGAACCAAAACTTAGAATGCCATCTGAAGGATTAATCAAACAGGGAATTGGGGTACAAATCGACATCTCCTTTCACCGTCAACATAATGACATCAGAACGACCTAAGAAGTTTGCATCCCAAAGATTCGAACTTATTATGAAAAGACAATACATGATCACCACATTAGACACCACTGATAGTCAATGTCTTTATGGAGCCATCATGATACCCTCTTGTATCATGTCTTCCATTTAAATTAAGGTGAAATCATCCTTTGGTATACTTAACCCTTAGGTTAATATCCTTGTGAGAATGCGCCTACTTTTTGTAGTTTAGGCAAGGAAAGTATTTTCCAAAACTTCCTCAATTTTAATTTACATCAATTTTAAACAAATCTATTGGAAAAGTTATTTTACCATTTTTTTTAACCCTATAGCATGAATCTACGATGATCAAGCAGATAAAATTAAGTAAAGCATAATCCTAAATACACCGATATACGAGGATACCACTAAGGGAAAAAAATCTTGGACGAAGAGGCTAGATAATCCACTATTATACAAAATTACAAGAGTAGATACTCAATGACTCGATCCCCCACATGCCTTGACTCTTTTCTAACTCGGACATTGATAAATCGACCTAGCACATCTCTTTTAGTTACCATGGTGTAGCCAAATAATGTGCAACTTGTAACGCATCTTACACATACGAAACAATAATACCAAGTGAAGTGTGGAGGACTAAAAAATATAATAAATAATGTCAGTATAATCACAATAATATACTCCCCCTGCATTATATTTTTTCCCTTTTTTCCCAAAAAAGACAAAGGGGTGACATAAAAAATGGCATGAAGCATATCTATCAACTGAATGTAAGAAGATAACACATAGCTAGATAATATCATAGAAAATATATAAGTTGTATAAGAAAGCTATGATAAACAATATAAATCCAACAACATGATATGGATCACAATAGTATAGATGTAAAGAGATATAGTAGCATATAACGAATAAAAATGATAAACCTATAATATCCATAACAATATAAGTTAAAGATCCATGAACTAAAATCATAACTACATAAATGAGAGAGTATGTCCACATTCACATCAATCCATGATGATAAATAGGAAATTGTGTATCAACATCATCGTAGTAAAATACCACCAAAACAAATAATATTCACATACATTAGAATAAAAAAGTGGCTTAAAATAAGTAAACATCATCATATTTCATTAGCTCCGTCATTAGTCTCATCGTCCCTGTGACCTATGCCTGATGATCCTGCACCTCGCATTTGCTCTATCCGTTTCATCTCCTCTAAAAAGGCAGTAGACTGAGACTGATTAGTTCTCTTTGTTGTGAATCATCCTCAAAACGTGTCATCATAGAATTCGTAGCTTGTCGGTTCTCATTTAGTAGTGCCTAAAAAATAAGCATTGTTTTTCTTTCCTTCCTAAGCAAACGCAACATCACATCCTCGCTGGTCCCTGGCTCTGTAGATGGAATCTCTACAGGAAAAGGACCTATAAAGTGTCAAGTGTGATCATATCAAGCTGAAGAATAATCTGTAGTAAAATATCCACATCAAGTTGTAGTTGGAAGGTGGCTCTCGTGTCGGGGAATCGTGTTTGCATCGATAGGTTAGATGCCAGTCTGCCCAACCTCATCATGCTAAATAGGAACCTAAGCTACGATGTGGATACGTGTAACGAGTACTCCATATGGCAGTGTGGTGAGAATAGGGTGGTCCTAGTATTTAGGACATAAGACATGAAAAACATCATAATGGTAGGTAGATACATGTGCTAGCCCTGACTGGCGGCATATAAAAAGTGGATGATATCGAAGGAAATCTGTGTGTGATTTGACCTCTGGTAGATAGAAGATGATATAAACCAATTAGGAATCCTATAATTTGTAGGTGCTAATGAAACATGGTGGTGAGATTGGGTGGAAGCTCTCAAAAGTAATGACAAATAACATCATCGAACTCAGGATGACCCATGATATGTTCGATAAAAGTGACGTCGAGGGATCTAAAACATAAGGGCAATGGTATCAGGTGTGACGTGAACCTCCACCCCACTGACGTAGGAATTTAAGCCCACAGAAGAGCCTGTTTCCCGAAAATAGAATTCCCAAACAATGTTTAGAAAAATGACATCATACATACGAAAAGGAGGGCCCCAACCACTACTCGCGAGCCAAGCAGGAACCACCTACATCCCAAACTCCTTAATCCTTAAAGTTATCTCTTTAATAATGGACCCAATATGGAAACCAAGTGAACAGTAAAGCTCATATACAACTTAACTGACTCACCTGTCCATCGTATAACTCAGCTTATGCCTTGGAAGATAATAAGCCAGGCTCATCGATAGTGACAACATTAATAAATCGACAACGTGTACCACCGGCCATGTAAACAGGAATAAAGTGTGTAGGTTCAATAAGTGTGTAAAACAAGGGAAAACTAGGTCCTATCTCTGAAGACAAATCATAATGCTCTAAGATCCTATCTCCGTACAATATCCATCTGATCCACCACGAAAACCAAACCAGAAAGCAACGGCAACAGAATATATAATCAAATATAATGATCAATACCAATAAGTGAAAAATGTTTGAAAACAATGTATGACATAAATACCCAAAGTAGATAATAAAAAATTATTTTATGGGTTATTTTGACACAAAAAATCATGGGACAACAACAACAAAAATTGACTACTTAAAAAAATGTAAAAGGGAATTTTGTATACATATTTCAAGGAGAAACATAGATATGGGAATGTGTAGAAAAAATTTGAAATAGAACATACTAAACAAACATGAAGAAAAAGATTCTTATACTATCAATCAAAAACTAAATAAAAATTAAATAAAACAAGAAGACAATGGTGCTATTCCATTGAACTCGGGTGGAAAGATAGTTAAATCCAACACACTAAGTAAAGACTGAATCTTTAGAGTAGGAGGAATGCCCAAAAATGGTGGTAGAAATCTCCTAAGATCAAGGAGGTATGGAATAAACCAAATGGGGAAAACAGATGAAATGAGGGATAAAAAGACCTAACATGATTTAACATTCATTTGAGCAACAAATAGGATCGTTCGAAAGATAAATGTACTAAGTTTGAACAAAACTGAAATGTCCTTCGAATGAAGAGGATTTTTCATTTGAACCATCTTCGAACAAACATTCAACGAATTGAAATAGTGTAGGGTCATTTGAAGGTCGTTTAATGTCTGCTTTGAACGAGAACTCAAACTCGTCCGAACAAGAGCCAGTCTCGTTCTAACGAACCCTAAAAATTTCAAAAATTATCTTGAAACAAATATGACCAGAAACCCCCGTAGGTAAATCCTCAGATATAATAAAAGTAAAAAGCAAAAGTTTTATATGATAAAAAAAACATAATAAGCGCCACACGGTAGATGGTATCGATGCGCCTAAACTCGTGGAATAGAGTAAATGGGCGTAAACTAACACAAATGAATTATGACCCAAACACTTAAATAAGTTCAAGAATCTTTAATTAATCATAAAATTTTATCTAAACTATGATTTATCACCAAGTGAAAACTATATATTAAACATAATCAACAACTAAACTCAATGCACACAAGCCTAGATTTAGATCGTTCTACAAATGAATAGTATTATGACAGGACCAATATACCTAGGATTCATTGTGCAAACCCGTTGATTTTCAAATAAAATCCCTCAAACGATAAAGATATATATTTTTTATTCTTTTGAATGATCGATTATTAAACTATGTTGGCCCCTTTTTGGCAATATTTTTGTTTTTTATTTCCTTTAATCTTTTATAGGGCTCTTGCCAATAGTGGATTTCACGCAAAGGAGATTTCTTCTTTCACAACCCTTTCCCATGCTCACTCATATTTTTTTTAATACTAAACAGTATGTCTCACGGGCAATGATTCTTACATGAACAACTCCCCCTTAGTCATTAATACGTATAGATAACAAGATTAATAGGAGAACATCTCACCAAACTCAAAGTACATGAGAAATTAAATGTTCAAAATAGCTCGTGCATATGTATGCGAAGGTATATATACAATCGAATCCATAATGCAACCCAAGTTAAAAACATCTCCATGAAAAACATGGTTAAGATCAATTTAAGTATCTAAAGTCATAACCAAATGTCCTAGCCACGTGGAAGTTGCGATGTGAAGGGGATTCAAGGACTCCAATATGCCTTATCATAAGTGTAAAACTCAAGACACAAAAATAAAAGATTTTTTGAGTTTTTCTAAAATTTGGAACCCAAGAGAAAATCTTTTTGTTTTTTTTAGAAAATATATCAAAACAAAATCTTTTTGTATTTGTCAATATGACTCAATAAAGGTGAGAAAAATACAAAGTATACACAATTCATAATCCTATAAAGGATATATCAAGAAGTGCAGCTAGAGTATGACAAACATGGCTAACACGATCAACCATAATATCTAATATGGTGAGAATAGAGTGCAAGCGAACGATATCAACATGTCAAATACCTAAACCCTCTAAATCCAACTTCCTACCCCAAGTAGGTGCGAAATGACGAATAGGGTTTTGGAAATTGAAGTGACTCTATTCTTAAACTTCCTATGACCATTCTTATGATTGTAGAAAAAAATCACAAGGTGACCCTTCCTACCGCAATGAGTGCATGTGTAAAAATAGCAAGGAGTGATAACTAAAGGTTGACCTTTCTTAATTTTACTAGTCGACTCGCGCAAACGCATGGTCTTAGGTTTAGAATGGAAGCAATATGATCATCAAAGCCAATTTCACACTTGTCATCTTTGATTTGGATGGTTCCTAACATTCTATCCAACTTTTTTTACCTTTCCAATAAGTCAAATTTGGCCCTACTCGAATCTCTCAAGCTATCCTCAATCTCAATTATCCTATACTCGAGTAAACACCTATGCTCCCCAAAATATGGAAGCTCTTTCTTTATAGACTCCATCAAACCACGAATATTGTCTCTCACTTTTAATTACTCTATCTTTTCTCGAAGAGTCTTCTCATATGCCCTAATATCCTCTATTATTGCATTATCATTATTTCCTATGGCACGTTCTTTCAACCTAGCTTCAAACTTCAAGTTAGCCTTCTTCACCTTAACAGTTTCATCATATAATTCACGAAAGGCAACTTATACCGCACTCTCCTATACTTCTTTATCCTAACTCACATCATCCTCAGTCACATAGGATTCACTAACTATGGCCTCATAAGTGCCATGTAAAGAAATATCTTCATGAGAAGATTTCTTGTTGGCACTCACATGACTATCCATAAACATCGTAAAGTTGCAATAATTAGAGGAATATTTTCCCTCTTTCAGATAACTATCACTAAGGGTGGCATTATAAGCTATGGATTTCTTACCCTCATTCCTTATTTTAGTGGGGCACTCAAATACTCTACGGTCATAACCCTCACAACCAAATCATCTATCTCATTCATACCACTTATCATTATCTCTCTTTTTCTTAAGGAAGCGATCGACCTTATTGTTTTTATCTTTCTCAAACCTTTGTGCATCTTTCGACTACTTTCGAAATTTCAGAAATTTCTTGAACTTCTTTAACAACATGTCTACATCCTCAAACTCGATGTCAGACTCATCATCCAAAAAAATGTTTCCTCCTTTTGGGCTTTCAAAGTTATGCCATTTTATTTCTTCTTCACATTCTTGGAGGTAAACATGTCAAGCCCATATATTTGTAAATCACCTATAAGCTCTTCAAGTTTTGACGAGTCGAGGGTACCCAAAGAATTCAAAACAATCATCTTTGGACTAAATCTGTTAGGCAATGACCTTAAGATTTTCTTTATCCCTCGTTTGTCAGGTATATTATCTCCTAAGTTAAACGATGAGTTAACTATGTCAGACAATCTAAAGTAGAATTCATCAAAGTTCTCAGTTTCTAACATCTTAATCGCCTCAAATTGAGTGGTGAGATTTGGGAATTTGGAAGCCTTACCACATTCGTTCCTTCATGGATTAGTTGGAGTATAGCCCAAGTATCTTTTGATGTCTCACACATCATAATACAATGGAATTCCTCTGGGGTGATAAAATAGAAAAGAGCATCTATACCTATAGAAGTATATTGTGGTAATTTATGCTCATCCTCAACCCACTACTCAACAAGTTTTATGTGAATTGCCCATCCATATCTTGTGAGTAGTGGTGTCCACACCTTAACTACAATTAACCACACCCCCTCTCATCTATAGCCTTAAGTACTGACTTCATATGCATCTTTCAATAAGCATAATTCGTCCTATAAGACGTAGGGATTATAAAGCCATCAAACCCTCCAAGATTTATGGCTAAAGACACGAGAACAAAAACACAAAAACTAAGTGTTCTAGATCTTATACCAATGTGATAGTGCACCTACTGTGTGTAATTTAGTAAAAGATAATATTTTTCAAAAATTATCTCAATTTTAGTTTGCATCAATTTTAAACAAATCTTGTCGGAAGCTTATTTAGTCAATTTTATCTTTTTAACCCTATAGCATGCATCTACGGTGATCAAGTAGATAAAATTAAATAAAGCACAATACCCAAGATGTCGATACACTAGGAACCCACCAAGGGAAAAAAACTTGGACGACCAGGACAGAAAATCCACTATGATATGGAATTAAAAGAGCAAACACTATACTTACGTGAAAGAAATAAAATTTGTGCCCAATCATAATCTCGAAAGAACATGAATTATGAAAACTTGGATCTTAAAAACAAAAGGAAGTTTGTATTAGTTGGGAAGTTTTGTAAAAATGTACGGAGTTTTTTTTCGTAAAAAGATCTTGAAAAGTTCTTGAAAAGTTCTTAGTCTAACAAGCCTTAAATAGAAAAACATGAATGTCAGGGCAATGGCTTGTTCAAATGAAAAATAGGCTCGTTAGAATGAGATTCCCATCTCATTTGAATAAAAACTACCTTTGTTCTAACGAAAGTGCATTTTTATTTAACCAACTTCAAACGAGATTCTAACAAATTCCAACATTAGGGCGTCATTTGGTGTTCGTTTGAACCTTGCATCGACTGAAAATGCAAACTCGTTCTAACGACTTATAAGCTCATTTGAACGAAACTCCCATTTCATTCTAACACCCTTATATTTTGTTCTAATGAAACATAATCAAAAAATAATTTAATAATAAAATTCCAAAACATTTTTAAAGTCCCAAAATAATTTTAAGTAAAAATTACATCCTTATAAAATATATCCAAGATCTCAGACATCAAGTGCATTCATACTTGAGAGATACTTTATAAAGGTGTGAATATAAAACTCATGAAACACGGGATGATATATCTTTGAATCTTTGGCACAACATCTTCAACACTTCACGTTGTAGGCTTATTGGGATAACAACTCAAAGTCTACCCTGCAACACATACAGTTTTATCCAGAATTATGCCAATTACAAACAGATTGACTCGATTAGAAATTTTTCCTTACACCTCCTCGATGGACTTGTCCAACCAGTTCACAGCAAGTTTCACCACCTGTGGTGCTCATACCTTATTTTACATTTGGTATTTTTAAGGATCGAAGACCCTTTGATTACCCTCAAGAAAGATAAGAGGTCACACAGATGACCTCGAAACTCAAATAGTCTTCCACTTGGTCCTTCAGACCCTCGTTGATCTAAAAAATAAGTCATAATATTGTATAAGACCTCAGTCACTTCTCATCCTTATTAACATGGGCAGTCGTTCCAAAATGTCCCCGCAACTGAGCTCGGATACCACATAATTAGAGTTTCTCCATATTTGACACTCATAGTAGACCTCAGACTGGGAGGAAATGACCACCCAAGGTCACTTCACCCTCGCCACTGAGGTAAATCATTATTCACTATCTCGAGAACAACTTGCGAAAAATCCATGACAGTTACAGACCCCTTAAACCCAGTAGAGATTCTACAACCAGTCTGATGGGTAGGTGAAAAGTACAATGTTATTTCACCTACTACCACCAGTCACACCCATTTTCATTGAAATCTCCTATTCGCATTTAATGAACCTATAAACTCCTTTACACCACCTTTAAATATTTTTTTCCAACGATTCACCACCTTGCTGACACTTTTGGACCTCAAAGGTGCCCCTTTCCATACCGTGGAAGTCAACTCAATCTATCTTCTAGAATTTTTTTATAAATAGGGGTTGGTTTAAGTATGAATAAATGTTCAATCAATCACACTTACAAGGAGACAAGAAGTTCTAACACCCATAAGTGTTTTAATCCTTGTCCATATTTTCAACCCACTATTGTGATCTTATATTTATAACTTTAGATCATTTCTAGTTATTTTATACTTTGTATTTATTGTTGATCACTAAATGAATACTTAGAGACCACTAAATAATTCCATTAATTAGTTCTTATGGTAATATGTACTGTTGATAAAGACCACAAGACCTCAGACGCTCTTAACTAATTCTTAATAGGTGTCTTAGATGGTAACATTCCCTTTTACAATCTAATAAACAAGTTTAACACCTTTGGCAGTGCACATAGGATACTCGCACGTGGTGCAAACTACTTTAAACACAAATAGACACTCCCCCCTCTTATCTATATGAGATCTGAAGGGGAGAATATATGGATTTGAGGTCACTTATGATCTCAACACCCTTTAGTCTGGTGCCATTTGTAGGAACGACAAGTTTTATTTCTTTCAAATACACATTTTTCCCTCTTCAAGATGCTATCAAGTGTTGTTTTGAATTGCTCTTATAAAATATCGAAGCACCCCTAGAATCTTGGTCATGGAATTTCTAAACATGGGTATCTTAGATCCATGAGATCAAAAGAAAGAATTAAGGGGTGAGTTAGCAAAAGCATTGATAAATCTATGCATTGATGCGAAGGATCCAACCAAAAAAGTTCAAATTGGGATTGGACCAAGCTCCTCCCTTAGAGAAAAGTTCATCTAAATCTTGAATAAAAGAAAGGATGTATTTTCGTGGAGCCACTCTAACATGATGTAAGGACACAATTTTATAAATGTCCAGGGTAGAATCTAGGAATTTTCTGTTTTCTCCTAGATCACAGTTCATATGTATGATACCGCTACATTCGGCACGTCAACACGATCATCCTCGACGGCCTGTATCCGAACTCAATGCATCCACTTTCTTCACGTGCATCATGCTACATGGAACGTGCTGCTCAGCTCATTCCCACTACTCCACTACGCTTTATCAGTAATATCTTTTATCGGAGCTTTAAATATTTGCATAAATATTTGGGAAATGTTTTGGAAAATTATTTTTGGAATCTGGATTAATTTTTTATCAAAAGCAGAATTTTTCTAAGTGTAGAAGCGAATGGCCTCGATCGACGAGCTCGCTCAAACGACTTTGGAAGTCATTCACGCGAGATAGGCATGTCGCGCGATATCATTCGAACGACTTATGTCCTTCGTTCGAGCGACATGGCTATCTCGTTCGAATGAGCCACCGCCTCGATTTTTGTGTAAATATCTGATCTCCTTCTACACGTTTTTTAAGTCTTTCTGCAATCTCAATATTCTGTGAAATCTGCCCAGAATAAGACTTCACCTTTTAAGGTTTTTCTAAATCTTTTTGATTCACAAAACCATTCCCATATATGTGTGTGAATCTTTAAACCTTCAAGAAGATCATTTACTCATCTGGAGTAATTTGTGAGGAAGTCGCTCTCTTCATCACTGCTGCCCTACTCGAAAGGGATTGTTCCAGCCACCGACAACAGAACCGACACCCGAGGGTATTTCTGTGTCACTGTATTTTTACTGTAATCCGTGTAAGCCATTTCTCTTATAAAATTATAGTGAAAATAAAAGGTTTTGCCCCTTTGGGGATTTTTCCTCATATTTGTGTTCTTGCATGTGTCATCATCGTATTTAATCACATATAGATGCATGTTTACGACTTTTGTGGTAAAAACTGTGTTTAATTAAATAACTTCCTTAGTTGAACGCAAGCGCACTCTCCTTCAAATTGCTATCAGAGCCAGTTACACAAATTTACTGTGTAATTTTCCACAAAATTTTTCTAAGATATCAATTTTCTGAAAAATTGAATTTTGAAAACGAGTGTGTTCATAATGGAGAAGTTATATAATAAAATGCCAATTTTTGACGGGACAAACTATGCATATTGGAAAGCCCGCATGACATCTGCATTAAAAGCCATTGATGAACGAGTCTGGATTTTGGTTGAAAGAGGGTGGACACCTCCCTCCGTCACTCTTGAAAACGTGACCAATTTAAAACCTGACACTTCTTGGACTGAAGAAGAATTTAAATGGTCATCTTTTAATTCTAAGGGTCTAAGTGTCATTTCTGGGTCTGTCACACCTGATGAGTTCAAACGCATAATGACGTGCAGCACGTCAAAAAAGGCATGGGATGTTTTACAACTCACCCATGACGGAACTAATGCTGTGAAAGAATCTAAATTGCAGAATTTGACAACTCAATTTGAAACCATCACCATGCATGAGACTGAATGTTTTGATGATTTTTATGCTAGACTTTCTGACATTGTTAATACTAGCTTTAATCTTGGTGAACATATTCCTAATGCTAGAGTTGTTAAAAAGATCCTTCACTCTTTGCCTAAGCGTTTTATCCCTAAAGTCATTGTGCTAAATTCTATGGGTAATTTAAATAGGCTAAAACTGGAAGAACTTGTAGGTGATTTGCAAACATATGAAATTGATATGTTCCCTAAAATTGCTAGGTCTAAAGATAAGGGAATTTCACTTAATGCCCAAGAGAGAAAGAGTGAGGGGTCGGCTAGAAAGAGGGTAGAGTCATCTAGAAAGAGAGAGACTGACATGTCAGATTCTGATTGTGATTTTGACTTAGATGATTTAGCTCTTTTTGTAAAAAAATTCAAAAGGATTCTCAAATTTAAGAAAAATGGCAATTTTAAAGATAAAAAGAAATTTGAGAAAAATAAGTTTGAAAAGAAATATGAAAAAAAATTTAAAGATCCTCCTAAGAAAGAAAGTGAGAGGTGCTTTGAGTGCGACGGTAGGGGTCATAGAGATTTTGTGTGTGCCACACGTCTGAACAAAGAAAAAGGGAAAGTTGTCCTTAATGCTACCCTTAGCGACGACAGTGAGGTCGAGTCGGTGGATTCTGGAGTCGAGTCACTGCATGAGTGTAACTTCACCGCATTCATCGCTAGTCATGTGATCACTTATAGTTATCCTCACGACGATGAGGATGATGCTTCACAGGGACACCTCGACAGTGAGAGCGATGTGAGTGAGGGGGAGGATGACACAAGTGAGAGCGAGAGTGATATTCAATGCGCCTACACTGAGTTATATTCTGAGTCATTTAAAACTAAAAAGCGTAAAAAAGCGTTAGTTCTTAAGATCACCGCCTTAGAGGAAGATTTAAGAAAAGCGAGAGAGAGAGAGAGAGTCCACCACCTGCACCGCCCTAAGAGAGAGAGAATCTGCCAGTGTTGAGAAAGAGAGTTTGTTTAGAGAGAGAGAGAGTAATTTTGAGAAAGAGAGGGGGGACTTGACTAAACAAGTGGCTAGTCTTACAAGTGAGCTTCATTCCTCTATGGAGACTCGAAAGAAACTTGAAGCCCTTGTTGCCCAGCTTACTCATGATCTGGAGAGAGAATGGGAAGTCAAGGTCCAAATCGAGGACAGATCTGGGAAAATGGATAAGATGTTCCTCGGCCCCGCTTTAGGTTTTGGTGATAGGCAGGAAATTGGTTATGATGGTGCCTCCTCGTCCCAAATTTCACCTGGACCAGTTCCTGAGTTTACTACGACTCCTTATGGCCATCGTCAAAAACCTCGAAGGAGAGTACGACCAAGAAAAGCAAACCAAGGTCCGCCTTTGACTATGTTCTTTTGTACTTATTGCAAAAGAAAAGGCCACCTTAGGGAGTTTGGCTATAGCATGGGTCGGATATGACGTACTACTGCTCCACCTTAGCATACTGATGATTTTACCAGTCTGAGAGAGCGAGTTGAGTTCTTAGCTGCCACATCTCAGAGTTTGATGGAGGAATTCCGACGGATGTCTTTGTCGTCAATGAATGCTTCTCACATTCCAGCTAAAACCAATAACAACAAAGGCAAACAAAAGGTCACCACTTGTGGGTACCTAAGAAAGATAAAAAGGCCTTTGTTGTTCATGTTGCTCTCAAAGCACATAATACCTCACAGTGGTATTTTAACAGTGGGTGCTCCAGACACATGACAGGTGATGCCTCATTTTTTACGACTTTTGAGGATTATCAGGATGGCAGAGTCACCTTTGGAGATGGGAGCAAGTCTAGCATTACAGGACGTGGTACTATCGAGTTACCTGGATTTCCTAAGCCAGAAAATGTTTTGTACGTCAAAGGTTTGAAAGCAAACCTTCTCAGCATTAGCCAGCTGTGCGACGCTGACTTTATAGTAAAGTTTGACCGGGACGCTTGTAAGGTCTATAATCAAGCTGGTAAACTTTTAGTGCAAGGGGTGAGGACAAAGGATAATTGCTATGGGACTGAGCCCACATCCTCACTTGTCTGCAACAGCGCCACGATCACTCCTATGGATCTGTGGCACCAACTTCTAGGTCACGTAAATATTAGAGATCTATCTCGATTAGCTAAAAAGGACCTAGTACGTGGCTTACCATCTCTTGGAAGGCCAACTTCAATGGTTTGTGGACCCTGTCAGTTGGGAAAACAAATTCGTAGTCCCCATAGGAAGTTTCATTCCATTACCACCTCTCGTGTTCTTGAGCTTATACACATGGATCTTATGGGTCCCACTCGTACCGAGAGTCTGGGTGGTAAGAGGTATATCCTCGTGATGGTGGATGATTTCTCCAGATACTCCATTATAGGTTTTCTAAGGGAGAAATCTGATGTTGTTGAGTTTATTACGACCAAGTTCCGTGTCCTTTAAAATCAACACGGTGTCACTATTAATAGGATCCGTAGTGACAACGGCACAGAATTTAAGGAAGCAAAAGTAGATCTCTACTGTGATAGCCTTGGGATCAAACATGAGTTCTCTGCTGTAAAGACTCCTCAGCAAAATGGGATTGTTGAGAGAAAGAATAGAACGATACAGGAAATGTCTAGATCTATGCTTCTTGGTCATAAGGTTTCAAGGAGATTTTGGGCAGAGGCAGTGTCTACTGCATGCCACACGGTGAATAGGGTTTACCTGCGTCCACACACACTTAAGACGCCTTATGAATTGTGGACTGGAAAGAAACCAAACCTGGCATATTTCCGTATTTTGGAGAGTAAATGTTATATCCTACGGGATAGAGAGCAATTAGCAATTAGGAATATTGTTAGGCTATTCATCGAATAGTAGAGCGTACCGGGTTTTTAACCTGAAGATCTCTAAGGTTATGGAATCAATAAACGTCACCGTGCAAGATGACGAACCTTCGACGGCTATTGATCCTAACCTACAGTGTGAGGATGAGGACTTCTCTGGGAGTGACTTACTTGTCCCTCACCCACACTCTGGGGACCCTACTCCTGTGTTAGGGGACACTCCTGCTTGGGTTCGCAAGAGTCATGACCCTTCTGCCATTATTGGTGATCCCACTCTAGGGGTCAAGACTCGTGCTCAACTAGAGAATGTTGTTAGTCTCTTTTGCTACACGTCTAAAGTCGAGCCCAAGAATCACAAAGAAGCACTCAAGGATGAACACTGGATATCTGCTATGAAGCATGAGTTGCTTCAGTTTAAAAAGAACAATGTCTGGGAACTTGTCCCCCGACCTAGTGAGACAAATGTGATAGGTACCAGATGGATTTTCAAGAATAAAATGGATGAAAATGGTACCATAATCAGAAATAAGGCTAGGTTGGTCGCTCAAGGATACACACAGATAGAGGGTGTAGACTTTGGGGAGACATTTGCTTCTGTTGCGAGGCTTGATTTCGTCCCCTTACTACTCGCCATCACATGTCATCTGCGCTTTAAGTTATATCAGATGGATGTCAAGAGTGCATTTTTAAATGGCATTCTACAGGAGGAGGTTTACGTGGAACAACCAAAAGGGTTTGAAGACCCTAAGCACCCGGAGCACGTCTACTATCTCAGGAAAGCCTTGTATGGTTTGAAGCAAGCACCCCGTGCTTAGTACGAGAGGCTTACTTCTTATCTCTTAGCCTGTGGCTTTAATAGAGGGGGAGTTGATATGACGTTGTTCGTCAGGAGAGATAACGGTGCTATTTTGGTTGCCCAAGACTATGTGGACGACATAGTCTTTGGATCCACGTGCTCCCAACATGCTCACCACTTTGAGGAGGAGATGAAAAGTGAGTTTGAGATGAGCATGGTTGGTGAGCTTACTTTCTTCCTTGGTCTCCAGGTTCGTCAGCTAGAGGATGGGATGTTCATCTCCCAATCCAAGTATGGTAGAGACCTAGTGAAGAAATTTGGTTTAGACTCCGCTAAGCATGCCCGTACACCTATGAGTACTACTACCAAGCTTAGTAAGGACACTTCAGGTAAGGACGTAGAGCAAACCTTATATCGGAGTATGATAGGTAGTCTTCTCTACTTGACTTCCAGTCATCCCGACACAGCCTTTAGTGTTGGAGTCTGTGTGCAATATCAGGCATCCCCGAAAGAGTCACATTTACTTGCTCTAAAACGTATTACTAAATATGTGAGTGGGACTCTCTCATACGGTATTTGGTATTCCTTTGATACTGATGACCGTTTGTCCTCCTATTCATATGCCGATTGGGCCGGGGATGTAGATGGTTGTAGGAGCACTTCTGGTGGGTGTTTCTATTTTGGTTCTGCTCTTGTCTCCTGGCTGAGCAAGAAGCAAAATTCCATCTCTTTGTCCACTGCGGAGGTTGAGTATATAGCCGTCGGTAGTTATTGCACGTAACTCTTGTTGATGAAGCAAATGCTGGAGGATTATGGGATTTCACAGGTCACTGTGACCATTTCCTGTGATAACACGAGCGTGATACACATATCCCATAATCCAGTCCAGCATTCGCGCACAAAGCACATCAGAATACGTGAGCACTTTATACGACAGTTAGTTGAGGAGAAAGTTGTATCCCTGAGTTTTGTTCCCACCGACCGTCAGTTAGCCGATATTTTCACGAAACCTTTAGATGCCCTTAGATTTGAGAGTCTTAGGAAGTCTTTACGGATTTGCACAGTTGACTGAGGGGTTGGTCTATGTCTAGAATAGGATGATTTTTCATGTTCATATCATATGCTTCCTATTGCTACTCTGTTTTATATGTACCATTGCTATGTTGTACAACTATTTATTTATTCTTTTGAAAAATCCAAAAAGATTTTTATTTTTTGTATATAAATATTTCAGAAAATCCCAAAAAGATTTTTGTATTTTTTATATACACCTTTATGGATGAACATTTAAGATAGACAAGTCACAATTTCATTCCATTTATTTCTGCGACTGTTTGATAGAGATTTGAGACGCTACATCATTTCATCCATGTGCTTTACATTGTATGGAGTCTTTGAGATGTAATTAGTGATATTTTCCTACATATTTGACTCCTATCCCCTTTATTGCACACATGCACGGCTTTATTTGATTATTGTACTTGTCTATCACATGTTGGCTTGAGTGTTTCCATCTCAATTCTGTCTATACAACTTGCAATATGTGATAAAACTTGACAAGATTGGAATGCATGTAAAAACCGTTTTTTGTAATACTGAGTGATTATTTAATAACGGGGAGGGGCTGCGAAAGGTAATTCTCTTCTTTGCGCAAAAGCCACCGTTCAAAAGGACCTAAAAAATGGAAGAATTTTATTATTCGGGGTCCAAAGAGGTTAAAAGAACCCGAAAAAATCTAAAGGCAATAAAAAGCAATTCATGCCAAATATGGACCACTTAGGTTTCACCTTCAATTCTCCAAAGTTTGAGAATTTAGAAAGCCTCTATTCAAAATTAATATCTGAGGGAGTTTGGTTGGAGAATATAAACGGGTTTGCACTTTCTTGAAAGTTCTGAAAAAGCATGAAATAGTTTTGGACGTTATTGGTGTGGAAATCACTTTGAGCTTTGATTTGTTGATTTGATTGAGTCAATGTCTTATATTTCCACCTTTTTACACCAAAGGATGACTTTGAGTTCATTCGTTAGGAATATCCGATATTCATCGTGCACATATGTCATGTTTGTATGCATTGATTTTCCTATCGAATTTGATCACACTCCTTCATTTTCGCTATCATTGACTTGGTTGTTTTTGTGATCTTTCATGGTGTGATTCTTTGTTGTAAACTTTGTGTGAAAAATTTTGAAAAAATATAAAAATAGCAGTTTATTCCCGTGTGTCATTCTTCATGTGCATTCACTCCTGCTTCTCATATCTGTCTATTTGGGGACATCATAAAAAGGGGGAGAAGAATTATGGGGGAGAATTGTTTTGGTGTTTGGATGTTTTATGAATGATTTTCTTAAGCTTAATTGATGATCAATTTTTGCATATCATTATATTTCAAAAATGTTGCTTGTCACGGGTATTTGCTTTTTCTCATGTGTGTAGGTACATCATTGCTCATTATTTTATTACACGCCCTGATGAGAAAAGCTTTGGAAGATTTGGAGAGCTGAAGATTTGGAAGACATGTCATTTAGTATTCTCAGTTTGAGGGTTTAATGGGGATATTATCTAGTATGTCATTTGATTGCATAATTCGGATTTTTTATGTATGTACCGGCATAGACATAGGGGAGATTTGTAAGGACATAATTTTATAAATGTCCAGGGTAGAATCTAGGAATTTTCTATTTTCTCCTAGATCACAGTTCATATGTCTGATACCGCTACATTCGGCACGTCAACACGATCATCCTCGATGGCCTGTATCCGAATTCAATGCATCCACTTTCTTCACGTGCATCATGATACATGCAACGTGCTGCTCAGCTCATTCCCACTACTCCACTACGCTTTATCAGTAATATGTTTTATTAGAGCTTTAAATATTTGCATAAATATTTGGGAAATGTTTTTGAAAATTATTTTTGGAATCTGGATTTATTTTTTATCAAAAGAAGAATTTTTCTAAGTGTAGAAGCGAATGGCCTCGATCGACGAGCCCGCTTAAATGACTTTGGAAGTCGTTCACGCGAGATAGGCATGTCGCGCGATATTGTTCGAACGACTTATGTCCTTCGTTCGAGCGAAATGGCTATCTCGTTCGAACGAGCCACCGCCTCGATTTTTGTATAAATATCTTATCTCCTTCTAAACGTTTTTTAAGTCTTTTTGCAATCTCAATATTCTTTGAAATCTGCCCAGAATAAGACTTCACCTTTTAAGGTTTTTCTAAATCTTTTTTATTCACAAAACCATTCCCATATATGTGTGTGAATCTTTAAACCTTCAAGAAGATCATTTACTCATCTGGAGTAATTTGTGAGGAAGCCTCTCTCTTCGTCACTGCTGCCCTACTTGAAAGGGATTGTTCCAACTGCCGACAACAGAATCGACACCCGAGGGTATTTTTGTGTCAGTGTATTTTTACTGTAATCCGTGTAAGCCGTTTATCTTACAAAATTATAGTGAAAATAAAAGGTTTTACCCCTTTGGGGATTTTTCCTCATATTTGTGTTCTTGCATGTGTCATCATCGTATTTAATCACATATAGATGCATGTTTAGGACTTTTGTGGTAAAAACTATGTTTAATTAAATAACTTCTTTAGTTTAATGCAAGCGCACTCTCCTTCACATGATTAGTAATTATCCCAATGTTTTGGTCCATCACCTTATCTTGGACCTAAATCACAAACAAGTTCTGGAAAAGAAAAGATTCTTTAAACCATAAAGGAACAAGGTAGCATCACAGGATCTTGACAAACTCTTAGCTTCCAACTTTTTTAGAGTGGTCAAGTTTCCAGAGTGTATTTTATGTTGTGAATGTTCCCAAAGCCAACAAAATGTGGAGGATATATGTTGATTTCACTGATCTCAACAAGGCATGTCCCAAATAGTGGCATCCTCTACCTTAGATTAACAGATTGGTGGAGTATATAGCAAGTCATAGTCTTCTTTCCTTCACAGATGCCTACTTTGGGGACAATTAGATTAGGATATCCCTTACTGATGAGGAAACCAACTCATTTATTACAAACAAAGTTATCTATTTTTACAAATTATGCCTTTCGGACTAAAAAATGATGGTGGCACTTATCAAATGGTGGTGAAATCTATTTTTAAGACCTCATTCGTAAGATTGTGGAGGTATATGTTAACGAAGTGATGGTATAAATTCTTTAGGATCAGAATCATGTTCATTACCTTGTACAAACCTTTCTCATCCTCAGAAAGAACCAGCCTCAACCAAAAGAAATGAGATTTTAGGGTGGCTGGAGGAGAGTTTCTTGGGTTCATGGTCACCAGAAGAGGAATTGACGAAAAACCAAAGAAGATCCAATTTCTATTGGATATGAAGTCCACATGAATGGTGAAAAAATTCCAAAGCCTAGTTGGGAGAGTTACTTCCCTTAACCGGTTTGTCTCAAGGGGAATATACAAGTGCATGCCCTTCTTCAAAGTGTTGAAAAAAGTTGTCTAATGGGCACTAGAGGCTGGAAAGGACTTCCAAAACCTCATAAAATACGTATGGTCTGCATCTTAATTGTCCAAGACCATTAGAATGAAATACCTATATTTTTACCTAGGTGCATCACCAACCACTATTAGCTCGACCCTGATCTGCAAGGAGTTTGGGGTTCAGTATTCCATGTATTACATTAACCAAGTTCCTTAAGGGGAAAAAATAAGTATCTAATAATGGAGTAAATTCCCTTCTTCCTCATTACCTCAACTAAATGTCTAAAACAATACTTTAAACTCCATATGTGATACATCGTAAAATTCTTAAATAGATTGATCAAGGGTAATAAAAAAATCACGGGAATAAAAAACATCAGGTAACACTCTCAGCATAAACGAAAAACTAAAAGTGAACAAGTGATATAAATAAGTAAAGAAATATTGAATAAGACAATACTAATTCTGATACCATATAGCTGCCAATAAAACTATCCCAAGTCTATAGTGGCAACAATAGCCTAAGACCTATAGAAATAGATATAGCAACACCGTAAACATCACGTTTATGTACTTAAAGACTATATAATTTGGGCTATAATATCACCACGCATCTTCCTCTTGTAATTAGTTTTTTAAAGTTTATCCCAACCCAAACAATCCTAGATATCTCATGCGTTGAATCTCAAGCCCAAGTGACCCCATGATTAAGTATGATTCATCTATATTGAATATAACTAGTAAATCCAAAATAACTCTCCACGAAACATCTCAAGTGTATAAGTATATTGGTGTACTTTCCTAGTATAACACATAAAATAGTACAACTATCTTTAGTAACACAATGTGTAATCCCATATAGTATGATAAAGATAATCTCTTCATCCATCATCCACACCAAACTATGGCCTATACCACGTACATTAAATAAGGGATACTTGCTAGTTATTACATAATGAAGGAATATCCCGACTGCCTTTAGGGATTGCTCATGCATACTAGGCATAATTGTAGGTTGTCCCACACCGATACAATTTAAAAAATATGACATGGATAATCACTGCACCTTCAGTCTAGTCATTTATCACCATACCCAAAAGCGATATGAAAGGATCCCCCTATACATTGCTATAAGATACAATGGTTTCGATCAACATGTGGTGTCTGAGATAAAATGAATAAGTTAAAATTCGTCTTTCGCATAAGGGTACCTATGTAATCTTCATCGTTCATGTTGGATAACGGTATCTTATATAGTACATCCTCTAGGAGTACTCACACCCAGTATGTTGCATATAATACACAGGACAATTAAATAAGTATGATCCTACTCAATCAGATCAAACAAACAAGTATAACCTCCACTATCTCTAACTATTGTTTGATAATACACGCATTAACTATATTCTTCTATATAACTCTAGACCGATATCCCAAGGCTCCCCAACCTTTACTAGCATTATTATATTGCATTTTTTACCGTATTCTATGGGTTATCAACACAATCTAAATTGTCAAGTAATCTACACAATCACTAACTATATATTTATCTCCATGCTAGGCCCTATACTCGAGGTACTCAACAAAATTATACAAATCCCATTTATTCTTCAATTAATACAATAAAATCTCATATCATAACCCCAACACAACACTCTAGTCAGAAGCATAACAAACCTAGCACAACAAAAGTCCAAACTCGAAATTACCAATCTAGAATTTCAGCCTTGCTCATTATTTGTAAAATATTCATAATAAATTAAATAAAAATAAAAAATAGATGAAACCAATTCCTAGGTTTTCATAATTCAAAAGTGTATTTGTATCCAATGAATAGTGTGACCATCCCCCCTGGATAGTCGCGGAGGGCGGGATAGCATGATGGAGGATCCTTAGGTCCCACGCGTCCCTCTCGGGAGCGCTTCGGTCGACGTCATTTGGGTGAGGTGTAAAAATGTAGAGAGATTAGAGTCGCCAGTCTATTTTACTCAAAACAGACAAAAGAAGGGGAGCCATCCCGAAGGACAGCATCCAAAGACATACTGATGCATACAAAACCAAAATAATTCGAAAAGGGTCCGGAGGCTAAGTTACGAAATGGGAAGGTGTTTGGCACATATTTCGCCTTTTCGATCTCGCATGGATTTTTGTTATTTTCCTTTATTTTCCCTGTGATGTGTGTGCATGCGTATATATAGTGGAGATAGGAATTATCGACTTGTACTATGGAAGAGGTAAAGCGAGTCATCCGTAGGAAGATATAGAAATATTAGAAAATAGGATTTACGTGATTATCCTTACGTTGACCGTTATGATGGAACGATAATGCTTATGGAATAATACGCTACTAAATATATGTATGTATATAATATAATAGAGTGGAGTTTAGAGAAAATAGAAAATGAGAGAAAAAGTAAAAAATAGGACTCGAGTCTTGGGTTTTACCCCGAGACGCCTACGTAGCCTATAGAGGCATCAAAGTCCACGTAGTTCGCATGCAAAATGAGGGATGGGGTTTATCCCATAAATCATACGGGGGGATTCTCTTATTTATGTGTGTGAAAAAAGTATTTTAGCTGTGAGAAAAGTGTAAGAAAAGTATGAGAATTCCCGTTTGGAACTTATGAGCAAACCCTCTTTTTCTTATTTTTTGGGTTTTTATTTATATGAAAATAAGAGATGTGAAATAATACTAAATAAAAAGTATATTAGGATGTGTGATATGAGATAATAAAAGTGCTGAGTAATAAAAAAATTATTGTGAATTTATGAGAATTTAAAGAGAGAGTTGAGAAAAATGACCGTATTGAAGATCTTGAGCTTGATCTTGAATGTTGGAGAGCAGCCCTTAGACTTGGATGATGATGGAGGGTAGTAAATCCACCAAGTTTGATGAAAAGGATGATGAAAAGTCAAGGTTGGAAAGGGATTTGGGTGTGGAAATCATGCTGACTTCGAGAGAGGTTTTCTGGATCTGTTGAAAGTGATATCTATCAGATCTGGGATCCCCTTGCAAATGACGTCAAGGCCTCCTTTTTATAGGCCCAGGGAACTGTCGATCGGCATATCCCTGCTCCTGCCTATCGGCATCTGCCGATAGGCAGGGTCTGGAACCTGTCGTTTGGCAGTGTCTTTCAGGCCTTTTCGGAAAATCAGCCGCAGAATGCAAATCGTTGATCAGAATCATGCACGGGGTAGACCGTTAGAAAGTTAATTCAGAGACCTTCAAAAGTCCTTTGGATTGCTCCCGGGTTTGGGGGTTGACTTTGGGTCAAATATGGCTCGGAAGAATTTGTCAGTCTATTGGACGAGAAATCATCGGACGCAAACGGATCGTTCGTCCGCATGGTACATTGGAATTGCGCATGGTGCAGACCATTGGAAAGTTTAGGAGATGTACCTTGACATTCCAAAGAGTTTTATCCGATTCGAGGAGTTGACTTCGGTTAACCGACTCCTAGAAGCATTCGGTGACCTCTCGGAGTAAAATGGAACGTTTGTCCGTACTGTAAGTCAGAATCGCACACGGGGTGGACCGTTGTAAAGGGGTTTCAGTTCCCTTAGAAGGTTCATTCAATCTCGCTCGAGATGAAGAGTTGAATTTTGTTAAACGAAGTTCAGGAGCGCCCGATGGCTTCCTGATTGAGTTTTGAAGGAAAACGGGTCGTTCGTTCGCATGGTAAGTCGAAATCGCGCACGGGATGGATCATTGGAAAGGGGTTTCAGTTCCCTTCGAAGATTCATTCAGTATCAATCGATCTAAAGAATTTAACTTTTGGTCAAACGGAGTTTGGGAGTACCCGATGGCTTCTAGGTCAGTACTCGGGGTATGACCTGGGTTTGTAGTGATAAAGGGAGGTTCTAGGGACCTCAGGAGAGTTTAGGGGGTAACATAATGGGGTGTCTACAAATGGAATTATTCTAGTGCAAAAGAAATCAAAATCAAATTTTAGATAAACTTGTCTCAAACACAAATGTGAAGAAATTGTACCAAAAATTCCTCCTCTTTTCTTAAAGTCCCTTCTTTTGAACACTTAGGAATGATCTCTAATTGTCAACTAGGTATTATAAAACCCTAATGATATCCTAAAACCTTTAATTCCACGAAATTAGGTTTAACCCAAATTCAGGATTTATCAAAAAGGGCCCCAAAATATCTTTAGTAAGCCTAAAGCCTTACCTAAGTCTTATACTATCCCAAATGACCTAAAAACCATACGTACAGACTAAAATGGACATTATACGCATCCCAAAATCAAACTTAAACATGAAAGTAACCAATTACTAATTTAACTCATTGTTTTTATTACTTTGATTGGTACTATTTCAAAAGTCAATTATTTAATTATCTATTAATGTAGTATGATACGACATTATAAGAAACTGCTACATGATCATTAAAACTAAACACCCAGGAGATAATTAATACAGGGGAATCAAGCATCATGTAAATACGTTGTTCATTATTATTGGCTCCGACCATAATAAAAAAAATCTCACATACACTCTTATAGAAGTATAACTATGAGTCCGGGCATGAAAAATACCCAAGGAATGTTTTAAGACTTTGATTGATTTGTTGTTTAAAGACTAAAAGTGTAAAGGAATATTATTTAATAAAAAGTTAATCTATACAATTAATAAAAGTAAATTAAAAAACAAGAATAAAAACTATATATTGAAAATTATATTGCTCACCCCAAAATAATATCATAAACACCTACATGAAAAAAAATGTTTTCAAGATTAATTCATATGTTTACAATTAATCAAACCTAGAGTTGTCACCCCTTAAATTCTAATAAAAGCCTTCTTTGATTTTGGCATCAACAAATACTCCTGAGATTGTGCACGCAAGGTTACAAACATGGTGTATACATGATATAATCCATAAAACTTCATAGATGCAAAACCAAGCCAAATTAACCTAGCACAACTAACCAAACCATCTTACCATATCCAAATAACTAATTCACAAAAGGACATGATTGATTCGGAAGCATCATGTCTGGCACTTTCTGATGTATTCTTTCCTTACTTGGATCATCAAATGAAAAATGCCATAAATTCTTCGTTATAAATCCGAATCGAGCATTGTTGGCAGCTATGCTGATTTAAATATGAGAGATGCACTTCTATAAAGTTTTTAGGCCAGAACCCCAAATGCTAAAATGATTAAATTTCCCCTAAAGATATGTATAATGATAGGAATTTTTCATAATACATTCAAACTTAATGCTAAGCGTCCATAACAACTACAAAAGTTCTATTATACGTCATAAATCATATATAATGAAAATAGAGGTTGTCTGGTTAATGAGCATATATAAAGGAATTAAGGTACCCATAGGAGGCTAAAATACATAAGAATAAAAGGGAAGAAAATACAATACTGGAGAATAATCACACGACCTAACTTACACATTGATAATCTCTACCAATGAAATGCAAAGAAATAAGACTACAATAAAAACCATATGTAGGATATATGTACAAATAATAGAATACCACATTCATTAGTGAAATCCATAGATTATCCTAGTGGGCGAGTGTTGTCTCATGAGGGTTTTCATGGATGAAACCCATAAACATAAATTTTTTTCAAAGCATGTCAAAAAGTCCAATAAAATAACCTCAACAACAAACAAAAAGTATTTCAACACGTTATTAGTTTAGTGAATGAATTCACCCAAAAGTATGAATCATTGACATTATTAGAATAATTTCATTACAATTTAAACCTTAAAATTATGGAGCAAGAGCACAAATGAGAAATATTATTTGGCAAAACTTTTATAATTCAGATAAATATTAAAGCGCATATGAACTCAAATTCTATCTAGTGATTACATTCAATAAATGAAATCACTAATAATGGGGTGTAACAGATGGGACATTCATCCATAAAGACTAAATGTAAATGTAAACAAGGCCGCACACATGCCATCAAAGAAGAACACTATATATATAATGAAATTTTTTATATCAATGAAAGGATATTGTTCATAAAATGCAGTGAAATAGATTTTAACAGATTATCACAGTTATTATGACTTTTCAACCACATCCCCTATGTTCACATAGGAGTTTTAAAGGTTTTAAAGTAAGGTTGGGGTTAAGGTTATGAAACGAATAGAATATTACGAATTGCAAGTGTTCCGGAGAGAATATTCGGGATAATGAAAATCTACGAGAAATTTAAAAATTAGAATATTATTTCAACAAAAAGCGATGAATATACTTTGGAGTGTGACTAAATTTATTTTCTATAATAACTATGGAATTCTTACTTTTTTCAACCCCTTTTTCTTCTTCTTTTTTCTTCTTTTTCATTGTCATTTTCACTTTTGTTTTCTTTTCTTTTCCACTTCATTTTCTTTCTTTTTCACTTTCTTTTATTTTGATTTCTTTTTCATATCTTTTTTATAAGAATAAATGTCAAATCATGTGCTTAATTGCAAACACAAAATAAAACATCATTAAATCACAATTATCATTCGAAATAAATGTTGGGAGGGTAATTCAAAAGTCCAATGTGGAGTAGGTTATAATATTTTGGGTTTTAAAAAGAAAGGTTAATATCTAGGTTCAAAGGGGTTAGCTAGGGAAATATATAAGGTGAGGTCAATGTCAATATGGATTAATTTACAAAGTGGTCTTGTGATACTTTCCTAAGGTTTATCTGCTTCTCGGGTTAAAACAAAGTTGAAAATGATGCTAAAGTAACACATTTCATAATGAACTCATTAATGATTAATCAAAGAAAGATAAATAAGATTACCGACAACTTTAATATTTTCAAGTAGGAAAGAGTAATGTATACAGACTCACAAAAAAATAAATGCAAAAAGTTCACTTGGTGTAAGTATGCACAAATGAAAGAAAAGGTAACCGAGTTATAAAAGCCTTAAAGTAACTCATTTTTACATGAGAAACGCATGTGTCCATGGGTTCAAAGTTCAATTCAAGAATGTTTTTCTGAATATTAATTATTTGAGGACTAAAGTATAGTAACTTATGAATATTAAGAACATGAATCATTAAATTATTTATTGGACCGAGCAATTATTTGAAATTTATCATCGGAAACAAGGGCAAAATGCCCAGCAAAGGGGAAAAAGAAAGAAAATATTTTTGAAAGTATTCATTTTTTACAACAAAAGTATTCTTGGTAAGAACACGCAATCAAATCAAAGAAACTACAAATAAATGGGAAGAATAACCCACACCCCCTAACTTAAATGTCGCATTGCCCTCAATTTAAATCAAGACCAAGGGAGAGAGAGAGAGAGAGAGAGAGAGAGAGAGAGAGAGAGAGAGAGAGAGAGAGACCATCCAAAATGAAGTAATCTCAGGATAAAAACAAGTCCATTGTTCTACAAAACATGTTAGCACCGAGCATAAAAAAAGGAAAAAATTTAACTAATTACACTAGATAATAAGTAAAAAAAACAAATAAAAAAAAACTTCTTTGTACAACTTACATCTTTAACTTCTAACTAACTACACACTAGAAATTGCAATTTTTGAGGGGCCACTGAAAATAAAATATGTCTTTTAGGATTCAATGTTGGTCCTTCATATGAACTCATGCCTTTCGAAACACCTATGGAATTTTTGTTGAAATTATATTCATCGTTGGTCCTTCATATAATTGGATTTTTTTAGCGCGGGGGGGGGGGGGGGGGGGGGGGGAGATGTTGGATTGAATGGAAGATAAGCACAAGTAGGATAAAAAAAATAGAACTTCCTCCCATAGATGTTTCAAATGGAACAGCAAGTGGGGCAAACATAAGGGAATATATCATCAAGGGAAAAAATTAAAGCAAAAAGTCCTTGTTGGTAAAAGGACGGAGCATTTTAAAGTTTTCAATCAGCTCATGGGACTCTTGTAATGGTTTTGTAATGGTGAACGGGAATGGTAATAAAGTAAATTCAACCTCAAGAGATGATTCATCATCACTTGAAGATTTAATTCTAAAGGATAAATATTCAGTTTCAATGAAATGTTATTCTAATGTTTTTTGAGGTGAAACACAAGTCTCAACCCCATACTGTTTTCAAAAGAAGAAATCATATCATTGAAAATTGATTCAATTTCAAAGTTATTACCATTATCATCATCCATTATGCCTTAGGCGGAAAAAATAATGGTTTTTCCAAAGTATGCATCCTTAGCTCAAGAACATCGAATTCCTCATTTGGTTAAAAACATTCTTCAACTTCAAAAGTCACAAAAGACAAGTTATCATTGGATTTGAATAACTAATCCAACTCTTATTCCCAATAATTATTTTCTCCCTCATAAATGTTTTCAAGATTTTCATTTTTGAAGAATGTGAAGGCCCTAATGTAATGTAATAGGTAGAGGTGCAGATTCTACATATGAAAAGTTTGAGAATTGTTCTCAGAATTACTATCAATATTACTATTATAAGAATTTTGAAAGTTATTTCAATAATAGTTGGGAAAACTATTGTCACGATAAGTTTCGGCTTCCTTATTATAAAACTTTAATGTCCCATTATCGAAAAATAATTCTCTTCATTCCCCACATCCTTTACTTAACTTTGGTAATACTCAACCAAAGTCACTTTAGATGTATCGAGTTTTTGACTTTGTAAGTAATCACCTCAAGTTTGCGTCTTTTGGAGATGTTGAGAATTATCTTTGCAACACAAACAAAAATCACCTAAAACATGAGAATGAGACATTCTTACCCCGATTGCTCAAGATGGTAATTCCATGAAGCGGGGTGCAATTGATAATTCAACATTTTTTTGGAGCTCAAACATCCAAGTCTATAAAATAAATTTAAAAAAAGAATGCTGATGCAAAGAAAAAAATTAAGAAATACGAAATCAGTCATAATTTAGAGAAAAACATTCCCAAGCAATCATACCATTTTCATACGAGGGGAACTGAGCTTCATGTAAATACATTGGTCGTTGTTATTGGATCCCATCGTGATAAAAAAAAACTTTAACTACACCCTTATGGGAGCGTATTGGTGACTTCGGATATTGAATATCCATAAGGGATGTTTGTTTAGACTTTAATTCATTTTCTACTTCAAGAATAAAAGTATAAAAGGTGAAAATTTTAATGAAAGGTTAATACAAAAAGTTAATTAAACTAGATTAAGTGACAAGAATAAAAACTATAGACTGAGAATTATATCCTCGACCCCAGTCTAAATAGCATGACGGTTACATGGAAAGAAAAGCATTTTTAGGACTAATCTCATTTCGACGACTAATCAAAACTAGAGTGTCCCCCCCCCCCCCCCCCCCCCCCCCCCCACACACACACACACAAAAAAAAAAATATCATAAAAGCTTACTTTGAATTTGGCAGGAACAAATACTCTCGGGATTACATACGAAAGGACAAGAACATGGCACATACATGATATACTCCATAAAGATTCCTAGATGCAAAAACCCCGAACAAATTAATCTATCATAACTAACCTAAACCATCATAGAATAGCCACGCAATACTTCACCCAATGTGAGTTACTAATCGCAAACAAATTAATCTTGCTACAAATCATGGTAAATCATGTATATAATGGAAAGTGGGTAATAAAATAATAAATTATGGAATGCAAATAAGTTAACAAAGCATTAAACAACTTAATAAAGCTATAATTAAAGAAGAAGATGAATCATACTTACAAAGCCATAAATGGAAAACCCTTAAAAAGAGAAGGAGAAGCTCCTAAATTCACCTCTCAACCCAAATATAAACTAAACCTAACTATCTATATATCTAAATTAAAATAGGGGAATAAAATATAAATACCAAAGCCCTAATATAAAACCTGTAAAAAAAGTATCCAAAAAAAAGGGGACGAAACAATTCGGAGAAGAGAAAAATTGATTTAGCACATGGGAAATCAAGTACTGGAAGGATTCAAATTGATTCAAAAAAAGGTCGAATCGATTCAGAACTTACAGGCCTTACCCCTAGAATTGTCTTCTTTTTTACTTGGTTCATCAAATGGAAAATGTTTTAACTTCTTCGTTATTAACCGGAATTGAGCACCATCAAAAGATATGAGAATTTAACTAAGAGAGATACACTTTTGTAAAGTGTTCAGGAAAGAATCCTTAATTTTGAAATTGCTAAAATTCCCCGAAAGATGCACATAATGATAGAACTTTCTCGAAATAAAGCCAAACTTCACGTTAAGCATTCATAACACCTACAAAATCTCAATTATACCTTACAAAACATATACATTATGAAAATAGAGGTTTTCTACTTAATGGTCATAAATAGAGGAATTAAGGTACTCAGAAACAAAATACGATATTCAAGACGAATCAATAATCCAAACAAGGACACCCATGAAACCAAATTCCTAACCATTCCATAGTCTCCCATAATACACTATCTTATTCGAAAATCTTATTAATGTCTTACCATGAAGTAAATCCGATTTCAAATTTTGAATAATGTAACAGATGTCAATATAAATAGTGGCATCAAATGTCATAACAAGCTCACATAATTAATCTCCATAATCAAATAATGCATAAAAAATACGGGGAATCACACTAAGATACTTAGACTTCAAAAGCCTTAGGAAATCGAGTTAGTGTTATATAGCATATTATAATTAACATGCGTATTGTCAAATAATAGCTGGAGAATTTATGTTTAACCTTGACGATTGTAATTTATATTTTCTTATTTGGCCCGACTGAATAAGATCGTACTTGTTAACTTGTCTTATTTATTATGTGCAAATTATCAGGCATGATTATGTGTGAGGGACACACTAGAGGGGATATACTAATGAGCAATGAACATCGACGATTACATCAGTGTAATACGAAAGATGGGTTTTACCATCACTACACTAAAATTGAGTTTTTTCCACTCTATACCCGACCAGAGTTGGCATGGCCAAAAATTGTGACATCAAAACATGTGTTTATTGCTTAATGACCACGACACGACTGTGACAATAGCTTATCAAGGTCATGTCATAGTAATTGATCGTGACAACAAAGTTTTCACGATCGTGTGACCGACTTTGACCATGACAAGATTCAAAGTTGTCACGGTTAAAGTCCTTGACATGATCGTGACAACTCTTTTAACTCAACAGCCTGCATAACTTCATTTCCCCTTTACCGATACCATCTCTCTCTCCTTTTACCAGCGACTATCCTCCCTCTCTGATCATATCTCTCTTTCTCTCTTAACTTCCAGGTACATCTCTCTCTCCTTCACACCACACACACACACCCCACCATGAAAACAACCACAGAAACACTCGCATCACACCACACACACACACATACCACTCAAACAAATTAATTTCAAATCAAAACCCTAAAATAAAAGACACTAAAAAACCTTATAAAGATTTTTACGAAATGATTAATTTCAAATTAAATCCCTAAAAATGGTTTCAAACACACACAAACATAAACACATGCACTCATTTATTTTTTTAATTTCTAACATTATTATTTATTATTAATTTTTTGTGCTAATTTATTAATTACTATGCTAATTTAAAAATTATGGCACCTTATTATTTATTGTGCTAATTTATAAATGATGTCACCTTATTTCGCTAAGATGGTTCTCATCTATTTAATATTTTGCATTATTATTTGAATTGTTTTTAGGGTTCTTGAATTTTTATTGGTTGGTGAATTTCAACATTTAGATGGCCATTGAGTTAGTTAGACCAAGATATTTCTAATATTTTGCATTATTATCTAAAATGTCATTTGGGATTCTTGAATTGTTGTTGACTGGTGAATTTGAACATTTAGATGGTCATTGAGTTGGTTAGACCGAGGCATTTTTAGCATTTAGGGTTATGATTCTACTGAATATAAGTAAGACAGAAATGAAACATACTTACCATAAAAATATAAATAAGGCATAAATGAAACATAATATAAATTTTAAGATATTGTTGTTAAAAAATTAATCATGCGAAATGAAACATAACTATGTGTAAATCATCACTATAAATATTGTTTGATGATTCAAATTTATAATAAATTAAATTTTACCCACGTGATATAATAATACAGTGGGAAGCAATATTACACTCAATACCAATTACCAAATAAACTCTATAGGGTTGTAATACTATCAAAGATAAATGAAACATACTTACCATGGAAATAGAAATAAAAAGGTGCGCAAGGATACTAGCCTTATAGTTCTTATGTGTACACATTCAATAGCCCTTAGACCCATTCAAGAGTCACTACCCCTGTAATCAGATCTCTCGAATTGTTCCTTTTGGATAGTTTAGGAAAACATAGTCCCTATATAATAATAGCCCTTAAACTTGTTACTTTTAAGGGAAGTTCTGTTGTTGTCTCTTAATGTTCTCTGGGTACATACTAGATGATATGTTGTTATGGGTTATTTCAATTGATAAATTGAAATAACACTTACACTTTCAAATCTATGTCATGTACTTAGAGAACTATGGGGATATGCTGTCGAATTTTCCTCAAATTGGAACAATGTGGATGATTTGTGAAGTATATTTAAAAAATATGCGGTCTTGAATGGGATAGGAACACTCACCCTATAGAGGAGATTGAGGAAATAAAAATCATATTGTTTTTATAATATAACACTGAAGGATGAAATGTCAATCTTGTAGTAAAACATTTATTTTAAACTAAATTTTCATACATTTATTTATACTAATACATGAATGTACACTTCTCACCCATGATAGGTGATTCTTTGTAGTAGTTGTGATGGGATATGCTCTATACAAAGAGTGGATGGGTGAGAAAAATAGACTAGGGGATGTGTTTTGCAGATGTGCTAATGAATTTGTAAAATATGCAAAGAGGTGTCGTAATGATGAAAAGTTCTCATGTCCGTGTGCTAAGTGTAGGAATGGTAAGGTGTTTGAGTGGAAAACAGTTGAACTATATTTGTTAAGATAGGGTATGCAAGATAGTTATCGATTTTGGATTTTCACTGGGAATCGCATCTTCCTTTCATCCTGGAGTAACCTTCACAATAATTGAGTAGGATAGATATACAAGGGAATCAGAATAGTGTAGATCATAATAGGCTATAGTATTTAGTTGATGACACCCATGGATTTCATGACGTGGAAGAAAACGAGGTCACTAACGATGTACAAGGTTCAGGTGCTCATGAAGATATTAGGATAAACCTTGAAGATGACTATTAAAGTTTAAAATTTAAAGAAACCCCACCGATGTACCATAGTTGTGAAAAAATCATACAACTTTACATGTCGTGTTTTCTTTGCATAGTTTGAAAATCCAACATGGCTTCTTTAGTAATATCATGACGTGAATTTTAAATTAGGTGAAAGGCTTGATACCCAAGTAGAATACGCTTCCAAATAGCTATAATATAATGAATAACAGTTTAAAAGGTTGGGTGATGGAGTATAAACCAATTCATGCTTCTGTGTATGATTGTATATTATATCGAAAGGAGTATGAAAATATCGATCGATGTTCTATATGCGAGGAACCTAGATATGTGCAATATACTGGCAAAGAAGGCACAAGCTCAAAAGTGCCTCAAAACATGTTGAAATATTTGTCGTTGAGCCTAAATAAAGAGTTTTTTTAGAGTACCATGGATAGAGGAGGTAATGAATTGACAGGCTGGGGAAGAAGTAGCAGATAATCTCATGCGTCGTCCTATTGATTATACATCTTGGAAGAGGATGAATTATGAGTATCCCAATTTTTATTGAGAACAACGTGACATTCGTTTGGCAATATCAATAGATGGTTTCAATCCATTTGTAAATTTAAGCAATAATCAGAGTGTATGGCCAATGATCATAGAACCACTCAACCTCCCTCCTTCACAATATATGAGACCCAAATTTTTTATGTTGTCTTTGTTGATACCTGGGCTAAAGGCACCAAGTGAGGACATCGATGACTACTTGGCTCATTTGGTAAAAGAATTAAATGAGTTGTGGGAAGAGGGTGTGCAAGAATTTGACTCTTTTAAAAAGAAGAGCTTACACTGAAAACTATGTTGATGTGGGAAATTCATGATTTTCCATCTTACGGGACATTATTCGGTTGTGTAGTACATGGTTAATTGGGGTGTCCTATTTATGGAGAGAATACTAAATCTCTGCGTCTCACCGCTAGAGGGAAAAATATATACCATTGCCATAGGAGATTTTTACCACCCTCTCATAGTTTTAGATTTGAGAAAGGTTCCAATTTATTATCGAGTCAACATAGGCTACCTTCGAGAAAACTTTCAGGTTCAAAAATTAAAACTAAATCTTCTAATTGTGGCCCTAATATGTCAGGTAAGAATCCTAAATTGAAAAATGTCAAGAATTAAAAGAACCCAATTGGGAATGAAACTGAGACAATAAAGGCATGGACTGGGAGGTACATTTTATATGACTTGTCGTATTGGAAGAGTAACTCGGTAAGCTATGTATTGGATGTTATGCATGCGGATAAGAACATCATTGAATATATTATGGGCACATGCCTTGGAGGAGTCATTCGAAGGATCGAGAAAATGAACAAAAGAACTTAAATCATTGAAACGTAAGCCATGACTATGATTGAAAGAAGATAGTAGGGGAAGGACAATAATTCCTCTTGATGCGTTTACTTTGACGAGTGAGTAAAAAATGTTCTTTTAAACACAATATATAATTTAAAGGTTCCATCTATATTTTCATCCAACTTGCAACGGATTGTGAATTATGCTACCTATAATTCACATAAGTGTAAGTCCCACGATTGGCATGTGATCATGCAATTGGTTCCTCTGTTGTTTAAGTAATGTTTCTCCAAACACACGGATTTACAGAGGGTCATTATGAAAATTAGCATCTGCTTCACCCTTTTATGTAAGAAGGTAGTCGATCGAGAGAACATAGTGGACACAAAAGTAGCTATAAGTGAAGTGATTTTTTTTTTTTGAGAAGTACTTTCCTTTATCATTTTTGGACATAAGTGTTCACTTGTTAGTACACCTATGCGACGAAGAACTTCTTCTCACCCGAATTTGATATCGGTGGATGTATTCGTTTGAAATATTGATGAAAGTTTTCAAAGATTACGTTAATAATTCACAATACATTGAAGGATCAAATGCAGAGGAATACATCATTGTGAAGTCATCAATCTACACTAAAGAATATATGCCTGACCCAAGTAGAATGGATAATAGTGACGAGTTCGTCGATGAGGGTTGTCAGGTGATGGGGAAGAGAGTGAAATTAATTAGTTTACAATATGAACAAGTAGCTCATTTTCTATTTGACGGGCATGCATAAGTTGAAGAATGGAAAAAGTAAGTTTATATTATTTAAATTTCTACATGAACAATTTTGTAATACCTTCGTCACGATCAATGTAGGAAATATGATGCGTGTGGGAACAATAAAAGACAAAGAACGAATGCATAATCTGACAACGAATTTAGGCTGTAGGTGTCATGCAAGGTAATTATAATGGGAATGTCTTTTATTAAATGTCACACTAGAAGAAATATTTAAAACTAACCTATTTAATTTATCAATAATCTCAGCTTCCAAAGATAAATAATGAAACATCAAGGCTTGATCGTCTAGCTACTAGACCCTAATTCATGGCACACAAGTACAAATAGTATCGATTGAACAGTTGCATATTCGGTGCAAGGTTGTACAAGAAAAATACAAATGTATAGAACTCGAGCATTTCATACAAGGCACTTACTTATTTTTTAGAGAGAATGAAAGATAAAAACCTCGATGAAGGTGAAATGATTTAAAATGGTGTCATTCGGAATACAGTTTAATTGGACTATATAAGCTTCAAAGAGGTTTTTCCTTACTATGATTGGGTAAGAATTGAGGATAAAAATGTTAGTAAAGTTATATCTTGGTGCCAATTTGATCATGGTTGACTTGTCCAAGTTGAAAAGCAACTAACACGTGAGCGATAAGCCGTTTGTTTATGATTTTCAAAAGTTTAAGCAAGTGTTTTACATGGAGTATATCAACAACGGGTCATGGTCAATCATCCTAGACGCGCCAAAGCCTCTAATCAGTAGTGTGTATGACTTTGTTGCTCCTACCAAATATCAATCCATTTTAGATGATAACCTGAATTTGAAACAATTTCTAGATTTCTAATAACTGGTAGTGTGTATTCTTCTAGTGCTTTATTATTATTGGATAAATGTTTAATGCTTGTAATTCATTTGGAATCGATAAGATTCTATGGATTTGAATCGAAATTGGTTTTTTGGTTAGTGAATATGTTAATTTGGATTTTAATAAATTTAAGCATTAATTCAAAGTCCGTGACATGAATTGAATTTGAAACAATATTTAAATTTGTAATAATTATTCCAATTATTTCTAATAGTGCTTAGATTGGTTTATGATATCGATTTGTATTCATATAATTCCATTTACTTGTATTCTTCTAGTGCTTTGTAATTATTGAACGACAATTTAATATTTTTATTCATTTGGATTTGATCCTTTACTCTTATACATGTTTCTACTAATAACAATAATTTTTTTAGTAAATTCCTTCATCAAGGGGACAAGGTAATGGAGGCAAGGAAGGCTCGTCTGTCACTAGGCCCCCAAAATAGGTCAAGTTAGGGTCCCTCGTTGAGAACTAGACGGCCTTACAGGCTAGGGCCCTTGAGTTGTTCAAGACGATTGTCGGCCCCGGGTACATGAATTGGAGGAAGGTGCCCTCCAAGTTCAAGATGGTCATCAAAGGGGCATTACAAGTAGTTACTCAGTTTATTTTTATTTTTTATTTATATTTATATTGAATTTTATAATATAAATATGAATAAGTCACTTTATTTTTGTTTTGTATTTGTTTGACAAGAATAATTCGGCTTGTCCCCACATGTTCACTACACCACATTCGAACAATTGAGAGATCAATACAGAATGTGGATGAAAAACATGTGACTGGGAGTCCATCTTGAGGCTTAGGTACACAGTATCGCTGAAGGAGCTCGTCTCATTGGCAAGTTGGCGGAAATTTATTGACAATGAGATATTGGATAGGAAATTGTCCTCTCATCAATCAGGGAGGGAAATCCGGGCCAAAAAAGTCGACGTGCACTAGTTCAGGCGTATGTCTTACACCCAGGTGGAGCACAAGATGGTAAGTGTTTTATTTTCTTTCAGTTTAGTTTTATGTTATTCTGGTTTAGCATTATTTTGCATTACTTACTAATTTTACATTATTTTATTTCAAGAGATGGGGAGTGGCCTTGGGGCTAGGTCACATAGGCTCGATGACTATGTAGTAATTTGAAATTAGAAGGGGAAGGATAAGGAGGTGTCCCCGAACGTGGAAACCATAATTATAAGTAATAAAAATATCTTACAGTTATGTACTTTTTTAACTTCATTATATATTTTTACTAACTTATCTAATCGTGTATTTTTTTTATCATTTGAGGTAAAGCTTCAAGAAGTTCACAACTCCCATTCTGATGCCAACAAGGTATCTTTGCCTACAGACACACTAAGTCAAGTGTTCAGGATGGATCACAAGGGTGTGAGCTCTTGTGTGGGGAAGTCGAGGCTCATTGGGGTTGAAATGAGCAACACTGAGCTGGCTCATAAGATGGACACCATTGGCGAGAAGTTATAAAGGTTGGAGTAAACAATCCATAATATATCTGACTACATGAAGCGTCAATTGAAATCCAGCTCATGTAAGGGCAAGGGAAAAGCGATAAATGAGGGGACCACTGATCCATCTTTCTCACCCTCATCGTCGATATGCACACCCTCACTGATACCCACCCATTCGTCACCTCTATATGATCCATTCACCACCTTTACCCCCATCGAATGACCTATGTCAATAAATCTTTGGCCGAGTGTGTATATAATAGACACATGAGGTGGCACGCCCATATCTATGGAGTTTAGGGATGCGGACACACACCCGGGTACTTTGGTGAATCAACGTCCGTTGCAACCAATTGAGGCAAGAGTCCCCATCACACATATTGTGCCCAAAAAAGAGAATGAACTCGTGTAGTTGGATGAACAATGCGGTGTTCGAAATATTAAGGTTATCTCAATTCATTTGTAATGTGACCTACCTTCCTCATTCGACTTTTCAAAAACCCAACCCCATGACAATTAATTGTAATAATTTAATTTGTATATGTTGGTTATAAATAGTGAATACTGAATATTATTTTAATATTTTTTAATAATGATTGAATTAATTTGTATGGCTTTAGATTTTATGAATGAATAAATGTTGCTTGAGATATATACTGTTGTAACAGGTTAAAACATACTGCTTGGTAGTGCTGTGGCCATGCTGTCCAGCATTTTTTTAAAATCTTCCCAGTATTATCACAGACCTTGACCATGATAAGTCCTTGACAAAGACAAACTTGTAAGGGTCTTTAATTGTGATAAGTACGTGACAAGAAAATAATTGTCACGGACTTATCACGGTCAAAGTCGGTGAAAAGTTTGTCTTTATCACAGTCAAAGTTTGTGACTAAGTTTAAATCATGTCACGAAAAAGTGCATGACAATAAATTTGTCACCCCAAACTTGTCATGGTTTTTTACCATGACAAGTCTGCCTTGTCAAGGTTTTTGACTGTAATAATTCACTAGTTTTGGTGTAGTGCATGTTTATTTTACCCGAACATTATGTGCTAATTGTACCCATTGTATTTTTAATACATGGGAGGACCCTTTTGTATAGATTTTTGGTATGGGAATATATGATTGGTGTGAAGGCGTAGTGATTATTCCTAAGAGATTATTTCATTGTTATAGGTATGGGACATCCTATAACTATGCCTAATATATATGTGTGATCCCCGAAGGTGGTACAAATAGGCCTTCGTTATGTGTAGTTAGCGAGTAGCCCTTGTATAATTCAGATTAACTCCTCAATTTCATTCTTATTCAAGAATTAATATAAATCCCATATTTTTTTGCCAAATTACAACCCAAATTTGTGGTGTTGATTCTATAATAAAAAAGAGATCAACCCTACATGGTTTTCATTTTAAGGAATCATTCTAAATCATCAAAATCCATCTCTGATTTATGAAACTTTTCTAAATTTCCATACTAGTCTAACATGGACAATATACATGCTATGTTTGCAATAATTAACCACTTGCCTATGGTTTGCAGGTTTGAACCATTGGATAATATTGTTCCCATAATCCTTCTTCGTTTTTTCGATCAACCTCCGACGGTGGTGGTTGTAGTGGTGGTGGTGCAAGGTGTTTCTTAGCCCCTTGGGTTTCATAGAAAAACTCTTCCTCTCCTACAGAAGTCCCTCACTCTCCTCAATGGATTTTCTTTTGATTTTTGGTGAATGAAACTCATTTCTACAAACTCTTCAATTATATAAGACCACCTCAAAATTCTTAGTTACTATTTATCCCAATTTATAAATAACCTGAGACGCAAATTGACCCGGGTAGACTTTTCTGACTATCTAAACCCTTCTTGACACTTTGGCGTACTCGAAACGACCATTCAGATGACATGTAAATAGATTAGTTTTCATTCCTTTAAATATAGTCCCAACACGACTCACACACACGTCCAGACTTATTTACCGTAATTTTCATATTTATAACTCTTGGCAATTTTTATAAAGTCATAATCATATATTACTTTTATCACTAAGTTGTGACACCCTGCCTAATTAAATACCGGGTGATCATCCCTTTATTAAATTACAATCAAGGTGAACAGTTGGTTCATTCTTAGCATCACTGTCGTAAAAATGACTTTTCCAATTTAACACCCTAAATAATTAAGCTAAGTGTCAAAACCATTTTAGACATTTCTTTCTAAATTTTATTTATATAAACCAACATTTAAACTGGACATCATTCATAGATAAAGGGTCACACAACAACTATCCTGGAATATAAGAATCCAAATAACCAAACATTCAATTAATTGAATCCAATATTTAATACTTAATTGAAAAACATCCTGACAATAAAGATCCCAAAGTGCAAATACTGGAAATAAATGCATTACAATATCCAATAAAACAACTGAATAATGGAAAGGGCGACACACGCCCAACTGAAATAATAGTGCTAGAAGAGGAATCAAGAAGTGATGTCGTCTAAGCAAGAGGCCTGCAACTCCCACCTAAGCTGCAGCGCGTTCCTTCCAAAGGATCCTATGCAAGATGCCCCTGTGGCTGGGCACCTGTAATATATACATATATATACAAGAGGGAAAATAAAATGGAAACGGGTCAGAGCCCGATTGTAAGAATGATTTAAAATTTGTTTAGCAAGTATTTAAAATGTTTACTGGCCAATGCAACAACATATTAGTGCGGCACTCCCTTGAGGAATTCTCACCTCTCTTCTAATGTGCACACCTATTGTACTGGCCTTCCCCAACGGTTTAACTTATCTTATCTTAGGTTACTCGTAAGATTTAAACTGATGAATTCAACTGTTTAAGAGGTAGATTTCATTTAATAAAAAAGTTCTCATTTAACCTTTATTTGCTAATAAAGTTTCCCGGTAATATACTATACTTTCAAAACACGTATTACTCAATTGAAATCATTATTCATTTCTTACTTACCATAAACACAGGAGGTAATTCACAAATTTCAGAATTTAATATATATTAAATACCCATGTAATATATATATTCTAACAGCACCCCACACAAAAATTATGGTGCGGGCATACTCTGCTATCTAGTCCCCGTATCACTCGTACTAAGGGAAATACAATTTCGGAATCACTCTCGAACTGTATTAACACAAACATAAACAATATTGACGCGAAGCATAGAGTCCCGATCTCTAAGAGGTCAGCAAATGCCCCCAAGTCTCTTAGGCCGTCTAACTATCGATCCGATTAGCCTGTACCAAAGGATCTCTATCTTCTAGGGTACGAGTCAATATCCCCCATAAAGGTCCCATCGAGATAAGACTGTCCCAGCACGGTAACCTCAGGGATAGCAAGTAGCGCGGGCATGCTTTTCACACATATATAGTATATGTATAAACACAGTCATATAAATATACTACTATTACCATATCAAATTAGGTTCATCTCATAACCCATAATTGTGACATTTGTCCTTATTTCTCGTTGTTTAGTATCACATATAACGGTTCGTCTCTTACTTTAATTCGAGGGACTATTTCAACTTACTACGTAACACTAAAGGATTCTATTCTTCTAAGTGTAAAATTCAGTAGGTACTCATCTATTTTTCCAACGTAACTACCTCACACGTCTCTCCCTTTAATACATAATTCCATCGTCCCTTATATGTGAACATCCCCAAAAAAATGTAAATCTCATCTTACATTAAAGGTTTCATATTTTTAATAAGTCCTATTGGTCTTCTTTATTTCCCAAAATATTTTAATAAGGATGTCCAAAGATTTTTACTCGTTTAAATTGAATTCACTATATAAAGGGGAAAACATTAGTCTGCCAGGAGGGGTCAATTGATCGATGGCAGGGGCTCGATCGATTGATGCGTCGATCGATCGACACTCCTGGTTCGATCAATCAATCAAACAGGTATGGCGAATTCTGCAAATTAACAGTTACGGGTTCTATCATCCAACATCACCCAAATTCATATTTTTAACACCCAAACTCCCAGAAATTCGTACTACAAACATTATGAACCCAAATTAAACATCTTCTACGTAAAGCATGCGAGTTTTCATCAATAACCATGGATTAATAAGCCAAAACTTATATCAATCTCAAGAACCCTAGAAATTTCTTTAACATTGTTCTAATCAGTCTTTTTCTAGAAATTTCTACTTCTAATCCATCATTAATCTGTGGTTAAACCTCTACATATGAAGGGGATTTCCAAATTTTCATTCATAACATTACTACATGCAATTTCCTATCTCTAACATGGGGTTTCTCCTATGAAACTCATCCTAATCAACCCTAGACTAACATGAATGATGCATTAACGAAATAAAGGAAGATAAATACTTGCCTGGGAATTTTTCATCTCTGATTTGTGCTGAAATCAGCGTGGTTATGATCCTTGCGACGTGATCTCTCGTTTGGCGACGACGGCGGCGCAAACGGATGAGTTTTCGGCCTAGAATCCCTTGGTAAGCTCTCTCCTTCCCTCTCCTATGGCCGTCACTTATCTTTGGTTGTATTAACTCTAGAAGACAACCCTAGGCATCTGATATAACCTTTGTAAATTCGTGGTTTTAATTATCCAAAATTACAAAATGTCCAAAATGCCCTCCCGGGGTACTAATTAAGCCTAAAAACTCCCCGAGACCCAAACTAAACCCCCGGGTATACTTTTATGACTATCTCGACCCTTCCGGACACTTTGGCGCACTCGAAATGACCATACGGTTGACTTATAATTTATTCACTTTTATTAATCAATATTTAGTCCCGACACGACACGGGCGCGTCCCGACTCAAATCTCCGAAATTGTCATTTTATTCACTCGTGACATTTAATAGTACCAATATTATATTACTATACTCATTAGTAATATTCAACAAGTTTCCCATACTTACTAACACACATCACGCTAGTAATTATTACAAATAATTAATTTCCGGATTTATATTAAATTAATAACTCTCATTAAATTTAATAAATCCCCAAATTTAGAAAGCATAAAAATATGGGGTATTACATAAGTAATATTCATCATAAATCCCATATTTCTTTATTCTCAAGTAATATTCAATCCGGATTAATTTTCAATTATTTTCTCATAATTAAATTCAAATTAATCCCATTTACTTTTAATTTAATTCATATTAAAAGTCATAAAAATACGGGGTATTACATATGTGCATGTGTTCATATTCCTACTAATTTAAAATTTAAAATTCTTAAACCCTAATTATTTGAAAATTTGGCCTTTTTTTAAAACTAAATCAGTGGGAAAATACCCTAAACCGTATTTATAAATCCTAATCTAAAACTATTTTAGTGCGAAAATAACTTAAACTCTATTTACTAAACCCTAATTTTGTAAGAAACTACCTGAAACCCTATTAACTAAACCCTAATTTATTGACTAAATTGATGATATTTACTATGAGATATTTTATTAGTGATATGTGGTTTATCATTTATATGATAGGAGGAGTACGGGATAATCATTGGTTGTTGGTTTGGTTGTTGGATAGTGGTGTTGGATTGCTTGGATTGATAATACACATAGACTTGTAAACTCTCTCATAATAAACCCCAATAAAATGTGCTTAACACTTACGTCGGGTTCTTGTTTGGACATGTGTGTATTTCAACTAGTTTAAAATTTTCAATTCTCCTTAGTGGAAAATTTACCCCTTTTTAGAACTAAATTTGTAAGGAAATAACCTAAAACCTATTTACTAAATTCTAATTTAAAACTACTTTAGTACAAAAATACCCTAAGCCATATTTACTAAACCCTAATTTAGTGAGAAAATACCCTAATTGAATTATCTTGGAAATAATGGAGTTCATCTACAAAAAGAGTACCTATTCAATCGTATTCTATTTTTCCTACCAAAAGGTATTAATTTTAGTATGAAAGATTTTAAGAAATTCCTCACCAACGGCTTTGGATTCATTTCATATCCATGTGAGGAAAAGTTGTTGACATAAAATAGTAGAATTTCAATCCAATTTATATTATTTTACCCTGGTCAATCCAATTTATATTTGCGCTTTACTTTGATGTATGAATTTTTAGTTTTATTTACGAATGTTTAACTGAAGTTATGAATTTTTAGGGGCACAAGCACCATAAACGGGATGCCCAACTTGAGAATATAGTCTCCTGAGTTTGTGGTTGGACCAAATTGTCCTTGACACCCCACACCCACCCCACCCCACCCCTCCCCCAAATCTCTTTTGACTATGCACTGGTAAATGTACCGACGTCTTATTCCAAGCGTAAAACACGAGACGTCGGCTCTATGAATTTGTTCATCTAGGGCTTCAGCCTCATCCTAAGCTCTAGTTTTGGAATGCTTCAACTGCACAACATTATCTTCCTCTATTAGCCTATTATATTTATCTTTAAACCTATTTTCTCGTACAAGGTACAATATGTTGTCCTTATTAACATGGTTGAGTTGTTATCTTAGGTGTCCAACCCATAACATGCACATTTTCCAATTAACTTCCATCTCGAGCTCTTCCATCATAATTCTCACCTATTCCTTTGCATGTACATTTTCTGATTAGTATTATTAATATGATCTTCATAAAATATAATAGGTCGTATAATCATGGGACTCTCGGTTTGAGAATAGGACCAAAATATGAAAATAAGCACACTTAGTCTTAAAAATGTGTCTTTAGTGGGAGAAAAGCTTGAACATCTCCTAAACGGACCTAGGGGGACATGAACACCTCGTACATGACCAGCGTAACTCATAGAAACTAGGTGCATAGTCACAGAACTCCTAGTTTAAGAATAGGACCAAAATTTTCAAATAAGCATACTTAGGCTTAATAATGTGTCATTTGGGGGTGAAAACCGTGAACATCCCCAAACGGTCTCGTAAGGGCCACAAATAGCTTGCACGTGACTAACTTAACTCATAGAAACCAGTCGTGCAGTCACAAGACTCCTGTTTTGAGAACAAACAACGTGCATATTTTTTTCATCTAGATAAAAACATTATCACATATTGAAGTCGTGTCCATTTTTAAACCGGTGTAGATTGTTGGTCACGACTTAGGTCCGTAACCAAGGTTTTAAACCTTGTCACGACTGAGGTCCGTGACCCTATCCTCAGTCTTGGTCACGATTTTGTTTCGTGTCCACCGGGTCACGACCCTAATCCTTGACCAGCATGCTATATACTTCCCCACGCTTCCGTCCGTGACCCTGATTTTTGGTCAGGGAAAAAATTCGTGACCAAAAATTTTAGTCACACCCATTTTGGTCACGGACTTAACCCGTGACTCAGATCTTTGGTCACAACCAAAATCCAAGACCATCTGCCTATTTTGGTGTAGTTATATGGTTTGGGCTAAATTTTAGACTACTTAGGGTTGGTTTTGGGCTAAATGGGTCAATACTTATATAGAGTGTTAACACGAATTTCAAAATAGGCATATAAAGTAGAGGTTAGGGTGAAGAGGAATCATATATACCTTTTAGAAAAAAAATCCTAAAAAAAGGAGGTTATTTGGAGAAGAGGAAACAAGGCAATTGGATATTAGAGAAGAAGAAGAATTGGACAATTGGAATTGAGACTTCATCTCTTCATTCAAGCCAAGTTTATTTACTATAATATGTAATTGAGGTGGTGTTGTAGTATGACTATCCATCTGATTCTTAACCTAATGCTATGTCATATCCCACCCCAATAAATTAATTAAATTATATATTGATTATAATTGAGGGGGAGTTGATTAGAATTATGGAGGACTTATTGGTGAAAAGTTTAAGAAAATTAAAAAGAAAAAGAAATAGGGTCGTCCAATGACATGGGACTGTCGCTCGAACGACAATACATAGGCCGAGAGATGGGTCGTTAGAAGCAAGGCTTCTAACGACGTGCAACTGAATTACATAGCAGGTCGCGCGACGCTGGGAAAAAATGACATAGAATAAGTCATTCGAACAACATAGGGAATTTATTCTAACAACATCGGTCGAGTTTTTAGATCTGATTGCCCTTGTGTGCTATCAAAATTAAGAGCATTGATTTTGTCTGTTGTTGATCCCAGATCATCCCAAAAGTGTAAAACATGATTTTTGGGCCAAGGTAGGTTTTAATAAGGGTTGTTTGGGATATTTGAGTTTAAGGTTAGGAGAAAATCGAAGAAGGAGATAGAGATAATGAGAGAGGTGGGTGGTCTTCCACCACCACCAACTACTAAACCACCACTCCTCCACCATATAACACCCATAAACCACCACTTTCAAGATGTATTTCTCCACATTTGGACAAAGTATACCCATTTTCACCATTGATAAAGAAGACCTACGAATTTCGGAGAGGTATTTGCGAAATTTATTAGAAAATATTAAGTGGGTTTTAATGGAGTTAAATGGAGTTATTACTTTGGAGCTTTGATGGATGCTTTTGGTAACCCGATGAGGCCACCTTAGGAGGTGAGGGTTGCACTTCCTACACCAACACCACCATTGACGCCATTAGAGGTGAGTAGACCTTACTCTTAGTGTAAGAGTGCTATATTTGCATTATAATCTTGTAGTTAGACTATTTGAACACGATATATTTAGCTATGTAGTATAATTATTGTGTAGAAAATAATAAATATTTTTATGAAATAAAAATGTTGGGAAAATGCTTTTTTGTTGAAAATAAAGATGAAATAAAAATTTCAAGGTTTTGAAATAACAAAAATTGATGTTTTATGAAAATTGTATATTTTACTAGAATATTGATGAACACATTTTATGAAATAAAATGTTTGAAGGTAATGTCATGTTTTGATCAACATTGTTGAACTAATGTTTATTGAAAAAATGATTGTACGAAAAATAGACATTTGTCGACATTGAAGAAAGAAAAATGTGTTTTGTGCCTTAAAAATTTATTTTTGCAAGTATAATTGTTTACCATGATGAAAAATATGTTTAAACCATGTAGTAGAATTTTAGGTTAAATTTCATCTTTTCATGAATATAAACTTGTAGTATTTTAATATTAAATGTATTAACAAGTTTAGAGAACGTTTTGTTGGGTTTAAACAAGAATAATAAAAGTCAGAATTTTAGTCTTCAAATTATATGTAATTGGGACTAAAAGTTATGATGAGAATGAGGTTAAAAGACTACGTGTTAAATAAGAAGAAATGGCGATTTTCTTATAAAAGTAGTCTTAAGTGAGAATGTGTCTCTTGAATGAAGAAGTAAATAAATGTATGTGTTTGGAAAATATTGTTAAAAAGTATTCATTAAGTGTTAATAGGTAAACATGGAATGGTTAGTGAGTGTAACTTAATAATGTTGTGAAATATTAACACTTATGAAATTTAAAAAAAAAAGAGAGATTTAATGTGTAAAAGTATTTCCAAATAAGAAAGATGACGGAATTGTGTTTTCGGGAAATTAACACTAGTGAAAGTGGGGTAAAAGTGATTTTGGAAACAAATGGGTAAAATGATAATTTTACTTAAAGTGGAACATATTTATGAAATAAAAATAGTAAAAAGGGTCTTACAAAAAATGGTCCTAAACGAATATGATTTTTTGAATAAAAATCAAGGTTAAAGTGTAAAGGCCTAAAATGGTAAATTTTCAAAGTGTAACACAAGATCGGGCGGTAAAGTCTCGAGTCTTGTCTTCAATTGGGTAAAAAGAAAAGTATTATAATGTGGACATTTGTAAATTCCTAAAACAAATAAAAGGAACTCAGATGACATCGGGATAAAGAAAGAAGGTCCTGGAGCCCTTAGGTAAAAATCCCTAAATCACTGACCACAACATATGGTGTACGGACCGGCGGTGTGGAGCCCATGGCGGTATGCGGTATAGAAAGATTTCGAGAAAAAATAAAGAAAATATGGAACCTATCAAGAAATGAGTAGTACGATAAAATATGTTAATACAACTAACTTGAGTGAATGTAATAAATATTTCGATAACGGTGAAATAGACAAGTTAATGCGTAAATCTAGTAAGGTCCATAAGATAAGGAAAAAGGGTAAAGAAAGTGGGTATTTGGGTTCCTAAGCAACCTAAATGGTTAAACCCGCATTTAACACAAGAATGTGTTATAAAGGATTTTCAAAGATAAAATGAGTATTTTCTAACACGGTGAATGCGTGTGTTGAAATGGTGTTTTTCAATGAAAATACTAAGATATATTTCCATGAATAAAAATGGTGATTCCTGTAAAGGAATGGGTTTGCATAAATCAAGTGTAATGGTTTTAAGTGTAGAACCGAGTGAGTTAAATAAGGTGAGAAATACTAAGTATGAATAAAAGTCATTACAAGATTAAGGTAAATTAATCTGGATAAGTAAGGTTTTCGGAAGTAAAACAATTAATATATATATATATATTCGCATGCATGTGATTATAGCGTGTGAGTATCCTTTTTGTTGTTCGTTTCTATAATGTGTTGTAAATTTTCACTGGGCATAGGCTCACACCCTCGCTTTGTTACGGCAGGCTGTGTGCGGGTTCGTATTTTGACGGCATTATACAAGTAAGTAGTTTATTTATTTTTATATTTTTTCTATGTTTACTTGGATTTCGGGGTGCTCCGATAGGTCCCACACGTAGCTTATCATGCAACTGGAATCGCATGCTAAACAAGTGAAATGTTAACTAAAATAAAACTAGAATAGCAATATTATGTAGGTTGTATATATATATATATATATATATATATATATATATATATTCGCATGCATGTGATTATAGCGTGTGAGTATCCTTTTTGCCGTTTGTTTCTATACTGCATTGTAAATTTTCACTGGGCATAGGCTCACACCCTCGCTTTGTAACGGCAGGCTGGGTGCGGGTTCGTATTTTGAGGGCATTATACAAGTAAGTAGTTTATTTATTTTTATATTTTTCCTATGTTTACTTAGATTTGGGTGCTCCGATAGGTCCCACACGTAGCTTATCATGCAACGAGAATCGCATGCCAAACAAGTGAAATGTTAACTAAAATAAAACTAGAATAGAAATATTATATAGGTTGTTCCATTGTACTTTACACCTAACGCTCGGGCCGAACCGGGTTGACTCATGGGTAACCCATAAATCCGAGTCGGGGCTTTATAAATGGTATCACAGCTATAGGTTCAAGGTTCCTTTCGGGTGTGCTGTGGTGAGGTCGGTATTGGATCTTCCGATGTCACTATGGTTTGGGTCGGTCATGCTAGTGTGATGACGATTTAGTTCATGTCCTTGACTGTAAAGTATAATAGGCTAGCACGAGAAGTAAGACAAGTGCCAAGTGGCGCACAATTAAGTTGATAGTTATTAATCACTTTCATGTTCCTAATTAGAATTGTAGTAATTTACGAGTGTCCATGAAAACCTATAGTGGTCACACCGTAGTTTTTTGTGTGAGTTGCATGTGTTGAATTTTGATGTTATAGAATCATTTGAGATGTCGATAGAACGAAATGATGCCTAATGGGCAAGTAGCATGAGTTGCATATAGTCAATAGTAGAGGTTGATGATTAGGGTTTCCCGATTAGGCACTAATGATTGGTGATTAAAGAGGAGTGTATAACCCTTAGGTGCTACACTTATGGGCAGTTAATGCCAGTGATGTAATTAGGCAAATTCAATCCTTAGGGTGAAATCACAATGGATAGCATTTCGGTGAACACATGAAGTTATGTAGGTAGATAGTGACAACGGTGCGATCATCCGTGTGAGCTATATCATACAATAAATTTGATGATGTGAGTAGCCTTGTTAGTGCCAACAATGAGTAGTGTTCGCGGTGACCTAATGGTAAAGGGTGTGTATCTAATGTATGGAGACTAAATAGTTATGTCACATTAATAAGTATTACTTTATGGTGAGAATATATTAGTTCCTTGGTTGAGGACTTAGGATTAAATGGATTTTGTGTTGTAATGTGATATTGAGGAATGGGATCTCGTACGGCATCCGTGGTGTGGGCCTTGGTAATTGTAGGCAATACCCAACGCATGTATCCTACCAAGATTTAGATAGTCGTGTTAACTCGTAGGTTGGCACTGGATATGATATTAGAATAGTGAGGTAATTTTATTTTCCATAGTTGAAAGGTCATTGAGAATTGGGTGAGGCAGACCTTGAGGTTTATAGGCTGCAAGCAACATCCTATATCTTTCCATGACCCATAGTAGCATTGATTATAGTTTGTACGTGATCTATAGTAGCAGTCGTTCAGAAGGAAAGTAAGATTAGTATCTAAGTGTTGAGAAGCATTTTAGCCGTAGAGGTAATGGCTAGGTGCGAGGACATTCTAGTGTAGGAGTAGTTCATAAGCACGCTGAGGTGCCCATAGGACAAATTGTGTGTGGCATCATTGAGGATAAATATCAAATGTTGTGATGCCTTAAGATGTTTGATGACTCGTGTGCATTATAGATATAATCTAGTAGATTGGTGTCTTTACGAGCACATGGCGACATCGATGTGGGTATCGAAAGGGTTTTATAATGCACCTAAGATGATAAAAAGGCAAACGATGAAATCTCATTAAATTTGGGGCTTTCACATGAATTGTGTTGGTGTTCTTAGGAGACCAATTATGTCTGGTAAGGGAGACAGTAGCAGTATAGTAATGATAACGTTGAGGCTTAGGTGATGATCCCAGATTAACAATCGTATAGTTTACATGCCAGGTATGGGTTTCCAATCAGTATAAATGGGTGATGTAATCCCTAAGTTAGAGAGGTAGTTGTGTCCTTGTAAGGGTAATGCTCGGATGTCATGGAATGACTACTATGGGTATGTCATTAATTCGAGGTTAGAGCAACGATGATAGGTGGAAATTTGAAAATGGAAATTAAGGTCGAGTAGCATCGAAACATAATTATTATGTCGAGATGTTGACTGTATATGCTAGGGTAGCCTTGATAATGGAAGGAATAGTTATTGGCACTGCTTGCTAAGTTAATACGAAATAGAAGTAGTAGCCCAATGCAGTACTTACTTCCCTTAAAATGCCAACGGCGGGAGGTGTGGTCATCACGTGTGGTAATCTCATGTGGTTAAAGAACACGGTTTGGTGGGTGTCTCACTTTAATCAAGTAATGAATGTAGGAGTTTGGGATCTCGATCAGAATACGTTAAAGCAGACAATAACCTAAGTGCAATAGGAGGGTGATGTCGTCACTAGTTATTGAATATGGACGATGTAAACAAGTTGTGAGGTATCTTCTAATTAGAATGATTCATTCACCCCAAGGGTGTGAAAGGTGGGGCCTTGATCCCCAGGCGGGAAGTTAGGCATTGACTTTCTAAAGGACTACCAAATCGTAAATTGCACTCATATATGAGAATGAATTATTGGGATTTTGTTCATCACGGCTAGTAAACCAAGCCAGGGTATACGGCCAGAAGTGGTACTCGATAAGAGTGTTGCGAATGAGTGGTATGAATCCTAGTATATGGTATAGGTTCACTTTCATATGTCAGAATCTGATGATAATGGGTGAAATTCCTAGGGGTAGTTGCTTGTCCCTCTGACTCAAGTGTGTTCCTTTCAATTTTAGTAATTAGGATCTAGTATCCTCACCTATGTGGTGACTCAGATCAGTGTCATGTCATGGTGCGACGCACTTGGATATGGGGGAGCGTAGTGGATTGGGTTTGGTCAAAGTAGCTCGATAACTGAGTGCGCTAATCTGAGGGATCCTTGTTGTTGTATAAAATTTACCGTATGGGTCGATACGCTTTCCTCCATTCGATTATTTGTAGTATCAATCTTCTTTTAGACTAGTGGACTCTCGACTGGCTGACTACGCAGTTAGTGGATCGGGTTGTGTAGAGTGGGGTAATGGTTTGAGTACAGAGTATAGTGTTGTAAATTGAGGAAAACTTAGCATGCGATGTTACTTTGTCACGGTGAGTGGGTTAGTGTTAGTACTCAAGGATGAGACACATAAGGAAATGCAAGGCTCATACACAGGTCACGATTATGGTCATACCTAGCACCCAGAGGACAGTAGACATCGACATAATTATGGAGTTAGTTATAATTATGGAGGAATTATAGGTGAAAAGTTGGAGAAAAATAAAAAAAAGAAAAAAGAAATAGGGTCATTCAAATGACAAGGGACTGTCGTTCAGCGACAGTACACAGGTCACGACATGGGTCATTAGAAGCAAGGCTTCTAACAATATGCTACTGAATTACAATACCAGGTCACACGAAGGGTCGCGCGAAGATGGGAAGGAACAACATAGCATAAGTCGTTCGAACAACGTTGGTCATGTTTTTAGATTTGATTGCCCTTGTGCGCTGTCACAATTTGGAGCATTGATTTTGTGTTATTGAGCCCAGATCATTGCGGAAAGGGTAAACGGGATTTTTGGTCTTAAGGGAGGTTTTATTAAGGGTTGTTTGAGATATTTGAGTTTAAGGTTGGGAGAATATGAATGAAATGAGAGAGATAAGTGATAACCCACCACCACCCACTTCTATATCACCACTCCTCCTCCATATAAAACCCATAAACCACCACTTTATAGATGTATTTCTCCACATTTAAACAAATTATACCCATTTTTAAACAAAGAATACCTACAAATTTCGGAGACATAATTGGAGAATTTATTAGAAAAAATGAAGTGGGTTTTAATGGAGTTGAAGGGAGTTCTTTCTTCGGAGCTTTGGATGATGCTTTTGGTAAACCCATGAGTCTACCTTAGGAGGTGGGGGTTGCTCCTCCTATACCAACACCACCATTTAAGACATTAGAGGTGGGTAGACCTTACTTTTAGTGTAAGAGTGTTATTTTTGCATTATGGCCTTGTAGTTAGACTATTTGAGTAGGGTGTATTTATCTAAGTAGTATAATTATTGTTTAGAAGATAATAAATATTCTTATGAAATAAAAATATTGGAAAAATATTATTTTGTTGAAAATAAAGATGAAGTAAATATCTCAAGGATTTGAAATAGCAAAAGTTATGTTTTATGAAAATGGAGTATTTTCTAGGAATATTGATGAAAACATTTTATGAAATAAAATGTTTAAAGATAATGTCATGGTTTAATCAACATTAGTGAATTAATGTTTCTTACAAATATGATGATTATATGAAAAATAGACATTTGTTGAGATTGAAGAAAGAGAAATGTCTTATGTGCCTTAAAATGTATTTTTTTTTTTCAAGTATAATTGTTTTCCATGATAAAAAATATGTTTAAACTATGTAGAAGAACTTTGGGTTAAATTTCATCTTCTCGTGCATATAAACTTAATGTATTTTGATATTAAATGTTCAAACAAGTTTATAGAAGGTTTTGTTGGGTTTAAACAAAAAATAATAAAAATCGGAATTTTAGTCTTCAAAGTACGTGTAATTGGGACTAAAAGATATGATGAGAATGAGGTCAAAAGACTACATGTCAAATAAAAAGAAATGGTAGTTTTCTTATAAAAGTAGTCTTAAGTGAGATTGTATTTCTTGAATGAAGAAGTAAATAAATGTGTGTGTTTAAAAAATGTTGATAAAAAGTATTCATTAAGTGTTAATAGGTAAACATGGAATGGTTAGTGAGTGTAACTTAATAATGTTGTAAAATATTAACACTTATGTAATTAAAAAGGATTAAAGGTGTAAAAGTATTTCCAAATAAGAAAGATATTACTCCAAGTGTAAAAAGTTGTTAGAGGTTAAAAACACTTAAGAAGTTAGTGCAGATGACTTAACTGTGGTTTTAGGAAATTAACACTGGTGAAAGTGGGGTAAAAGGTGATTTTGGATACAAATGGGTAAAATGGTAACTTTACTTAAAGTTGAACATTTTTATGAAATAAAAACATTGTAAAGGGTGTTACACAAATCGGTCCTAAACGAATATAATTTTTGGAATAAATATCAAGGTTAAAGTGTAAAGGACATGAAATTATAAATTTTCAAAGTGTAACACAAGGATGGGGCGGTAAAGTCTTGGGTTTTGGCTTCTTCCGGGTAAAAAGGAAAGTATAATAATGTGGACATTTATAAAATGTTAAAACACATCAAAGGAACTTGGATGACACCGGGCTAAAGCAAGAAGGCCCCGAAGCCCTTATATAGCCCTAAATCACTGACCAGAGCATATAATAAGCATAGCCGACGGTGTGGAGCCCATGGAAGTATGCGGTATAGTAATAAATGGGTTGCATGGTAAAATGTGTTAATAAAACCTAACTTGAGTGAATGTAATAAATGTTTCGATAATTGTGAAATAGACAAGTTAATACGAAAATCTATTAATGTCCATAAGATAAAGAAAAATGGTAAAGAAAGTGTGTAATTAGGTGGTTAAATAACCTAAATGGTTAAACCCATATTTAACACAAGAATGTGTTGTAAAGGATTTTCAAAGATTAGATATTTATTTTCTAACATGGTGAATGCGTGTGTTCAAAAGGTGCTTTTTAATAAAAATAGTAAAATATATTTGCGTGAATAAAAAGGGTGATTCCGTTAAAGGAATGGGTTTGGATAAATCAAGTGTAATGGTTTCAAGTGTTAAACCTGGTGTGTTAAGGTGAGAAATACTAAGTATGAATAAAGGAAGTCTTTACAAGATTAAGGTAAATTAATCTGGATAAGTAAGGTTTTCAAAAATAAAACGGTTAATGCATTGAAATATGTATTCTTCAAAGGTGATTGTATATATATATATATATATATATATATATATATATATATATAGAGAGAGAGAGAGAGAGAGAGAGATTTCGCGTGCATGTGATTGTAGTGTGTGAGTATCCTTTCTACCGTCCCTTTCTATACTGCCTTGTAAATAGACACGTTTCTATACTGCCTTATTCATTTTTTACCATATTTACATATTTTCTAGTCATAATCATGGTAATTATATGTCCTCTAAGATTTTAGGGTATGGATGTTTGTCAATGCAAAAGAGACCTCTTAAAATAATGTCAATGTAGGAGTGACACTTCATTAAACCCGTTTAGATGTTTATTATGGTAGTTATATTTTTTTTTAATCTTCTCTATGTTATAATTTTTTATCCTTTGTCTATTTGAGACAAAAAGGGGTATAAGAGTACATCATTCTTTTTTGTCTTGATTCTCGAATTATATTCATGATATCCTATTTTTAATGATTTATCCATTTCTATGATATCTTACACTTGATCTTGTGAGTTTGGTTTTTAAAGTTTTATGCAGAAAATCACAAGAAGGTGTTTTTGTAATTGATGTATAGTTGGGTATTGTAATTTTCACTTTCTAGGATTATTTTGCGGATTGGGTAGAATAGTAATTGTTGTATAGGACTTAGATCATTTTATTTTTTTCCTAAGAGTACCATGATGTACTCAAAGGGTTTTGTCACAAATATCCAAAGGGAGAGATTGAAAAACACTAAATCTTTGACTTACTTGATTCTATATTATTTAGGCATTTCAACTAATTTAGATATTGTGTCAAAACATATTTTTTAGTATGAGCCTTCTCCATGGTACATATTGCAACGTTACTCATCTTCTCATGATGCCTCGACTCTATTATACGATATATCCGAGTAAAGGTATTCACGTATGGTTGCACATATTTGCACTAGGCACTCATGCATTTATTAATTTTGTTAATGTGATTGGATGCCTAAAACATTTTAAGAAATTGAAATTAAATTATTTTTGCTGACATTTTTTTATATAAATAAAATTGATATTAGTTTTGTTTAAAACGAATTTTTTTATTCTTAAAATAATTTTCGAAATTATTTTGAAAGTTAAAATGGATTTTGCAACATTTTAGAAACTCTTTTTCTTTGTGACATATGTTTGTTTTGGCCGAGTTTTTTTAATCCTTACCTATTAGTTATTTTTGATTTAGCCTTAGCTTTATCACCTATAGGAATCCTCTTCCTTAACTCTGAGTACCAACTAGACTTTAAGCCTTAGGTCTCATAGTTATACTCCTATAGATTTTTTATCATACCTATTTGTAGTACTTATTAAGACATTCTAGCTCCTTGTAGATTTTGGCCATATCTTATGATAGACTTCTAACTGTTCGAATAGTAAAATAAATTTGACCACTCACCAACACCTGCCATTTTCTTTACCCAAGATTTGAATCATGCCTTAGATATTCATCACTTTATGTTACTTGGCTTTGACTGATGGTTATTACCTTATACTCATAGCAGCCAGTGATATAACCGAGATATAGGAGTTTGCTATTTGATGTTGATCCCATAGCATGCCATCTAGGACCAGTCCTCGACGTAGCAGTCCGGCCTTAGTGTCAGGACATAAATTTCTAATTGAGTCCCTGTATTGTTTTGACTTAATTCCATGAACAAAACTGTGTGTGTTTGTAATATATCATAGGGAGATTTTATTTTTGTCACGATCCCACTTGGTCTATGACGTATTGAAGAAATTTAAGACGTTGCGGTAAAGCTTCAAAGAATTAATCATGCCAAAGTTTAATTGGTGCAAGTTTATTCGTCTTCAAGTTTATTGCATTCCGAGATCACACAAGTATGAATGCATATTGGTAATGAGATTCGAAATTGTTTTTGTAAATGATAAGGATGTAATTTTATAAGAAAAAATATTTTAAAATGTTTTTGAAACTGTTTTAAATGTTTTACACTACGTTTTATTCTGATAAGCTCGAAATAGAGTTTGACTTAATTGGATCTCTTTTGAAGAAACGTTTTAAAGAAAAAGTCAAAATAACACGCGCATCGTTCAAATAACATCTCTGCTCGTTTGAGCGAGATAGCCATGTCACGCGAACGACTGGACAATCTCTTTCGAGCGACACAGTTTTCAAGGCAGTGAAATTTTCCTATTTAAACCGTGGCTTCGTCAGAATTTACATGGGGTGCAATCTGAAAAACATTTTTCAATCCATTATGAGTTTTGCACATGTTTTTCTAAGGTTTCAAAGCTTAAACACATCCTGAGAGTTTGCAAAGATCCAAGTTATCATTACTATATGTTTATGTGATCTTGCTGCACCAAGAAGGTTTGTTCTATACTTGAATATCCGGGTTTTATGATGAAGAAAAGAGAAGGACTTCTTGTTCAACATCGTAGACGTATCAAAGCCATTCGGTGGACACCGAGACAAACGTGGATGTGTGTGTTGTGGACAGGTATCATGGAAGAAGGACTTTCTATATGGGCACTGTGAAAGGAGTGGTTGAAGATCAGAAGAGCATAAAGACTCGTGGATATTAATTCATTAAGTGAGTGTTTTGTCTGTTCATTTTAATTCCACATTCATAGTGATTATCTGGCTTGGGTCGTCCGAGGTTGTTTTCCCGTCTTGGGTTTTTTCCTCGTGCATCCAGCTTTGTGACTATTGTTTACTTTACTTGCATTAATAAATAGATTCATGTTTAGGATTAATCAAGATAAAATTGGTTTAAAGTAAAAATAGGTTTCTCATAACTTGGTTTGGTGCTAATTAAAAGTTGGATAATTTTTCGTGAAAAATGGTTTGATTTGAAACACACGCATAAGGACCACTCTTTCAAATTGGTATCAGAGCTAGAAAACATAATTTATTTTGTTTTGTGATCCCGTTGTGACACCCCGACTAATTAAATATCGGGTAGCTACTCCTTTATTAAATTAATTCAAAATGCCAAGTTGGTTCAGTTAATAGCATCACTGTCGAAAACGTTTTAATAATTACTAACCACCTAGTATTTAAAAAGTAAGTGCCAAATTTTAAGTTAAGTCTGATTAACATGCAGTAAAAGAATAATGAAATAATAACAACCATTCACTATAATGAAGTAATGAATAACCAACAACATAAATATAAATCCGGAGGAAAACTCCTCACAACAATCCCACAACTGAAAGTAAAATGACAAGTCTGAATCCTGAATAATTACATGCCAGAAGTCTGAATAACTGAAATAAATGAAATGTCTCTAAAAGGAATGGGCGACATGCCCTACAACTGATAACTGCTGAATATAGAGTCAAAGTAGATGAAGCGTCTACAAGAAAAGTCTTGTAACTTCCACAAACAGCTACAGCTCGTCACCTGAATGAGGATCCTAAGCATGGTGTCCTTGTGGCTGGGCACCTAAACTGGTTTTTACAAAAATAGATTTGAAAGCAAATGGGTCAGAGCCCGAAAGTGGAAAACATTTTGAAAACAGCAAGTGTTTTAATAACATTAAAACATTAAATGCAAAATACATGTTAGGACGTGCACTCACATGAAATTCTCACCCCTCGACTACATGTGCACTCCTAACGTACCGTACCCATATACATGACATACACATCTAACCAAACTGTAATAAGTTCCACCCCTTACTACTCGATCCCCATATTACATTTTAGCGTTATCAAATAAATAGAGGCTTCACTTAAACTCAGATTCTCAATATGTAATACATTTTACTATCGGTTAACCCGTTATGTTTTCTCAAAACAATTCCATAATTTTATTCACAATATAAACATGAAAGTTCCCATTAATTAAGTGTATATTATTCACATCATAAATATACAATACAAGCACCCCGAGACTAAGCTGCGGTGCACACATACTCTTCTATCCATCCCGGTACATCACGTACATAAGAATCACGCATTTCGAATCTCTCAGGAATCGTTCAGATAATAACATCACAAATAATGGAGGCGAACACAGTCACATCACATGGGTCACGCGCATACCTACGCTCCCACGATCAGCAGACTAATTAACATCCCAATAAGTCCTTCTCTGACCTATGTTCATCGAGGTAACCAGTCTAAATCCGGGCAACACAAGGATTAGAGGGCCCTAAGCGAACGCGAACCTCCCATGATAGCAAGTATGGTAGGTATGTCATATACATAAAATCAATACATATACTAAGTATTCACGCATCTTAGTAATCACCAAAATATATTGGTGGTACACTTCTCATTCTCTTACCGACATATAATACTACACAATTTATATGTTCCCGATTAATATAATAAATTAGGCCGTCAATAGTTCTCGCATCGCAATAGGCACTCACGTCCTACTTCATATTTTCCCTTAGGTTCAAACTACACTTCTAGGTGTGACTCCTCATTATATCCCAATCATCCCAAATATATCACTTAATCATCAAGGGAAAGCTATTTCTACCTATACACAAGGTTACGGGGCACTCGGGATCAAAACAGGCTAAAAAGCCTAAACTGTCAACTCGTTCGAAGTCTCGTTCGAACGAGGCTGTTCGAACGAGAGTTCGTTCGAACGAACTGGCCTATCTAACGAGGTCTCGTTAGAACGAAGTTATCGAACGAACTTCACCCTCGTTAGAAGTCAATGGTCAACTCGTTAGAAGCTCGTTCGAACAAGTTCGTTCGAACGACCTGGGCAGGTCTTCTAACGAGCGACCAGATTCGAGCCCAGATTTCTTATTTTAGTTTTTCCCATCTCTCAACACCTCAAATCTCATCCAAACATTACTCCAATGATTGTTTAAGGTTCCTAATCGTCCCTAAACATCCTTAGGTCACATATTAACATGTTTGGGGGTGTTACTTCATCCTAAAATCATTCAAATATCAAATCTCTACATATTTTTCCCCAATTTCAAACACATGAACCCTAGAATTTATAAATCATCAAGGAGCCTAATTAAACCCGTTTTTGGTTTCATACTAATTGTGATATCATCAGAATAATCATCAACTACAAATCTACATGCAATTTCCTCATCAAGAATGTAATTTCTATTTCCAACTTAATGGGTTTTTCATTAACTTCCAAGAACAAATCAGATTTTTCTCAATTCCTACACATGGAAGAAACATTCTCTATAAAAACGAAATTAAATCACTTGCCTTATTGGAATCTCTGATTTGATGACGAATTTGATGAATGGTTCTCTCTCTCTCTGCAGAATCCTTCTATCTCTCCTTCTACAAGCTTTCTTCTCCAAGTAACAATGGTGGCTAGGGTTTTTGCCTAAGTAACTTTTGGGGCTAGTTCTAATAACCCCCGTAGCCCTCTAATTAGATAATGGCTGGTAATGGGTTAGTGGGTGTTTTAATTTTTCAATTAAAACTCCTAAAATTCGTTAATCAAAAATCCCAAAATTCTAAAATTACCAAACTGCCCTTTTTGGTTGTCGGTATGGCCTAAAAATACCCCGGGACCCAAACTTAACCCCCGGCTAGTGTTTTCTGACTATTTTGACCCTTCCGGACGCGTTGGCGCACTCAAAATGACCCTACGATTACTAGAACTAAATTTCACTTTTTAATTAAAATAAATAATTCCCTGACGCGACTGTCACACGTGTCTCAATAAAATTTTCCAACTTGCCGTATTTCAATCTCACGACAAATTTCATACTTCAATATTCATGTATAATCATATATGCACATTATATTCAAATACCAACTCGTAAATCGCTCGTATTTTAATCCGGATTAATTTCCAATTAATACGCATTTAATTTAATTAATCCCGTAAATAAATATCACAAAAATACGGGGTATTACATACTTCCCCCCTAATAACTGAATTTCGTCCCGAAATTCGGAACTAGAAAGTACCTGGTAAGAACAACTCTGGATAACGTTCGCGCATCTCATCCTCGCGCTCCCATGTGGACTCCTCAACATTATGATGTCGCCACTGAACACGCACTGACGGGACTATCTTTGACCGCAGTTTCCGCTCACTTCGGTCCAAAATAGCAATCGACCCCTCCTCGTAGGAGCTATCAGGCTGGAGATCTATGTCCTCCAAAGCAATGTGAGAATGATCCAAATCGTCTCTAAGATATTTCCTTAGCGAGGAAATATGAAACACATCGTGAATTCGATGAAAATGCTCCGGTAACCCAAGCCTGTACGCAACCGGTCCAATCCGCTCAATAATAGGAAATGGTCCCACATATCTCGGTGTCAACTTCCCTTTCTTCCCGAAACGCATAATTCCCTTCATAGGAGATACTCTGAGCAAAACCTGGTCCCCCACTTGGAACTCTCTGAAGAACCTCTTCGCATCAGCATAGCTCTTCTTCCTGTCCTGAGTTACCCGAATGCGACTCCGTATTAATTCTATCCTTTTCGAAGTATCCTGAATCACTTCCGGCCCTAGTAGTTTGTTGTCCCCCACCTCCAACCAACATGCTGGGGAACGACAAGGTCTACTGTACAACGCCTCAAATGGAGCCATGCCAATGGTGAACTGGTAGGAGTTGTTGTAATCAAACTCTACCAGTGGAAGACGCTACTCCCATCCACCCCCAAAATCAATGATACTCATACGTAGCATGTCCTCCAACATTTAGTTTGTACGCTCCGTTTGCCCGTCGGTCTGCGGGTGATACGCCGTACTCAACCGCAATTTCGTGCCCATGGCCTCCTGAAAACTCTCCCAAAACTGTGAAATAAATATCTTATCTCGGTCAGACACGATATTTAAGGGCACACCGTGAAGTCTCACTATCTCTGCAATAAAGAGCTGGGCATATTGTCTCGCAGTGTAGTCTGTCCTTACGGGTAGAAAATGAGCGACTTTGGTCAACCTGTCCACAATTACCCAAATGGAGTCGTGACCTCTCTGTGACGTAGGCAATCCCGTGATAAAGTCCATGGATATGTTCTCCCACATCCACATCGGGACCTCCAAAGGCTGTAGCAGTCCTGCCGGTCTCTGATGATCCACTTTTACTAACTGACAAGTGGTGCATTTAGAAACAAACTCGGCAATATCTCTCTTCATCCCGCTCCACCAATACCGACGTCTCATGTCTTGGTACATTTTGTCCCCACTGGGATGTACCGCGAACCGTGAGCCGTGCGACTCGGCCATCACCTCGTTCCGCAATTCCTCCCCTTCCGGAACTACCAATCTCCCATTAAAGCGTAATCCCCCATCTGAGCTAACGGTATAGGATTCGGCTCCCTCTGCTAACAATCGAACTATCTTCTCCTGACCGAACCAGTCATCTGCTTGTGCCTTTACCACTCTCGTGACAATCTGCGGTGTAACGGTCATTACCGACATGAACGATCGGGCCACTGCATCCTGGTGTCCCAATTCCTTCCATTTGGCCTTCCACACCCCTTCCACTTCATTTGCTGGCCTACGGCTCAACGCGTCTGCTACCACGTTAGCCTTCCCCGGGTGATACTGGATATCGAACTGATAGTACTTCACAAACACAAGCCACCTTCGCTGCCGCATATTCAATTCCTTCTGCGTGAATAGGTACTGCAGGGACTTGTGGTCTGTGAACAATCGAAACTTCTCCCCCAAAAGATAATGTCTCCAAATACGAAGGGCAAATACAACTGCCGCCAACTCCAAGTCATGAGTGGGGTAGTTCTTCTCGTGAGGCTTTAGCTTACGGGATGCATAAGCAATGGCCTGACTCTCCTGCTGTAATACACCTCCAAGTCCTTCCAAGGACGCATCGGTGTAAACTAAATACCCAACTCCCGGTCTCGACAATGCTAACACAGGTGCTGAGGTCAACTTATCCTTCAATTCATCGAATGCCAGCTGACAGGCATCACTCCAGATGAATGGCACACCCTTACGAGTCAGATGTGTCAAAGGACCTGCAATCTTCGAGAATCCTCGAATGAACCTCCTGTAGTATCCTGCTAGGCCCAAGAAACTACGAATCTCTGTCGATGTCATGGGCTGTCCCCACTCCCTCACCGCGGATACCTTCCCGGGATCAACAGATATTCCCCGATCGGAAATAATATGTCCCAAAAACTGGACCTCCTTCAGCCAAAACCCGCATTTCTCATATTTTGCATACAACTCGTTCTGACGTAGTGTCTGCAAAACTTGCCTCAAATGCTCGGCGTGCTCCTCCTCTGGATGGGAGTAAACCAGAATATCATCGATGAAGACAATGACAAACTGATCTAGGAAATCCCTGAACACTCTGTTCATCAAGTCCATAAACACTGCTGGAGCGTTGGTCAAACCAAAAGGCATAACCCGAAACTCGTAAGAACCATATCTCGATAAGAACGCAGTCTTCGAGACGTCCTCCTCCCTGATACGCAACTGATGGTATCCCGATCTCAGATCAATCTTTGAGAAGAAAGAGGCTCATCTCAATTGGTCGAATAAGTCATCGATTCGAGGCAACGGATACTTATTCCGTATCGTGACCTTATTCAACTCTCGGTAGTCCACACACAATCTCACTGAACCATCTCTCTTCTTCACGAACAACACAGGGGCACCCCACGGCGAAGTACTCCTTCGTATAAACCCCTGACCCAACAACTGCTCAATCTGATCCCGTAACTCCCTCATATCAGCTGGAGCCATAAGGTACGGTGCGCGTGCTATAGGTCTCGTATCTGGCAATAAGTCTATGGCAAAGTCTATCTCTCGACTGGGGGGGTAATCCAGGTATATCCTGAAATACATCGGCAAACTCTCTAACAACCGGAATCGAATCAAGTGATATCACTACCTCCTTAGAGGTCTCCTCCTCTATATAGTACAAATGAGTGGACGATCCTCCCTCGGAATGAGGCATCGCCACCAAAAACATCTCCTGCCCGGGAATGGCATGTGACACCCCGACTAATTAAATACCGGGTAGCTACTCCTTTATTAAATTAATTCAAAATGCCAAGTTGGCTCAGTTAATAGCATCACTGTCGAAAACATTTTAATGATTACTAACCACCTAGGACGTGCACTCACATGATATTCTCACCTCTCTTCTAACAGTGCACACCTAACGCAAGTACCCATCTATAACGACACAAATCACTAGCTAAGTACCATCATATCTAGCTAGACTATCATAGGTCCTACCCATATTACTCGGTTCTATTAACATTATAACGCTCGTAATTAAGTAGGGGTTTAACGCAAACTCAGATACTCAATATGCAATATATATATCACTATCAGTTAACTCGCTATATTTCTCGGAACCAAAACCGCAATTATATTCACATCATTAACATGAAGGTTCCCATTAATTAAGTGTATATTATTCACATCATAAATATACAATATAAGCACCCCGAGAACTAAGCTGCGGTGCACACATACTCTGTTATCCATCCCGGTACATCACGTACATAAGGATTACATATTCCGAATCTCTCAGGAATAGTTCACAGATAACAACATCACAAATAATGGAGGCGAACACAGTCACATCACATGGGTCACGTACATACCTACGCTCCCACGATCAGCGGACTTATTAACATCCCAATAAGTCTTTCTCTGACCTATGTTCATCGAGGTAACCAGTCTAAATCCGGGCAACACAAGGATTAGAGGCCCCTAAGCGAACGCAAACCTCCCGTGATAGCAAGTATGGTAGGTATGTCATACACACAATTCATATACCAATACTAAGTAAACACACGTCTTAGTAATACCGTAGTTTAATCATAGTACTATTCTCATTCTCGTACTAACTTATAATTACCACAATTTATACTATTCCGGTTTGTAATCATACTCGCCATAATTAATTCTCACTTCGTAATAGACACTCACGTCTCAACCCAAACCGTCCTTCTAATTTAACTCACTTGTTTCCTTCTCATAAATACCCAAATGTCCCAAACCTATCACTACATCATCATCGGAATGTTAACTATATCCTCGAACAAGTTTACGGGACTCCAAAATCAAAACAGTTCAAAATGGCCCAAACTGCCAGCTCGTTAGAAGTCTCGTTCGAACGAGACTGTTCGAACGAGTTTGAACTGTCTGTTCGTTAGAAGTTTCGTTCGAACGAGGCTGTTCGAACGAGATCCCAGTTCGTTCGAATGAACTATACCTACTAACGATATCTCGTTCGAACGAATATATCGAACGAAGTCTCCCCTCATTAGAAGCGACTGGTCAACTCGTTAGAAGCTCGTTCGAACGAGCTCGTTCGAACGACCTGGGGATTGCTTCTAACGACTGACCAGTTTCGGCCCAGATTTTTCCCCAATTCGTTTTTCATCCATTTTATCACTCCTAATCTCTTCCAAAGTTCATCCCAACAACGTTTTAGGGTCTCTAATTCATCCTAAACATATTCAAGTCAACTCCTAACATGTTTTCAAGGATTAAATCTCTTTAACATCAATCAAAATATAAATCTCTACACTTTTTCCCAATTATTTTAAGAACATGAACCCTAACTTTTGAATCATGAATTAACTCACTATAAATCCGTTTTAATTCCTTCCTATCACAGATATCATGAGAATAATTATCTACCTATCATTCTACATGCAATTCTCCTCAATATTTTCAAGTTCTAAGCTCCAAACTACATGGGTTTTCATTATCTTTCAAGAACAGTTGTAATTCATCAATTTTCTAACATGGAAGAAACATTCTACGAATTTAAATATTATTAAAACACTTGCCTTGATTGGATTTCTGATTTTGGTGTTGGTTTGGTGAAGATTTCTGCAGAATTCCCTCTCTCCAAGCTTCTCCTCCAATGGTGGCTTAAGGTGGCTAGGGTTTTCTTTGGGAGAGTTTGTAAACCTAATGATAGCCTCCGTAGCTTAATGGGTTAATATGGGTTGGTTAGTGGGTTTAGTGGGTTAAATCCACATCAGATTAAAACTCCCAATTTTCGTCACTTTTAATTCCTCAAAATGTAAAATTACCAAAATACCCTTTAAGTTGCCGGTATGGCCTAAAAATACCCCGGGACCCAAACTACACCCCCGGCTAGTGTTTTTTGACTATATCGACCCTTCCAGACGCGTTGGCGCACTCAAAACGACCATACGGGTAATAGAAATAAAAATCACTTTTTATAATTAAAATAATATACCATGACGCGGCGGTCACACGCGTCTCAACAAAATTTTCAAATTGCCGTATATACATCTCACGACAAATTTCATAATATCAAATACATATATCAAAACATGTATGCACATAATCAAATACCAACTCGCATCTCATTAGTATTTATAACCCGGATTAATTTCCAATTAATACGCATTTAATTAATTAATCCCAAAAATAAATATAGCCAAAAGTACGGGGTATTACATACTTCCCCCCTAATAACTGAATTTCGTCCCGAAATTCGAAACTAGCAAGTACCTGCTAAAAATAACTCTGGATAACGTTCGCGCATCTCATCCTCGCGCTCCCATGTGGATTCCTCGACATTGTGATGTCGCCACTAAACACGCACTAACGGAACTATCTTTGACAGCAGTTTCCTCTCGCTTCGGTCCAAAATAGCAATCGGCCCCTCCTCGTAGGAGCTATCCGGCTGGAGATCGATATCCTCCACAGCAATGTGAGAATGAGCCAAATTATCTCTAAGGTATTTCCTCAGCGAGGAAATATGAAACACATCGTGAATCCGATGCAAATGCTCCGGTAACCCAAGTCTATACGCAACCGGTCCGATCCGCTCAATAATAGGAAACGGCCCCACATACCTTGGTGCCAACTTCCCCTTCTTCCCGAAACGCATAATCCCCTTCATAGGAGATACTCTGAGCAAAACCTGGTCCCCCACTTAGAACTCCCTGAAAAACCTCTTCGCATCAGCATAACTCTTCTGCCTATCTTGAGCTACCCGAATGCGACTCCGAATCAACTCAATCCTTGCCGAAGTATCCTGAATCACTTCCGGCCCAAGTAGTTTGTTTTCCCCCACCTCTAACCAACATGCTGGGGAACGACAAGGCCTACCGTACAATGCCTCAAACGGAGCCATGCCAATAGTGAACTGATAGGAGTTGTTGTAAGCAAACTCCACCAGTGGAAGGTACTGCTCCCATCCACCCCCAAAGTCTATAATGCACATGCGCAGCATGTCCTCCAACATATGATTGGTGCGATCTGTCTGCCCATCGGTCTGCGGATGATAAGCTGTACTCAACAGCAATTCCGTGCCCATGGCCTCCTGGAAACTTTCCCAAAACCGCGAAACAAATATCTTCTCTCTGTCAGACACGATATTTAGGGGCACACCGTGAAGTCTCACAATCTCTGAAATGAAGAGCTGGGCATACTGTCCCGTAGTGTAGTCAGTCCTTACGGGTAAAAAGTGAGCGACCTTTGACAATCTGTCCATAATTACCCAAACGGAGTCGTGACCCCTCTGCGACATAGGCAACCCCGTGATAAAGTCCATGGATATGCTCTCCCACATCCACACCGGGACTTCCAATGGCTGTAGCAATCCTACCGGTCTCTGATGATCCACTTTTACAAGCTGACAAGTGGCGCATTTCGAAACAAACTCAGCGATATCTCTCTTCATACTGCTCCACCAATACTGGCGTCTTATATCTTGGTACATTTTATCCCCTCCGGGATGTACCGCGAACCGTGAGCCGTGCGACTCTGCTATAACATCGTGTCGCAATTCCTCCCCTTCCGGAACTACCAATCTCCCATTGAAGCGCAATCCCCCGTCTGAACTAACGGTATAGGACTCGGCTCCCTCTGCTAATAATCGAACTATCTGCTCCTGACAGAACGAGTCATTGGCATGTGCCCGTACTACCTTCGTGACAATCTGCGGTGTAACGGTCATCACAGACATGAAAGATCGGGCCACTGCATCCTGGTGTCCCAATTCCTTCCACTTAGCCTTCCACGCCTCTGCAACCTCATCTGCTGGCCTACGGCTCAATGCGTCTGCCACCACGTTAGCCTTACCCGGGTGAAACTGGATGTCGAACAGGTAGTCTTTCACAAATTCAAGCCACCTACGCTGCCGCATATTCAATTCCTTCTGCGTGAATAGGTACTGTAGGGACTTGTGGTCCGTGAACAGTTGGAATTTCTCCCCCAAAAGATAGTGCCTCCAAATCCGTAGGGCAAATACCACTGCCGCCAACTCCAAATCATGCGTGGGGTAATTCTTCTCATGAGGCTTAAGCTTACGGGAAGCATAAGCTATGGCCTATCTCTCCTGCTGCAATACACCTCCCAGTCCTTGCAAGGACGCATCGGTGTAAACCAAATACTCAACTCCCGGTCTCGGCAATGCTAACACCGGTGCTGAGGTCAATTTGTCCTTCAATTTATCGAATGCCAACTGACAGGCATCACTCCAGATGTATGGCACACCCTTACGAGTCAGATGTGTCAAAGGACCTGCTATCTCTGAGAAACCCCGAATAAACCTCCTGTAGTATCCTGCTAGACCCAAGAAACTACGAATCTCAGTTGGTGTCGTGGGCTGTCCCCACTCCCTCACCGCTGATACTTTCCCCGGATCAACAGATATTCCCCGGTCGGAAATAATATGTCCCAAAAACTGGACTTCCTTCAGCTAAAACCCGCACTTCTCATATTTTGCATACAACTCGTTCTGACGAAGTGTCTGCAAAACCTGCCTCAAATGCTCGGCGTGCTCCTCCTCTGTCTGGGAGTAAACCAGAATATCATCAATGAAGACAATGACAAACTGGTCTAGGAAATCCCTGAACACTTTGTTCATCAAGTCCATAAACACAGCTGGAGCGTTGGTCAAGCCGAAAGGCATAACCCGAAACTCGTAAGAACCATATCTCGATAAGAACGCAATCTTCGAGACATCCTCCTCCCTAATACGCAACTGATGGTATCCCGATCTCAAATCAATCTTCGAGAAGAACGAAGCTCCTCTCAACTGGTCGAATAAGTCATCGATTCGAGGCAACGGATACTTATTCCGTATCGTGACCTTATTCAACTCTCGGTAGTCCACACACAATCTCAGTGAACCGTCCCTCTTCTTCACAAACAGAACTGGAGCGCCCCAAGGTGAGGTACTCCTGCGAATAAAGCCCTGACCTAACAGCTGCTCTATCTGATCCCGTAACTCCCTCATCTCAGCTAGAGCCATACGGTACAGTGCGCGTGCTATAGGTCTCGTACCCGATAGCAAATCTATAACAAAGTCTATCTCTCGACTGGGGGGTAAGCCTGGTATCTCCTGAAACACATCTGAATACTCCCTGACTACTAGGATAGAGTCTAAAGGAATCACTACCTCCTTAGAGGTATCCTCCTCAATGTAATACAGATGAGCGGTCGATCCTCCCTCTGGGCGAGGCATCGCCACTACAAACATCTCTTGCCCCGGAATGGCAAAAACAATGCTCCCGCTGAAGCAATCAATCATGGCCCTATAAGCTACGAGCCAATCCATACCGATGATCACATCGTGAACATGCATATCTAATACCAACATATCTGTAGGTAATACCAGACTACCAATCCCTACTCCCACTCCCCGGCATATAAAGAAGATAAGTGACCCACTCCCCAATGGTGAGTCGACACACGTCACTGTGCTCTCTGCCGTAGCTAACAATCCTAAAGCTTTCGCGAAGTGTGTAGCTATAAAACAGTGTGTAGCACCCGTATCAAATAATACCCGACCCATAGTGCCATGGATAGGAAACGTACCCTCGATCGCGGGCGATGCCTGTGGAACTGCAGCCTGGTGGACGTTGTAGACACGTACATACTGTAGCTGCCCCTGCTGAACTGGGACTGCTGGAATGGGTGGCAATGCTTCCATCTGTGGCGGTGCGGGAAGAGCGGCGGGAAACATAGGCCTCTGTGGCTCCTGGCGAGCACCCTGTTGCTACTGCTGTGGGGCCCTGCCCCTGTCAGGACAATCCTGTCGTTTATGGCCAGTCTTTCCACAAACAAAGCACTTCCCTGGGAAGTTCCCTCCTCTATGCCCCTGCTATCCCCGGCCCTGGTGGCCGTTACCGTTCCTCCCTTGGCCCTGCTGGCCCTAGTGAAACTGCTGCCCATTCTGCCCCTGTTGGCCCTGATGGTCGTTTGGACCCTGATGGCCCTGACGAAAACCTCCCTACCCCTGCCTGTAGTTCCCTGACCGGAACCTCTTATTATCCCCCTGCTGGGAGCCCTGCTCATTCTGTCTCTGCCCCTGACCAGATTGTGCCCCGTTGGCACCATGTCCTCCAGTCCTGCCCTAATGGCTAGACTCCCCCGACCTCTTGCCCTCGGCCATATGAAAATAGTGGTCCTGGCAGTGTAACAATGCAGCGTTAACCACATCAGAATAAGTGGCCAACGATAGGTTCCCTAGCAGATGCTGACGGATCCTTCAAGTCAACCCGTCCGTGAACTTCTCAATCTTCTTCTTCTCTGTTGGTATCTCGTCTGGAACGATGTTCAACAGATTCGTGAACTCGGCCTCATACTCGGCCACAGTCTTACCTTCCTGCTTCAAACTCATCAATCTCCTTCTCATTTTCGTGTGAACAGCCGACGGAAAGTACTTGCGGTCAAACCGCACCCAGAACTCTTGAATCGTGAGAGTATCCCTCTCCTCCATGGTGGTAATAGACTCCCACCACTATAGCGCAGATCCAACTAGCTTGAAAGTAGCTAGCACCTGCTTCTGAACATCTGTGCACTCATACATCCTCAAGTGCCTCTGCATGTCCTTCCTCCATTGGCTCGAGACTACCACATCTGAGCTACCTGCAAACTCTGGCGGATGCGCTTTCTGAAAAGCGTCACGTACACGTTCCCAAGCAGACGGGAATGCATTAGCCTGTACTGGCCCGGCAACCGGTGCCTGAGGTGGTGCCTGCTGAATAATGGCAATGGCGTCATTTACCGCTTGGGCTACTATAGCTGCAACCTCAGCGGCGTTCATCATGCCCTGAACTGGAGCGGGCTGGGGTTCGGGCATTGCATCCCTGGGAACTCATCGTGGAGGCATCTGAAATAAGAACAAAGTTTATAAGTTCACGGTTATAAACTTAATATAGCTGAAGAACGAAGCATACACAAAAAGAGTACAACAGTCCTAAAATATGGGGCTCTATATCAAAAAAACGTAGCGGAAACATAATAGCCGTACAGATCCTAAAGGACACTAGAACCTGATGCTCTGATACCACCTGTGACACCCCGACTAATTAAATACCGGGTAGCTACTCCTTTATTAAATTAATTCAAAATGCCAAGTTGGCTCAGTTAATAGCATCACTGTCGAAAACATTTTAATGATTACTAACCACCTAGTATTTAAAAAGTAAGTGCCAAATTTTAATTAAAGTCTGATTAACATGCAACAAGTGTAATAAAGAATAACAACACCATTCACCATAATGAAGTAAATAGAATAAACATCACATAACGTAAATAAAGTCTGGAGGAAAAACTCCTCACTACAGTCCCATAACTGAAATAAGTAAACCGAAAACTAAAACAGTACATGCCAAAGTCTGAAACTGAAATGGAAATGTAACTCTAATAGAAATGGGCAACATGCCCTACAACTGATAGATAATGAAGCTGGAATCCAAGTGAATAGAGGCCTCTACAAGCAAATCCCTGTAGCTTCCACAAACAGCTACAGCTCGTCACCTGAATGAGTATCCTATGCATGGTGTCCTTGTGGCTGGGCACCTAAAATGGTTTTACAAAGAAAAAAGATTTGAAAAGCAAACGGGTCAGAGCCCGAATGTGGAGTTATATTTTAAAAACCTGCAAGTGCTTTAAAAACATTTAAAACATTAAATGCAAAGTACATGTTAGGACGTGCACTCACATGATATTCTCACCTCTCTTCTAACAGTGCACACCTAACGCAAGTACCCATCTATAACGACATAAATCACTAGCTAAGTACCATCATATCTAGCTAGACTATCATAGGTCCTACCCATATTACTCGGTTCTATTAACATTATAACGCTCGTAATTAAGTAGGGGTTTAACGCAAACTCAGATTCTCAATATGCAATATATATATCACTATCAGTTAACTCGTTATATTTCTCGGAACCAAAACCCCAATTATATTCACATCATTAACATGAAGGTTCCCATTAATTAAGTGTATATTATTCACATCATAAATATACAATATAAACACCCCGAGAACTAAGCTGCGGTGCACACATACTCTGCTATCCATCCCGGTACATCACGTACATAAGGATTACATATTCCGAATCTCTCAGGAATAGTTCACAGATAACAACATCACAAATAATGGAGGCGAACACAGTCACATCACATGGGTCACGTACATACCTACGCTCCCACGATCAGCGGACTTATTAACATCCCAATAAGTCTTTCTCTGACCTATGTTCATCGAGGTAACCAGTCTAAATCCGGGCAACACAAGGATTAGAGTGCCCTAAGCGAACGCAAACCTCCCGTGATAGCAAGTATGGTAGGTATGTCATACACAATTCATATACCAATACTAAGTAAACACACGTCTTAGTAATACCGTAGTTTAATCGTAGTACTATTCTCATTCTCGTACTAACTTATAATTACCACAATTTATACTATTCCGGTTTGTAATCATCCTCGCCATAATTAATTCTCACTTCGTAATAGACACTCACGTCTCAACCCAAACCGTCCTTCTAATTTAACTCACTTGTTTCCTTCTCATAAATACCCAAATGTCCCAAACCTATCACTACATCATCATCGGAATGTTAACTATATCCTCGAACAAGTTTACGGGACCCAAAATCAAAACAGTTCAAAATGGCCCAAACTGCCAGCTCGTTAGAAGTCTCGTTCGAACGAGACTGTTCGAACGAGTTTGAACTGTCTGTTCGTTAGAAGTCTCGTTCGAACGAGGCTGTTAGAAGTCTCATTCGAACGAGGCTGTTCGAACGAGATCCCAGTTTGTTCGAACGAACTATACCTTCTAACGATATCTCGTTCGAACGAATATATCGAACGAAGTCTCCCCTCGTTAGAAGCGACTGGTCAACTCGTTAGAATCTCGTTCGAACGAGCTCGTTCGAACGACCTGGGGATTGCTTCTAACGACTGACCAGTTTCGGCCCAGATTTTTCCCCAATTCGTTTTTCATCCATTTTATCACTCCTAATCTCTTCCAAAGTTCATCCCAACAACGTTTTAGGGTCTCTAATTCATCCTAAACATATTCAAGTCAACTCCTAACATGTTTTCAAGGATTAAATCTCTTTAACATCAATCAAAATATAAATCTCTACACTTTTTCCCAATTATTTTAAGAACATGAACCCTAACTTTTGAATCATGAATTAACTCACTATAAATCCGTTTTAATTCCTTCCTATCACAGATATCATGAGAATAATTATCTACCTATCATTCTACATGCAATTCTCCTCAATATTTTCAAGTTCTAAGCTCCAAACTACATGGGTTTTCATTATCTTTCAAGAACAGTTGTAATTCATCAATTTTCTAACATGGAAGAAACATTCTACGAATTTAAATATTATTAAAACACTTGCCTTGATTGGATTTCTGATTTTGGTGTTGGTTTGGTGAAGATTTCTGCAGAATTCCCTCTCTCCAAGCTTCTCCTCCAATGGTGGCTTAAGGTGGCTAGGGTTTTCTTTGGGAGAGTTTGTAAACCTAATGATAGCCTCCGTAGCTTAATGGGTTAATATGGGTTGGTTAGTGGGTTTAGTGGGTTAAATCCACATCAGATTAAAACCCCCAATTTTCGTCACTTTTAATTCCTCAAAATGTAAAATTACCAAAATACCCTTTAAGTTGCCGGTATGGCCTAAAAATACCCCGGGACCCAAACTACACCCCCGGCTAGTGTTTTCTGACTATCTCGACCCTTCCGGACGCGTTGGCACACTCAAAATAACCATGCGGGTAATAGAAATAAAAATCACTTTTTATAATTAAAATAATATACCATGACGCGACGGTCACACGCGTCTCAACAAAATTTTTAAATTGCCGTATATACATCTCACGACAAATTTCATAATATCAAATACATATATCAAAACATGTATGCACATAATCAAATACCAACTCGCATCTCCTTAGTATTTATAACCCGGATTAATTTCCAATTAATACGCATTTAATTAATTAATCACAAAAATAAATATAGCCAAAAGTACGGGGTATTACATGGCAAAGATAATACTCCTACTGAAACAGTCAATCATGGCTCGGTACGCAACAAGCCAATCCATACCAATAATGGCATCATACTCGGTCATCTCTAATACTAACATATCTGCAGGTAATACCAGACTACCAATCTCTACCCCTACTCCCCGGCATATAAAGAAAATAAGTGACCCACTCCCCAATGGTGAGTCTACACACGTCACTGTGCTCTCTGTCGTAGCTAAAAACCCTAAGGCTTTCGCAAAATGTGTAGCCATAAAATAATGTGTTGCCCCCGTATCAAACAAAACCCGACCCATAGTACCATGGATAGGAAACGTACCCTCAATAGCGGGTGGTGCCTGCGGAGCCGCTGCCTGGTGGACGTTATAGACACGTCCATACTGTAATTGTCCCTGCTGCACAGGAACTGCTGGAATGGCTGGAAGAGCTGGCACCTGGGCTGGAGCTGGGAGGGCTGGTGGAAAAAGTGGCCTCTGTGGCTCATGTCGAGCACCCTGCTGCTGCTGCGGGGCCCTGCCCCTATCAGGACAGTCCTGGCGTTTATGGCCAGTCTTGCCACAAACGAAACACTTCCCCGGGAAGTTCCCCCCTCTCTGTCCCTGTTGTCCCCGGCCCTGGTGGCCGTTACCATTCCTCCACTGGCCCTGCTGGCGCTGCTGAAACTGCTGTTGACCATTCTGACCCTGCTAGTGCTGATGGTCGTTCGAACCCTGATGGCCCTGCCGGAAACCTCCCTGTCTGTGCCTGAAATTTCCTGACCTGAACCTCTTTTGATCCCCCTGCTGGGTACCCTGATCACCCTGCCTCTGCCCCTGAACAGATTGTGCCCCACTGGCACCATTTCCTCCAGTCCTGCCTTGATGGCTAGACTCTCCCGATCGCTTGCCCTCAGCCATGTGAAAACGGTGATCCTGGCAATGGAGCAATGCAGCGTTAACCACATCAGAATAAGTGGATAACGAGAGGTTCCCTAACAAGTGCTGACGAATCCTCCATGTCAACCCGTCCGTAAATTTCTGTATCTTCTTCTCCTCCGTCGGTATCTCATCTGGAACAATGTTCAGAAGATCAGTAAATCCGGCCTCATACTCGGCCACAGTCTTACCCTCCTGGTTGAGGCTCATCAACTTCCTCCTCATCTCTGTGTGAACAGCTGACGGAAAGTACTTACGGTCAAACCGCACCCAAAACTCCTGAATAGTGAGAGTATCCCTCTCCTCTACGGTGGTAATAGACTCCCACCACTGCAGTGCAGATCCCACTAGCTTAAAGGTAGCTAGTATCTGCATCTGGACATCTGTGCACTCATACATCCTCCGGTGTCGCTGGATGTCCTTCCTCCACTGACTCGAAACTACCACATCGGAGCTTCCTGCGAACTCCGAAGGGTGTGCTTTCTGAAAAGCATCACGTACACGTTCCCAAGCAGACGGGAATGCATGAGCCTGAACTGGCGCGGCTATCGGCGCCTGAGGTGGTGCCTGCTGAACTAATGCTAGTGCGGCATTTACCGCCTGAGCCACAATGGCTGCAACCTCGGCGGCATTCGTCGTGCCCTAAACTGGTGCGGGCTGTGGTTCTGGCGTTGCATCCCTAGGAATCCTTTGTGCACGTCGTGGAGGCATCTGAAATAAGAATGAAGTTTATAAGTTCGCAGTTATAAACTTAAAATAGCTGAAGAACGTAGCATAAACAAGAGAATACAATAGTCCTAAAATATAGGGCTCTACATCAAAGAAAGCTCAGCGGAAACATAATAAGCCGTACAGATCCTAATGGACACTAGAGCATGATGCTCTGATACCACCTGCGACACCCCGACTAATTAAATACCGGGTAGCTACTCCTTTATTAAATTAATTCAAAATGCCAAGTTGGTTCAGTTAATAGCATCACTGTCGAAAACGTTTTAATAATTACTAACCACCTAGTATTTAAAAAGTAAGTGCCAAATTTTAAGTTAAGTCTGATTAACATGCAGTAAAAGAATAATGAAATAATAACAACCATTCACTATAATGAAGTAATGAATAACCAACAACATAAATATAAATCAGGAGGAAAACTCCTCACAACAATCCCACAACTGAAAGTAAAATGACAAGTCTGAATCCTGAATAATTACATGCCAGAAGTCTGAATAACTGAAATAAATGAAATGTCTCTAAAAGGAATGGGCGACATGCCCTACAACTGATAACTGCTGAATATAGAGTCAAAGTAGATGAAGCGTCTATAAGAAAAGTCCTGTAACTTCCACAAACAGCTACAGCTCGTCACCTGAATGAGGATCCTAAGCATGGTGTCCTTGTGGCTGGGCACCTAAAATGGTTTTTACAAAAATAGATTTGAAAGCAAATGGGTCAGAGCCCGAAAGTGGAAAACATTTTGAAAACAGCAAGTGTTTTAATAACATTAAAACATTAAATGCAAAATACATGTTAGGACGTGCACTCACATGAAATTCTCACCCCTCGACTACATGTGCACTCCTAACGTACCGTACCCATATACATGACATACACATCTAAACAAACTGTAATAAGTTCCACCCCTTACTACTCGATCCCCATATTACATTTTAGCGTTATCAAATAAATAGAGGCTTCACTTAAACTCAGATTCTCAATATGTAATACATTTCACTATTGGTTAACCCGTTATGTTTTCTCAAAACAATTCCATAATTTTATTCACAATATAAACATGAAAGTTCCCATTAATTAAGTGTATATTATTCACATCATAAATATACAATACAAGCACCTCGAGACTAAGCTGCGGTGCACACATACTCTGCTATCCATCCCGGTACATCACGTACATAAGGATCACGCATTCCGAATCTCTCAGGAATCGTTCAGATAATAACATCAGAAATAATGGAGGCGAACACATTCACATCACATGGGTCACGCACATACCTACGCTCCCACGATCAGAAGACTTATGAACATCCCAATAAGTCCTTCTCTGACCTATGTTCATCGAGCTAACCAGTCTAAATCCGGGGAACACAAGGATTAGAGGGCCCTAAGCGAACGCGAACCTCCCATGATAGCAAGTATGGTAGGTATGTCATACACATAAAATCAATACATATACTAAGTATTCACGCATCTTAGTAATCACCAAAATATATTGGTGGTACACTTCTCATTCTCGTACCGACATATAATACTACAAAATTTATATGTTCCCGATTAATATAATAAATTAGGCCGTCAATAGTTCTCGCATCGCAATAGGCACTCACGTCCTACTTCATATTTTCCCTTAGGTTCAAACTACACTTCTAGGTGTGACTCCTCATTATATCCCAATCATCCCAAATATATCACTTAATCATCAAGGGAAAGCTATTTCTACCTATACACAAGGTTATGGGGCACTCGGGATCAAAACAGGCTAAAAAGCCTAAACTGTCAACTCGTTCGAAGTCTCGTTCGAACGAGGCTGTTCGAACGAACTTTTATATCTAACGAGGTCTCGTTCGAATGAAGTTATCGAACGAACTTCACCCTCATTAGAAGTCAATGGTCAACTCGTTAGAAGCTCGTTCGAACGACCTGGGCAGGTCTTCTAACGAGCGACCAGATTCGAGCCCAGATTTCTTATTTTCGTTTTTCCCATCTCTCAACACCTCAAATCTCATCCAAACATTACTGCAACGATTGTTTAAGGTTCCTAATCGTCCCTAAACATCCTTAGGTCACATATTAACATGTTTGGGGGTGTTACTTCATCCTAAAATCATTCAAATATCAAATCTCTACATATTTTTCCCCAATTTCAAACACATGAACCCTAGAATTTATAAATCATCAAGGAGCCTAATTAAACCCGTTTTTGGTTTCATACTAATTGTGATATCATCAGAATAATCATCAACTACAAATATACATGCAATTTCCTCATCAAGAATGTAATTTCTATTTCCAATTTAATGGGTTTTTCATTAACTTCCAAGAACAAATCAGATTTTTCTCAATTCCTACACATGGAAGAAACATTCTCTATAAAAACGAAATTAAATCACTTGCCTTATTGGAATCTCTGATTTGATGACGAATTTGATGAATGGTTCTCTCTCTCTCTGCAGAATCCTTCTATCTCTCCTTCTATAAGCTTTCTTCTCCAAGTAACAATGGTGGCTAGGGTTTTTGCCTAAGTAACTTTTGGGGCTAGTTCTAATAACCCCCGTAGCCCTCTAATTAGGTAATCGCTGGTAATGGGTTAGTGGGTGTTTTAATTTTTCAATTAAAACTCCTAAAATTCGTTAATCAAAAATCCCAAAATTCTAAAATTACCAAACTGCCCTTTTTGGTTGCCGGTATGGCCTAAAAATACCCCGGGACCCAAACTTAACCCCTGGCTAGTGTTTTCTGACTATTTCGACCCTTCCGGACGCGTTGGCGCACTCAAAACGACCCTACGGTTACTAGAACTAAATTTCATTTTTTAATTAAAATAAATAATTCCCGGACGCGACTGTCACACGCGTCTCAATAAAATTTTCCAACTTGCCGTATTTCAATCTCACGACAAATTTCATACTTCAATATTCATGTATAATCATATATGCACATTATATTCAAATACCAACTCGCATCTCGCTAGTATTTTAATCCGGATTAATTTCCGATTAATACGCATTTAATTTAATTAATCCCGTAAATAAATATCACAAAAATACGGGGTATTACACCCGTGTGTTTTCAAAGATGAATTTTGGAAATAACAAACTTTTTCAAACTCTTTTTTTTATGGCACTAATTACACCTATTGGAATATGAGAATGAAAAGTTCATTAAAATCTATTGATGAGGATGTGTGGCTAGTAGTTGAGAAAGGTTGGACACCCCCTGTCTCTATTTTAGATGAGGTCACTAATTTAAAGCCTGTCGAGTTATGGACCGAAACTAAACATAGACTTTCATAATATAATTCTAAGGGTTTGCACGTTATTTCTTCACATGTCACATCAGAAGAATATAATAGAATTATGACTGGTGAAACATCAAAAGAGGCTTGGGATACTAGACTTAAGAAAGAGGGCAAGCAACCCATTGTATATAGTGTCACCTTAAGTGATAGTGATCCGGAAGAGGGAGAGAGTTCCCCCATTGATCGTAACTTTATTGCGTTTATGGCATGTCATGTGAGCGACGACGATTCTCGTGTGAATCTCATATTAGTGAGGGTGAAGAGAGTGACGGAGAGGAGGTAGATGAGAAAGAATTGCAAGTTGCATTTAATGAGTTGTATGCCAAGACAGTTAAGGTGAAAAAGTCAAAATGCAAAATTGCAAGCGAAGTTGAATGAGCGTGCCATAAAAAATAATGATAGTTTGATTGAGGATCTTAGGGAATGAGCGAATACTCTTAGGGAGAAATTAGAGTATGTCGAGGGTGAGAGAGATAATCTCCGTGGTTTGATTGAGTCTTTGAAAGAGGAAATTCTAGAGTTTGAGGAGTCTAGGCGTTTGCTCTTGTCTAGGATTCTTAAGTTGGAGGAGAGATTGAGAGACTCGTCTAGAGTTAAGTTTGATTTGTAGGCTAGGTCGAAAAAGTTAGATAAGATCTTAGGCACCGTCCAAATTAAGGGAGATAGGGGAGGTATAGGTTTTGATGAGAGAATTGTTCCCATTTCCCCCGCACGTGTGAGAAACAATAGGAAGGTTAGAAAAGGTCCACATATAGGTAATCATTCCCACCGTCATTACACTTGCACATTTTGTGGTAGGAAAGGTCACCTTAGGCGTTATTGTTACGACCTTAGACAAGATCCTAGGAAGTTTAGGAATAAAGTTGACCCAGTTCCCCAAACCCACATGTGTCGCTTTACACTTACTTGGGTTAGAAAATCAGATTTAGTGGCTTTAGGAATAAACCTTCATGATTCTCGTTTGGGTGCACTTGATTCTTCCCATGCTAATTCTCGTTTGTCATATGCTAGTTTGCTTCATGATATATTCATTACTAGTATAATGACTTATATATCATTTTGTATTATAGTTTTTCATTTAATTGAGTCCTATTGAAAAAATACAAAAAGATTTTTTTTTTAGAAAACTTTTGAAAAACCAAAAAGATTTTTCTTTTATTTGAGTCAAAATATGTTTGAAAAGCCAAAACGATTTTCGATTTTTATTTTTGAGTTTACATATTTTGTGTGGCATATTGGTGTGCTTGGACCCCCATCGTTTCATATCCATGTGTCTAGGACATTTGGTCATTATTATCGATGCTTAGAATGATCTTAACCATTGTTCAAAAAGGGGTTGTTTCGAAGTTGATATGCATTTTGATTCGACTTTGTATATATGCCAACATTGCACACATGCACGAGTTTATATGGATGTTTGACTTCTATTGCATATTTGAATTTGGTGAGATGTTCTTATCTCAGTCTTGTCATCTACGCGTAAGTAGACTTAAGGAGAAGTAAATCGTTTACCGTGAGGATTTGAATTGGTACCTAATTGAAAAAATAATGAGTGATTCACAGGAAAGAGCTGCGAGAGTTCAAAATTAACTCGTCGTGAAAGCCACCGTTTAAAAGATCCCAAAAGAAAAGGCAATATGCTAAGAAAAAGGGCCAATAAGATTTTCTCTAAGTTGAGAATTCTAGAAACCTCAAAAGAACTTGAAAAAGTATGTTTATGAGGGAATTTGGTTGGAGAAAATTTTAACGGGTTTGCACAACTAATCCTAATGTTGAAACATTGCAATTTAATGCTATTGTTTGTGGAATTGTTAAAATTCAGGATTTGTGTGCATGTAGTATGTTTAGTTCACTAAGCTCACACTTTAATTGTCATATGGCTATGATAAAATTTGATGATTTATCACTATCAATTAGAGCTTCTTGATCTTTTCGATGTGTTGGATGACTCATTTGTTGCAGTTTCACGCCCATACATTCCATGTCCATGTTTGAGCACATAAGTACTATGTTTGCATGTAACTCGCATTTAGTTTTTTATGCGTTTTTGCATTTTGGGTAAAAAGCTTACTGTTTTAGCACTGTTTTGCTGTTATCAACCCCTTCATGGAATTTTTTTTTCTGAAAATTTTTTCACTAGGCAAAAATATATGATATTTCTGGGAATCTAGGAAAATTTGTCCTGTCGCGAGAAGTCGTTCAAATGACATCTCTCTTTTGCGAGAAGCCTCGCTCAAGCAACGTACTCAACTCGTTTAAGCGACGCCCCTGGCTCGTTCGAACGACAGTCTGGAATTTTTTCTTCTTCTTGTTTGCAGTCCACTGGTTTATTTTGTGATATTTTTGGTACTGCTCGAAGCTTTCTGGACTGACTGTTTTATATGCAGGTTTTACTGTCTCATATTGGAATTTTACATATAATCTGTTTATCACACCTGGTTAGATTGATATATTCTGTGTGTGATTCATTGGTTTACTAGCTACAAATCTATCATCTATTGATCATATTTAGCAGATTATTTCATGATTATCTAGCAATTTTTAATTGGTACATTCTCATGCTAGATACTTTATTGATTCGTTTATCTTTTCACTGGATTGTCTATTCGAGACAAAAAAGGGGGAGAGATATATGTGATGTAGGGGGAGATTTGTTGAGATTGGTTTGAGCATGTTTTTTATTACATATTTTACAAATTGTTAGTACAAATTGGTATCATTTTGTTGCTCAATTGTTTAACAAATGATTTTTCAGAGTTTATTATTCATATTGGTATATATTGAAAAATTGGTGTCATTTGGATATATATATATATATATATATATATATATATATATATATATATATATATATATATATATATTGGTTTCATTTGTTGCTCCATACTTCACTGGGTATTTGTTTGTTTGTTTCATGTGTGTAGGTTTGCTTCAGAGATTCGAGATTTCAAGTCTACATCATATTCAAATCGTTCATGCTTCCTGGTTCTTCATATACTAGTTCGTGTCCTGTAATTTTTTACTTTGGGTTTATAGGATGGGATTTAGGCGTCATCCGGCTTGATGGCCCGTCTTAGGCATTCCACTGGTTTAGTTTTTTCCCGCAATAGTCAAATGGGGAGATTTGTAAGGACATAAATTGTCAATTGAGTTCCTGTACTATTTTAACTTAATTTCATGAACAAAACTGTGTGTGTTTGTAATATGTCATAGGGAGATTTTATTTTTATCACAATCCCACTTAGTCAATGACATATTGAAGAAATTTAAGACGTTGCGACAAAGCTTTAAAGAATTAATCATGCTGAAGTTTAATTGGTGCAAGTTTATTCGTTTTCAAGTTTATTGCATTCCGAGATCACACATGTATGAATGCATATTGGCAATGAGATTCGGAATTGTTTTTATAAAAGATAAGGATGTAATTTTATAAGAAAAAATATTTTAAAATATTTTTAAAAGTGTTTTAAATATTTTACACTACGTTTTATTCTGATAAGCTCGAAATAGAGTTTGACTTAATCGGATTTCTTTTGAAGAAATGTTTTAAAGAAAAAGTCAAAATGACACGCGTGTCGTTCAAATGACATATCGGCTCGTTCGAGCGAGATAGCCATGTCGCGCGAATGACTGGCCAATCTCGTTCGAGTGACACAGTTTTTGAGGAAATATTTTTTTTTATTTAAAGTGTGGTTTGATTAGAATTTACGTGGGGTGCAATCTGGAAAATATTTTTCAATCCGGTACGAGTTTTGCACATGTTTTTCTAAGGTTTCAATGCTTAAACACATCCTTAGAGTTTGCAAATATCCGAGTTATCATTACTATATGTTTATGTGATCTTTATGCACCAAGAAGGTTTGTACTATACTTGAACATCTGGGTTTTGCGGTGAAGAAAAGAGAAGGACTTATTTTTCAACATCGTAGACGTATCAAAGCCATTCAGTGGACACCGAGACATACGTGGGCGCGTGTATTGGACAAGTATCATGGAAAAAGGACTTTCTGCGTGGGCATTGTGAGAGGAGTGGTTGAAGATCAGAAGAGCATCAAGACCCATGGGGATTGAGTCGTTAAGTGAGTCTTTTGTCTGTTCGTTATAATTCCACATTCATAGTGATTGTCTGGCTTGGGTCGTCCAAGGTTGTTTTCCCGTCTTGGGTTTTGTCCTCGTACATCCTGCGTTATGAGTATTCTTTACTTTACTTGCTTTAATCACTAGATGCATGTTTAGGATTAAACAAGATAAAATTGGTTTAAAGTAAAAATTGATTTTTCACGACTTGGTTTGGTGCTAATTAAAAGTTGGATATTTTTTTGTGAAAATTTGTTTGATTTGAAACACACGCATAAGGACCACTCTTTCACTTAGGTTCAACAATTTAAAGTTGTTAGGATCTTAGAGATGCCAGTTGTCCTATTGTGAGAGTTTTATAGGTTTTTTATCGTTATGTATTAGAGAGAGTTGTTTTGGATTATATACCAGCTATACATTTTTCGATTATACCTTTTTACCGCAAGTTAATCCTTTAGATCTTATTGGTTTAGATCGATGTCTTAGCTGTTAAGACTTTTCCAGCTGTTATTTGAGAGGTTGTAACCAAAAACCCTATGCCATAATGGTTTTCAATAAAATGGTTTTAAGTTGTTTAGGTTTTGTAAACCGACTTAATCAATTAGACATTTTAGATTGTTTAATAATCTGTTAAATCTGCTTTAACTCGAATTAATCACAACCTTAGATTAAAACTTTTAATCCGAATCCTTCATTTAGTGGTTCTAGAATAATCTTTTCTCACCTATATAAACATCATTAGAGAGTTTATTCGTGTTAGATATTCAGAACATATTTTCTAGAGTGAGAAACACAAAAGGGTTATATTTTGTAGAGGGAAAAATATAGAGAATTAGAGAAAATATCTAAGAGAGAGATTGAATGTTACTTTACACACATTTTGTTATGTCTACTTCATCTCTATTCTGTTTTTGTTTTTAAATTCTCAATGATCTTGCACATCATCTCATATTTTAAAGATTGAAATATTATGTTATTGTAGAGAGAATTTATGTGCTTTCCTGCTGAAATAATTTTTTACAAAAGCTAGAATTTCATAGATTTTTAGATCCGAATTTTATTGAATATTTTTATGATCTAAATATTCTGATTTTGTGTTGGATGCTATATGATATAGAAATCAGAATTTCTCTGGACCTTGCATGTTTATTGAAAATCTTTTAAAGATCTATTTTCTCATATTTTTGAAATAATTTGTAAAACACTTTCCTCATAAAATTGAATTTTATATTTTTGAGAGATTGAGAACACATTTTTAAATGATTGACTAATCTTGTTGTGTCTCCAAGATAAGTGTTGTATGTATTTCTTAGAAAGAATATTTATAAGATTATTGATTGAAAATTTATTTTGTTAAGTTTTTATAGAAAACTTAAGTGGATGTTAATTGAAAATGTATGTTTCTTAAGTTTTTATAGAAAACTTATATGCTTGTGTTAAGAATTAAGTTCTTGCATGGTTTGCATTTAGAACATATTCACTTACACGTTTTGCACAACTCAAAACATAGAAAGTATGTTGTTGAGAGAGAGATCCGTTTTGACTGAGTTGGAATTCGCTAAAACAAGAAGCAAGGAGTTACAAAGCTGGGAGAACAATTTCAACATCAGAACTTTCAGAGGAGTCAGAATAATCCAAAGGAGTTGGTAAAAATTCTAGACTTAGAATAGGTTTGTTTGTATGTTTAGTTTGTTATATAGCTTGTAATCTGTTTACTCTATTTTGGTGGAATTTTTGTTTTGTGGTGTAGAGGTCACCGTGGATGTTTTTCCTAATTTGAATTTTCACCACGTAAAAAAATCATACTTGTTAATCTTCTTTTCCTCATCTTCTTCTATGTGTGATTTAGAATTAAAATTATTACATGATTTAATTACTTGAGTTTGAATAATTAATCATATTGTATATATTGAATTGTAACGTAGTAAATCAAATTGTTATTAATTTGACTTTAGATTAAATCAGATTTAATTGATTTAATTTCCGCATGTATTAAAATCTGTTTAGTTGAATAATAAAAAGTATCTTAATTTGATTATATATACGTTATTAGAAAAACTTGCACGAAATCAAAATATGTTCATTTGCACATATGGAGATTGTTTCGTGGGCGTCTTCAGGTTTTTCATGCATATATTGTTTGGCTACGCCGATTTTTTAGTTTTTGGGTTTGTAGTAGGGCTTTGTTTAAAGGATTTGATGTTATATTCAGTTGGTTTAAAATAAGGGCTTTATATTATATTTCTTCCTGATTACAAAAATATATTCTTCCCGATTTAACAAAAGATAGGTTTTTTTGTTTTGAGATAGTTAAATTGATTTGCATATTTTTATATTTTAATGTTGCATTGGTTTTTAAATTTTTTCCTTTGGTTCCTTTTTATTACTGTTTTACAATTCCACTTTAAATCCTGATTATTAGTAATTTACGTAAAATTTGACAGTTAATTGTCAATTCTACTTAATTTAGCAGGTAATTAACAGGTTGATAATTTGGTAAAGTCGGAGTGCAATTTATTTATTGCTAAGAAAGCGAAGTGTATATCTGAACTTCGATCCAATTTAAATCCGTACTCCAATTTTAGTAGAGTATATTTTACCATTCTTGGTGGATGCATAGAGTTTTATGATTCAATGACCATTTAGTCGAAGTGCAATTTTTTTATTTTTTGCGTAGGATTTTATGATTCTTTGACATTCATTTTCTTTCACATTAAGCTAAAGACCTTTTTATATATTCATGTAACGTTTTTTAACGTATATTAATTTAATGTTAAATACATCTGTTTAGTAATTTTTTTATTTGTCCTTAGTATTTGTTCATATGGAGACTTAGCTTTTACTTTTTACCTATTTAGTATTATTTTTTTTCAATTTGTCTTTTTTGGTATTGTTCAATTGAATGCTAACTTTTACTTCTCATGTAATGAGTCTTAATTCTTAAACGTCAAACTTATTTTATGTGCATTATTGGTGTCATAATTATTGTAGGACAAATATTTGTTAGTTGGCACTTTGATATAAATTTTTGGGTCATTCTATGAAAAGGCTCTTGATATTTTTTAATAATAACACACATATTGTGAAACTAATTGTGTATATCATAAAAATTATTATAATATAAGAGTATGCTACCTTGACATTGAAATGCTAATTCCCCCCCCCCCCCCCCCCCCCCCAAAAAAAAAAAACATGTATATTTTTAATCGCACGTACACAATCGCCTCGCCCGCGCATCTCGCGAGTTTACAACTAGTTACCCCTTGGGACCACGATTATGTTCCAAAAAATTGAATCTAATATGCCACTTATAATCAATAAAAGTTACTTTATGTTTTTTGCCTACAATGGTAAATATTTTTTAGATATAGATTTATAAAAACAATATCATTTTCAATATAAATTTAGTGAATTGTGAAAGTATGAAACATTTACTAAATATAAGTCACAATTATATTATGTTATAAATTCATCGAAATTTCTCACTCCAATATACAAATACTTAGTACACTTGGTGGGGATGTTAGGGGAACCTATTATTTTCCAGATATTATGTATTAGCTTTTATATAATAGAAACAACAATTTTTAACTATCATGAAATTGAATACTTTAATTTTGAAAACTTAAAACTTAGTTTGAACTATTATCCAAATAAATTGTGATTTAGAATTAATGATGATATGATTTCGTTTTAATAAATAAAAAAAAAGGCAATGTATACAAGTAAAATAATGGTAGAAATAACATTGTAAAAAAACAAAGATGACATATATCTAATTTGTTTTGTTTTTAAAATGATTCTACCTTGAGTATGTTTTTTTCCCCTTATCAAGCCTAATAGAGTAGTCTCGAGTATGTTCATCGGAGCATTTTCCGAAAGATGTACCCTTGACCCAAGGTTAATAGCTGAACTAGCTGGTTGTACAACTAATTGCGCATGGCTAGTCATTAAATTAACTGGGTAACCGGCCCATATGATTTCCGTGTGTGTCCAAAACATTGATCTTGATGGAGAAACTTCTAATGGTCCACATATTGTGGATTTCCTTGTTAAAGAACATTATCAATGGGAGATATAAAAGGATAAAGTTGCATTGTATTGCTATGTAATGGGTTGAAGAAAATGTACATTTTAGTGAGAAAAAAGTTAACAAGAATGTAAACTTACATTGTCGTTACACAATGCGTAGTTGGGGGAAGGGGGGGGGGTGGGGGGGGTTGAAGAAAATGTACATTTCTGGGACGGACAAGAGTTGGCCGTCTAAGCTCCAAGGTAAAAAAAAAAATAATAAATAAATAAAACTATAATGTAACGATATAATGGGAGCTAAACGGGTGAGAGATGTCCATTCAAGCCTTGGACGGCTAAGAGTTGTCCGTCCAAGGTAAATCTTTACATTTGCCACCTCAAATCTACACCATCCCACTACATAAACAAACCAAAAAATATAGTTCAAAAAATATAGATTTACATCTTTTTACACCATCCCATTGGAAATGACCTTAATGTGTGTCACTCCCCGACATAGGGTCGGGTTCCGAAAAATAGTTTGGTGCCTACAGACTACAGCCTTAAAGATTTATTGTATCTTATATATTGTGTTTGTTCTGTATAATATCATTTTATTTAAACAGATGTATCTTTTTTGTTTTATAGGTTTACTTTTAAGGGAATTAATTTTCTCCAAACAAGCACAACATTGTGTCAAATAAAAGAATCTACGTACATTGAAATCTGATATACTTCTTATGTTTTTACTCATATTAGATTTAGGGTGGGACTATCCCCACACCTTTTAAGTCTTCCCCAACACCCTACCTTCACCTTCTTATATACAAAGACACGAATACCCTCACCTTCTTATATATAATAAAACAAAATATTTTTAACAAATAAAAATAGTTTATAACAAAGAAACAAAATTTTTAAAAAAAATTATAAACAATAGTTTTGGGGGTTTAAAAAAGCTTATAATAAAAAAAAACATCTTTTTATAAATAAAAAAAAAATTGAAATTAAAACAGTTTTTAACAAAATAAAAATAGTTTAAATGAAAACACTTTTTTAACAAACTAAAAAATGTTTATAACAAAAAATAGTTTAAAAATCAATTTCTAACAAAACAAAACAGTTTTTAATAAAATAAAAATTGTTTATTGTTATTTAACCTAAAATAATATTATGTTTTAGGGTGTGGCTATTCGCTAAAAATAATATTATTTTATCTAACCTAAAATAATATTATGTTTTAGGTTAGATAAAATTTATACTTTAAGATAATATATAATTTTTTTATAATTATTGTTATTTCGATTTTTTATTTTAACACATTACTAATTATTTTAATAAATTATAGCACATTTTTATGAATTTATTAGGCGTTGGTACATTTTTTGTCACTAAATATGAAATTTTTTACACGAAAAGTGACATTTGGTAACAAAATAAAAAAATGTTTATAACAAAAAATTGGGTTTAAAAAAATATTTTTTAACAAATAAAAATAGTTTTTAGCAAAGAAACAAAATCTTAAAAAAATCATAAAAAATAGTTTTGGGGGGTTAAAAAAGCTTATAATGAAAAAAATAGTTGTTTACCAAAAAAAATATTTTTTGAAATTAAAACTGTTTTAACAAAATAAAAGTAGTTTAAACGAAAATAATTTTTTAACAAATAAAAACTTTTTATAACAAAAAATTGTTTAAAAAACAATTTCTAACAAAACAAGACAGTTTTTATTAAAATAAGAACAGTTTATAACAAAGAAATATTAAAAAACAGTTTTTAGAAAAATAAAAAACACTTTAGTGAAGAAAAAATAGTTTTTAAAAATATTGTGTTTTACATGTATGGTTATTAGTATAATTAGTATAATAATTATTGTTATTAATAATATTATTTGGATTTCGTTGACTTTAACCCGTAATATTTATTTATTTATTTCAGACTTTACTACAAATTAGTCAGTTTGTTATACTTTGGTACATTTTTCATTGCTAAATATGAAATTTCTACACAAAAAGCTTTTAGTATTAATGCTGTTTTTTATTTTGTTAAAAAATAATTTTGGAAAATAATTTTTATTCTTTTAAAACTGATTTTTTGTTAAAAACTGTTTTTTTTCTCACTAAAGTGTTTTTATTTTTTTAATTTTTTTAAACATTTTTATTCTTTAAAAAATATTTTTTTTAAAGATATTGCTTATTTGTTATAAACTGTTTTTATTTTTGTTAGAAGTTTTTTTTAAAAAAATAGTGTTCTGTTACAAACAGTATTTATTTTGTTAAATAAAAGTTTTTATAAACTGTTTTTATTTTATTAAAAACTGTTTTGTTTTGTTAAAAATTGTTTTTTTAAACTATTTTTTGTTATAAACAGTGTTTATTTCGTTAAAAAAGTGTTTTCGTTTAAACTATTTTTATTTTGTTAAAAATTGTTTTAATTTCGAAATTTTTTTTGTTAAAAAGCAGTTTTTTTAACCCCCCAAAACTGTTGTCTATAATTTTTTTTTAAATTTTGTTTCTTGGTTATAAATTATTTTTATTTGTTAAAAATATTTTGTTTTGTTATACATAAGAAGGTGAGGGTATTTATGTCTTTATATATAAAAAGGTGAGGATAAAATGTGGGGGAAGTCTTAAGAGTGTGGGATAGCCCCACCCTAGATTTATACATGTATGTGATATTCCGATAATATGTACCATTAATATACTCATATTATATTTTAAAAGTTAAATAAACATGAAGTGTATTGGAGGGCGTAAAGAAAATGCTGAGACCGTGAATTGATGGGTTATATATATCTGAATTCGTCAGCGGATTGCTTTTCATGATTTTTTAGGGAGTGGAATGTGGAATCTTTTTTTTGGGGTCTGAAATCAAATGGGACCATAATTAAGCATACGCGTTTTGGGGCCTCTTTGTAAGCCCGCTAACATTGTAAGGCAATATAACCCTCAAAGGTCCCATTGGCAGTAGCTATCTTGGAATGGCCTGCAAGAACATTTCCAACTGTCTAAGGAAAACGGTTCCAAATATAAATGTCTAATGAAAATTTAGAATTTATCATTTTTTTTAGCATACCATGAGACGTTCAAACTAATTTATACATACTTCGACTAATTTTCATTTTCGCCAAGCATTATTTTGACAATTCGAACTCGAGATCAAATCCAATTCACCTCCAACACTAGTCTCAGTGGCAGCCTTATACCACTGGACTAAGAGGTTTTGTTAGAATTTAACATTTATAAGTACTTTTTATAACACTATTAGAGACTTTCTGAGATGTTTGTGAGACTTTTGACTGATACTTGTGTAGAGTAATAATAATTAAGCGGAATGTTAATAGTTATATTCAAATTTAGTAAAAAATTATATTAAAATATAAGTTAAACACATTTTTATCTTAATTATTGGTTCTTTGAAAACAAATATCACTGTTATTTCTTTCTTTCTATTTGGTACAAAAGTGTCAAGTAAATTGAAATAAATGTGAAGTTCATTATGCTTTTTGTAATTAATTACGTAATTAAATTGATTCGAAGACCTCGCTTAAGTACATAATCAAAAGTTAGAAAACATTAAACTAATATTAAATTTTTGTGTCTTAATAATTAAATTAGCATTCTGTCTTAATAAAGTGATATATGGACCACACCTTAGAACTAAATAACCGAACTAACAAACCTCCACAGGTTAGGCTACTTCGGCTTTTATTTGTGGACTAGTGTTCGTTCCAAAAAAATAGAATTTAAGAATTCGGTTTTAGTTCTTCTTTAATAGATGAACCAAATCGAATCGAATTAAGAATCAAATTATGAAACCAAAAAATTGTATCAATAAACTGAATCAATGGTTACACTATCAAATGCCTATTTTGCTTTGGCGAATATAGTTTTCCATTTAGTGAAGTGAGGTGAGCAAGATGGTGAGGTGTGTATGATGAAACATAGAACTGTTATTCTATTCTTACGAGTTACATTGCTCTCATGCGAGAGGTTTGTATCTCTTTTACCAGACTGTTGACATGTTTTAAGCCTTAGTTTAGATATTTATAAATTTTCGTTATATTATAAAATCGGGAGTCCTGTGACTACGCGATCAGTTCCTACGAGTTACATTGATCACGTACGAGATGGTCGTCCCTCTCACAGGGTCGTTTGAGGACTATTATGGGTTTTCGCACTTTAACGGTATATTTTTAAGCCTAAGTCTAGATATTTACAAATTTTCATCATATTCTCGATCTGGGAGTCCCATGACTATGCGGTTAGTTCCTACGAATTACATTGTTCTCGTACGAGATATTTGTGCCTCATACAGAATGTCATATCACACATTTAAATTGGAAAATAATAATATTATGATAACATAAAAAAAATAGTTGATAATATTTTTCATGTAATCCCTTCACAACGTCATGAGACCTTTATAACTTCATTCTTATCAACATTTTTTTATCATGTCTATGTATGTATAGGAACAAAAGATATATATCATAGAAGATATTATATTGTTACTTATATTCATTAATATAATTAACATATACCAGCGTATGAGAACCCAACATGAATAGCAAAATTGCAAACATAATATTTAAGTGTATGATTGAGTATAAATAAATGAACAAATTAAAAAGTATAAATAATTGCAATACATAAAGATCAATATAAATATTTACATCCTTTTGTATGGTATAATCCACACCTAATGGAAGTCCATCCAGACTTGCCTATCTAATGGTTTTTTAGCAAGTTAGGTCAATTGAGGTTTTACACCATTTCTAGATATTTAAAAAAAAACTAAAAACAAATCTATGAAGTTTACCATGTTGAACTTTAGCTTTTAATCACATTTCCACTATCAATGATAACATCTTCATCCTCCAAAAGCGATTCTTGACTTTTAATCACATTAAAACTTATATATTCAAATTCAGCTGCGAACGAAGTAGTTGAGATAGATGCCCACGGTGTGGCTTTATATGCTCATATGGGTGGTTGAACTTTAACATGACTACTAAAACTTAATATATTTCTTCTAGAAAAATCACACGAACTCTAATGCTCTTAGTCAAAGTAAAAATAGTTCATCAGAATTAATTTAGAGGATATATAGTGATAAGGGGTTCCATTTCATAGGAAATGGTGAAAAAGATTCCCCTATTATTTCACCCACATTCATAATACACTCGAGTAGTATGTAATAGAATAGCCCTTTTGTTGAAGGGCCCAGGGTTCATGAAAAGTTGCAATTTTGATGTTCCATTCCTAATATAATACAACATGTATATATAAAATTTAAAAATAAAATCTTAGATGGCTGGACTCCACAACAAAGGACTCAACAAATCACAAAGAAAATCACAGTCTTCTCTAAATAGATAAATTAGATTTCACATTGACCCTTAAGCTATTAAGTAGTAAACAAAATAGATCAAATCATAACTATTAACTGAATTACTATAACTGACTTAATTTAAAAATAGTAAAACGATATATTTATAAGTGAAAAAATATGTATCATGTCACTACTTTACAGATGGATTATGAACATGTAAATATAAGCACTTAAAACAGCGTAAATAAAAAAAAACTTTCTAAAATATACACAAACTGTAACAAATAGTTCACTTATAAAGGCAAATAGATACAATTCGTATTCTTTTAGAGAAAAATATAAAAGTGGTATGTTCATTATTAGTATGTTAAATATTTAATCTCCAAATGTGTTGTGACTAACGTACCCCCTTTTTTTGTTCACAATAAGAGGACACTTAGGTTGACTTTCCCTTAATGTGCTAATCTTCTACCAGTTCTTGTAATAAACATAAAATATGGACATGACTACAAATCAAATGTAAACAAAATGAATTATTTGTTAAGAAAAAAAAACACATAACTGTATATTTTGGTATAAAATACACATATACATGTAAATATACACACATAAATCAAATCTAGAATAACAGAGGCGTCTGAAATTCTATGTGAAATCTAAGATCATTTCAACAAAACATATATGATAAAGTCCTACCAAAGGTTACAAATTCCACACAAAATCAGACAACTAACTCATTATGAAGTGAATACGACCATGCCAAAGTTAGTCTACTGAGATGCAATCTATTAGACCCACCCTCTGAAAATAAAATAAAAGAAAACACAAAAAATTATTATTTTAGGCAAACCCAAAGATATCTTAATGAAAAATTCAACTAAAACTCAAAACTATCCCGAAATGGTAGACTATGAAACCAAATGGGCAGTAGACCACACCATCACAACACCTTGTTTATACCAAGACACTCATTAAGAACATTATAAAATTTCTCCAATTAAAGAAAAAAATAGATAATGATAACATGGGGCAACTCAAAAAAAAATCCCATAAATTTAGAGACTACATGCTTGGTATGTATTAAAGAAGAAACTGGGCTTTGGGCTCACTATTTCACATGGATTATCAAAATTCAACAATGTAAAACTGAGGAAGCATGACATGTAATGTGTGAAATAGATAGCAATATCAAACAAATTAAACACGTTGAAATTTATCAGATTATAATAACGTCCGGAATCAATGAACCAAAAAAATTTCCTACTATGTAATCCCTAATATGGGAATCAAGAGACTGGGAAACGATTAGATTATACATGATATCAAGTTAAATATGCATTATATAAGAACAATACTATATCTACAAAAGGGTTTTTTAGGTTTGAATCATTGACAAAATTAAAGTTAGGGTTTTGGTGGTTTAAAACTAAACGATATTAAATTAAAATAGTGTGAGAGGTGATATACCTATCGTGCTTGTGGTGTAGAGTTCAGAGGAGAATTATTCATAAGAGTGAAATAACACAATAACTGAATCGTTTATGTAATGAGAGAAATAGGAGAGAAAGGGGCGATAGCTATAACAAAAACTATGAATAAATTAAGAGAGAGATTTCACCAACAATAAATGGTAGTGATACTTGCGGACACGTGGCGAAAAATGAGGGTGGAGTAAATGGGTTTTGGCATTAATTGCAAGGATTTTGCATTAACCTCTCTAATACTAACATATTAGAGGTATAATAAGGATAAAATGGAAGCTTCAATTCAATTGTCAAACCCAAGAAGCTACTCTACGTGTCACTCTGATTCATTTCATTTTTTCTTCATTCCTAATCACGCATTAAAAATTTAAACGTGAGACTTATTACCTATGAAAAATTTATGAAGAATTCATTTCACTTTTCGTCTATTTCATGCTACAAAGAATTTAAAAGGACATTTCATGCGAAGTCTCCATTTCATTACCTATATCTCTGTCTTCCACTGTTCTTTTTACTATATATATAAAACTCCACATCATGCAATTTTAATATGAAAAAAAAAAAGATTTCACTTCTTGTAGTTACAATAGTTACAAACTTCACACATAAATATACAATAGTAAGTGGGTTTCGGGCTATTCTAAGATTTTCGATCGTAGTATGAATGCTCACTCCATGGATGCACAATTAGAATATTTACCAGAGCATTATGCCATAAAAAACAGGTTCAAAAATAATTTTCGAAGAGTGGGACGAACATGATCAGTACAAAGGAAGTTATCTCACCACCCATCATAAATCTACAAGAGCCTTAACATCCATAATCTCCCAAGTAATCATATGCGAAGAACTAGGTTTATGCACTACTTAACCCACAATTGTATTAGATCTGAGATTAATGTGGTGGTTTCTTAATAGACCTGTATCATCCAAATTATAAAGTTAACGTCTCTCTTTTATGCTTATAGAGTGTTTATGAGCAATCTCATTTTGAGATTTGCCAGCGTCAAAGACAATTAGGAGGTTCAATTTTTATTGGTGTAGTTGCGCAACGATTTATACTATATTGTATGCGTGCAATGCCTTTTTTGTTCTCTAACTTTCTTTTAGTTTTTTTTATTTATTTATTATATAGAATGTTATGACATTTTTTTCTTTGCTCTATTTTTATAATGTTAATTTTTAAATAACAATTAATCAAACCTTTTTATTATGTCAATGGGTAGACAAATGCTTAATTTTGCACGCAAAGGAATATATTGTGATAAAGGTATTAGGGGAAGAACATTGACTGGGAAATTTTTTTATTCCAAATAATTGAAAGAGTAAATGAAAAATTTATTACTCTTTAGAGTAAGTTATTTAGAGTTTATACCAAGAAAATCAAGAGTTTTAATACTATGATGTGCAAACGTGAATTAAAACTTCATTATTAATTTTGTGTGCGGATCAATTTTTTAAGTAGCCAACCCTATTTTTTAGACAATGTAATTTAAGTATTATAAACATTATAAAATTTTAATTTGAATAAATTCTAACAAAACTATATACTATCATAATTTTGATCCCTTTAAGCATGATCCAATATATTATAATGATTTTGTTATTTAATTATCACACTCCTTGAAATTTATGTACAACATATATTACATAGTAAAATAATTGTTACTAATTATTTTTAAGCTATAATATTTTCACTTATTATAACACATACGAGCATTGCAAGAGTTGCATGATAGTATACTTATAATACGGAAACCTCCCATTAATTTTGCAACTCATTTAGCTATCCACGTGGAACTTAACAGTATTAAATGGATTCGCCACTAATTATTTTTTTAATGGACACTCGAAAGATCTTATGAATTGTTACTTCTCTCTATATATACCATCAATTTCATTAATTATTTCATTCATGGATCTGTAACTTATTCCAATGATACGTTTTTACCTTATCTCTTTCACTTCACATATACAACTCTCATTTTATGGAATTTATAAGTGTTGATGTAAAATAATAGACTTGATATAATTTTATAATCACAAATAAAATATGTAATTGCAATGGTAAATAAAGAGAGAGTTTTTAAATTGATTCAACTATGTAAGAAAGCCTACCTCCATTGTTGTTTTATTGATTTATGAGGTTACAAAAAACTAACTACTCTTGTAAATAAGAATATCCCAGAATCCGTTCGACCGTGACCTTGATGAAAGGAATACAACATATTTATAATGACTCGAAATTCAAGGGGTAGAATGTAAAGGGATGGAATGCCTTTATACATTTAAGCAGTTACATCCTTACATAATGAATATGACGATTGCTTGTATAAACTACATGTAGTATGACCCTTGGTATGGTGACTCTTCATTGGTCTTGTTGGTCAGTCTTCCTTGTGTTGGTCGATAGAGTTACTATCTGCTGATTAGGATTTTGGCTATGTAGGAGGAGACATGTTCACTTCTGATTGGTCCACGTAGGTAAATAATTTTTTATATCAATAGAAGCCCCCAATGTTCCATGATTGATTCTTGCATGAAAGTATGGGGCATTTGATTCTGAAAGTAGCTCAGAGTAATTTCATAATGCTTGGTCGGCAGCCGACCTCCCACATTTATAAAATTTACTGGCACTATTTGAAAATGGCATTTTTGCAAATAATTTGAATTTTAGTAAACCGCTAAAGGGTAAATGGGTATTTTTCACCTTCTGTATAGTGAAGCCATGGGAATGTCAATTGTTGGTACATTTAATCATTACGTTCGATCTTTTCGAGATAAATTATAATAAGGCGGGAGTCTTTTCCATATTTTTCCTTACCCCAAATCTTCGAATCGTAGCAGTTCTTTCTTGAGCTTTTTACGTGATCATTCGCCATTGTTCATCTTTCCTTTCGATAGTTCTTACTGAATCCCTAATCTTCTTTAAGAACTCTTTCTTTCTCTCTGTTTTTCTTCATTCCGTTCTTTCGAAGTCATGATTTACATAGTTGATGCTGATTCTCTAGAGGAATTTAGAGAAGAATAGAAAATTCCTTCTTGGGTTGATTTAAAAATACCTTCTAACCCTATAGATGTTTAATCTTTAGCTGAAGGTCATTGGATCCCAAATTTATTTATAGCTGAGTGTGATTTTATGTTACCACCAAACTTTTTTCTTTTTCATTTCTGCCAATATTTTAACATTGTTCCAACGAGAGTAGTGACCAACAATGGTGTGAATAGACTGAATGAAATCTATGGAACCCATATTGAAATTCCAGATATTATGTTCTTTTATAAATAGTCTATTGCTGGGGAGAACACTTATTATTGGAAAACCATACAAGAAAATAAGGCTTTAGTGTTGAATTTGCCTATTTCCAATAAGGATTATTAGGATCATGCTTTAATAGTAAAAAATTGGCAACATTCCCCACTTGAAAATGGAGTGGCCTACCATAATCCCAGGACCCATTAGTTAAGGAATAGGATAAGTTGTAATTTCAGTATTTTTCTTTTCTTTACTAGTTTATTTTCTGATATATGTTAACTGCTGCTATTTATTATTTTTTTTGTAGAAGAACGTAAGATATTATGCCCCAATCCTAGTGAAGAGAATTTGGAAAAACTCAAATTCTTGTGGGGTCTGAACCAAAGGGAAGGAGAAGAGCATCCCTGAACAGCTTATGTACTACTAGAGTATAAAACTTTCATCACTTCTTTTATAGCTCGGCTAATAACTGTTGTGCCTTAAATTATAATTGATTTGGAGAGGGATCCAGTTTATACTTCCTTGGCTAGTGAATCTGTTGGTGTTGGTGCTGAAGTTGGCACATCTTCTTCCTTTGATTTTGACCTTCCCTATTAGCATGGGCAATAGGAAAATTCTCAACCTTTTGGAGGATAATTTTGCAACTGGTGCCAAGAAACCAGTTGATACGAATGCCTTAAGGAAGAAGGTAGAGGGTAGTAAGAAGCCTCCATCCAACAAAGGTGATGAATATCCTCTCAAAAGACTGAGGAGAGGTCTTGCTCATAAGAAGGTTTAAAAAGCTGTTAATGTCGACCAATATGGATTTATCGGTATGGTCTCATCTGTTACTGGCTCATCTGTAGCTTTTAGTCCTAGCTTAGCTAAGAAGTTGATCAAGTTTGGCACCCTCCGAGACCATCGAGTTGTTGCTACCTCAATGTCCTGATTATAATTATCAGCAAGAGCTACTCAAAGCTTGGCCTTAATAAATTTTTGTATTTGAAGTTGGTTGGATAATGTTCATGTCTTCTTTGATTTATACTGACTTGGATTTTTTCTTGAAGTTCCTAGTTGATTACAACCAAATGATGGAGAAGGACAATCATCTACATTTTTTTTTGGGAGAAGTATATGAGCCTTTGAAGGTCTTAGGAAATCTGTGATGGATTCCCAGAAGGCTTTGGATACAGAGAAAAAGGCTTGGGAGGTGAAGATCAATATTGTCTAAGAAGCATGAAAGAAAGCTGATGATGCTTTAGTTGTGTCTAACTCGACAATTGCTCAAGCTAAGCGGAGGGCAAAGGCTGCTAAGGAGAAGGTAGCCAAACTATCCACTGACCATTCTACTAAGAAGACTTAAATGAAGAAAACCAGAGAATAATCCTTCAACAAGGGCTGGGATAAAGCCATCTCTCCCACTTCTGCCCAGATAGCATATGCTAAGAAGAAGCTCTTCAAGGACGATTAGTCGGTAGCTCTGATAGAAGTTGTCACTGCTGAGGACGCAGAGCTATTTTTTAGGCACAATCTAAGCTACCCCCCCCCCCCCCCCCCCCACACACACACACACCAATATTGATGATGAGATTGATGATGATGCATGCTCAGGAGAATCCTCTTTGGCCATTGAGCCCAGTGTTCCCTCAACCAACCAAGATACTGCTCCGGTTAATTCAGCTACCCCTTCTGTCGACCAAAGTATAAACTTTGAAGCTGAGAAGGATAAGAAGAAGGAGTAAACTTGTTCGTCTCCTGATCTTTGTACCTTTCTTTTTGTCTTGTTCTGAAGTACTTCTAATGCTCCCTATTTATCAAGGAAATAACTTTTTCTTCAATTACTTGCCATTTTTCGAGAATCAATTACTATTATACCTCCTTTTATTATTGATCGAGTGTTACTTTATCTTTCTAGTTTATTTCCAAGATGGAACAAATTACCGCCACTGACTCCGACCTGCTTTAATGCTGTAATAATCCGTTCAAAGATGGTCACTTAGATTTAACAGATGAAGAATTAATAGACTTGGTCGGTGTAGACGCTTCTGATTAAGCAAAGGATGCATGCTCCTATATCAAATATCTTCTTGATCAGGCTGTAGTTAATAATGTTGCACATTATCATATGATTGAAGATTTGCAGGCAAATCATAATGAGAGCAAAGCATTATTGCATGCTAGATATGAAGCCAAATACAAGGTATTAAGCGAAGGACGGGTTTTGATGATAAACTTGAAAAATATGCTTGTGCCTACAGAAAAAAAGAATTTTTACTAAATAGAGAGGTAGATGAAGCCCAGGAAATTGCTAATCTCTTGGAAGAACAGAACAATAGACTCAAGAATGAGCTTGATACATTAAAGACATCTTCTGCTACTAATGTTGATGAAGGAGCTACCTTTTTAGAGAAGGAGAATGCTAAGCTTGTGGAGGAATTTGAGACTCTAAATAAATCCATTCCTGAACAATCCTCAAGACGATAAAAAACAAATTAACCAATTATTGAGGAGGATAGGACTAAGAAGACCTTAGCCGACCAAACTGCTCAGTTGTGAGAGCTAAATACAAGGATTTTGCTGACCAATCTTCCCAATTAAAAGTGAAATATGATGTAATAAAGAGGTTTCAGCATCATATCGAGAGATTGACTTTTCAGTTTCATAAGCAAAGTAAAGAAGTATGGATGGAAGGCTATAATCAGGCTCTTGACCATATTGATGATCGTTTTAACCAGAGTTGTGATGAAGAGTACATGTAAGGACATTTTTATCCATTATCAATTTATATGTCGTACGACGTTACACCGTTGAAGAAATTCAAGATCGCATCTACATCAACGGATTCGAATATCAAAAGCATCTTCATCTTGGAATCAGTTTTCTAGTAAACCGGACTGGTCCGCCCATTTTAAAAACGAATCGATCCGCCTCTATACTGGACCAATCCTCTTTACACCAAAACCAGTAAACCCTGGATCGCATGCAAACCAAAGAGGCCCTGTTCAAAAATGAACCAATCCGAGGTTGGACCGATCCGTCTGAGATAAAATCGATCAGATCTGCTTGAGATGTTTCGGCACAGGTTTCCTTATTTAAACTAACTTTGGGGATTTGTTTTGTAAGACTTTCATAGACAATTTTAAGATTCCTAAATAATCTAACTCTTCACCTTTTTGAGTCCCAAGACTCATGTTTTGATTCACACAACTTTTCATACCTTTGTGAATCCTTTGTAACCCCAGAACACAACCTTGTGTTTGTTCAACTCTTGTGGAGAAGACCGTCCTTCTTCTTCATTACTGCCCTCCTGGAAAGGGAAAGTTCCAGCTGCCGACTACAGAACGAACACCCACGGGTATTTCTGTGTGACTGTTTTTTTACTGTAATCCGTGTAACCGTTCCTTATAATATTATAGTGAAAATAAAAGGTTTTGCCCCTTTGGGAGATTTTTCCTCACATGTGTGTGTTTGAATATTTTTGCATGTTTTATCATCTTATTCAATCACACCTAGATGCATGTTTAGGACTTAATTGATAAAAACTGTGTTTAATTAAATAATATCTCTATTTGAACGCACGCGCACTCTCCTCAAATTGGTATCAGAGCAGGTTACGCTAATCTATCGCGTATTCCTAATTTTCCGCTAAATTTTTCTAAGATATCAATTTTCTGAAAAATTGATTTTTGAAAACGAGTGTGTTCATAATGGAGAATTTATATAATAAAATACCAGTTTTTTACGGGACAAACTATGCATACTGGAAAGCCCGCATGAGATCTGCATTAAAAGCCATTGATGAATGTGTATGGATTTTGGTTGAAAGAGGGTGGACACCTCCATCCGTCACTCTTGAAAACGTGACCAATTTAAAACCCGTCACTACATGGACTGAAGAAGAGTTTAAATGGTCTTCTTTTAATTCTAAAGGTTTAAGTGTTATTTCTGGGTCTGTCACTCCTGATGAGTTCAAACGCATAATGACGTGCACCACGTCAAAAGAGGCATGGGATGTTTTGCAACTTACCCATGAAGGAACTAATGCTGTGAAAGAGTCTAAACTGCAAAATTTAACAACTCAATTTGAAACCATCACCATGCATGAAACTGAATGTTTTGATAATTTTTATGCTAGTTTATCTGATATTGTTAATACTATCTTTAATCTTGGTGAACACATTCCTAATGCTGGAGTTGTTAAAAAGATTCTTCGTTCTCTTCCTAAGCGTTTTATCCGTAAAGTCACTGTGCTAAATTCTATGGGAAATTTAAATACGCTAAAATTAGAGGAACTTGTAGGAGACTTGCAAACTTATGAAATTGATATGTTTCCTAAAACTTCTAAGCCTAAAGATAAGGGAATTGCACTTAATGCCCAAGAGAGAAAGAGTGAGGGGTCACTAAGAAAGATGGAAGATTCATCTAGAAAAAGAGAGACAGATACGTCAGATTCTGAGTGTGATTTTAACTTAGATGATTTGGCTCTTTTTGCTAAAAATTTCAAGAGAATTCTCAAATTCAAGAAAAATGATCATTTTAAAGATAAAAAGAAATTTGAGAAAAATAAGTTTGAAAAGAAAAATGAAAAAGATTTTAAAGATCCTCCTAAAAAGGAAAGTGAGAGATGCTTTGAGTGCGACGGTAGGGGTTATAGAGCTTTTGAGTGTACTACTAGGCTGAACAGAGAAGAGGGCAAAGATGTCCTTAATACTACCCTTAGTGACGACAGTGAGTTCGAGTCGGTGGATTTCGGAGACGAGTCACCGTATGACTGTAACTTCACCGCATTCATGGCTAGTCATGTGAGCACTTCTAGTATTCCTCACGACGATGAGGATACTACTTCACATGGACACCGTGACAGTGAGAGCGATGTGAGTAAGGGAGAGGATGACACAAGTGAGAGCGAGAGTGATATTCAACGTGCCTACACTGAGTTATATTCTGAGTCATTTGAGATCAAAAAACGTAACAAAGCGTTAGTTCTTAGAATCACCGCTTTAGAGAAAGAGTTAAGATTGTTTGGAGAGAGAGAAAGTTTTTGTGAGAAAGAAAAAGAGAGAAAGGAAAACCTTGAGAAAATAAGATGTTTTGAGTGTGATGGGACAGGGCACAAGAAATTTGATTGTCCCACCAGACTTAGGAGAGAGGGGAAGAAAGTTGCCATGCCCGCTACCCTAAGCGATAGTGAGGATGAGAAGGGTGATGAAAGTGTGATCCAAAAAGCCTTTAGAAAGTTGTTTATCGAGATCATGGAAACAAAAAGGTCAAATAGAATTCTAGGTCTTCGAATTTGTGAGTTGAAGGAAGAGAATGTTGAGCTAAAAAGGGAAAAATGTGATTTGACTAACACGATGCCTAGTCTGATGACACATATATCCTATCTTGAGGATGATCTCAGACAAACACGGGAGGTCCAAGTCTCATTAGAGAACGCATCTGAGAAGGTTGATAAGATAGTTCCCTATCCCGGTTTGAAAAGTGGTGAGAATATTGGAAAAGGTCATGACGGTGCATTTACTACTTCTAATGCGCTCGAGCCTACCTCCACTTTGGTGAGTGATTCTCGTGGGTGTCCGTCTAGGATAGTTCATCCCAAAATTTTTGATAAATTAGTTGCTAGATCGATTTATGTTTGCTCCCACTGCAAGAAATGAGTACATCTTAGGGAAATTTGTTCTAAGTTGGGTTTTGTGTCACATCATTCCACTTCACACATTCATGCACATACACCCACTCATGATACCTTACTTTCACATAATGATAGAGAGATTGCACATATTCACGAGTAAGTGAAGTTTTTGATCAAGACGACACATGATCTTATGGAGTTGGTCCAAAAGATGTCACCATCTTTGGACAACTCCATCGCTCTTCCCAGTTGAGGTCTTGACATGTCTGCTAGCATAGGGTGGTTTTCATGATGTCTCTTTTGCCTATTGCTAGCATGTACCATTAATTTGTATTATTTATTTTTTTGAAAAAGAAAAAAAAAACCAAAAGATTTTCTTTTTATAAAAATTTTAGAAAAGTACAAAGGGATTTTTCTATTATATTTGCACCTTTTATGGATGAGCATTTAAGATAGCCGAGTCACAATTTCATTCCATTTATCCATGTGACTGTTTGATAGAGATTTGAGACGCTACATCATTTCATCCATGTGCTTTACATTGTTTGGAGTCTTTGAGATGTAATTAAGTGTTACTTCCTACATGTTTGACTCATATCTCCTTTATTGCACACATGCACGGTTATATTTGATTATTGTACTTGTCTATCACATATTGGCTTGAGTGTTTCCATCTCAATTATGTCTATACAACCGACCATATGCGATAAAACTTGACAAGATTATAATGCATGTAAAAACCGTTTTGGTGAGGCTGTTTGTTTATTTGAAAACGGAGAAGGGCTACGAAAGATTCATTTAGCCTTTGCGATTTTAAACCACCGTTAAAAAGGACCTAAAAATTTGAGGAATTTTATTATCCGGGGTCCAAAGGGGTTAAAAGAGGCCGAAAAAATTTAAAGGCAATAAAAAGTAATATATGTCGAATATGGGCCATCAGGTTTCACCATCAATTCTCCAAAGTTTGAGAATTTATATCGCCTCTATTCAAAATATATATCTGAGGGAGTTTGGTTGGAGAATATAAACTCGTTTGCACTTCCTTGAAAGTCCTGAAAAAGCATGCTATAGTTTTGGACGTTATTGGTGTGGAAATCACTTTGAGCTTTGATTTTTTTATTTGATTGAGTCAATGTCTAATATTACCACCTTTTTTACACCAAAGGAAGATTTTGAGTTCATTCGTTAGGAGTACCCGATATTCATCATGCCCATATGTCATGTTTGTATGCATTGATTGTCGTATCGAATTTGATCACACCTCTACATTTACGCTATCATCGACTTGGTTGTTTTTGTGTTTATTCATGGTGTGACTTCTTATAGTTCGTATGAAAAATTTTGAAAAATTCAAAAATAGAAGTTTCTTTCCTTGTGACACCCCGGCCTTGCTTGTTTGAGTTATTCTTCTCATTTGTCTATTTGGGGACATCATAAAAAAGGGGAGAAAAAATTATCAGATTATGGGGGAGTTTTGAGTTCTGAGTGTTTATCATAAATTGGTATATATGTTTATCTCATTTAAAACTCGATACGTCACTTGGTATTTTTCTTTATCTCATGTGTGTAGGTATGAAGATTAAAGATCAATTGATTGCACACCCTGATGACAAAAGTTTTGATTATTTTTGAAGACTTGAAGAGCAAACGATGAAGACTTATTCATTTGTACCTTTTTAGTTTTGGGTTCATGGAGGGTAGATTTGTATAGGCAAATTTGTTAGTTGATAATTCATATTTTTTATGTATGTACCGGCATAGACATAGGGGGAGATTTATAAGGACATTTTTGTCCATTATCAATTTATATGTCGTACGCCATTACACCGTTGAAGAAATTTAAGATCGCATCTACATCAACGGATCCGAATATCAAAAGCATCTTCATCTTGGAATCAGTTTTCTGGTAAACCGGACTGGTCCGCCCATTTTAAAAATGAACCGATCCGCCTCCGGACCGATTCGCCTCTATACCGGACCGATTCGCTTTACACCAGAACCAGTAAACCCTGGATCACATGCAAACCGAAGAGTCCCTGTTCAAAAATGAACCGATCCGAGGTTGGACCAATCCGCCTCCAAGCCGGACCGATCCGCCTGAGATAAAATCGATCAGATCTGCTTGAGATTTTTCCGGCCCAGGTTTCCTTATTTAAACCAACTTCGGGGATTTGTTTTGTAAGACTTTCATAGAAGATTTTAAGAGTCCCAAATACTCTAAGTCTTCACCTTTTTGAGTCCCAAGACTCATGTTTTGATTCACACAACTTTTCATACCTTTGTGAATCCTTTGTAACCCTAAAACACAACCTTGTGTTTGTTCAACTCTTATGGAGAAAACCGTCCTTCTTCATTGCTGCCCTCCTGAAAAGGGAAAGTTCCAGCCGCCGACTATAGAACCGACACCCGCGGGTATTTCTGTGTCACTGTTTTTTTTACTGTAATCCATGTAACTGTTCCTTACAATATTATAGTGAAAATAAAAGGTTTTGCCCCTTTGGGGGATTTTTCCTCACATGTGTATGTTTGAATGTTCTTGCATGTTTCATCATCTTATTCAATCACACCTAGATGCATGTTTAGGACTTAATTGATAAAAACTGTGTTTAATTAAATAATATCTCTATTTGAACGCACGCGCACTCTCCTCAGTACAAGTGGGGATGGACCAATTGTCTAACTTTATTGGATCATGATCGAAACAACAAATCGTGGTAGTAGAATAAACCTGGTATGTTAGATTGGAACAAGCCTCCCTTCAAGTTGGATAAATTATGGATCCCTCCTAATGCCATCTCTCAGTTTTAATCACAAAATACATTGGGGATTATAATATCCATGATGTTCATGAAATAGTTAGTCCTTCATATCTGATTGACTTCCCGAGCAGCAGTAACAGAAGAATGTTAGAAGACTTCAACTTTATCAATTCTCCCTATACAATGGATGATCCTCCTGTTGGGATGGAGAGAGTGCAACCGACTTCCAAAGCTGAAGGGAAGTGTCCAGATGAATGATTTTCCTGTATTTTGTTATTCATTTGAATGTAATACAGTTAATATGAATGGAAATCCATAGGTTTTGTTTTGTTAGCTCATGATTATTTTAATCAATTAGTTAACTTATGATTGTACTACCATTAGTTCTACTAATACACTTAGACATATTAATCTAAATTTAGTATTAGTTACCAGTGGTAATGCCATTGATTCTATTAAAGCACTTAGATATATTAATCTAAATTTAGCATTAGTCATCATTGGTGACCAAGTGTATGAGGAATCTATGTTTATATTCCAGTATTTAGGAATTTTACATGTTTTCCTACATTTAACTTAGTCGGGTAAAACTTGTTTGTAACTTTTTTAGTTGTATACGAAGTTTTACACTTATTATTCTTGACTTGTTTATACAAAAACATACATAAAGTAATAAACTTCTTATTCGTGATTTGTTTTTATGAAGTCATACATGAAGTAAATTGTTGTTGTCGACCAAGTGCTGAGGATTTTAACCCTGTTTTGACTTGGTCGGAGTTAAAGATATATAGGTACTATGTTATTTCTATTCTGGGGGATGTATATCATCACCGTACTCTAAAAAAATTAAAAAATTGAATGGACTGAAATCAACATTTCATTGATACTCAAATAAAAGCAAAAGAAATACAATAATGATAACCCTTTGAATTACTGATAATATTTTTTAAGGTGCTCGGCATTACAGGGATTTTTAAATTCTTCACCATCCAAAGTCTTGATCCGATAGGTTCGTGGTCGGATTACAACTGATATATGATATGGTCCATATCAATTGGCTTTAAGCTTGTTATTTTTCTGGATAACTTTCTTATGAACATAATAGCTCTCCTTGAGGTTGGTCGGCTTGACCCTTTTATTATAAAAATGAGGAGTTTCTATGCTAATATGCAGCATTTCTCACAGATTCATCTTCTCATACTTCCTTCAACATGTTGAGATCTAATCGCCTCATTAAATCACCAACTGGAAAATTAAAATTTAGTTCCTTATGTAGCTCATTAATCTAGTTGCGCTTGGCAACATCAAGTCTCTTCTTCATCCCGTTCAGTAAAGTTTTATTTGTTGCTTTTTCTTGACCATTACTTTGAGGATGGCCTAGTGCAGAATGCAGTTTCTAGATTTTAGACCAGACACATTATGCTTAAAACTCCTCATTGTCGAACTGGGTGCCATGATCTATAATGAAAGCTTAAGGTAAATCCTATCGACAGATTATATTCTTTTATATGAACTGATACACTTTCTTATAAGGCATATCAACCAATGGCTCTGCCTCCAATAATTTGATGAAATAATCAATAACAATGACTAAATATTTGAACCTACGTTTGGTTGTCGTAAGTGGGCTGGCCAAGTTAATTACCCATATAGTGAACTACCACGGTGAAGTTATTCATGTTAAAGCAGCATTATGTGTTTTATGAATGGCAGAGAATATCTGGCACTTATCACACTTTCTTGTAAAAACTGTACAATCTACCCTCATAGTCAACCAGTAGTAACCCTGAATGTTCATCAATTGGAGCAATGATAGACCAACTGAATGAACCCCACGGGAACCTTCATGCACTCTTCAATTAAATCTTTCACTTTCATTGGATGCACACAACGCTATAAGGAAATCGTCAATCCCCTTTTGTATAAAACTCTTTTGTCTAACACATATCTCGTTGCTTTATATCGGATATTCTTGGCCCCTTTAAGATCAGGTGATAGGGTTCCATATTTAATATAAGTTTTGATGGGATCCATCCAGGAAGGTCCCACGTCTATAACAATTAAACTTTCAATAAGGTCCTCATCGATACTCCGATTAGCCAGGATTTCTATTAGGATTATTCGTCTGAGCTCAATTCTTATTACTGTGCACTTGGAAATAGGGTTTCATACTTCTAGAAGCCTCAATAAGTGTTAGGGATAATTTTTCCAAACATGGGTACCTAATGTCAGCTCCTCTGAATGCTTTTCTAGTATAGTAGACTAATTTTTGGATTCTATTGTCCTATCTGACCAAGGTCGAGCTCACTGCTGACTTAGAAATAGCTAAATATAAGTACAATTTCTCTCCTAAGACTGGTCAAGAGAACAATGATGGTGATCCCGGGTACTTCTTTAACTCCTAGAATGTTTATTCACATTCTAGATTCCAATCAAAAGTTTTTATCAACACCTTAAAAAATGGTAAGCACCTGTGCTCGGGAAATAAATCTATTTAAAGCTGCCACTCTTCGAGTGAGTCTTTGTACAACTTTCTTGTAAGTTCGTGACTACATTTCAATTAAAGCTTTTATCTTTACTGGATTAGCCTCAATTCACCTTTGATTAACTATGAAGCTGACGAACATTTCTTTTTATACTCCAAATGCACACTCGGTCAGATTCAGCTTCATCTGATGCTTTTCTAACTGATGAAAAGTCTGACTGAGGTTGGCAATGTGATCTAAAGATTTTTTACTCTTCGTTAATACAACATCTACATAAACCTCCATATTTTTACGTATCTACTCTTCGGAGACCTTGTTTATCAACCATTGATACATTGCTCCTACACTCTTGAGCTCAAAGGGCATTACATTGCAACAATAAGATCCTCAATTAGTGATAAAGGTTGTATTTTCCCTGTCTCCAGGTTTCATCTTTACCTGATTATACCCAGAATAGGCATCCATAAAGCTTAAAATCTCTTGCCCCGACGCAGCATTTACTAACTGATCAATTCTAGGAAAGGGAAAATGATCCTTTGGGCAAGTTTTATTTAAGTCAGTGAAATCCACACACATCCCCCATTTGTCATTCTTTTTCTTAACCATCATAATATTGGCCAACTAGGTTGGGTATCTCACATCTTTAATAAATTGGGATTTTTAGCTTGATTTTTCTCTAGACTAAAAACCATGCATCTCTACTCGATCATCTTGGCATCCTTACTAATGTTAAGCTCATGACAGAGGATATTGGGATCTATTCTAGGCATATCCTCATGGCTCCAAGAAAATATATTTCTCTATTGCCATAGAAACATAATCAATTCCTGTTTAAGGATGGGATCCAGTGTTAAGCTGATTTTGTAGTTCTTTCTGGCTTTTCTTTGTCTAGGATAATGCTTTTAGTTGTTTCCACAATCTGTCCCTTAACCAATTATATTTTATCTCGTGGATCTAAGGTTTCAACTTCAAATTCATAGTTACGCTCATTAGTATCCACTTGGTAAGTTGTAGTCTTCTTCTTCAATTCAATCAGGTCCTCTTCCTTGGCTGAGGAGTAGTAATATTCTCTGGCCACCTTTCATAACACTTACCGCAAAGTTAGTTGGAAACTTCAAGCATTGATGGACTGTTGATGGAACTACTTCAACCTTCTTCAACCTTACCCTATTAAGGTTCACATTATAGATAGTTTTAATATTTTTATCCATCATAAAGAAGCATATTTTTCTGTACGACTCGCTAGCCAAGTGCCGAACAACACTTCACGCTTGATCGTCCCAAGTGGATAAACTTTTCACCAAAAAAATCCAATCAATGGTCTGTGATGGGGTTCCAGTTGGCTAAGTTCAAGTCTAAACTCAGAAAGAAAGGATAAAACATAGTATCGGTTGAAGTCCCATTATCAATTAAAACTTTATCATTGACAATATCCTGGATTCTAAATTTGACAACTAACGGATCATCACGGGGATAAAGTACCCCCAAAGAGATCATTTTTAGAGAAGCCGATCACCAGTTTATCTTTGTTGACCTTCCTCGACCGATCAACTTCGTTCAGATTTATTCTCTGGATAAACTAACAATCTTAGGTTTTATTTAAATAAGATTTCCTTTAGGTAGTGTGATCGCCTTCTCCTGCATCACCACCTGTAATCACATGATAATTAAATTAACCAAAACTGATCATAGTTAGCTCACGTTTTGGCTGCTTGGGCTTCTTTGGTAGGTATGGATCATCTTCATAATCATCATTATGATTTATCTTCCTATCATCTCTAAACTTGCATGGAGAATTTAACCTTCTTCTAGGTTCTCTTTAATCACGCCAATACATAAATTTATTGAGTTTTCCTCGACAGATGAGGGATTTCGTCTCTTTTTTCAAAGTGAGGCAGTTATCCATTATGTGACCATGATCCTTATGGAATTCATAATATTTGGATTTATCGCTCTTATTAAGGGGTTCCCTCAACTTCTCAGGCAACGAAAATCCTTATTGTGCTTGATTTTCTCTAGGATGTGGTGAATTCTAGCAATTAATGGTGTATATATTCCATATTTTTTTAGCTTGTCCTCTTTCTTCGGCATTTTCTCGTTTTGCTCTTTTTTCTCCTTCTTCTCAGGCTTCGTATCAAGTTTTGTGGGTGGACTCGGTTTTGCAACCATTGCTTCTTTGGCATTCATTATTTTTCCTACTTTCGCCATGAGTTCAGCCATAGTTTTCAGAGGATCTTTTTCTAGAGTGTAATATAGTTTCTCGGGAATCAAGTCAATCATAAGAGTTGTGATGGCTATTTTCTCCTCATAATCAATCACCTCCAATTTCTCATTTTTAAAACGCGTAATGTATTCCCTAGTACTTTCCCCCACTTATTGCCTTACACTAAAAATTAAGCTACTCTTTTCACTAGCGTAGCTCGAAAATATAAGTTGTTAATGAATAACTCGACAGGCTGGTTAAAGTTGGCAATTTATCCTCAGGGCATGTTATTATACCATATTTGGGCTGAACCTGTAATGGTACTTGAAAATACTTTGCACATAATTTTATCAGGAACTTAATAAATATCAACTGGAGCTTGATATTGCTCGATATGGAGAACTGGATTAGTTTTACCATCATATTTGGGAGTAACTGCGGGAGATTTAAATTTAGATGGAGTAGGAAAATCCACAATTGCCTGAATAAAAGGATATCCTTCGACGAAGCTCTGTGGTAAAGGATTTTTTTCCTTTACCATCTCCCCTATCATTAAAATGATCCTCTCCATGAAGGATTACCTACATCAGATCTATGCGAAGCAACTCGATTGTTCTGACCATGTGTTTGCCTTAAACTCTCCTCCTGAGAGTTCTACTCGACGCGTACAGATCGTTGAATGCTTTATCTTGATCTGACTGAGGCCTCATTTTGGTCAGCTGGATGTTGAGTGTTCCCATATAACGGCATAAGAGGGTTCCTATTTTCTCGGGGTCCCAAACGGTTAAAGGATGAAGCTCAGCTTTGCCTTTCCATGACACTTGGCCTTTCAGGAGAAAAAGAATGAATATCATAGGGCTCTGTGGACCCGAGTGATGAACTTTCTCCTATACGATAAGACATTTTTTGTGAAGATCTGGAATAACTATGTCTGATGGATCTTGGAGGTGGAGGCGACATTTATCTTTTGGATGAAGGAACCATTTGTAGTGATTGAGCCAATTTCCTCACCATTTCCTATATGGCTTCTTGTCCTCAGGAAATACTAGCAAGGATTCCAATTAAGTCCGTCGCCATAAGTTGAGTAGATGGATCAGGCGGGTTGACTTTATTTCTGGCATTAGACTCAGGGTCATTCATCTTATTTGAAAAAAGGTATATGAGAATGAGAACGGCATCGAGAAACATGTTTCCCACAAACGGTGTCAATCTGTTGATGTAAAAAAATAGACTTAATCTAATTTGAAAATCACAGATAAAATATATAATTGCAATGGTAAATAAAGAGATAGAGTGATTTTAAAGTGGTTTAGCTATGTAAGAAAGCCTACGTCCACTGTTATTTTATTGATTTCAGAGGTTACAGAAAGCTAGGTACTCTTGTAAATAAGAATATCTCAGAATCCGTTCAACTGTGCCCTTGATAAAAGGGATATAATGTATTTATAATGACCCGAAAGTGAAGGGGAGAAATATCAAGGGATGGAATGCCTTTATACATTTGATCATTTACATCCTTACATAATGAATATGACGATTGGTTGTATAAACCATGTGTAGTATAACCCCTGGTATGATGAGTCTTCATTGGTCTTGTTGGTCGGCATATTTTGTGTTGGTCGGCATTCCTTGTGTTGGTTGGTAGAGTTACTATCTGTTGACTAGGATTTTGGCTATGTAGGAGTATGCGTGTTCAGTTCTAATTGGCCCACGTAGGTGGATAGTTTTTGGCATCAATAATAAACATGTGTTTTCTTGACCTATTTTATGCACTTTTTAACACATTTATGCTTCAAGATCCAGGTATGGACTTCCTCTTTTATACATGTTTATTTTTTTTAACGATAAGTTTTCTCCTTGAAGTAGTTTTGTCTTGATATTTATAGATATAGTCACTGTATATATATACTTATAAGCTATCGATGAAAATTCTATCTTGATGGTGCTGATCTTCTTTTTGGTGAAATTCCATATAAAAGATAAAATTTATTGATAGAATTTTAATATTTTATTGAAGTTTTTCTTTTATTTTATATGTATAATGATATTTTTACCACCAATATTGTTACTTTGGAGCTGCTTTTTTGAATGTCCTTATCCCTTAGACAAAATTTAAGAAGCCATTTTTCATATATGAGCTAAGAATAATGTTATAAGTAGGTTTTCACTTTGTTGGCATTTATAAGCATCTCTGTGGTGAGGAAACATATTCAGTATATGCCTACTTGAGATGTTACAAAGTTTGATAATCTTTTTAAATACATTGTTTGCATGGTTAAAAGAAACATCTAGGTAATTCTATACTATGTATTTGTTATCTGTCTAACATATAATTAGTATCACATATAACAAGGAACTATCACCTATCTCTATGTAATGGTGGACTTAAAGTCACTTTTACATGAAGGAAATTTCTTATGTATTCGATAATAATTAACGAATTTTTAGACCTTTTTAATTATTTTTTTAAACTGTACTTTTGAAAAGTAGAATGCTTGAGTTGTGTTATGTTTATATTTTGCAAGTCATTTTTCATTTTTGTAAAGGTCATGCTATTATTATATCCCACTATTATTGTGGTGTAATTTTTGTATATTCAATCATATGTTGTTTGATAACTTTGACTTATAATTAGGTAAAGATATTATTTGTTCCAAAACATATATGTATTATGTATGCATATATATATACACACACACTAAAAAAAAAACATGAATCTCCTCATCGTTTCTTGACACGTCTTATACATAATAGGTTCATGACCTCGATCCATTGGGCAAAATGAATCTCAAACCTTCTGCGTAAACCATTAGTTATGGTCAAAATATTTGGGTGTTCCTAAAGTGAATGATAATATTATTTTTTACCTCATATTAAATATATGAAGTGCCTTATTTACTATGCTTGATTATTTTTCCTTTTTATATAATCTATATTTCATGCACATCGCACTCTAGCATTAGTAATATCCACAATTTCACACTACTTGAATTGGAGGGTATTAAGTTATACTTACTACCCATAAGCGAACCAACTGTACTTTTTAAATGAAAGTGAGTTTTGATATATCTAGAGCAATGACAAATCCAAGTTTTAATTCAACATTATCCGGTTAGTTAGACCTCATGTATTCAACTTTTTTTCCTTCCTACTTTTATAACATATTACAGAGATAAGATTACATATAATTGGCTAATACGTCTCTATTATGATAAAAAAAATCTTTATTTTATGTGTTAGTATATGAATTTCGTGCTTCTCCACTGAGAACATAATTTACAACACCGATGGGATACACGATATGATGATAACGAGTCAAACGTCGAGAAAAAGGAGGAGGGCAGTGGAGCGTTTGTGTTCACAACTAAGGTTTGGATCCTTTTCATTTTTGGTAAGCTCTTTTTTTGGTTAATCTTAGTTTATTTAGTAAATTGAAACTTTTATGGAATAAAAAAGAATAGTGGGGAGGTTTTATGATCTTATTATAAATATTGGATCCTCTAAGTTTGAATAGAAAATTATCATATCAGGAACAACAGGAGAATTGGTTTTTAGATCTTAGTTTAATATATATTTATACCCATATAAAGGAGGTATTTTTTTACGGTGACACTTCATATAAATTATCCCTTTATTTTTTTTTAAGTTTAAATTAAGAATTTCTTCCATAATTACTAATTATATTTTTCTCAATTAATGTTGTTGGTTCGATAAATATATATAGTTGGAAAATATTTGAAGTTATGATGCAGTAATGTTTAGGATAATCAATGGCTTGATGTGGTTCATCTAATCTAAAGGAGCATGAGATGGGGATATGTTGATATTTTCTTAACACCATAAATGCAATGGTTTGAAGCTAATAATTTATCACTCTTTATACTGAGAATTAAAAAGATTAGAGGTGATATTACCTTGTATAACTCTTTGTCATTCTATCTGTGAAAGATTTTACATTTTTTTATAATTTTCAAATTCCCATTATTGTGAATACACTAAAGAGTTATATGAATATACGTTGTACTAAAATTTTTGGATTTCCTAAGGGAACCTCAGTCTATGTTTGATTATTTTACACTATAACCCTATATATGAATTGTGCAAGTGATTATACGATTCTTTATTTCTTTGTTTATGTTTTTATGAAAAAGAATCAAAAAACTTAATGGTAAATTGAGAATTTTGAGATGGATACGTATGAAATTTCAATAGAATGCTTGCTCAACGCTTGCGATGCATGCTAGTTTTGCTAAAAATTGACAAAAGTAAAATTAATGACTTTGAAGGTCAAGAGTCAATGATTTGATAAAAATCAAAGTATACGAATCTATAGATTAATTTAAGGGGGGAGAGAGAGAGTGTGCATGTGTATATGTATTGGATATTGTCTCTATATATTTGGTTTAGGGACATATGCACCTATCTAAGGATGCATGGGGGTGTTTGAGGGAAGTGTACCGATCAATATAGAGTATATTGTGTCAAGGTGTCGATTGGTAACCATAGTGTTAAAAAATACAATCTAATGTTATCAAGGTGTTGACTATCACCTCTCTGGATTTTTGTGTTTTGGAGTGTCCTAAGAGTATTGGAGGAGAATATAAGTGTTTGTGGAGGCTAGAGCTTAAGAATTTACGTGTAAGATGGAGTCTAGGAAGAAATATGGGAGTTTGAAAATTTTGGGTGAATCTAAAAGTTAATATCAAAAGGATTGAGATGTCATGTCTTAAATGAGTAGATTCCCGATGTATTTTATATTGATGTTTAACTGAGTAGATACCTAAAGGTTTAAGATATTAAGCCTCCAAAAGTCGATACATTAAGGTTCTATGATACCCATAGATTTCGATGACATGACTTGAATGAGTGGATACTCAAAGGTTTTGGGTATCGGAGCCTCAACAAGTGAATACCCAAAGTATTTTGGTATTGAAGAACATATGAGTGGATACTTAAATGTTTTGAATCTTACGAAATGGAATATGGAATAGGATTTTTACACTAAGATTCAAACATTTATAAGTGCATATAACATAATAAGAAATCATATCTACCATGTATATGTCTTATGAATTTTTAAAAAAATTATTCGAGTTAAAAGTTTTTAACAAAAACAGATATAGACAATTTATTTTGTATTTTTCAATCACATGTTTAAAACCTTTGAGTATCCTTACATTTTGGTTTTAGTAACCAAAAGCTCAAGGCATCCTGTCAATTAGTTAATAACATGTAAGGACATGATTTTACATCCCTTTTTGTTTTTGTTTTGGATTATTCTAAAATATAACAAAACTAGCTCTAGGTTTCTCTTGAGTAAGTTAAAAATTGAAGAATTTGAAGACAATGAAAAAGTACTAAAGCACTACATTATTGGACCATACAATTTCATTATATCGGATATATGGTAAGCATTTGTGGATTTGTTATGCTTTATATTCAAGTTATGAATCGACAGGATAAAAAAATGATTTTGGAAAAGAATTTCAATCTGTTTCACTGAATTACCGGAGTAGAAAATTCCATTACATTGGATAATTGGTAAGCATTACGGCTTTGTAAATTCATTATGCTTTATTTCCAAGTTGAGAATTAATAGGAGAAAACCAAGATTTTGGATAAAAAATTTAATCTATTTTTCTGGGATTTTTCCAAAGGGTTTTAAAACTTGACCTCTGGTTTAGACAAAAGGACCCCTCATAGGAAGATTGCTTTATATAAAGATTTTTGTTTAAAATATAAGTCCTCAAACGAACACTAGTTTTGAGGTTTTATACCCAAAGTTGCCTCTTACAAAGCTCCCATTAGCACGAGAGCCATTTTCGTTCGAATAAGGGAATAAATATTGAGAAACAACATTATATAAATATTTTTGAAAACATGATTCCTCAATATTCTACATATTTTAACAAAATTCTAAGTTAGTTTTAAAGAAATCTTTTGGTGATTTAGAGATTATGTCAAATATATTCTTTTAAAATATCTTTCTATTTTACAGATCCCTTATAGTCTTCATTATGAGGATTTCTTCACAAGAAATCATGTATATTAATAGTATGTGGATTCATATGGATTGATCATGCACCAATTAATATTATTGGATAGGGTGACCTGGGGAATGTGCAAGTTATGTTTGTTTCTGTTACTTGCTTGGTTTATGTATTTTGATTATTTGCGACCGTTCCAGGCAAGATTATGGTCTTGCCAACAAATTGATTATTGTATCTGAGCCTTATGATAATGAGGTGATTTCATACAGTTTGATGTTTCAATTAACAAGACGTGCACGTACTTTAGGGAAAACTTTGTTGTGAGTGATAAATAACTGTAAAATAACTAAAGTTAAAGAAGAATAAGTAATTTGCATACTAAAATTAAAGTAAAACTTCAAAAACAGTAAAGAACGATCAATGTAATAAAGAAAACAATTATACTACTAAATATAAAGCTAGATTATGTTAATAAAGTAAAATGATTTAAATGTAACGGAAAAGGCAAAGGCAAAGGCAAATGAACTTTTTATAAAATGTAAAGAGAATTACGTTATAAATCACAAACTACTTCGAATGAAATAGAAGCTCTGAGTAAATGGAAAAGAAAATGAAAACAATGGGAAAAGAAATAAAATTTAAAAAAACTATTTTTTTGTTCGGGAGTCCTCTATTTTTTTCCTCTAGTTGCGTATTTATAGAGTTCATTCCCATGAAACTTCCTTGTAACTTCTGAGCGATTACCCAATTAAATTTTCCCATCTAGGTGATTAAATTCCCTAATGATCCCCGCCTAGTCCTTAAACTAACACCGAAAGCTTTAGCAAGTGTTAGGCATTTGATCTACCTTTTGTATTAAACTAATGCATTACATTTATGCCTAGTTTGTATTCTACATGGAAAATCCTCATTGGATGGTGATAATATGGTGTAAACATAACACACACACTAATTGATTTTTGAGAAAAAATTAATTAGTGAACTGCTAAATCCCACATGCCATCACTTCACGTTTAGTCAACATTAGTATAAGTAGATACTATATAAGTAAGTGTCTTTTGGCAGTGAGAACATATTCATTTCCATTACTCAATATCTTTACCAGAGCGCTTTGTCTATTCTTCTTCCATTTTCTTTACTTTTAACAATGGCTCCTCAAGAGAAAAACTATTCTATCTCCAAGAATGTTCGTGAGTTTGGTTCATCCTTAAACTCTACACAAGATAATGAAGATCCTTACGACCTTGTTGTTGTTATTGTTAACCAGTTTAGTGATGGAAATCGGGCTTATATGTGAGATTGGGGGCATAAAAGGAGGGAATTCCTATGAACGCACTCCTATTTGAAATTTTGCACCCCCCTAACACATATTTTGGATGGATTTTCTCACTATCCGCCTTCTAAAGTCCCTCCTGGGCTACTCAGTGGTATTAATTGATCATACATTTTATACATATCAATGGTTGGGTTGACCGTATTCCTTACTTCCCTCCTTCCTGTGAGGAAACTATTTATTTTACTGTAATTAATAAATATCCATTTCATGGTGCAAAATCCATAGGTGGAGTTAAAATTATTGAGATTTGTGATGAAGCAATAGTTAAAGCAGAAACAGTTGATCTTAACTTAAAAGTACATGTTGACAAGAATCCCCATCCTACTATGGTTCAATGTGATTATATTCTAGCTCCACCTACACCTTAATTTTCCCCTCGAACACTTGCCAAAGGTGGAATATCCCTCATTCGCTCATAATCTGGGGGGGGGGGGGGGGCTTATGTTTGGTTAAGGTCAATAAAACAGTTTTATCCTATTCAAATGAATGACAATGAATATATAAAACTTTTGGTTTCATGGCGTTGTGCCACTATGAGGTTGCTAGGTATGGCATGGTTAATTATTATTACTGTACCTTTGTTTAGCATTCATACCATCTTAGTTTGAATGGTATGTGTAATTATTTCGTCTTATCCGATGATAGTTTTGACTTGAGTGCATTCGAAGCCTTAGTTATTAAAACTGCACTATTTATCGATCCCCTCGCTGACCTTTTGTCAAAGGGGGTTCAAACACTGGGCATCCTTACTTAGGTTATCCTTCCCCTGCCAGTGATATTGGTAAGGCCTTGGAAGTCCTTTATGTTGTCTACCACCTTCCATCCTCTATTCTGTTGAAATTCCAAGATAAGAATTATTTTTTCTAGGCATGTAGTGTCCTTGACCATTTTGACAAATGTGCTCGTGTACCCAAAACCCACATTACATCTTTTCTTCCATCTTATCCTTCATTTTATGGAAGCATCAACCAACTTTTTGCTGACTTAAACAACTATATAAATTCAGTTAAAATTCTCGATGAACTTAATTCTTTTTCCAATGGAGTTTTTGAGGAATGGATTTTTTTATGAAAAGGTCCATCTGGTTGGTTAAGAAGATTCGGTAAGTCTTGGTTTAAAATCCCTTTCAGCATATATTGTTCTTCTTAAGTTCGGGGAATTTAAAAGTACTTAAGAAGTTGTATCGAACTTCCAATTTTATGAGCTATTATTACAAGAGTTGGCTGGGGTAAAACCTCGTCTAGATTTAGAGGAAAAACACCTCAACTACTTGTGGAATACTTTCAATTATTTTGTTATTTATTCCTTTCGTCACTATTATTCAGTCATAAGAGTGTGATCTTGTGTTTCATGTTTTGGTAGTATACATACTTTGAATTATTAATGGAAAATATTGATTTTATTTTGAATCAATATTGAAGGCATTAAATTGAGCTAATAAGTTATGGAATTTTGATATATTTTCTTATTTTATTGGTATTTAATTTCTTTATTTTACCAATTTTAACATCTTGGCATAATATTTATTGCAACCATTTCATTAACATTTTGCACCTACTCATAACTGTTTTTATACCCTTAGATCTAAAAAAATATTTCAATTTTTGTATAGTTTACATGTGTGTTTCATTATTGATAGTGGTCCAATCAAATACTAGTGCACGTGTGGAAGTATGCAAATGATAACATTTTTTTTTCCAATTAGAATAATTAATTCTTAGGCAAGGGCAACCTTTTCCATTCTCGTCAACCATTATATTGGCACCTTGGCATTCCCAGTACTTGATTTCAATTTATTGGGTTATTAATGAACATCAAATATAAACGTGAGGGTATTTTGATTGATGTTTCCACAAAAGGTGCCTTTATGTCTCCCTACTATCCCATAATTTTACTTTTTGGGAGGGAACGTTCTTGGAGCCACATGTCAGCATTTGCTTGGCATTCTTTTGTATTTTAAATGACACCATAAATATATTTAATTTCACTTATGTATTTCTTCATCTTTTTCACCGTTTACTCTTTTTCTCTCTCTCCAAGTATATTTTCAGCTCTTTAGACTATTTTTTCTTCCTTAAACATTTCACCATCAATGGCATCTAATTCTGCAAGACTTGATGCTTTGTCCCAATTTGATAAAACTCTTAACTGATGGATTAATTTATATTTTGTGAAAACTATCACACAAACATGAACATTCATATTGAATTATCAAGAAATATAAATATTGATTTTGCGGAAGCGCATCTGAATCCATGACAGAAGTTAAAATATCTGAGTCTGAGGTCTTATGCTCTTCCAGATCAACACTTTTATTTCCTCTCTAAATTTCTCTCTGACAATGGGAATCAGAAGATTGGTGTTGTGTGATCCGGGGACCATGACACCTATTTATAACACAATCGTGTCTTTTCATATTTCGTATATTTCTATTTTAACGCATCATAAAAATATAAATTACGCTTGTCTCTACACAATAAAATCCACACTTTAATAATACATTAGTAAGGCCCCAAAACTTAAATTAATCACTTTAATTGGCCTACTTTTATTTGATAGCCTATAATTCATATATATTTTATATATAAGCCCATATATTAAATTTTACTCTAACATTAACAAATCCATGACTGACAATTTTTTTTTGTAGTATTATTTTCCTCTTCAGACCCCTTGATGGAGCAACCCGTTACAGTATTGACCATTTTTTCAGGGAGAAGTTTAGGTATTAAACCCTTCTAATTCAAGATCATATTCACCTTAAAGAATCATCTCCTTTTAGGTTTTGATTTTATCCCAAAATATTGGACGATACCACAAGGACAAAATGGGTACATCAGATGCTTATAGCCAAGGCGAGAGAAATGAAGGTGGTTAGTATCCATGACGTCTTTAAGCACATCTTGATGAATATTAAATATGATATGTTCATTATTTCTAGTGTCATTCAATTTTGGAAATCATCATGCAATTTCCATGAGTTTAATTTTGGTAAAGTAGGACCCACTGTGTTGGACATTTGCTAATTGGCTGGCTTCATGTTTATAGGAAAAATGTTCATTCTCATGTCACCCATTAGAATTCCTCTGAGATTGGAGAGTGAAAAAATATCATAATGTTATTCCACTTTCATGAAAAAACACGTGCAAAATACAGTAATTATGAGTGAGATGGAATATTATTCTTTTTTTTCCTTTGGTTTTTGAAGAACATATTATGTGTTAAATCTCAAAGAGTTATGTCAGAATAATCCTTTTTAGCACCCACTCTTGTGAAAGGTAAAGCAGTGGATCTTGCTGCTTATCTTTTGGGCACACAATATAGGAGTTTTTCTAAGCTAAAAAAGGAACCTTTTAATGCTAATCAAGGTGAGCCACTGTGGATCCTCCAAATGTGGCTACATGCCTATTTCCTTGAGATTGGGTATGTCAAAGGCATCTATGACTTTAGCCATTTCAATGCTTTTTATTGATATAAACCTGACAATAAGAGCTTCGAAGCTCTTATTTATATATTTAGAGGTTTGAAACTGGATAGGCCAAGGGTTCTTTTGTAACCTTTGTTGGCACCTACTCAAGTTCCCTATTGGCTTTCTTTGATTTTGAAAAAGTCTTCATCTACTTAAGAAATTGATTCTTTTTAGGGAATCTTCCTGATTTCCATGGACTTGTACCATGGTCCATCCCCCCCCCCCCCCCCCCCCCCCCCAATGACCAAAATTCCTAATCTTTTTTGGAAATTTACTTCCTCGCTCAATTTGTTAGGAAAATTAGATTTTACCAATTTATCCTAGTCCCTAAAAGGAGTCTTACCAACCCTTATTTGTTTTCTCGATCTTCACTAATCCCAAAAGAGACTATTTTAGCAGGGATTACCAACTATAATAAATTGGTTGGAGATGATTTTGATGCTGAAGTGACTAAGGATTTTTCTTGTTAGTGATCCAACGAAGTTAGTATTCATTTAAAACAATTACATGTTTTCAAAGATACTTAGAATTCCATCTTCATCCGGTAAAGCATTTATCACTTCTTATAATTTTGTATTTACCTTTTTGGACTTTTCTTAACTACTTTATGTTGTTTAAAAAGTTCCACCTCGTGTTGTTTATGCTTCCTCTCACAAAAGGAAATTAACTCCTAAGGAAATAGAGGCTTTAAAGGAGGAATAAAAGGAGCAAGATGTTTCTCCTCATGTTTTATTAGCTAGAGAGAAATCCTTTTTTTTATACTTTAGCTAGTACTTATTTAGGTATCCATGAACCTATTAAACCTCCCATATTGGACATGTTTAACATTCTAAAGAGGAAATAGATGAAACCACTAGCTAAGAAACCTATGCATAAGGTCAAATTGGTAGGTACACTAGTGTTTTTTCCTTTTGAAGATTTTTTTTTATTTTGGCTTCATTACATCGATAAACCTGACTTTGAACTATCTTTGTCTTGTTATGAATTCAGCTGATGCCACATCCAATATGGAGGAACCTTTATCAATTGTAGACCCTATAACACCTCCTCTGATTTCTCTAATAATCGTGCCAGTTGACATTCCAATTCAAATACCTACTCCCACTTTGAATCGAGTTCCTAAAGTGGAATTAGCCTTAATAAATATTGGTCCTCATATCTCCATTCTCATCCTTAAAGATGATATTATTGGTACTTGATCTCTTATAGTACAAGAGCCCAATCAAGGTGCTAATCTTATAAATTATAACCCAAAGTCACCTGGCATTCCACCCGCTCCTGAGGATGCTCCAGAACCAAGGATGTCTCCTTTGAGGGAGGCTCCCCCATAATCCGAAGTTGATCATCCATCTATGGACATTCCTGATTTGATAACACCAGTTGAAGTCACATCTTTTAAAGTGTAACTTCAAAAAATTAGAGCCCAAGCCCCTGTCCAAACCGTAGAAATTTCTTCGAGCAATGTGGAACAATAATTGTGGCATCTTCTCCCAGATCAACCAAATATTTCTCATTGGAAATTGTGGATATTTTCAAGCCTTATAGGTTCTTTGAATCCTACTAAGGTGTCATTTTAGGCTCTTGCTGACTTTTCTTTTCTCTGTGGGTTAAAAACATGTTGCTCTTGCATTTCATAGCTTGAAGGCCAGGAAAGTGCCTTATTTGCATACCGAGCCCATTTCTCAAACCAAATAGCTAAAATAACTATATGTACATAAGATTTGAAAGATTTTTTGGCCAAGAGGACTACACTTTTAGTTAATAAGGAAGAATTAGAGAGGAACCAATCCAGAGTCAATGTTGAGTGGTAATTAACTTTCGTAGAGGAAGATGATTTTTAACTAAGATTGAATTAATTCGTAGGAGATATATAGGTATCTACCAATAATGCAGCCTTATTCGAAGAGAGAAAGTTAAAATCAAAACCAAAAAAGTAATGTCCTAGACTTTTTGAACTCCTTTGTACTTAGACTTTTCTATAACATGTAATTACCAACTGTGGGTACCTCATTTAACTATCATGGCCCAGGTGAGTAGCCCGATCAAAGATAAGGGAAAATCCGAACCAAAGTCTAAGGTCTTGTGTATAACTGATTCAGTTATGACCCATTCAACCCCTAAAATCTCTCAAGAGATATTCTAGGGATTGTGAGTTAACGTGGAGGTGTCCAACACCCCCACTCTCCGAAAATTACATGTATATATTAAACCCTCAGCCCGGGGCAAAAGGGACACAATTGTGAGCACTCCCCTGGTGTAAAGAGAAATATAATACAGAGAGCACCACCGTGGAGGTAGGCCTTCTTGCCGAACCACGTATTTCTTGTGTTGTATGTGATTGAAGTTATTTTGTGTTCTATATTTATTCTGGTGATCGCATTTTCTTGTTATTTGTGTTGAGATTAATTGTCACCACAATTGGCGCCGTCTATAGGAATCGATTATTTTCCTATAAGAAAGACTTCACCACCAAGAACCTAGAATGTATGGTCACAGCAGAAATTCCCCTCAAGCAGGGGATATTCAAGAGCAACCTGCCACTCGCAGGGTTAGATCTAAAGTTCAACGCTCAAATTCTAGGCCTCGCTCAGAACGGTAAGTTTCAGAAGAAAGTCAGGGACCAACCAGGTCCACGCAAGTTTCCAGGCTGATCGACGCCTATGAGGCCAGGCTCCAAGAGAAGGATGAAGCCACTCACAAGTAGGAAGTCGAGAATGATTGCCTCAAAAGAATATTGGAGAAAATGGAGAGAGAACTCCATCGCAGCACAAGGCAACGTCATTATCACACTCCTAGCCCTCAGGCGAGAAAATATAGCAGCTGAGGAAGGAGCCTAAGACGTGGGTCTCAAATAATTGAGGGATACAGGTCAGATAACGACTGGTCCGAGCAATAATAACCAGCTCGCCATTACAGGATCCCTGGCCTAGGAAACAATGACATACGAAATCTGGTCCGAATATAAATGGACCAACACCCAGCACATCGGGGTGCCAGGTCGACCAGAGAGCTAGCTAGGCGAGCTCTCAGGACCCAGATGAAATACCCTTTCTCAAGGGAAATAGAGGAGGAAGAAAACCCCAAGAAGTTCTCCATGCCCATGTTCAAATATATGATGGAAAGATTGATCCTATCGACCATGTCAGGAAGTACATGCAATCCATGACTCTCTTGAACCATAAGGACACATTGATGTGCCAGATTTTTCCATCGAGGTTGCACGATGTGGCCCAGAAGTGGTTCTACAAACTCCCTCACATATCTATTAAAAACTTTGAGTCCCTGGTAGAGCTCTTCACAGCTTGCTTCATTACCAGTAGCTCCCATCCGAAGAGGATGGATGCTTTGTTGACAATGAAGTAAATGCCCCGGGAGAGATATTGGGAGCCATTCAACAAGGTCGAGGACTGCTCAGAGGAGGTCACCGTTGCATCCTTTAATAATGGTTTACCCATCTCCAACCTCTTTCACCAGTCCCTCACTAAGAAGGAGGCCACGACCATTGACGACTTAATGGCTCGTATTGAAGATGTGACATATCTCAGTGCAGGGGATAATTAATCGCACCAAGTTCGCTGGCAAGAGCAGTGATAAAATTGAGAATCAAAATAAAGAAATTAATAATGGGGGTAAGAGAGGTCCTAAGAATGGGAACAAGGGTGATGCCTCGAAATCATTTTAGACAGTAAATACAGTTTTCAAAGAACCGATATACAAGATATTAGAAAAAATCAAGGAAGAACCGTTCATCAAGTGGACCAAGAAGATGGGTGGGCACTCCTCCAAGCGGAATAACGAGTTGAGATGTGCATTCCACAAGGAAACCGAGCACAAAACTGAGCATTACAAGTCTCTCAAGTCTCACCTTGAGGAGCTAGCCCAGGCTGGTCACTTGAACGAATTCGTAGAGAAAAAGGCAGAGAAGGTAGCTTCCAATGGAGATCAGAGACTCGATAACGTGCTCGAAGAGGACAACAGCCATGAGTTCACTATAATTCATGGGGTGTCTAACCAAAAGAAGATACAGGGAAATATAACTCGGATGGAAGTGAAAAAGCTTATGGTAGTAATGCAAGCTTTTCAGATTGATCCAACCAAAACAAAATTTGGGAAGCATCGACGAGCAGAAGATGTCGACTACAATAAGCATATTGTTTTCACAGATGAGGACCTGGTGGGAGTAAGAACCCTATATCATGATGCATTGATCATTAGACTCAGGATAGCTAACTATGACATCGACAAGTTGCTCGTCGACCAAGGTAGCTCATCCAAAGTAATGTACCTCAACTTGTTTAGGAAATTGAAGTTAACTGTCGTTGACCTAAAGGAAGCCACCGTTCCTCTAGTTGGTTTCGCTGGGAAAGTAACCATCCCTTTGGGTAAGATTATCCTACCAGTAAGGGAGGGAAACATATCCAAAATGATCGAGTTTCTCGTGGTTGATATTGATTCACCATACCAAGCCATCCTCGACAGAGGATGGCTGCACGCGATGAAGGATGTCCCGTCTAACTACCATCAAAAGCTTGTGTGACTGATCGAGGAGTAGTAGAGATCCATGAGGATCAAGCGATGGCAAGAAGGTACTTTATAGCATCCATCCGCCCCAAACCAGAGAATAACGTTAAGAAAGTCGGGGAGATGGTTCAAGAACAGGAAGGTTTGATACCTTCCAAATAGCATCTAAGATATGGAAGACCTGGAGTGGAGGAAACCAGGCTCCTCCCTTCTGAGAGGGTCGTTAAGAACCTGGAGGAAGTCGCAGCCAGTGGCGATAAAAAAGATAGGATGTTTTTTATCGGAGCCTCTCTCACAGATTAAGAGAAGAAGGAACTGACAGTAATTTTAGGGAGTAACTTAGACGTTTTTGTATGGGAACCCTACGAGTTACCCAGGATTGATCCTAGTGTGGTCTGTCATTGGCTCCATGTTGATCGAATTTTAAGACGATTGCATAAAAGGCATGGCAAAATGCCCCTGAAAAGGCCAAGGCTGTGGAGAAGGAAGTGGAAAATCTTTTGGATGAAGGATTCATACAGGAAGTTCAATTCCCTAAGTGGTTGTCCAACCCAATAGTAGTCCCGAAAAGCAATGGAAAGTGAAGAGTTTGCATTGAATTCATCAACCTTAACAGGGCTTTCCCTAAAGACAGTTTCCTTCTCCCTAAGATTGACCAGTGGGTATATGCCACAGCAGCTCATGAAAGGATAAGCTTCCTGGATGCATACTCCGGGTATCACCAGATCCCTCTGTACGAGCTAGATTAAGACAAATCAGCATTCATCACCACAGTTGGGTTATATTGCTACAAGGTCATACCCTTTGGGCTCAAAATGTAGGAGCAACTTACCAGGGGTTGGTCACCAAAATGTTCCAAAGGCCAAATGGGAAGCACTATGGAGGTCTACGTCGATGATATGCTCGTCAAGAGAAAGCTTGAAGAAGACCACCTCTCTGACGTATCAAGAACCTTCGAAATCCTCAGGAAATGCTGAATGAAGCTCAACGCAAGAAAGTGTTCCTTAGGTGTCCAGTCAGGAAAATTTCTTGGGTACTAGGTCAACAAGAGAGGTATTGAAGCCAACCCAAACCAATTTAATGCCATCAATAGGGTGAAGCCCCCCGTACGATAAGAGACGTGAAAAATCTCACGGGGATGCTCACTGCCCTAAATTGGTTTATCTCAAAGTCATACGAAAGGTGCCAGCCGTTCATTCAATTATTTAAGGAGAGAAAAGATGCGGAGTGGAATGATGATTGTTCGAAGGCACTAGAGGGGCTTAAAGCTTACCTCATCACACCACCCTTGCTCATAATCCCTCAAGAGAATGACTCTCTATACCTCTACCTCAGAGTTTCCAGTCATGCTATGATTTTTGCACTGGTATGCGAAAGAACGGGAGTCTAGCACCCAGTCTATTACGCGAGCACAACTCTCTTGGACACCGAACAATGATACCTACCACTGGAAAAGATCGCCTTTACGCTAGTGGTAGCCTCAAGGAAATTAAAACATTACTTCGAAGCCCACTCCATCATCGTACTTACATACCACCCTCTTTTATCAGTATTGAGAAAAGAAAACCTGTTAGTCAAACTATCAAAATGGTTAGTTGAGCTCGGGCGATTTGACATTCAGTTCCAGCCAAGGAATGCCATCAAAGGATAGGTCCTCACCGACTTCATTGTGGAGTTCATAGGAGATCATCCTTACTAACAACACCAAACTATTCATCAGAAAGAAGTTAGCCTAGGCTTCTGGAGACTATTCATTGATGGAGCCTCCAATTCCAAAGGAGAAGGAGTAGGCATCGTGCTGATTACCCCTAAAGATGTAATACTCGACCAAAGAATCATGCTGGGATTTGAACCCTCCAACAACGAAGTGGAATATGAAGCACTGATCGCAGGCCTTCAGAATGTCCGAGAGCTTAGAGCAAAGAAACTCCAAGTGTTCAATGACTCACAGTTGGTCTCCAACTAGATAAGTGGCGATTTCAACGCTAGAGATGAGAGGATGGGAGCCTACCTCACCACGGTGAAAGAATTGATGGTTAACTTTGAACAAGTCAGTGTCCAACAATTCCCTAGAGGATAGAATAGCCATGTTGATGCCCTAGCAACCCTAAGCTCAGCAATCAATTCTGACTTGAAGAGAACAATTTCGATTGATTTGCTCGTCTAGCCAAGTATCAACTAGATCGATAAAGTTCCAAGCATGGAGCATGTTCTTCAGGTTGAAACAACCCCCATTTGGATGGACCCCTTAAAGGATTACTTGAAGGATGGTGAACTACCAATATATAAGAATACCACTCATCAGATAAGAGTCAAAGTTGCTCGCTTTCACTTATCTCCTGAGGGCAAGCTATACAAGAGATATTTCACTAGTCCTTACCTCCAATGCGTGCATCCAAAGGACTTTGAGCAAGTTATGCATGAACTCCATGAGGGAATCTGTGGAAGCCACATTGGGGGCATGTCGCTAGATTTTTGAGCTATAAAAAAAGGCTACTGGTGTCCATACATGCAGAGAGACTCTGGAATATATGCTAGCAAGTGCAAAAAATGCCAACTTCATGCTCCTATGGTTCACCATCCAGCCAATGATCTAAAGCCACTTACCTGCCCATGGCCTTTCACCCAGTGGGGAATGGACATCGTAGGCCCTCTTCCTACCGTAATCAGTAATTGCAAGTATCTGTTGGTCGCAAAGACTACTTCACTAAATGGATAGAGGCAGAGTCGTTGGAAAACATTAGAGATGTGAACATGGTAAGATTCATATGGAGGAATATTATCACCCATTATGGGATCCCCAAGACCTCATCACTGATAACGGAACCCAATTTGAAAGTGGCCTCTTCCAAAATTTCTACAGCGACCACAGGATCAGGCACTACTTTTGATCTGTGGCATATCCTCAGAGCAACGAACATGCCGAAGCTTCTAACAAAATAGTGATCTATGGATTGAAGAAGGGCTTGGAGTGAGTCAAGGGGGCATGGGTAACTGACCTACCTCACATCCTATGGGCTTACCGCACTACCCCATGGTAAGCAACTGGAGAAACAGCATTCGCACTAACATATGGGATGGAGGCAATTATCCCCTTGGAAGATGGCCTTCCTACCATGAGGACCACCCTTGTTGACCAAGGCCAGAACGATGCATATCTTCTCGTTGAACTTGACCTAGCTGAAGAACGAAGAGAGCTGGATCTAGTGAAACTCAGCTTATCAGCAACAGATAGCAAAGCACTACAACAAGAAGGTCAATACAAGAACATTCCAAGTTGGGGACTATATCCTTAGGAAAGTTCTTGGCAGCACTGTAAAACCATCGGATGGAAAGCTAGGACTAAACTGGGAGGGGCCATTCAAGGTGATAAGAACCGACCTACAAGGAGACAATCACTTAGAAACACTAGAGGACAGGGAGATACCTCGAGCTTGGAATGCAGCCGATTTGAGGAAATTCTACTTCTAGTTTTTCTTTTCTCTTTTTTAACTCAATGTTGAAATTTTTAATTCATTTGTGTTTAATAAAGAAGTGTTTGACAGTGCCATTCTATGAAGTGTTGAAATACATTATTATTCATTCACCTTTTCCAAGTTATAGGCTCCCCCCTTAACACACAAAACTAAGATCACGAGATACGTATTAAAGCAAGGTCAGTATGCAATGACCCTCCTCAGGCCTTTGTCATCAAATATGAATGACCTCCTAGCATTTCCCTTAGCAATATATGAAGCCCTACAGTGGACCCTTAAGCAACATGACCAACCCAGGTTGGTCTCCAACATTGTTTGGCTCAAAAATCCTGCTCGGATAGAACATCCAACACCAGGTGTATCCTCGCCATTACCACACTTAGGCTTAAGGAGGTGTGACGACATAACCTAAAAGGTAAATTAATGCATAATGGTTTATTGAAAGTATACTGGATTAGGGGGATACTCACTTAACAAACCAACTCCATCTACATCAAGTCTAGTCGGCTAGAAACGCCCAAGATAGCTGAACAAGAAATCAATGAAGTAAAAAATACACAACACGTGTTTAGTTGATAAATTTCCCAAAGCATAACTGTTTTATTGCATCATTACATGTACAAGGAGTTACATATGCTGAGTAAATTAAATCCTAATGGGAACTAGGTCGCTGAGAAAGAAAGCCAGCCATTCGCGCCCTTCGACCATCATCTGGGTGAGGAGATAATTCCTCCTCGACTTCGTTTGGGTTTAGCTCCATGAGTTGCCTTGGGATCGCATCTATGGGAACCCATCAATCATCCCTCCTGAAGGGGTTCGGCATCAAAGTTGAGGGGGAGATCTCATGACGATACCAGAGGACAGAGTTCTTAGGAACTTTCAACTCTCTAAGAGCACTCAATCATCCTCTAATGAAGGATAAGTGTTCAGCCTCCCTTAACTTTATTGGGGCATCGATCCAACCCTGGTCATAACCATCATCCCACACCTGTCGAGTACCTTTCTTGAAAAAGTGCTTTAGTAGGGTAACCTCTCTTTGGAGACCAACAACTATCACATATGCCCTGTGAACATCACCTCGAAGCTCGATAATCTCCCTAGTCGGGCCACTGTCATCAACACCAGCTCACGACCCAGTCGATGAAGAAGAACCATGAAGAACTCGAGCGATAATGATTGATGAATTCTCCCAGAGTCATGAGACTTCTCTCCTTAGAGCATCATTAACTTGTTGAAGTACCTCTCTAACTTGATTAACCTCAGAGGAATCCATAAGATTGGCCTTTAGAGCATTCACTTCTTCTTTAATGGAAGCGTCGACTTCCTCCATCTCCTGGAGCATATCTTTAATCCTGGCAAAGAGCTCTGATTGATCCTTATAATCCTGATTCCTTTACCTAAGCGACTTGCGAATTCTCATAAAGGCACGACAAATTCGATTGCTCGCATCAGGACCAAGAATTTTTCCTAGTTGAGAGGTAGCAGGAATATATTCCTCAACATCAATGAGCTACAAACCATATAAGCAGTAAAGAACAAATAAATTAGTACGCGGAAGGGAACATAATTTCATTTCATTAAAAGAAGGTTCAAAGTACATCAGCAAAAAGATGGAATAACAAAAACATAAAAAGCTCCCTAAAGAAGACTAGCTGGCAACCTCAGTCTGCTCTGAGAATGCTGGTTACTTACCCTTATCTGCAGTAGTCCCAAGTATGCCTCCCTTGGATGGAGCAGTCACTTTCCCCTGATCAAGAGGAGCATCAACATAAGTGGTCAGAATAGCTGGATCACCTTCATTGGCAGCAGGAGGGGGCACCTCATCCACAATAGTCTTTGGGCCAGGATCATGCTCATCAAAAGGGGGGAGTCAACATCCACCTCAGCAGCGAGCAAGGCCTTATACCAACCCTTCTTGAAGTTAAGACGACTAATATAGCCAATCTGGTCCTCAACATCCTCGTATGCTACAACCCATCCAGTATTGTATGAAATCTCCTTGAGAGTGGCAGCCTCAGACTCCACCTTCTTCACCTTCCCAATGAGCACCTTGTTCTCCTCGACCACCGCCAATTTGCTCGTGCAGACCAAGTAATAAGACTTCCCCAGCTCCTCGAGCTCCTTGGTTATTGCCTATTTTTCCTTGTTAGCCTTGGCCAAGTCAAGGTCGAAGGACTTCTGAGCAGTAGTGGCAGCCTTTAGATTCACCTCCAACTCAACATTCTTCCTCGCCATCTCATCGCGGCTACGATAGAGGACGGTGAAGTTAGAAACAAACTACAAAAAGAAAAAGAATACTAGTGAGTGAGAGAAACATTAAAAGGAGAACTGCAAAAATAGAAGAGTTAGAAGAAACTTACCAAGGCTAGACCCTGACTTTCCTTCAGGGCTAACTGGTCAGTCCCTATACTAGACGACCTTTGGCGATCAGCGAGCAAAAATGCTCTCTCGAGCACTGCAGGAGCCAACTGAGGGGAAAGGGAAATGGAATCCCCCTCGGCCAAGGCAGACACGGGCACCAAAGACTTCCATGTATTGCTCATGAACAACAATCTGGGAGCCAGTGGCAATATCCCCAGTCCCAGATTTCTGCTTCTTCAGCGTGTGATCCAGCAACACATTATCTTCATCATTATCCTGGATTATATTTTTCCTAGGAGGATCCATAGTTTCCTCCCTAGAGCTATCCAAATCCTTTGAGTCCTCTTGAACCTCTGAACCCTCCTCTGAACTGAAAGATTTTTTGTCGCTTGAACTCTCCTCACTATAATCACCATCAGCTCCACCCCTGTCAGCTTTCTCACCCTTTTCACCAGAGCTGCTTTCCTCCTCGTCTAATTAAATTGGGTCAGCAACAACCTCTTCTATGATATCTAGCTAAGGGATACTATCCACGGGTTGGGTGATGAAGCTAGACCTGATGTTCTTGTACTCCAATAGGAATGTGACTGATCGCGGATACTCACCATTAGCCAAGTATTCCCTGATCTTCCAAGTCTTGACCAGCTCAGCAGCTCGAATCTCTCGAAGAGAAGGTTTTGAGTTTTTCGTCTTCGCTGAAAAAAGTGAAGATGAAAATATAATAAATGCAATACATTAACAGAAAATCAATGAACAGAACACAAGTTGTGCCTACCTATATACTCTTCCCCATAAAAGGGAATCATAGGTCCCCTGTACCCTGCCCCTTCAGTTTGGGGAGGGAACTGTCAGTTCCTGGAAATAAACCCCTCTTGCCACTAGTCTTTGTGGGAATCAGGTAGATTGACTACCAATACCCTATCAGGACTCCTAGCTTTGAGATAAAGGAGACCAAAGCACATTCGAGAGAAAGAGTATTAATAATAAATTTTAGCAAGACCTAGATTGGTTCGATATAGTTGATTGATTCTATGTACACCATTGACAATCTTCCAAACATTTGGAGAGCACTGTGCAGGAACTATATAGAAATAACTAAAGAAATGCAAACACAAGTGATTTGGGGGAAAATTAAGACCCCCCTAGGATAACAGAAGAACATGTATCCAATGATTGTCCTCAATGTCTCTAACATTACGAGGAACATGAGCACATTCAATGTCTACCCAGTTTGGAATATTATAAAATTTCCTAAACTCAGCTATCAACCTATTGCCTATTTTTGCCATCAGATAAGAAAAACACTAGCAGCGATAATGAAAAAATTCCAACAGAAAAAGAATGGAGAAGGATTTTGAAGAACTTACGAAGTAAGAATCAACTTAAGATGATGCAAAGCCACAATCAAAGAAGATATGAGGATAAGGAAGAAGCTCGAAGATGAGAGACGAGACCTGGAAGTGAGAAAGCACAGTAAGAAGTTAGAGAAATCTTGACAATGCAAAGGAGTTTGGAGAGATGTCATTAAATGGCTTCTCCAAACTAGTTTAAACCCTCTCAATCATGATGCACAGAGAACGAAGCAAATCTTCCGCCTGAATCTACTCCAGAAATACGCTTCAATCCCCAAAGTGCTACTTAATTCACAAAAATGCCATTAAGGATGTTATTTAAAATTATTGAGCCAAAATTGTGACCCAAAATTTTTAGGGGTAATTGTGGGTACCTCGTTTAACTATCCTGGCTTAGGTGAGTAGCCCGATTAAGCCCGATCCAAGATAAGGGAAAATCCAGCCCAAAGTCTAAGGTCTCGTACATAACTGATTCAGTTATGACCCATTCAACCCCTAAAATATCTCAAGAGATATTCTAGGGGTTGTGGGTTAACGTGGAGGTGCCCAACACACCCACTCTCTGAACATTACATGTATATATTAAACCGTCAGCCCAGGGCAAAGGGGACATAATTATGAACACTCCCCTGGAGTAAAGAGAAATATAATACAGAGAGCACCACCGTGGGCGTAGGCCTTCTTGTCGAACCACGTATATCTTGTGTTGTGTGTGATTGCAGTTATTTTGTGTTCTTTATTTATTCCGGTGATCGCATGTGCTTGTTATTTGTGTTGAGATTAATTGTCACCACGCCAATATATATCTATATAATAAATGAGGAGGGATTTTGATCTCCCCTATCAAACGTTTGAGGTTAAAAGTTGAAAAGTTATATCTGATTGTCCAATATGCATCCACATAGAAGGTTGCTTTTATGGTAATATGGTAAATATATATATCCAGAGCAAACCATAATGTTATTTGTAGGTAAACATGGAATAAGGCTCAAGAAGTAGGATGGTCCTTTAAGTTGCTCCTTTTTATCTCAATCATACTCCCCATATCATGTCTATCAATTTCTCTCGATAGTGATGACCTCTTCGTCTCTCATCTTCTCCCTAATCAATTTTTCATATCTTTTGTTTAAGGTGTGATTTCATTTTTTTTTATTTTAGTGACATTTATCTAGGAATGGGAAAAATCTTGCCTCAACGAAATGTTGGTTCTGATCGGGAGGAGCTCTGTGATGCCGGGGAGGGGGGGTGCTCCTGGATCTCCAGCCAGTGTGATAATTTAGAGAGGTATTTCATCTTTTTTCCAACATATATAAATCCTTATAAATGATTATGGTCTATCTCATCTTCTAATGCTCAAAAGATCTCCAAAGTTTTACTTTTTGATAAAAAAATACTCCATTTCTACAATTCATGCCTCACTCATCATATCAGGTGAAGAAATAAAATAGAAAAAGTTTATAAGAATACTAGGAAAAGGTTAGTCTCTTATGTTATATTATATACATGGGCTGGACCACCACTATGGAAATAATGATACTTGATAAAGAGAGAGAGGGGGTTTAACTGGAGAAAGAGAATTTGTATTTTTTTGTGCACCCAGGTTTGTTTATTCAAAGGTTTCCATCTATGCTTTCCTTTTTCTTCTCAAATTTTTATTAAAGTCTCTTCCATTATCTTACGATTTCACTAATAAATGGTTTTCATATATATGGGTATCTAGGTGCATATTGGATATTCACTCAGGTGAAGATTGTGGCTATGCTGATCTTCTCAATTTTTTTGTGTTTTCTAGATGTATTTTTGTAAATATATATTTCTTATCTAATGTATATCATCTTACACTTTTATTTTGTTGATCCATAATTTTCAAATTGATGATTCTCTCTTTTTAAATGCGTTCATCTTGCTCTTTATGTTTAATTACGGTTCGTGGGTGTCTCAGTTCAATTTTATCTCTTTAAAATTCTTATGGGTCCCTCAGTATGTATTATATGAGATTGATGTTGTAATATGAACAAAGAATCGAGTTTAAAACAAACTAGTCATAATATTTTCCTCATATCTACCAAACTATTAGTTTTTTAAAATATTTTGTGAATAAGATGTAGTGTAAAGAACATAAATCAAATGTTATATACTTCTTCTACTATTTGTTACTATATGATTTATTTTTTCTATGTATTGTGGTTCTTCTGCATTTTTTGTTGATTATAAAATTAGTTGGAATTGTTATGTTGTCTTAAATAAGGGGTAAAATGGATTCTATTATAGAAATACATTTCATTGAAAATTTTGAAATCCGTTTTTGTATTGAGGTTTGTATCTCGAGGTTTCTGTCTTTTAATAAATTTCGTTTTCCCCATATGTTTTTATATATTTAATAGAGTTGTGTCATTTGGAGTTTCCCTTTTTATTTCCTGCTAATGCGTTCTTGGTAAGTTTGAGATATTTTTTTTTAAATAACACCAGACCCATAGTTTTATTGATCTAAAGCATTTTAATTTTATCTCTTTCTCATCTTACCTTTTCTATTTGATTTGTCTAGGTTATAAAGTAATTTCAATGGTTTACAAATGATATAATTATAAGGTTTTGTGATTTAATTTCGATGTTATATTTCTTTACATCATATGATTTCAAGTTATATTTTTGGACTATATCGGTGGTGAAAGCTACAATGTGTGGTTAGCTAGAATTGTACTAGTGGAATAAGAGACCAAATTTATTCGAAGATGAATCTTCTCTATATATTGGATTTTGGAGACACATTACATTTACAAAAATATACTCGACACTAAGCGAATGATATTAGAAACTATAATGGTTTAAATACCAAAGGTCTTTTATATTTATTTTTTCCATAACAGGAAGAATACCACAAAATTTGAATTGTATGTGAAAATGAAGAAATGACAGTTAACTTTTCAAGTTCAGATTACAATACCTCATTGCCACTCACTTGAATTTAAAACTTCTAAAATATTATTCTTTTATTATATATCAATTAAAAAAATAGACAAAGGAAATGAGACTCGAACCATCATAGTCAAGACTTGATTTGTGCTAGTCATGGGCAGAGAAATTGGCCAACTCAAAATTAAAATAAAATTATATTGCCTAAAATATATTATGCATGCCTAATAGTTGTGCCCCACTAATGGTTAAGTTCTTTTTGCAGGGTAGGTTACATCACATATATTCATAAATATTTCATTTCTTGGGTTATAATGTTTGTAATTTTTTTTGTTTCCTATAGTTAATTGATGTCATGGATTGTGCTTAATATGACGGTATTTCAAACAATTTTTTGTTTCATTGTTGGAAATTATATTTTGTTGTGGGTTATGGTATGCATTGTATTAATTTTGAAAGATAAAAGAAGTTTTTTTCTTAGTTCATTGCTCGGTAAGGTGTTTGTCAATATTTGTGTTCTATGATGCTCAAGAAAAGTGTACAAAATTTAAGCACTACAAATCTATTGAACACCTATTCGTCAGAAATGTATGCCAATATATATTATTTTTGTTTCAACTCAAATTTATTTTTTCTTGTAATAAAACTATTTTGTCTTTGGTTATTCTATTATACAAGGCCTCATTTAAGGAGGTTTGCTTTTGAAACATTTTTTTTCCTCGCTTAAATAGGATGTTTCCTCTGAATTTTTTGTTTGTTTAATGTAGTCCTAATTTTCACTACATAAAATGCACTAAAAACACCAATTTGGTTTCGTAGTCTATCATAGAAAATGTTTCATTATTTTCTATGTTTTTTTCTTAAAATGAAATATATAAATCACCATTTTGTGATGACCTTTTTCCACATGGAGATAATCCCTAATACCTGAAAGTATACCAAATGTCAACCTTATGGTGATAATTTTTTGGGAATGTCGATCACTCTGTGCAAAGTAAGACTGCCATTGGGCCTCACATGCCATCTAGATTTGCTAGATTCATAGAGAAAAATAGTAATGCTAGTAAGAAACAAAAGTGTGACATAATAGATGTATCACACTTTCATTTATTTTTGTCCGGGCTTTACTAGGCTATAGTCTTGGTGGAGCCATGAAATGAGAGAATGAGGGTGTGGTACATCAATTATGTTGAGGTGATAATAAAATAAAATGTCATAATTTAAAATCCAAAAAAAACACAAAACAAATAGGGAAAAAGGTTAGTTAAATAAATAAGGATAAATAATATGGTACATCAATTATGAATGTGCTCATCAAATATATTATTATTATTCTTTTTTGTAATTCAATTAACATGTTTGTTTGGATTTTAAATTATGTCCTATTTTTAAAAAGAGAATGTAATGTCATGATCCATCACGTTGTCATTAAATCAATAAACATGTTGGTTTTAACCTTTTTAATACGCTTGAAAAAAATTGACTTATATTACATTTACTTTCATATTTAAAATCACATATATTTGAGTGAATTTCAAAGAGTATTCTTCTCAATGTGCCATTGGCCCGGGCACACCCTAGTCTCTCTCTCTCTCTCTCTCTCTCTCTCTCACACACACACACACACTTTTATGACACTCTATACATCACATCATACATCACAACTAGTTCTACGCCCTGATAAACCTTTTTACAAAAAAATTATTTTTCTATTGAAAATAACCTTTCAATCAACACATGGTCAAAAAAGTATGTCAAAATATGTTTTCTAACTATTTTTAAAAAAATAACAAAATTCTGCTAATGTCTTTATAAATAAGGTATTTTTAGCATTTTTTATTAGATTTTTAAAAATATCTAGAAATGGTATTTTGGCCAAATTTTTTTAACATTAGGGGCACGACTCACAGCTTACCAATAAAAAGGATTATTACCACCATTTATCACATGGATAAATACAAACACGTTAATAGCTACAATCAGCTCATGTAGGTTATCCAAAATCTCGGATGGGATATTTAGGGAGTCACCACCCATGTTTATCTCAAGATAAGGGAGTTCCTTGAGTGATTCAACCACTGTGATTTTACAAAACTATAAATACATCCCTCATCCTAAGGTCAAGGGGAGATGTAATTTCGAAACACTGAGAGAACTTAATAAGAATACAGTGACTTCTCTGTGGATATAGGCAATTTGTTAAACCACATATATTTGTGTGTTACGTGATTGGCATCTTTTTTTTCATATTTTGATTGATTTTTGGTATCTTTTTATTGTGATTAATTTTCACTCATAATTATTATCTATTTTTTTTCTTTTGGACCAATATATTATTCAATGTTCTAACCCGATCTTCATTTGTGTTTTTTTAACTCAATAAACATAATTTGATAATAGCCTTTTATTGTCAATTCATTTTGGGCTTCCACTCTTAATTAATTTATATTGATTTCTACTTATAGGACAATATCATGCCCATTGGTTAATGCATATGGATTTACCCATGTACTTGAATTTTAGAGTTTGTATTAGCCCATAATACTTCACGCAAGAAATATTGCTAATATCTTAGATTTTTCTTAATCACTTTGCTTAGATTGTTTTTTATTACTCTATTTTCAGCCTTTACCTAACCATTTTGTATGGCATAATATGGTGTTGATTTTTTCAAAGTTATTCCTAACCTTGAACTGTATTCTAACACCATCTCTGACTTAAAAATGCTTGCATTGCGTGAGGTTATCCCAAACCTATACCTAATATCCTGTAAAAATCTACTTATTCATTTTGGATAACTAATTTTAAAGATATTTCAGCTATCCACTTGGTAAAACAATTTGTTTCCACAAGCACAAAGCGATGAAGCTTAGAAGATGGACGATAGATTTTTCCTATGATATAAATTTCACATCCTAAGTGGCCAAGGTTTCATTACATATTGTGGGTCAATAGCGGGTACATGTTTTATAGAAAAATCTCATTGATAATTTTGACATCCTTTTGCAAAATCAATGCAGTCTTTTAAGATAGAAGGCCAATATTAACCATGCCTTCTTAACAACCATCTCATCTTTGAACCAGCTTGATGAGCCGCAAAAATACCCACATGGACTTGTGAATGGTTTCTAATTCCTCCACATTACTTAGTCACTCTATAATCATTCCACCAACACCTATTTTTGAATAATTTTCCAGCATACATGATATAATTAGTTTCTCTTAATCTAACATTATCACTCTTGATATTTGGGCTAACTAGATATTTAATTAATGACTTTATTCAATATCCAACATCAATATTTTGAATTTCAACCCAAGCCCATGTCTTATGTAACTGTGATAAAAAAACATCGATGGAACTAAGCTTCAACTTGGCTTGAAATTCGTCACCAAGCTTAAAACCTAAATCTTTTTTATCTATTTCAATGGCCTCTTCATTTAAAAATATGGAGATATAATTTAATTTTACCTCATAAAATTTGGACTATAAATCTAAGGCCACTTGATTATATGAACTTAAATTGTCATAGACACATCTATATTCACCAGTTAACTGTCTTATGATCAATTCAGAATCCCCATTGATTTATATTATTGAATAATTACATCCTTAAAGGATTTCTAAGCCTATTATAGCGACCTGATATTTCACTTGATTGTAGGAACATGTGTTTTCTTCCAATATATATCCACATTTAGTTTTAATACGTTATGGGGATTCAATAGTTACCCCTATTTTTGACATTATTTCATTAATCCAATCATTAGACCATAACTTCCATGGACTTAAAGATACAAATCATACTTCATTTTCTTATTCTGCCCCATACTCACATGGATGATCTGCCAAAAAGTCAGCCAAAGATTGGCCTTTTATTACTCTTTGAGATACAAAATGTAGTAAAAACTCATAGAGATCTAACCCCCATTTACCAATCCTAGTATTTAAAATAAGCTTGGTTAACATATATTTCATCATATTAAACTTTGAAATAACATATAGCTCTCTAGAAAATAAGTAATATCTTCACTTCATAGCATTAAAATTTAAAGTTAAACATAGGTTTTCCATTACAGAATATCTACATTCACAATCATTTAGAAATCTACTAAAATAATACACAGCTTGCTATTTATGGTCACTACACCAAAACTGTCAACTTGTCACCGTCTTTGACCGTGATATGTCTGGGGGTGACAATGTTTTTTGTCACGGACTTGTCATGGTCTTTGACCTTGACCCACCCACCTGCCCCCTGCACACACACACACACACATATGCACATATACACATACACACATACATAAAAGAGAGAGATAGAGAGAACCTTCGCTCGAGATAGAGAGAGAAAATGGACGGAAAGGAAACAGTGGGAAAAAAGAGGCACCTAGGGTTTTAATTACAAGACTTGTCACGGACCTATCAAGGTCTTTCACCGTAAAAACTATTTAAAATTGTCACATTCAATGACCATGACAATGTTGGCCGGCTCAAAGGTGAAAATTTATCCTTTTTAGTGTAGTGGGTTCTCGTAGTCTTGAGCCAATATAACTCTAATTAAGTGACCAGAGTCTGAAACGTACAACTTCAGTGGCTAATTTTTTTTGGAGGCCTCAAAACAGGTGGTTTAACCAAGTTTCTCTTAAGAGTGTGGAAAGATAGATTATGATTTTCCATCAAATTTAGTTCTTCTTAATCTTTTAGCTTCAAGAAATGAGAAAATTCTTTAGTTTTTCTTGTTGCATTATATATACACAGTGATGCTCTAATGCAAACGCAACTTGCGGATTTGACTTGTGGACGGATTTTTGTGTACTTTTTTAAAATAGCAAAAAATTAAATTTCGACTTGATTTTTTTTGTAGTTGTAGAGGGGGCTTGGAGGTAATCCTGAGATTAGGGATATTCCACCCATTGGCAACGGTGTTTGGGATTAAGACAGCGTGGTAGCTTGGCGTGGCAACTCATACTTTAGCTTGTTGGTTACTTAGTCATATTGTATCTTTGTTTATATTGGCTATGAGCTATAACGATTGTAATGATGTAACGAGAATAATGAATATGTGTGAGGTCGAACGGTACTCGCGAGAGACCAGGCTTGGCAGGGCCTGGGAGAGCTTTCATGCTCTATCGAAGGACCTCACCGTGGGAACTTTAAAGGGACTTGGTTTGGAGGATTGAGAAGTGAGGCACCGTTGGGGCTTGTCCTGACCATCTTAGATACACCTGGTAAAAACCGAAGGACCCTGACCGTGGAACCTCAGGCGGAGTAGCTTGGAGTTCCATCGGGTGTTGAGTTGGGAACCAAACAACCCTCTACTTAATGTCACATCTAATGTAGGTGATGGCACTAGCCAGCTAAACAATGTCAGACCTACACTTGAGTAAACCATCGTGGTATTTGGGGCTGTCAGGCAATTGGTGAGCCACCTCTGCAACAACAGCCCCTGACACACAGTGGTTGGGTAAAGGGCATGTCTTGGCATTTAATGTTTGTGACATGGAGATAACTAGTGCATCAGACATTTAATGTTGTGACATAAAGTATGAGGGATATCTTTCATAGTCTTTAATGACTGAGTTGCCTCGGGGGTGGTGTGGGGGGCTATTTAAGGACCCCAACCACCTTTGAGGAAAGGATGATCTTTTGAGAGTTTGAGAAGTTATTGCTAGAGAGGATACACATCAGAGAGAGAGTTATTGCAAAACCAAGGACTTTACTCACTCACCATTTTCATTTGTTACAAATCTTTTAATGCTTGACAGAGATTCTTGAGGGTGTTTGGTGTGTTTTCTACCTGCCTACCAAGGTGTATCTAGGGTGCTTATTTCTCTCTCCCTCTAGATAAATTACTTCTCAGCTTTATTACTACTTCCTGAGTTATACACGAGAGATTTGAGAGTTTAAACCGAGTTCATCTCCATTGGGTTTGTGTTTGTATGTCCTATCATTAATCCAAGGTCTTGGGCTAATTAACTTATCATTACCATACTCTAAAAGGGGTTACGCCTCCATCTTACTTAAACTACCCTCTTACATTTGGCGACTCTGCTGGGGAGGCATTATTCTAGGCAAGGAGCATGGCGTAGGATAATGTTAGTCGAAGGCTCAACTTTGATGACATCCAATATAACGAAGAACAAACTACAAGAGAACTGGAGGCTCTAAGGGATGGGGATCCTCAAATAGAAGTACCTCCGGTCCAGGCGATCACAGGCATTCCAGGGGTGACACAAGCTTCCACGAGTGCAGGGTTGGGACCCACTCAGGTGGAACTCCTTATGAGCAAGTTTTATGAGTTTTTTCAAACTCCAATAACTTCGACGGTGCTGGGAGGATTTGAAGCCAATTCCTTCGTAACGTCGGGAGTGTCCCCAATGGACCCACCAGGTACGAGCACAACAGGAACAGTCCCAGCAAGTATACCTACCATTGTGAATCCAGCGGTGGGAACCTTAGGAGTATCAACGGCGCCAGCTGCAACGATGGCTCCAGCTATAACGGTCATTCAACCTGTGACCCCATTGGTCGTTGCCCCGTCACCTATGGAGGAAATAAGAAAGGAGATGCAAAAGGAAATGCTAAAGTTCATGCAGGCTTCCTCGCAATCTGTGAGTGAGGTAGCCTCGGTTTACGATGATTTTTGGACGCCTTAACCTCAGGAATACAACGATGAGCCTTATTCAAAGGATTATATTCCTCCTATCTTTAAAAAATACACAGGAAAGGGTGGAAACCCTAAGGAGCATATCAAGCGTTTTGTGGAGCACTTGGGGGGCGCATTGCAACAATAAGAAGCTCAGGTTGAGAGAGTTTTCCAAATCCCTAACCGATAAGGCGTACACCTAGTATTCGCACTTGGCTCCCAAGAGTGTTTCCATGTGGGAGGAGATGCATGTGTTGTTCATCCAGAATTTCTTTCTAGCGGAGGACGAGTTTACTCTGACCCAGTTGGGGAGAGAGAAGCAACGACCCGGGGAAAACGTGGTGGCCTTTGTTCGAAGATTCAGGGAAATATCCCTCGATGTAAGTGAGGAGGCTAAAAAGTCTAAACTATTACAGATCTGTGCAGAAGGGCTGCTTCCTGAGTACATATGCCATCTCATCAATGAGATGTGCGAGGGAACTTTTTCAGTGTTCCTAAAGGCTGCAAGGAATATCTCATTGGTTATACGACCAAACCCGGTAGGGGTGCCCATGATGTTTAGGCAACCGATGCAACCTAGAAGAGGAAGGCCTTAGCCCCCACGGGTGGGGAACACAGAAGGAGCAGATGGGGGAAAGGCACTGAAGAAGGACAACAAGAGGAAGTTTGGAAGAGACAGAGAAGACCCACCACCGTTTCCTTGCACGATAGAAGAGGCGGTGAGTTGTTACAATGCAATGGTTTAGGGTGGAACGGTCTATGAACCAAAAGGCGTTCCGACGAAAGAACCCAATGCTACAACGAGGGCGGATCCTAAATATTTCCAGATTCATCGGAGGATTCATCATCCAACAGAAAGTTGCTTCACACTAAGAAGAATCATTGACAAGTACATGAAGGAAGGAATATTTCAAATCCCCCCGCAGAACGTTAACAACAACCCACTTCCAGCACACGGGGCCAATCTAGTGATGTCCTATGATGAGGAGGCAGAAAGGGAAGGGGGAGGGTTAACAATGAAGCAGAGGGAGTTCGAAGAAGCTCTGGAGAGTTGTACTACGGGAATGGCTAACGTAGTTTTAGCCTACGATGAAGCAAGTGCTAAAGGTGCGGAAGATGTATACAGCATTGAAGACGAGGAAACAAACCTGGTTATAGAATACAGTGCAGTTTCAAAGTCCCCAAAGGTCACTTGGTTTTTCGAGCAAGTAGGGATACCGAAGGAGAGCAGACTAGAAATAACGCAGGCAATCTTAGATATTACGAAGAGGAACGCAGTCCCCTCGCTAAGATGGAGGGGACCCATGGCTAGGTTCGTAAAAAGGTTTTTATCAGAAGTAACCTTCAGTGATGCAGACAGGGCTGTAAGGTTCCCTCATAATAGGCCCCTGTATGTAACCACCAGCTTCAACGGGGTTAGTTTTACAAGGACTCTTATGGATGGGGGTGCTTCCATTAATATCATGCCAATCAACTCCTTCCACGTGGCTAATATTCCAGAAGAAAGGTTGGTCCTCATGCCTTTGGTTATTTCGGGATATGACAACCAATCTTCTAAGTCCATCGGATACGTAAATGTTGGGATCGTGATGGGAAACCTGAGTTCCCACATTAAGTTCCATGTAATAGAAAGTGAAACTTCCTATCATCTATTAATAGGAAGAGTGTGAATGCACAACCAGGGGCTAGTTCCCTTCACGTATCACCAATGCGCCAAGGTAAATATCAAAGGGACGGAGGTGACCATTAAGGCTATGAGAAGGCCCTTCGCGATTGAAAAAGCTCATTTGGTAGACATGGCGTTCTACACGGTGATGGAGGAAGATGTTCGGGTCCTGACAAAAAGAATGGAGGGAGCATGGGTCCCCTCGATTAGAGAAAGGATGGGGCCTTTGAACGATCAAAACAAAGAAGGTGCCGGTGGCGAAAGGGAGATGGCAAAGGAGGCCCCTCGGGAGGTCCCTCGACCCCAAAATATTTCGAAGCAGCTCAAAGACAGGATGAGACCTAGAATGGACCCGATGCATCACGAGGCCCAACGCCAGAGCGTGTTGAGTCGATTTTTAGGAGGAAGGATTGTTGAGGCTTCCAGAGAAAGGAAAAGGAAGGCAGTCGTAATGGCCGGTAGACAGTGCAAGAAGGTTATCACCAAATAAGGAAAGGTTGTCTATCGGTTGTGATGGTGTGAATGGGCGGCCGAAGGGACCAATAATGAGGCTGACCCGGTATATGAATGCTTGTTGGTAGATCAACAAGGGCAATGCATGGTGATAGATAAATCCAACATACAAGAGTTCGTGGGAGATGTGGTCGAAGAGCCTGATTACATGACGGATAGACCAAGGCCGTAAGCGCAAGAGTTGGAGCAGTTGAACCTGTCTCAAGAAGGGGAGGATCCTCGGCCTATCTTTATCGCGAAGGACCTCAACAAAGAAAAGTGAGAAACCTTGGTGGAGTTAATTCGGGATTTCATAGACATTTTCGCGTGGAAGTACACTAAGATGGAGGGACTGGACGAGGAAGTTAGTTGCCACAAGTTGAACGTGATGCCTTTGGCCATTCCAGTGAAGCAAGCGACGAGAACGTACAAGCCAGAGTTAGACTTGAAAATTAAGGAAGAGGTCCAATGGCTATTAGCAGCAGGGTTCATCAAGCCGATACAACATCCACTTTGGCTGTCTAGCATTGTGCCAATGGGAAAAAAAGACAAGAACCAAATAAGGATCTGTGTGGACTTCAGAGATTTGAATAGGGCTTGCCCCAAGGATGAATTCCCTCTATCCTCCATTGACAGTTTGATAGATACCATGGCTGGTCATAAGATGTATAGTTTCATGGATGGGTATGTGGGGTACAACCAGATTAAGATGGACCCCACAGACGCAGAGAAAATGACATTCAGAACCCCGCTGGGCAACTTCATGTACAGAGTAATGCCGTTTGGACTCAAGAACGCTGGGGCTACTTATTAGAGAACAATGATGGCCATTTTTCATGACTTCTTCCATAAATTTTTAGAATTATATGTGGACGATTTAGTCATCAAATCGAGGAAGGAGGAGTCTCATCTGAGCGATTTGAGAAAGGTGTTCTCTCGATGTAGGAAGTATAAGTTGAAGATGAATCCACTAAAGTGTCTTTTCGGAGTAACAAGTGGGAAATTCATAGGCTTCGTAGTGGACTGACAAGGGGTACAGATGAACCAGGATAAGCAGCAGGCGATCTTCGAGATGCCATGTCTAAGAACGGATAAGGAGCTGAAGAGTTTCCTCGAGAAAGTATCCTACCTTAGGAGATTTATGCCTGGATTGGCCGAAATAACACACCCGTTGATGCAGCTGCTGCGAAGGGGAACCAAGTTCAGGAGGGAGGAGGTTCACCAGGAGTCTTTCGATGGGCTGAAGAAGCTGCTAGTTTCACCGCAGACAATGGTTCCCCCACGGGCGGGAACACCGATGCAGTTATATCTCACATCTACCACGAGGTTCGTTGGAGCTTTGTTGGCACAAGAAATTGATGGGCAAAAACGACCAGCTTACTACCTCAGTAGAATCATACATGGGCCAGAGATTAGATATAGCAGCCTAGAAAGGCATTGTTTGGCCTTAGTCTTTGTAGCACAAAAACTTAAGCATTATATGCTGTCTTTCACAATTCATATTGTAACTAGATGCGATCCTATCAATTATTTGTTGGCAAGAACTATATTAATTGGCAGGGTAGCTAGGTGATTCCTCATCCTCTCTGAATATTACTTGAAGTGTGTGGTCCCTCGCGCGATCAAGATCCAGGTGTATGCTGATCTATTAGCAATTTTTCCATCAGGAACGTTCGAACCACCTAAAGAAGGCATTCCAGGAGATGACTTACAAGCCAATTATCTAGACACAACTGAGGAGGAATGGACGATGCAGTTCGATGGATCTTCGGCAAAAAAGAAGGGGGGTAGGGGTTATTCTTTCAAAAGGAATGGAGGAGATTTGCCTTTCCTACAAGTTAGATTTCCCTTGTTCCAATAACGAAGAAGAGTACGTGGCGTTAGTACTGGGGTTGCTGGAGGCTCTTCGAAGGGGAATTTGTTCACTCTGCATTAAGGGTGATTCGAACTTGGTGATTCATCAAGTAAACGGAGAATATGCGTTGAAGCATATGAACCTGGCACCATACAGAATGATCATTCAGAGGCTCCTCGGCCAGTTCCATCGAACTAAGATCAAGAGACATCCCAGAACGATGAATCACCATCCAAATGCGTATGCAACTATTGCCCAAAAAAGGGTCATGAGGAACGATACAACTATCGTCATGATCCAATGGAGAACAGCTCCTTCGGTGGTACAATCAATTCTACCGATGGAGGAGGAGGAGGATGCAAACTGGAGGGGAGAGATTAGAAAGCAACTGGAGTCTGGCAAAGGAGCAATGGGGCTATGAGAGTTGGCCCAATATTTTACAAACCAGGGAAATCCCTACTTTAGAAATGTAGGGGGATGGTTATCGAGATGTATTGGCCTAGAAAAAGCAGAGCGAAGGCTGAAGAAAACACATGAGGAGCACTGCGAAACAACTGAGGTACCTCTTTATAGGAGAATTCAAAAAGAGGGATATTTCTGGCCTAGAATGAAGCAAGACGCGGCGGAGCTACAACGAAGGTGAGATAAGTGTCAGCTATTTTTTGAAGCAGTTGAATGTCATTTCGTTGAAACTCAAACGGACTGGAGGCGGCCCTATATCGACTTCATTCAAGATGGAGTTGTCCCAACAGAAAAAATTGATGCGATGGGACAAAAGTGAAGGGCCCCAAGGTTCTATGTCCAGGAGGGGAAGCTCTATCGAAGGGGATACTTCAACAGGCCATTGCGTTGCATCACGAAGGAAGAAGCAGCTGAGGTCCTTAAATAGGCACACGATCCAGCTCACATAGGAGGGGCCAAGTTGTATGATCAGCTAATGACGTTGGGGTATTATTGGCTAACGATGGAGAAAGACTCTACTGAGTTCGTTCGAAAATGCAAAGCTTGCCAACTATATGGAAACATGATCCATGCCCCATTGGTAGACTTACACTCTCTGGCAACGCCTTACCCTTTTCACATTTGGGCATTTGACCTGGTGGGGCCGATACATCCTTCCTCGAGGAGGAAGATATGGATACTAGTAGCAACAGAGCGCTTTATAAAGTGGGCCGAAGCGATACCACTCAGAAGGGCAACGACTGGGGTGGTGAGAAACTTCATCAGAGAATACATCATTTGTCATTTTGGGATCCCAAAGGTTATTCTCTCAAATGACGGGACGCCCTTCATCAATTCTGAAGTAACAATGCTCACAGATAAGTACTCTATTTTTCATCATACTTCAACGGTGGCATACCCAAAGGGAAACGGTCAAGCTGAAGCGACTAACAAAACGTTGGTTAATATTATGGCTAAGGTAATGGAGGACTTCCCAGGATCGTGGGACGACAAGATACCAGCTATGTTATGGGCCTATCGAACAACCAAGAGGAAATCCACAGGGTACACTCCATTCTCGTTTGTTTATGGGGAGGAGGCAATCCTTCCAGTGGAGTTAGAAGTTCCCTCTGCCCGATACGCCTTGCGAAGCATCATGCTACCTCATAATAGACACATGCAGTTGGAAGCGTTAGACGAACACAGAGATAATGCGATGCAACACTTTCAAATGTATACAAAACAGCTCTCCAGGGCATATGATAACTTGGTAAGACCCAGGAAGTTCGTGGGAGGAGACCTCGTTTTGAAAGCAGTGATAAAACACATCAGGGGGCTTCCTCTACCAAAGTTTGCAGCCGATTGGGAGGGACCTTTTTTTATAAAAGAAGCTCATGACTCAGGTTATTGCTTAATTTTTGGGATAGAGGAAGACAAGCCATTTAAGATTAACAATAAATGGCTGAAGGTATATCATGTGTAGACAATTAAGTTTCAACCATTGCTATAAATAGTTATTGTTATGAATATACAAGTTTTAGTTATGACTTGAACAGAATGAAAGAGTTGCAGAAATGTAGAAATTTATAACATACAAAAGCAATCGTAACACAGAGATGAATTGGAAAACATACATTTTTCATTCATTCGTAAACGATGAAGCATTACAAAATTGGGAGCTACCACCCAAGAATTACATAGAAAGAAGAAAGAGGAAGATATATATAAAAGTTTATTAGCCTAAGAGGAACCATAGATCTGAGGATGAGAAAAAATATCCAGGAAGGCCCGAAGACGATGTGGTGCAAGATCGTTGGGTGTTGATAGAAACCTCCAGCCTCGTTTGCACTTGCGTACGTTCGATTAGGAGAATTTCTCGTTTCAGCTTCACCAGACGCAAAGCTTCTTCGGCATCCTCTACCTCCTTATCAATTGCTTCTAGAAGAGATGCTAGTTCGACTAATCTAGCCTCCTCAGCCTGCTGATCTGGATGATGTTTTCGAAATAATTCCCTCTGGCTGATTAGTTGCTGGCTCTTCAAAGTATTTTAATACATTATAAGCCAGTCAAAACGGAAACCGTCACGACCCAACTCTCTCAGATAGCCCAGAAATTGGTTGAGGAGGGGTCTGGTAACGTTTGCGGTGGGAGTACTGGCAATTTCAGCAATAACGGTAGCCATGCCTTGTAGCCTATAACTCATAACAGTGATGTTGGAACGTAGGCAATCCATCGTGATTGATCAACCCCATTCATCAATCGATCGATCCCTCCTAGAAAAGTGCATATTTTACTCCTTTTGTTTAATCCGGTTAAGATACGTAGGAACCCTTTATTATTATTAATGGATTATAATGGGTTGTGAAGAGGACTAATAGGGTCTAAGTAGACTCCGTTGAGTGAAATTAATATGAGATGAAATTGTGGGTTAACGGGGAGTTATTCACACATTTGAAATTGTGCGTACATTTACCAAAAGATTGAGACTCATAAAAGATTTAGACTAGAAGGTAAGTGAGAGTATACCTACTGAAATTTATACTGAGTGAGAGATAATACTTCGAGAGATAAGAAGTAAGTATGAAGTAAATTATAAACGAGAACAAAAGAGACGAACCCGTTATGTGAGATAATTGAGTAAAATATGTGCTAAGAACGGATGATACTAATTATGGGTCATGGGTGAACATAATTTGAAAAATGTGAATATTTATATATATGACTGTGTGATTGTGCATATATTATGTATCTATGTAAAAATTATACCCGGGCTGCTTGCTCTCACGGAGGTTTTCACGTTGGGACAGTCTTATCTCGATTGAAGCTTTATGCTGGATATTGATTTGTACCCTAGAAGATAGTATTTAGATGGTTTATTTCTTGTGTGGTAATTGTCATCCTTATTATTTATGTGACTATTAAACTGTTGGGTATTTAAAAGGTTTTCATATTGGTATTTAATAAAGGGAAAAATGGGACTTTAAATTGTTTTGAAACTTAGCTTAATTATTTAGGATGTTCAAATTGGAAAATATTATTTTGCGACAGTGATGCTGAGAATGAACCAACCGTTCACCTTGATTTTAATTTAATAAAGGACCGATCACTCGGTATTTAATTAGGCGGGGTGTTACATACTCCTAACAAACCACTCCACATTATCCATATAATGAGAGTATTAGGAAACAATACACATAGAGTCCAAAAGACCAAAGATGCATTGAAGTCAAATTTGAAATAATGGAGATGAGTACATTAAGATATACCTGAAATCATATGAAATAATAAAACTAGATCACACGGGTAATAACATGCACAAAGAGTAACTATCCTTGCTTTGGGAATCCTCCAAAAAATAAATGATATATAGATGACATAAAGCATCTGAGAAATTATAAGATCATCTAATATGACCTAATACAACTAGTATGTGATCCCCATACATGAAACATCCCATGAAAAACTATGTTTCTACCCTATAAACCCATAAATGAAAGTTTATCCCCCAAAAGTAAAAACCATGGCAATGTCCCCATACCATAGACGCTTCTCCCCATTTTTAACACAATAAAGTTTAAGAGAAGTAGAAAGATATAGATTACGGGTAGAACATGGTAATAAAGACAATCACATGAAGAAGAAAAACTAGCAAAGCGAAAGCTAGATAAGCATTGAAACAAAAAATACTATAAATAGGGTATACTCAAATAAAAATATTATGAGTATGAGAAACAAACATATGTAACAATAAATGGATCTCGAAAGAGGAACTAATAAAGAGAATATATCCAGTAATAAGCATGTGAAACATGATATGTGATATAAAGAAATATAACTAAATGCGATTATGTGAAGCATGGATATAACGATGTGGGTAAAATGACAAAAATCCACAAAAAACACCTAAAATGAACCAAAATGTATCCGAAAGTACTCGAAAACAAACAAACGAGAAATATGTACAAATATCTAAGTACAAAAAAATATTAAAGTACAAAAAATGGTACCACAAAGTCTCAATAAAAGAAACACAAATAGAGATAAATCATAAAGCTCTCATCCTCATCGTTATCCTCATCAGTCTCCTCATCCCCATCATCATTGTCGTCATCACCATAAGGGGTGGTAAAATAACGAATACGGACCGGATACCATGTTTTCCATATCCGTATCCACTATCTAGATGCACTATTCGTATCCGTAATCGTATCCACTCGGATAGTTAAAACAACTATCCATATTCGTATTCGCTCGGATACCTTGGATTCATATAATATTCGTATCCGTTTATATTGTTTAGCCATCGCAAAAAATAATTATTAAAATATCTAATCCAATCCAATCCAATCCAAATAAATATATAACAAAATTACTACCTCCTAACATAAAAAATTGTGGCTTCCATAATAATTGTAGCATTCCATAATTATAATATGGCTTAAAGTCATCCATACTTTACAACCATATAAGCTTAAAGCCATCTATAAGAACAATAGTAGCATTCCATGGCAGTAGATATAATTATGCACCTTTTAGATTAAATAAAATTTATTGAGAATGATAACCTCATTGACATTTTAGTCTTCAAAACATACTGATATTTTTATTTTAATAATTATACATTTTATTTTGTACATAATATACATATTGTTAACTTCCGTTCTCATCACAATCAAAATCACCTCTTTACTTTTTTATTTCTCTCCTACATTTATTTATAATTAAGGAAACTAATGAACAATATATAAATACAGTTATATATTTTTATTTTTATTTTGTATGTACATGTTGTTGCTAACTTTCTATTGCAGGAGGAGGGGATGCACAGCGACGGAGCGGCGGAGTTGATGCACAATGGAGGGGTTGATGAGAAGCGGTGATGAGGTTGATAAGCAGCGGCGGGTTGATGCGGCGAAGGGGGAGGTGGCGAAATGAGGATTTTTTTAGAGTGAAATGAGGGTTTCTTTTCTCTTGTCTTGCATATAAGAGAAATGAAATGAAATTAGATTTTTTGTTTTTGTTTTGAGTGGAATATATGTTCTTTACTGGGTGTAGGTTGTGTGTGATAAGGTGTATTGTAACTTTAATGTCACTCCATGATAATATACCCAATAAAAAAATAATACATGGCATTTTATAATATAACTAATAAAATAATAACTTTAGGGTGTTTTTGTTTTGAGTGGAGTATGTGTTTATTTTATTTTAGGGAATAAACGATTAAGGTTTTTTTTAGAGCATTTTATTATTAATACTAATGCTAATATTATTAGTAATATTTTAAATATATGTTTGAGGGATACGGATATCCGGTAAAATGGATACTCCGCATTGGATACGGATTATCCGTGTCGGATACTAGTACTGTACGTATCCGTATCCGTTTTCTCATATGTTTTTATAGAGTATCCATATTCGTATCCATTTCTATCATATCCGCAAATTTGGATTTGGATATCAAACGGATGCGGATTTTCGAATATCCGTTTACATCCCTAATCACCATCATAATCAAATGGAGGTATATGAGGTGGAGTATCAACTAGTGATGATGCAGTGGTAGAACTTGGAACACGTGGGACACTGTCAGTCCTTCTTAAATAATAAAAAATGAAAGAAACATCGGTATGCACACTAGCCTCCTGTCTATCCACCGCATCGAACGATGACCAAAGTAATCATGCATTTGAGTCATCTAAGATTTCATAATAGTAAATTCACCATGAATGTAAGCAAATTGGGCCTCCACTTATGAGTTCTCAGTAAAGGTGAGGGTGATGGCTCTAGTGTTTCTGCAGGTGCAGGAGGTGCCTCAGGGTTGATATGTTGATGCGATGCTCTAAGAGAACTCTACACGATGAAATGAGATGAATCATGTTAGAAATGGGTCCAAGAATGCTTGTAGCATCATCCGTATAAAGACGAGGAACACTTAACTCGCATTGGTAACTTGTATTATCCTAGAATATGGAAAAAAATCCTAGGATGTGTTGGCACAAGTTCTCCACATAACCTAAAAGAAAAAATCAAAGTAATCGATAGATTGTTAATGAGAAGAGCATACATCAACCCACCCATGGCGTAACGGAAGTTCTCTGCGCGATGATGATGCATTAGGTCTAGATGACCAGACAATGTTATATATAATACTACTTACTTATAGAGGCCTATAGGAATAGATTTCCCACCCACGTCGTCTTAAACCTAGAAATAAATTATGGAATCATATCATGAGTAATCTCATCGACAAGAAATTATACAAAATCTAGGTAATGAACATTAGTTACAACACCTAATTGTGCAACAAGAACCTCCTCCATAATCTCAACATCTACCCCTTTAACAAAAGTAGATAACGTGATTTAGGACATAGAGGTCACAATTATATTTGAGAATAACTCAAAAACAATTGAAAATTTTCCCGACAAATGTGTCCTAGGAAAATGATAACTATGAAGAGTCTCAATTAAGGATAACACAAACTGACTCTACTCACATCGCTCCAAGTGACCTAAATTGATATCTCGCTCAGCTCTAATAGAAGGAGATACAAAACTCTCATGAATTATGGAACCACATTGAGTAAAATTTAACCTTAGACATATTTGTCATTGAGGATGAAACATGTATAGAAGTTCCTGAAGTTGACTTATGAGATGTGAATAGATGTAGTGGTGTCTCTCTGGTATGGAAACTCTCACCAGAACCACTCAAAAGTCAAACTCTCTACATGGCATTTTCTTTTCTCTCACCGTGATAATAGAAATAATCTAGACAATAAGGCACAATCAGAATATGAAGGAATCCTAAAAGTGTATAAGAGAACTAAGGTATACTAAACCTAAAATCGTCAAAAATCAACCTTAATCGCAAAGTGTGCACCAGGGAAGTCTATCATCATACGAATTTGTTTTAGTCGTGTGTATGTCTTCAACCACTATGAAAAGTTGAGGATAATTAGTCTAGAAAACACTAAGTATGAAACCAAAGCCCAATACTCTCGAAAAGGCATGGTATGAATGAAATCATGGACATGAAAATTCACTCATTTTTTACTCGACAAGAAAAATTTTGAGATAAATGCACAAGAATCAAAACTCATAAAAACGTACATACATGTGTAAACTCTACAATAAAAATGTGTGGTAGTGATTAGGTATAAATGACAAGTTTTTATTTGACAAACAAATTTCCTTTGGATATTGATTAATGCATAGTTGAACAACTCATTCAACATAAACATTAATCAATTCAACATAACACGATAAAAATTACTATCAAATCATTTCAAGAACCTTCGTATTTCAATTAAGGCATGATTTATGAAAAATATGTTTTACAAAATCAAACGAATACACATAACCAAGTTATAAGAAATTACAAATCATGTTCAATTTGATCATTACATCACTATCATTTTAAGACCTCATGAAGTGCTAGTTTCTATACATTTTTCTAATTTAACAATAAGTTGATTACAAATATCTTCAATGCAACTATGATAGTTTAAGTTAAAATTGGGTGAAATATCTCTATTGGTAGCCCTTATCAACATATCTAACATGGTTCTTTTTCAAATTTAACAAGTTTAAAACACACAAATCTCACACATGGACTATAGAAACATTCAAAACTAATATGAGATCGTGGAATTCGATCATGATTATGTTAAACAATTAAATCAAAAATCACATACCTATAATCATTCTCATTAAGTGATATGCAAGTTCTCAAGTATTGCGAAATGAACACCAAAGATTTCAACAAATTTGACAATAATGATTTTTCAAATGAAATCTAACCTAAAAATTGACATTATCAACCTTTGTAATTAAAATGGTTTAAAATCCATATTTCAATCATTAATCAATCTTATTCATCAAATCACATTAACTAAATGACGTAACCACATAATCATAAAAAGCAAAAAAATTGAAAAATCTTTTTAGAATTTTTGATAAATGAAGGATGCATGTATGTGCAATAGGTTTAGAAAGGAATAAAACATATAAAAATGCATGTAAATGCACAAATTAATGAAATCTTCACGAAAATATAAAACAATATACAAGTATAAATTTCAAGAACTCACTCACAACGATTTGATCTCAAACAAATAAAAAATCCCTATGAGGGGACCTACACACAAATAAGAACCAGATGCATCGTAAGCAAAATATCTCCTAGATAGAGATGGATGATAATACACCAAAATGTGTCGAATGCAGGAATGAACTCGGTGAGTAATTAAAGTAAAAATAGTTTGGGTATGATAGCGAATGGTAATGAATGCAATAAATGAAGTGAATGAGAGAGAGAGGAAGAGAGAGAGAAACACACAAATATAAGTGGTTCAACCAATTAGACTATGTCCACTGTAGCAATAATGTTCTTATCACTATATGAATAGTGTTTTACAGGTTACAAAGATTTACTTTCTCTCACTATAAACCATTTTGATAGAATAACAAGGTGTTTTATTTTACAATAATTAGACTTATGGAAAAAGTAAGAAGGTACGGTTTATTTATAATTGGCTTAGGGTGTAATGTCCACCCCAAATCACATGGAAAATGATGATTGATATGATCTTCTTGATTATTATCACATGTCCTTCTTTAAGTTGCAAAAAATTTGTGAACATTCTCTTCACATGCAATACGAACATCCAATTGTGCAAGCTCGATATGACTAAAAGGCCCTTTCTAATGAATTATGTGCATTCTTAGACTTCTGATGAGATTTGGTTGACCATACGAGGGTATATGGCTGGATCTATAAGGATATGAGGTCAAACCCATTTTGGGCTGAGGGTCCAATATATTAACATTCTTTAGATGAGACCATTTATAGGATTATCAATGAGAGTGACATCTACTAGATCAATGGGAGGAACAAAGATAACCTTTATCTTCAAATACTTATTCTCATGAACTTCAACCTTAATCATCTTTCTTAGTGAATTCCTAGGTAAACCATTCATATTCATGATAAGATTCGTATGCCTACTTCTTGGAATTTGAGCAAATGGTTTAAGCCTAGGTATTTCACTCATAGCCTCACTTCTATCTTATTGTAAAATTAAATGCAATAATTTTCACCGGATAATATAATTGGAAATTAGACATTGCTAATATTTGTCAATAAAATTTCTAGGACCTTGGGATTTAATGGGTCAAGAAAATATACTTAAGGCAAAAATTAAATGGACAGTAAAAGTGTAGAAACATTCACATGTAAATACACAACATAAGTAATTATGTCATTAACCAATTTAAATATGTCCGTAGCTCACTCCACTTTCACTATAATATTTCTTATTAAAAAAAAACACATTATGTCTCACTCACACTTTGAAAACACTCACTTTGTATTTTTCTAACTTACCCATACTATGTATCACTCGCACTCTAAAAATACTCACTGTGTATTTTTCTGTCTTGCGCTAAAAACACTCTTTAAAAATACATGCTATTTATTTTTTACTCTTGTTTAGTTCCAACTAAGTGGATGGGATTTTTCGTGTGTTTTCTCTTTTGCTAAATGGTTCCTTTTATAGCAGTAGGGGAAGAAATATTTGGCAAAAAATGAGTGATTTGTGGAGAAAAACATAGTGAAAAGGGGAGAGGTGGCTAAATCCACCGAAAGAAAAATAAGAAAGGGATAGGGGCGTCCCCACTTGTTCTCCACTACCTAGTAATCTCCCATTTGGAGACTGTGAATCTATCTCTCTTTCTAATGAATTTATTATAAATTGGGTTTGAGACTTTCTCATCATCTAATCATGAAGATCGTCCGATTATTGCTTGTATGTTTCCTAATCAAAGTGTATAACTTATTCCTTATACTAAATTAGTAGGTGAACATATACTCCCTACTAGTCCATATATTTATCATCCCCGAATTTCGATGAATTAAGTTTATCACTGAATTAGGTTTATTCCTCGACACGCTCTAATCAATTTAGCCATTTATTCCCTCTTATGGGGTTAAGCCCATACATTAACATGGCCTACTGGTATATCTCTATACATCCATTATTTTCAGAATTTATTTTCCACAATCAAATTCCAAATGATACCATAAAAATAATAAATAATAAAAACTTGATCAATTATGGGCTGCCGAACCGGTTCGGCCAGGATCGGAATCGGTTCGCCCCTACAGATCTGCGAACTTCTGCATTTTCTAGGCTATGGGTTTTCATCATTATAATCCTCAAAACCAAAATCAATTGATCCCAAACTTTACCTACTTCATCCCAAATGATATATAATGATATAGGAATGATTTTTAATCTTTAAATATTACCAATACATCAAGGAATTCTAAATTGATCAAGTTATTTCCATATAATTCAGAAAACTTATTCATTTCCCTCTTATTCAAGAACTATCATGAACTCATATCTATTTACCAATCTACAAACCAAATGTCATGATGATTTATTCTATAAACAAAGAGAGATCAATTCTACATGGTTTTCCTTTCAAGGGTGCATCTTAAATCATCAAAATCCATTTATGCTTTATGGAACTTTCTGAATTTTATTTCTTCATTAACACAAACATAATACATGCTAAGGATTGCAAGAATTAATAACTTGAATCTAATATGTAGGTCTCAACCTTTGAAGATGATAGGCTACTGGTGGTCCTCCTCTTTTCCAGCCAACTTTCGGCGGTGGTGGTGGTGGATGACCTTGTCCCTTGGTTTCCTAGGGGTGGCCCTTCCCTTTCCAGGAAAACTCTAACTCTCATCTAAGTCTCTCACTCTAAAGTTTTGGTGGAATGAAATGAATCCTTACCAGCCTTAGACTTATAAATAATCACGCATTTTTGTGGTTATTATTCACCTCCCATGTAAATTGACAAAAATACCCCTGCGGGGTGTCTATTCGGCTCCAAAGTGCCCCAAGACCCAAATCAAACCCCCAAGTAGACATTTTCGACTATTTAAACGCTTTCGGACAATTTGGTGTTGTCAAAACAACCATTTTCATGACCTAAAATATTTTTACTTTGAATTCATTTAATTTTAGTCCCAATAGGTCTTATACGCGTGTCCCGACTTAATTCCCGAAATTGTCATATTCATCACTCGCGATAATTTTTATTAAATCATATAAATTCATAATCATATATTAATTTTAATCACTAAGTAATATTCAATATATATCACATATTACTTTACTCTCGAGTAATAATTAAATTCGAATTAATTTTAAATATCTCACAATTAATCCTAATTAATCCCTTTTTAAAATCATTAAAAATTACGGGGTATTACATACTTCCCCCCTAATAACATAATTTCTTCCTGAAATTTGAAAAAAGGCATACCTGGTAGAAATAACTCCGGGTATCTATCGCGTATATCATCCTCACTCTCCCAAGTATACTCTTCCACATTATGGTGTGCCCATTGAACACGCACAAGCGGAACTACCTTCGATCGCAAACTTTTCTCACTGCGGTCTAAGATCGCCACTGGTCGCTCCTCATAATAACTCTCTGGATGAAAATCAACTTCCACCAATTTAATATGAGTGTGCTCCAACTCATATCGAAGATACCACCTCAGTGAAGAAATATAGAACACATCATGTATACGATGCAAGTGCTCCGACAGTCCAAGTCGGTATGCAACAGATCCGACCGTATCAATAATAGGAAATGGTCCTACATATCTCAGAGCCAATTTCCCTTTCTTCCCAAATCTCATGATTCCTTTCATAGGATACATGTGCAATAACACTTGGTCCCCCACATTAAACTCCCTGAAGAATTGCTTGGCATCAGCGTAGATCGTATGTCTATCATGGGCTACCCGAATGCGACTCCTGATCATTTCAATCCTGAAAGATGTGTCCTGAATCACTTCCAACCCAAGTAACTTGTCCCTCATATCCAATCAAAATGTAGGAGAGCGACAAGGTCTAACATATAACACCTCAAATGGGGTCATACCAATGGTGAACTGATAGGAATTATTATAGGCAAATTCCACCAGTAGAAGATACTGCTCCCAACTCCCTCCAAAATCCAAAATACACATGCATAACATATCCTTTAGAATCTGGTTAGTACACTCAGTTTGCCCATCCGTCTACGGGTGATAGGACTTACTCAATCGTACCTCGGTACCCATGTCCTCATGAAAACTCTCCTGAAATCTAGATATAAAGAGCTTGTCCCGATCGAACACAATATCAAGTGATACCCCATATAACCTCACTATCTCGGCTATAAAGAGCTGTGCACTCTTCCCCATCACACAATCACTCCGAATTGGCAAGAAATGAGATACCTTAGTCAAATGATCCACAATCACCCATATAGAATTGTGACCCCTCTGAGTAGTAGGCAACCTAGTGATAAAATCCATGGAAATGCTCTCCCATTTCCACATTGGAATCTCTAGTGGCTGAAGCAACCTAGCTGGCTTCTAATGATCCACCTTCATTAATTGACAGGTAGCACACTTAGAGATAAACTCAGCAATGTCCCTCTTCATACCACACCACCAATACTGTCGTCGCATGTCTTAGTATACCATCTCCCCACCAGGATGTACCGCAAATCGAGATCCATGGACTTTAACATCACTGCGTGCCGCAACTCTTCCTCTTACGGAACAATCATTCTACCGTTAAAATGCAAGCCTCCCTCTGAACTTACTGAGTAAGACTCTACTCCCTCGGCCAAATATTCTAATTTTCTCTTGAAAAAATGGATTCGTTGCCTGAGTCTATACTACCCGCATCACAATCTAAGGAGTAACAGTCATAACTGACATAAATGACCTAGCAACAGCATCCTGATGGCCTAGTTCCTTCCATTTAGCCTTCCATACTGCGGCTAGTTGACCCTCGGGCCAACGACTCAACGCGTCGGCTACTATGTTATCCTTCCATGGGTGATAGTGTATCTCAAATTGATAATCTTTTGGGAATTTACGCCACCTGCGTTGTCGCATATTCAACTCTCTCTAAGTGAACAAATACTGTAATAACTTATGATCTGTGAACAGGCAAATTTTTCACCCAACAAATAATGTCTCCATATTCGAAGGGCAAATATGACTACTCCTAGCTCCAAGTTGTGGTTAGGGTGGTTCTTCTCATGAGTCTTAAGCTTCCTAGAGGCATAAGCTATAGGATGCTCTTCCTGTTATAGCACCCCACCAAGTCCCTGTAGCGATGCCTTAGTGTATACTAAGGACTCCACTCCTAGCTTAGGTAGTGCTACTACGGGTTCATCCAACGCTAACTAACATGCATCATCCCAAACAAATTTTATGCCCTTACGAGTTAGATTTGTCATCGGACCCGCAATCTTCAAAATGCCCCTGATAAACCATATGTAGTATCTAGATAATCCTAATAAACTGTGGACTTCGATCGGGATCCACTGCTAACCCCCTTTTTGACACTATATGCCTCAGAAATTGCACCTTCTGGAGCAAAAATCCACACTTTTCATACTTAGCATACAACAGATGCTCCTGTAGTGTCTGTATGACCCTTCGTAAATGCTCGGCATGTTCCTCTTCGGTAGGAGAATAAACCAGGATATCATTTATGAAAATAATGACAATCTGATCTAGGAACTCTTTAAATACCCTATTCATTAAGTCCATAAATACAGTCGGTGCATTGGTCAACCCAAATGGCATAACCAGGAACTCATAAGATCCATATCTTGTCATAAATGTAGTCTTTGACACATCCTGCTCCCTGATTCACAACTGGTGATATCCGAACCTTAAGTCTATCTTTGAGAAGTATGCTTCTCCTCTTAGCTGATCAAACAAATCATCAGTGCAGGGTAATGGATACTTATTCTGGGTCATGACTTTATTAAGTTCCCGATAATCCACGCACAAATGTAGGGATCCGTCCTTCTTCTTCACAAACAGGACCGGGGCACCCCCAAGGTGAGGTACTCCTAGGAATGAATCCTTGTCTTAGCAATTGCTCAATCTGATCCCTCAACTCCCTCATCTCTGCAGGAGCCATACGGTAGGGGGCACGGGCTATCGATCGGGTGCCCGGTGCTAAATTAATCATAAACTCAATCTCCCTACTCGATGGTAGCCCTGGTATATCCTGAAACACATCGATGAATTCCCTAACAACATGATTCAAATCAAGGGGAATCATAACTCCCGTAGAGGTCTCCTCCTCCATGTAATACACATGAGTGGACGATCCTCCCTCGGGACGAGGCATCGCCACTATAAACATATCCTGACTTGGGATAGCAAATATAATGATCCTACCAAAGCAATCAATCGTGTCTCTATAAGCAACAAGCCAATACATCCTCATAATAGCATCACATACGGACATATCTAATATAAGCATATTAGCTGGTAAAATTAAACTCCCAATCTCTATACTCAGATCCTGGCATATAAAGAAAATGGGAATCCAACCACCCATCGGTGAGTCTATATAAGTAATAGCACTGCTGGCTGTGTCCAATAACCCTGTGGCCCGTGTAAATTTAGTGGCTATGAAGGAATGTGAAGCACCTGTATCAAATCAAATACGTCCCATAGCCCCCAAAATAGAAAAAATACCCTCAACTGCTGGTGGTAGATGATGAATGTTTGCCTGTTGGACATTGTACACACGACCATATTGTACCTGCCCCTGTTATGGTGGTGCGGCGGGAGCAATGGCAGGTAAGGCTTATACCTGTGCATGTGCTGGAAGGGCAGCTAGAAACATAGGCCTATGCGGATCCTGATGAGCACCCTGCTGATAGGATATCTTGCCCTTATCTGGGCAATCCTGCTTCCTGTGGCCAGTCTTGCCACATATGAAGAATCTATTGAGAAATTATCCCCCATTACAACCCTATTAAACGCAGCCCTGCTGACCATTTCCACCTCTCCCTTGGTCGTGATGGCCCTGGTGAATGTGTTGTTAGCCCTGGTGGCCCTGATTGTACTGGTGGCCCTAACTATTACCTCCCTGCCCAAATTGAAAGCCTCTCGATCTATGTCGCTTAACATAATCCCCCGGTTGGAAATTCTGCTCTTCCTACCTCTGCTGACCTTAGACTGGTGATGTTCCACTACCACTACTTCCCCCATTCTTACCTTACTGACTGGACTCAATCCCTCTCTTGCTTCCCTTAGCATGAAGGCGGGGATCCTAGTAGTGAAGGAACACTGCATTTAATATATCTCCATAAGTGTGTAATGAAAGATTACCCAAAAGAGGTTGGTAAATCCACCAATTAAGACCATCCATGAACATCTGAATTCTCTTCTCTTCAGTGGTTACCTCTCCTAGTACTAGATTGGTCAATCTAGTGAATTCTTCTTCATACTCTGCAACTAATTTTCCCTCCTGAGTGAAGTCCAAAAGTTTCCTCCTCATTTCGGCCTGAATAGCTGAAAGATATAATTTTCAGTCAAATCTCACCCAAGTGTCCTGAATAGTCATCGTATCCCTCTCCTCTGCTATAGTTGTGGACTCCCGCCACTGTAGAGTTGCTCCAACCAGCTTAAATGTCGCTAATATCTTCTTTTGAACCTCCATACACTAATACATGTGCAGATGCCACTAGAAGTTTTTCTTCCATTGGCTAGCAACCATAACATAGAAACCCCCTTGAAATTCTAGTGGGTGTTCCCTTTGGAAGGCATCCATGACATGCTCCCAAGCAATGGGAAATGCCGGCGCTGGCACTGGTGGCACTGCCTGTGCTGGTGGTGGTGCTTGCTGGACAATCGCTAAGGCAGCATTAACGGCTTGAGCAATAATGGCAGCAACTTCTGCTGCACTCATAGTACCCTGGGCTGGAGCGAGCTGTGGGGCTGGCTATGCCACTCCGAGGGCTCGTTGTGCACATCGAGGAGGCATCTGAAACGAGGGAGAAATATTTTATCAACATTTAAAATATCGCAAAAATAGCTGAAGTCGTAAAGGCGTAATTATGAATGCAACAATCCTAATGATAGGGCTCTTTATCAAAGGACGCTAAGCAGAAAGCATAGTCAACCGTACAAATCCTAAGGACACTAGAACCTGATGCTCTGATATCACCTGAGACAACCCGCCAAATTAAATACTGGGTCAGTCCTTTAATAAATTAAATCAGAATATCCAGTTGGTTCATTCTTAGCATCACTGTCGCAAAACAATATTTTATTAATTCACCAAATAATTAATTAAGCTAAGTGTCAAAAACTTTTCCGACTTTTAATTTAATTAAATCCATACCAACATACTGAAAAAAATAGATATCACCCCAACATAATTGAATTAAAATTCAATTATTATAAATGTAACTAGAATAAACTCTCCAGTTGAAACATCTCAATGTCACCATCCAAAATAAAATGATAATAACAGTATCAATATAAAACGAATACAATATCTGGAACTGAAATGAGAAAACTAAATCCTGGGCGACATGCCTTACATGAGCCAAATACTATAAAGATATAAATCAAGAAAATGAATGCGTCTAATCCAAAGCAATATCCTCATAAACTCATCAAAATATCAATCCACTAAGTTGGGCATCCTTGATGCTGGGCACCTGGTAATGTAGATATAGTAGAGAAGAAAATATGCAAGTAAACGGGTCAAAGCCCTATTGTAAAAGATTTTTAAAAATAGCAAGTTCTTAATAATTAAAATTTAAGCCAATATTATCTTCATATTAGTTTTTCGGCTCTCACTTGAGAATCTCACCCCTCATCTACAGTGCACACCTAACGTACCTCAAAATCTTCCTAGTAAAGTTCCCATTTACTAGTTTAGTATAGGTGTTACTATGATTCTACCTTATCTCATTTCGCCGTATTCTTTAGTCAATACATATGATAATTACACATGTTCATTTCTCTTTAATATGAACTAAGCTTTTCGAGGCCTTAAGATTAAGTATTCACTTACTTAACTCAATTCAGATTTCATTAATATCTCATATCTACCAAAAGTCACACAGTAGATTAAATCATAATATATATGTATATATATATATATCATCACACATTATATATATACTAATAAATCACTCCCCAGACATAGTTGCGGTGCATGCGTACTCTGTTATCATGTCCTGGTGCATCACTCACGGCATAACAAACAATTGGTTCGGCGTCTCTCAAGAACCATAAGTCTCATAACACAAATATTATAGGCGAGCATACTCCCCAGCCCAATGGGTCACGCACATACCTACGCTCCCATTCAACCGTCGAAACTATCATTCACACCGATAGCACATGTCCAAGGTCTTATGTATGGCCATCCCCTATCCTCGCGACAGGAGGGATGATGAAGAAGAGCGGGTGTCTTTATCTCGAGAGGATCTTGGCCCCGCGCATACCTCTCGGGAGAGCTTCGGTCGACGTCGGTGATGAGGTAAAAAATGTAGAGAGATGGAGTTGCCAGTCTATTTTACTCAAAACAGACAAAATAAAAGGGAGCCATCCCGAAGGACAACATCCAAAGACCTACTGATACATACGAAACCAAAATGATTCAAAAAGGGTCCAGAGGCTAAGTTACAAAATGGGAAGGTGTTAGGCACCCATTTCGCCCTTGCGGTCTCTCATGGATTGTTGTTATTTTCCTTTATTTCCCCATGATATGTGTGCATGTGTATATCTAGTGGAGATAAGAATCATCGACTTGTATCATGGAAGAGATAAAGCGAGTCATCCGTAGGAATGTTCCAAAAGTAATATTAGAAAATAGGACATACGTGATTATCCTAGCGTTGATCATTATAATGGGACGATAACGCATATGGAATAATACGCCACTAAGAACAAATATATGTATATGTATGTATGTGTGTATATATATATATATATATATATATATATATATATACAGAGAGAGAGAGAGAGAGAGAGTCTAAGAGAGTTAAGTTTAAAGAATATAGAAAAATAAAACAAATGAGAGAAAAATAGGAATAAAACTCGATTCTCGGGTTTTACCCTGAGATGCCTACATAGCCTATAGAGGCATCAAAGTTCACGTAGTTCATATGCAAAATGAGGGGGTGGGATTTATCCCATAAATCCAATCGGGGGCTTCTCTTGTGTGTGTGTGTGTGTGTGTGTGTGTGTGTGTAAAAAAAAGTGTTTTAGTTCAAAAAAGGGTGTGAGAAAAGTGTGAGAATTCCCATTTGGAACTTATGGGCGAACCCTCTTTTTCTTATTTTTTTGGGTTTTATTTATATGAAAATAAGGGATGTCCAATAATACTAGATAAAAAGTATATTAGGATATGTGAGATGAGAGAATATAAGTGTTAAGCAATGAAACAAATTAATGCGAATTTAATAGAATTTGAAGAGAGAGTTGAGAAAGTTGAACCTTCGTGAAGATCTTGAGCTTGATCTTGAATGTTGGAGAGAAGCCTTTGCACTTGGATGATGATGGAGGGTAGTTAATTCACCGATTTTGATGAAAAAGAGGATGAAAGGTGAAGGTTGGAAATGGATTTGGATGTGGAAATCACGCTGACTTCGAGAGGGGTTTCATGAGCTCGCTGAGAGTGATGGATTTCAGATATTGTGTCCCCTTACAATGAGGTCAAGCCCCCCTTTTTATAGGTCCAGGGCATTGCCGACCGACAAAGTCCTGGTCCTACCAATCGGTAGGTGTTTTTAGGCGCACTACCGATAGGTAGGGTTTGGAACCTGCCGTTTGGCAGTCTCTTTCAGGTTCCTTTAGAAAATCGATCATAGAGCGCAAACCGTTGATCCGAATCACACACAGGGTGAACCATTGGAAAGGTACTTCAGAGTCCTTCAAAAGTGGGGTCCGATAGTTGACTTTGGGTCAAATGTGGCTCGGAAGCGTTCATCGGTCCTTTGGACGGGGATCGTTGGACACAAATGGATCATTCGTTCGCATGGTAAGTCAGAATCACGCATGGGACGGACCATTGGAAAGGTTAAGAGATTTAATTCAATATTCCAAAGAGTTTGGCTTGGTTTGGGAAGTTGACTTCCGTTAACCGGGGCCTGGAAGCATTCGGTGACCTTCCAGAGTAAAATGGATCGTTCGTCTGCACCGTAAGTCAGAATTGGGCCCGGAGCGAACCGTTGGAAAGGGGTTTCAGCGCCCTTCGAATATTCATTCAGTATCAGTCGAGCTAAAAAGTTGAGTTTGGTCAAACAGAGCCTGAGAGCCTCCAGTGACCTCTTGATCAAGTTCTGGGGGAAAATAAGTCATTCGTTCGCACCGTAAGTCAGAATCATGCACGGGGTGGACCGTTGGAAAGGGGTTTCAGCGCCCTTTAAAGATTCATTCAGTCTCAGTCGAGCTGAAGAGTTTGATATTTTTATCCAAACGGAGCCTGGGAGTGCCTAATGGCCTCTAGGTCAGTACCCGAAGTATGACTTAGGTTTGTAGTGATGAAAGGAGGTGCTAGGGTCCTAAGGAGAGCTTAGGGGGTACTAGAATGGGGTATCTATAGATCCCCTCGACGGGTGAGTTTGGAATAAGCGATAGCCGTCGATTAAACACCGCATGATGCCTTTGAAAGAGTATGACCAATTCAGAGGGTCGAGGCTAGTTTTGAAGACCTAAGAATAAGGATGATCGGTTCTGCGGGTTGAGGCCGATTCTGAAGGCTTGAAGATGAGGGTGACGATTCTATTGGTCGAAGCTAATTTTGTGGGATTTTATGGGTCGAAGACAATTCTGAGGGCCTAAATTAAGATGACTAATTCTGTGGGTTGAAGCCAATTCTGAGGGCTAAGTTGAGATGACCAATTCTGCGGGTCGAAGCCAATTCTGAGGGCTTAAGTTGAGATTACCAATTCTGGGGGTTGAAACCAATTATGAGGGCTTAAGTTAAGATGACCAATTCTGTGGGTTGAAGCCAATTCTGAGGGCTTAAGTTAAGATGACCAATTATGCGAGTCGAAGCCAATTTTGAGGGCTTAAGTTGAGATGACCAATTATGCGAGTTGAAGACAATTCTGAGGGCTTAAGTTAAGATGACCAATTCTACGGGTCGAAGCCAATTCTGAGGGCTTGAAGATGAGGTTGACCGATTCTGTGGGTCGAAGCCAATTCTGAGGGATTAAATTGAGATGACCAATTCTGCGGGTCAAAGCTAATTCTGAAGGCTTAAGTTGAGATGACCAATTCTGCAAGTCGAAGCCAATTCTGAGGGCTTAAGTTGAGATGACTAATTCTGCGGGTCAAAGCCAATTCTGAGGGTTTAAGTTGAGATGACTAATTCCGTGGGTTAAAGCCAATTCTGAGGGCTTAAGTTGAGATGACCAATTCTTTAGGTCGAAGCCAATTATGAGGGCTTAAGGATAGATGACCAATTCTACGGGTCGAATCCAATTCTGAGGGCTTAATTTGAGATGACCTCGAGGAACTCTGCCGGTGAAGTTACCTCGTGATTTTGATTTGAGCTGGGGAGTCGATTGCTGGGGAAATCCTCGTATCTTTTGGAGACTTCGCAGAGGAATAGCTAATCTGATGCTATAAATTCCACTGGGTTTGGACGTATTGCTCGAGGAAATTTGAGACCTTTGGGGAATAGGACATGATCCTGCAGTTTGGGATACTTTAGAGGTCCTCCGGGGACGTTGCCGGGAAGAGATTCTCTTGGATTTTGAGAGTTCTGCTGGGAAAATAAGGGTTCCTCTTGAGGGAGTGCAAAATTTCCTTGGTGAAAATGTTCTAAATCCTCCCCGAGATTTTTAGGAATTTTCTGAGGATTTTTCAGGGTTTTCTAGAATTTTTGGGAGTTTCTGAATGAAAATTTAAAGGGGGTGCCGGTCGGCATGGTGTGGAGGATGCCATTCGGTAGTGGCACGTACTTTTGGACTACCTCGAGAAGGTAAAAGGTCAGTCCCGATCATTTTTCATACCTTCTTGCCTTCTCTCTTTCTACAATTTCTCCTGCGAATCATTTTAGCATTCCGCAATCTAAAAAATGGCCACTTTTGTGAGCACTGTGGTACATAGGGAGTGGTTGGCTATTGACGATTGGGAAAATGTGGAGTGGAGGGCCAGGGCGCCTCTTTCTTTGGGTAGTGAGAACTCTTTTGATGCATTTGAGCCAGTTGCGGACGAGCTTACTGCGGGAGCCGTCGCGTCATCGCTCTTCTAAGGTGGTGAACCCTGGTGGTTATGTAAATATAGGTTGACTTTTGGCATTATTTTTTTGGTGATTTCATTTTTTCTTGGATTTTAACAAGGTTTTTCCTTTAACAGTCTGATTTTTCTTTGTCAACTATGCATGCCCGCGGGACGACGGGGCTTAAGGATGTCTCGGAGCACCTTCCATCTGTGGTGCGTTGGGTAGTATCGTTAGCAGGCTTTGGGCGGCTGGCGTTCGTGCTGGATGAGATGCCTCACTCGACGGCGATCTTATGCGCTCTGGGGGAAAGGTGGTGGGACACTATCCATACTTTCCATTTTGGCTTCGGGAAGATGACTGTGACTCCCATAGATGTGCAGCAGCTGCTGGGGCTGGATTGCGATGGAGATCAAATAAAGATGGATCGTTCCCTACGGGTGAGGCCGGAGGTAGTGCGGGCGACGCTCGGTGATGTGGGGAGGATAGTATCTGGGGATTCTATCCTTCTATCGCTGTTGAGGGATGTTTTGTTGGGTAGGGTGATTGATGTGGAGGACGGGCTGCAGGTGAGGCAGATGGCTAGGCTGTTTATTCAGCTGGTGTTGGGGGGATTTCTGGTGGCATCGAGCGGTTATGTTGTCCACTTATGGTTTTTTCCATACTTGAGGATGTTTTCGAACATCCTTCTCTATGATTGGGGGAGCCTGACTTTGGTGATCCTTTATTTTTCTCTAGATGCTTTTAGCCGGTGCTTCCGGCAAACTTTTACTGGAGCCACGTATCTTCTTGAGGTATTCTTTAATTTGTGCATTTTCCTTTCATGCATTTGCATTTGCATTTTCCTTCTGCGTCTCTTTTTTTATTACGGATTCTTGTCTTTGGCAGATGTGGTTCTATGAGGTGATTGTGTGTAATACCCAGCTGATTTCTCTTAAGGATGAGATTGTTTAGGACTTTTGTCGGTTGTATCGGTGGCGAAAGGCTAATCGACAGTCGAGGAAGTCTCTCTCTCTAGAGGCGGTGCGTCACGTCTTAAATGGCCTGACCAATGATAGGGTAATACTTTTCCTTTCTTCACTCTAAGGCCTTTGTGTGCTCTGATTCCATATTTCCTTATATCTTGCTAGGGATTTTTTAGGTGACTTTTTACCCTTAGGGGACAGCTGTTCAGGACACGGGGTTGACTAGAGTGAATGCGCAGATGAGGTGTTTGTTGGCACATGAGTTTGGCCACTCTTGGTATCTCAGGGATAGGGTGGTCCGACAGACTGCCGAGGAGGAAATAGTGGTGCCACCTGCGAGGCCCACTATGTATATGAGGCGGGAGCGGCTATTAACAGAGGATGCGAGGATTGCGGCGATGATTGGCGAGTCTTATCTGTTATACATCGATACGGATGTATCGTATGATTATATGGACTTTGTGACGAGTTGGCTGATGGCGCCCAGTATATATGATGCACTTCCCTTACCTCATGCGGGTTTGAGTCGGCTAGTGGGGTCCTCCCACAGCGGTGGCAGTCCATCGACATCTACAGTGGCGGCGACTTCGGAGGTCCCCTTTGTGAGGTTTCATACCCCTTTATACAACATCTGACAGGCTGATGGGGGGATGGTGCCTATGTTTCTTCGTCCTCATGCAATGGACCTGGAGGAGTTGGTCTTAACAAAGGACGTTCTTCGTCCTTTGGTATATATTTTTGTTCTTCTCTCTTCCTTTGTTTCTTTTGATCTTTTTTGCTTGATACTGATTCTTCCTTTTCTTGCAGTAAGTCAGGGTGTCCAACACTTGGCTGAGGGACATTAGAGACTGGATATCTTCGTCGACTATCCATATTTGGGATGCGGTTCCTATTCCTTCTTGCTTTGTGTCGTCTGCCTCATCCGGGTAGGAGTGTGGTTCGGGTAGTGGTGGTGCGTCATCTCGCCACAGGGGAAAGAGAGTGCATCGCAGGGGTGGGAGTTCTTAGAGAGAGAGATGAAGGTTAGGTGAGAGATAGAGAAAATATGGGTTCGGGCTGAGTCCCGTTGTTTTTCTTCTTCTCTTTATTTACTGCAAAATTGATGTAACACAAAAAATATCTATTCAATGCAATAGAGTTTTTTATTATCTTCTGTTAGTAATGAATGAATGCATGCATGCATGTGCGCTTTTTTACTTTGTTGCTGAGACCGTAAAAATAAGTATTTTTGGAAGTTTTGAAAGGAAGTTTTATCCACAATGAGGAATTTTGTTTGAGAATATCATTTTATTTTTATTAAGTTTTCTGATTTTGACAAAAGAGGAAAAAGGAAAATTTCCAAAAATGGGGGGTTACCGATCGGCAAGCACCTTGTCCTGCCTATCGACAGGTCAGTCCAGTCCCATCAATTCTAAGCTTTGATTGGTACCCTGTTCAGCCTTTGGAACTTTGTGGTGCAGGGTTCCCTCTGATTTCTGCAGGGGTTATGTCTTTTGTGAGGGTTTTCAAGTATAAAAAGGGGTAAGGGTGGAGTGTTTTCATCACACCTTTACATCCAAACTTTCTTATTCTGTGAGATGGCTCTCCCGGGTAGTGTTGAGTTTGCCAACTACCTCAAGACTTTGGAGGTGATGTGTTCCTATAACGTCGACTACGATGCTTTCAACATGCGTCGAGTCTCTTTATGGCGTAATTGGCCCATAGAATAGAACATGTTGATGGCGGCAGTACAATTTTGGTACCCCGAAGACCATGTATTCTGCTTTGGCTTGGAAGAAGTATGTCCGACTTATGAGGAATTTTCTGCCATATTGGGAGTAAATCGTATTATGGTGGCTGCAATGCCTGAGTTTTCTCTATTTCCTCAGGAGTTGTTGGCTGGATTTCTCCACGTCTCGCCCTCGGCGGGTAGATCCTTGGTTATTGAAGGAATATTTTCTCTTCCGGTGGTGCTACGGTCTATGCATTTTCAGGAGGTTGGTGATACTGGATATGCCAGAGCCATCGTTCTGGGCTTGGTTTCGAAATTGCTGCTGGAGACTGGGGAATTGTTGGTGGACCCACAACTTGCAACTATTACTTCATGGATGTCCTACCATCGCAATCCTTCGACAGTGATACTAGCGGAGACTTTGAATGGCCTGGATGCCTGGCGAGAAGGTTGTTATGACTTTCTAAGGGGTAGCCATGTGATGTTGTTCATGTGGTTGTCTGAAAGACTTCGCGCAGTGACTCCTCCGAAATACCCTTTTTCGGTTGTACCCAACTTCTTTTCGCGCCATTTCATCAACATTGGCCTGGATATTGAGAGCTGGGAGAACTGATTTATGGAGCATGGGGATCTAAATCTGCGCTGGTCAGTGCCTTGGTGGGGACAATTGCTACCTATTCTAGAGCTGGGGGAATACACGTATGTCCGTTTTGTTGGTCTCAGACAAACCTCTTTCTATTTCCCTTGGCGGCTTATGCGCTAATTTGGCTGGGAGTAGGTCATTTTACCTCGGACACTAGATTTCTTTCTGGTAAAAGATCTGACAGAGCGTCTGTGCATGCTGCTTGGCTCTTTGTGGGAGAGTCGACGTCCATCGTCCTGTTCTTTTCAATCTGTTGGGAGAGTTTGGAACATCCCCGGGGATTATATGAAGTGGTTGTGGAGAAGAGTGGTCAGCAAGATGTTGGCAGTCGAGACTGGACAAATGCGGCTTGTCTTATCTGATACCATGGAGGGAGGCGTGGTAGTTTTTCTGAGAAAGGTTCGAGCTTATCGGTCTATGGATCGTCTGAGGCATTCAATTCAGGTAGGGGAAGCTTGGGGATCTCAGGATGTAGATGATGATGATGGAGCGGGCTCCTCTGGTAGCTATGGGTAGGACTCTTGGAGAGTTTGTTTTGTAATGGGGAATAAATTTAGGTATTTTATTTGGTTTTCTCAGAAGGTAGGGGAAGGGAGTTATCCATTCCTTTTCTTATGTAATTGTACTGTAATTTCTTATTAGTGAAATAAATAAGTTTTTGATCATCTAGATGTGCCTTTTGATGAATAAGTCTTTGACCTTGACAAGTTTTGTCATGGTTAAGGGCCGTGACAAACCCGTGATGATATTTAAAAAATTGTCATGGTCAATGACTGTGACAATTCTGGGCAGAACTGAAAAAAAATATGTCGGGTAGTATGGCCACTGCCACTGCCCAGCAGTATATTTGTACCTGTTATAGCAATGTTGTACCTGTTCAAACATCATATATCCAAATAAAATAGAGATAATGCAAATATACATTCAAAACAATATGCATCACAATATAATCTAAATATAATTCAAATGTAACAACTTAAAACAATTCAATTCAAAAAATCTCACCACATGTCTGGGGTAGGGGTAGCTCTAAGGAGGTGAGTAGGCCACACGATATACGAATTGACACACCCAACAATATACATCGTGTCGCACTGTTCGCCCAACCACAATGTGGAGTTCTCCTTCCCGGGTATCACATGCGTGACGACACCTTGGACTCGATGTCTTGAAGCAAACGTCTATGAACTGGCATACCCCGGACGGTATTTGGGTCCCCTCAACCCCCGCCCTATCCGCTGGCCATCAAATATATCCAGTATAAACATGCTCGGCCAACTAAGTGTTGACATCGATTGGTCGAAGGGAACCAAATAGGGCACTGGATCATCAAAGTCCGCACGTGTCGGCGATGAAGCAGTGAGGTCCACATCCTCGTCCTCTTGCACCTCATCCTCCACCACATTCTCCTTCCCTTTCCCCTTACAGTTTATGTCCAACGAACTCCTTATGAATGAGAACATATCTTGGACCGTCGCCTCCAAACGGGATAGCTTTGCGTCATGCGAGTCTATTATTCGAGCAAAGTGTCGCTCGTCTCCAATCCGATGATCCAAGATTTGGACACCCGCGAGCTCACCCCTTTGTCCTCCGCCAAGAACTTGGTTGAGTGCGTCTGTGGACAAAGATGCCTTGTCGGCATCAGACTGCGACTCATTCACTTGCTTAATCTTTGCCTGAAACGACAAAAAGCACATAATTAGTTAAATAATAAAATAAAAAAATTATAACGTAATTAGCAAAAAGTGAACTGTCAGATTATTTATAATTGTGGTCGCGACGCTCGGGGACACCTCCTTATCCTTCCCCTTCTTTGTTCGAATAGCCACATAAGTATCGCGCATATGTGGCCTACCCCCAGGGCCACTCTCTGTCCCCTGAAATAAAATAATGCAAAATTAGTATCGGCCCCGCAAAGTAAAATAAAGCAGAATAATATATGTCTGTAATTATAGAAAAATTAATCTTACCATCATCTTATGCTCCACCTCGGCATAAGACGTCCGGCATGAGTAGTGTACGTTCCTCTTTTTCGCCCGATTTTCCCTCCCCAATTGGCGAGATGCCAATTTTCGCTCCTCGATCTCATTGTCAATGAACTTTTCCCATTATGCCAATGAGATCGGCTCCTTCGGTAGGACGGATTCATGCATTCGGATAACGGACTCTCGGGTCCTCCCAAACTATCGAGTTCGCATATTTTTCTTCCACGTCTTGTGTTGATCCCTCAACTGCTCCAAGACGGAATCACATAGCTTTGGATCGAGGCTGAATTGTTCCTGTCCAACAAATACAATGTTAGTTGAGAATAAATATAAATATAAAATGAAATTGAAATCGAAATCGAAATCAAAATTAAAATTGAAATATTCATATAAATATAAATATAAATACATTACCTGTAGTGTCGCCCAAATAGCTAACTTGAGCTCATTTGGCACCTCCCTCGAACGAGTGTACCTCGGGCCGATGATCGTCTTTACCATCTCGAGGGATCTCGCTAATATCCCCGTGACATCCCCAATTTTCCATATTTATGGAGCCTAGTGGCCGAGGAGCTCTCGTCGCCTCCGCTACCACCGAGCCTAGACGACATCATCATAATCAGCATCATCATCCTCGCCTTAATACCTGAAAGAGACATTTTCTGTAAAAAAAAATGTTGTTATTAGTACAAATCAAAATGAATTAGAAGAAGACATGCAAATATGTAAAATTACTACAAATCCAAATAAATTGTTACTGTTTAACACCTTAATTCTGAATTCCAAAACAATAACATCTAACTCATAATATGTACAATTACTAAAAATTTGAAACATTCCAACCCCCACCCCTACTTCCCACACACACGCACACTACACAAGAGTGAAAATGATAAAGTGCAAGTCAATTAAAAGAATTAAAAATGGATTGATAATGTACAAATTGTAATATTTATTACAAATTGAAAAATTGTTTCAAATTCGGGTTACCATAAAAAATGGATTGATATTCGATAGGAGCATCCAAGTCATCCACACAACTATTTAGACGCTTTGGCGCATGTAGAGAAATTGACCACGGCTCGTTGTTGATATACTCCGAGTAAAACACTTGGTTGACCTTTTGAAATGCACAAACAAATGGCTCATCGCTCACGTGGTCGTTACTCTTCAACTTGGACAAGTCAACCATGGTCAAATTGGTGACAGGATCAACTTTACAAGTATTTTTATCCTCAACTCTTACCCAATCACAGTAAAATACAACCTCTTTGAATCTTATATATTCTAATTCAAATATATTTCGAATTACACCATAGTAAGTCATTTCAGCTTCAACGAGTTTTTATCTTCTGCGCTCGCTCGAAAGAAAGTAAGAGCCATGTATGAAATGCCCGAGTTATGTACATTTGTACTTTCCTCGTACACTTCTGCATCGAATACGTAACCGTTCAATCGATACTTTTTGTACTCTTATGCCACGAACAAGGGTACATTAGTTAGACGAGCAAGCCTTGATGTCGCATCACCCGTCTTTAAGAGCTGAGAATATGGATAAATTAATTAGATTACTTGTAAAGTTTGAGTATAATGTAAAATTATATAACGACCATTTTCATTATAATTACCTCTTGTGACAACCATAGCCTAAATTCGATGTCTGATTGTACAATTGTTTTTCATCTTTTATTGTTCTCACAGGCTTCATGTTTTGTGCATATTACAAAATTAATCATGTATAAACTAATCTAAAATATTCTAAAATAATCACTGTTCTAAAAAACTCGCCTAGGAATCCGCCTAGGCTTGAGGCTTGGGACAAACACCCCGCCTTACACTTTTTACACCTTATTCTTGGTGAAACCCTTAAGACGCACTTTTTTTCTAAAAACAACAATGCTTTAGTGAAATGATATCGCCTTTTAAAGAATTTTTTTACAAACCGAACCATTATCTCATCCAAAATAATCAAGTAGTATTTTAATTTGAATATATTCACGCATATTTTTATGATATGTACAATTTTAGTATTTTAGTAGCCTTTTTATGGTTAAAACATATTAAAATATATTAAGAATGCCTAAATGCCTTTTCACAACTTTTTAAGCCTAAGACCCGCCTAGGCTTCTAAGACTTAAGGCTTGGCCTCTACGCCTCGATCACGCCCCGCATTTTTTAGAACCTTGAAAATAATGTAAACTAAAAATAATTTTCTGCATCATCATTAACCTCATTCTCCTCCGCTTCATAAACTCCATACGCATCATCAACTAAATCCTCTAACATATAATGATCTACGTCGTCCCCTTCTACATCTATCCTACTTGTTGAAGGTTGTTCGGGGACAAAAGGAACTTTTAATTCACCGTGAAAATTCCAAAATCGATAAATATCTTGCATACCCCATCTTAACAAATGTAGTTCAACTGTTTTCCACTCAAACACCTTACCATTCTTACACCTAGAAAATGAACACGGAAACTCTTCATCATTATGACATCTCTTTGCGTATTTCACAAATTCATTAGCACCTCTGCGAAACACATCCCACATTCTATTTGTCTCACCCATCCACTCTTTGTATTTTGGATATCCCATCACAGCTACCACAACTAATCACATATTAAAGGTAAGAAATGTATATTCATGGACTAGTATAAACAAAACTTAGATTTATAGTATGTTTCATTTAATTATGTCTTATTTATATTCAATTTTTAAATTTCAAATTCAATTTATAATAGAAATTCCCATCTCCTCCATCTCCTCTAAAGGGTGAGTGGTCCTATCCCATTCAGGACCGCATATTTCTGTAATATACTTAACAGCTCATGCACATTGTTACTATTTAAGAAAAATTCGATAGCATATCCCCATAGTTCTCCAAGTACGCAACGTAGATTGGCAAGTGTGAGTGTTATTTCAATTGATCAATTGAAATAACAGTCACACTTGTCAATCTAGTATGTACCCAGAGAACATTAGGATACAACTCCAGAACTTCCTCCAAAAGTAACAACTTTAAGCCACTAAGAATATTATTATACAAAAATTATACTGTCCCAAACTGTCCAAATGGGACAATTCGAGAGATCCTGCCTCGAACGGGTCTAAGGGCTATTGAATGCGTACGCATAAGAACTAGAAGGCTAGTATCTATGCGCACCATGTGTAATTTCAAGTATGTTTCATTTAATTATCATACTATAAATATATATATATATATATATATATTGTTCGTTATACAAAGTAATTTTCAAAAAAAGTTGAAAAATCCCACCCTCATATGAACAATAATCCAGTGGTCATGCCACTTTTAAAATTAACCAACCCAACATCGAACCACTATAATCCAACCGCAATGGCAATAACAAATGTGTATCCCGTACTCTTTCTAATTCATATACTCAATTAACTCATTTCATCAATTAAACTAACAATTAAAGTATACAATTATTAATTTACTAATTTATAATGAGGGGCAATCCTACTTGCATATGAAAGGGGCACTAATTATTAATTTACTAAAAAAATTAACAACCAATCAATATTTAATCAATCAATTCTTTTACAGGGGACACTACAATATGAGGGGCAATATCTAATAAACCAATACAAATTTAATTTAAAAAAAACACACGCACACAGCCCCACATCCCCTGCCCACCCCCCACCCCCAGCCCTGCCCCCTCCCCCCTCACTGCAACTGCCCACCACACACGCACACACACACACATATACATATAAACGCACATATACAATCACACACGCATACACACACACACACACACACATATATATATATATATATATATATATATATATATATATATATATACACGCGCGCGCACATATACACCCCCTCCCCTTACCCCCCCCCCCCCCCACACACACACGCACACACACGCGCGCATATATACACCATACACACACACACGCACATTTACACACACATATATACACACACACACATATACATACACATACATAAATGGAGGAGAAATAGAGAGAGAAAACGTACCAAAATCGTAGAGAGAGAGAGTGCAATCGCTAGAGAGAGAGAGAGAGAGAGAGATAAATGGAGGGGATTAGAATTGGTGGGAAAAAAGAAGAGGGAGGGTTTTTTTTACTGACAGAATTATCACGGACATGTCACGGTCCTTGACCGTGATAACTTTATAGGATTGTCACGTTCATTGACCGTGACAAGTACAGTTTTCACGAGCTTGTCACGGTCAATGACCGTGACAAGCCTTTGTCGCGGCCTTATCACGGTCATTGGCCGTGATAAAAAACGTGTGTTTTTTATCACGGTCAATGAATGTGACAAGGCAGGCCGATTGAAAGGTGTCAATTTGACCATTTTGGTGTAGTGTTATCACTATCATAAGTATCACCATGAAAGAAATATCATTCCCACTCTCCTCAATAATAGCGCTCTCCTCACTTTCACTATGAGAGTCACTTAAACTAACCTTCTAGGCTTCCTTCTTCTTGTCTACCTCCTTATTTTTCTCAAACCTCCTCAAATTTGTTGGTCATACATTGGTATGGTGTCCTCAACCTCCACATTCATAACAATGATCTTCATCCTCCACTTTATGCTTTTTTCAATTGCTCTTTTCACCATAAGCAAAATGTTTAGAGGACTTGTATGTGTTTAACTCAAACTCTCTACCATTTTAAAAAATAATTCTTGTTATACTTGTAGAATTTGTTAAATATTTTCTCAAAGACCGTAATATCCACTTTAACATATTCTTTGGGCTTATCCTTAATTTTTCAAGACACACTTTCTTTCGATTCAATTATAAAATTTAGATCCTTCTTAGGTTTGACCATATCTACACTCTCCTTTTGGTCACAAATTTGAAATGAACCAACTAACTCCTCTAAGATACATGTGTCAGTGTCTTTAACCTCATTTGGGATAGCTACTTTGGTATTAAACCTCGAAGAAAAATTCCTAAGAAACTTTTTAACAAAACAAATAACTACTCACAATAAAACTACATCTCTCAGTAACGAACACACATGTCACACAACAAAATCAAGATCTAAACGCTTAGCATGTGAATGCAAACAAGAGCAACCTCTTTGATACCAATTTAGGATGTGTTTATTCGAATAAGTGTTTAACTTTAAATAAACCTAAAGGTGGGCGAATAGGTTTAATTTCAATATATGACTAATTTTTTTACGATATCAATTTTGTTTCTAATCTTAATTAGCTTACCACATGTTATAATTAAGTGATGTGATACAAATCTTGGATTAACAAACAAACTCTTAAATTTAGGCAAAACTAGGACTATTCACTATATGCAATAATCAAAAGTCAATTTCAATGAGTTTCTCTAGATCTATGTGGGATCTAAGTTTAGTGCGTGATGTAAGTATGCAAAATAACATTCAATGCATACAAGGACTTCATAAGATGGGTTTGTGAGGAAAAAGCCCCCACCTATGGGTAAAAAAACATCAACACCCTTGAATTTCTTATTCAACTTAAAAAGAGTTTTATAAGAAGCAAGAAGTTACCTCTCACTTATGCACTCGTGAGTAGTTACCTATGAACTTCAATCTTTACCCCATTGACATAAGAAATCCACCTTAATCTCCATAAAGACAAAGTACATTCTCCTCATTAGAATCATGCCATGCTCAAATCTCTCCAATAGAATAAAGCACATCAATTTTTAGATCTAGGAGTATTAGATCTCCAATTCAAATGTATAATAGTATGAATTGAACATAGATAGTGTGGATTTGAGTCTGATCACTCTCAATTTTCTCTCAAAGATATAGAGCAAGTATATATCTAATTTTTCTCTCAAGTTGGAGCGAACACGTGAATTAGAAAAAATAAATCAGCAAGGTTAAAGATCTTAACCTCAAAATACTATCAAAAGTGTTTTAAAGTAATGAGGATTTCATATTTTTTGAAAAGGGAGGAAAATGGACCTATTTACAGGAATATTGTAAAAATCTGCTATGTTATGCGCCCGATTGACTTTTGTCGTGTACAAAATTTTATCCACGATTAAAATAGCATGTAGCTATGTGCAAGAGTCAAATCCTGAGCGCCCATACGATGTCGTACACACGGGTCCAAAATGGACTATATGTACGGTTTGATGTTAAATCCAAAAACCATTTAAAACTAAAGCACATCGAATATAGTCCATTTCCTAAATGTTTTACATAGCACGTCTTAGAGATGAATTCACGTGTTAAGGATTTTAAAACACAATTTGAAAAACTTGCTAATGTGTGTAGCCAAAATATTCAATCACAAAACAATTATTAGGGATACATATTCAAATACAGGAATGAAAGTCTTATGTTGTAGCGTGGCTTGATAGATCTTCAAAGTACAAAATTACATGTATCACTCTACTCAATTATCTCACCAATCATTCAAGCCTATATATTTCAAATGACTCAACGACTCAATGTGTAGACGCAGAATTTAGCCAACTTTTATATAAAAAAAATATTTATATTTTTAAATAACTAAAAAAAATCAACACCTATTCGCATGTCTAGGATAAAACAATGTACCGACATCCTACACAAACCCATTCCTTGGAAATGCCCAAATGTATAAGTGCACACTCCTTAGTTCCATACCTAGAAAGCATGAACAACAATTCATATGTATGCTCGATAGTCCCATACCTAGAAAGTAAATTACTAAATCAAGTGTGAGGATATAACTACCCATGTAAATGCCAACTTTCCAATGGTGTCAATTTCTTATCACAAAAAATTTCTACATTAATTAATCCAACGTTACAATTCTTTATTTTTCAATAATATAAAACTAATTTGATGTGCATTAATTCATTCATATCATTTTATAAACGAGTTCTAAAAATATCCCATCAAGTTTTTGAAATTCAATATTCCAATACAAGTGATAAATAATTGAATTAAAGCATAAATCAGTTCAAACATGCGTATTACCAACTTTCATAAGATATTTTCACATTCTACATCATATAAATTGTCTACTTGATATTATCAATCATCACATGTTATTGAAATACATATTTTAATTAACATGTGATTCATTCCAACAACCCAAAACAACAAGGTAAAGTTATCTAAGCATGCAATGTTTCGAGTACTAAAACCAATTTACGAATTTAATAAAAAATATATTTATAATTAGGTTATCACTTTTCCTAATTAAGTTTCTAATTGTATTAGAAAAATACTCATAATCATGGTTAAGGAAAATTTTAATTTAAATAATACTTAAAGAGAACAATGCTGATATTCTTTCCTTAAAAGAAGTATTCTGAAAATCTGAGCGCACTACTGCATTCGTCTCTCGAAAATAAGCAACTTTTGTCCATTGGCCTATTGAAAAAATGTGTTTAAAGCCTCCCAAAATTAAGTTGAATTTTGGTTTTAATGGAGGTTTCGGTTTAAAATAATAGAGTTTGTGTATTATTCTTTGATATATGAGAAGAAGAGTTGTAAAAAGTGTGTGTGTAAAAGCTAGAGTCAAAAAGTTATTCTAAAATAGTGGTAAGTACAAATCCTAAAAGAGTCCTACAAATATTAAACACACACATACCCAATTAGAACTAACACACACGTTGGACTTCCCAACCTCAAGACGTCCACTTCTCTTAATTTTCCTCTTTTCAAAGCCTATAATAAACCCAAGAATTCAAACCCACATGTTAATCCAAAGCTAGTGCTCAAGCATCGCTTTTTTTATTTTATTTTTATATACTTTTTTAAGATCAAATCCCAAATAGTTTTTAATAACTTTAAATTCCCATAACTTAAAACATGTAAGCCCAAACTAAATTATTTTCTTAGAGTCTAAATCAAAATAAAGAGACTAAAATGCCCCTATGATTTTTATAGATATTTTGAATTACACAATTAAATAAATAAATATCTAAATTATTCGATTAACTAGCCAAAAATGACCAAATTCAATTCAATTATATCTTTATATTTTAATTCACATTCCATCTAAAGTAATCGTTTTAATTAATTAACCCAATTAATTAATTATTTCTGGATTCTAAAAAATATGGTGTACTACGAGACTTCTGGTTCTAGTATAATAAAACACTTACATCTAAGATATGGAGTTGGCATGCTATGAGTAAAACTACAAGTATAATCCTAAGAGTCTATCTTAACTATGGGAAACTATCTGGTGGTTTAGAAACTTATCTGGTAGTTTAAAGAGTATTATGGAAGGTATATCATAAATACATCGAATAGAACCATGGGTGAGCTTCAAGTCCAGATGCTAACTAGATTAGACTTGCACAATCTCAAAAATATGCAAGGGGTGCATAGGTTCTTAATTTTGAGGATTGTAATCCTTGCATAATTATTTGTTTGATTATTATAACAATTCAATGCTAGATGGATCTAAATATCCATAAATTTGGCAATAATTATTTAAGTATATTTGAGGTCATAATCTAGACGAATCCACATCAAAAAAATATATTAGATCGTGATATCCTCTCAGTATACGTATAAGTTTAAATTCTATCACTAAACATGTCTATTGGATTTATATCCTATAGAGAATCGAATAACTAAAGTCTGAGATTTAGGAATAAATAAGAAGTTGGTTAAAATTGATTAGTAAAAAATTGATTTGACCAAGTAGGTATTATATGCTTAACACAGAAAATTATATTATGTACTATATCAACTTTGAAAATAAGACCTCATCATTCAAGAAATTTTGAGATATTGAAATATGAGTGAAATAGTAGTTATTTAGTAAAATTAATTGCGATTAAATGGAGAAAGAAAATAAATTAGGAAGATGTAATTTGGGATATCAGAGTACCTCTTTGGTAGACAAATTAATTATTTAGTATTGGGTCCCTAATATAGTCCATTTACCTAAGTAGAATATATATATATATATATATATATTCTACTTAGGTAAATGGACTATATTAGGGACCCAATATATATATATGGGAGAGGAAACGTACTATTCATGGTTTTGTGATGGGGTGTGGAGAGATCATTTCATATTTCACTCAAATCACCTAGTATTCATCTATAAAAGTGCCCACACAAAAGTTATGATTTGGGGGGATCTTATAATTGAAGATCTGAGGCTTTCGGTGCATTATAGGAAAGTTTATATAGACCCTAGAAGAGAATCAGGTTCAGTATCTTCATTAACACATAGCCTCCGTGTAGTATCACCTGCTGCAAAGGTATTGGGATTTAATCCCAGGATATTTGCCTCAAATCTAGTTGGTTTATTTTCTTTTCTGGAACCTGGTCAATCAAAGACCAAGGGGAACCTATCTGGATATTTGATTCAAATTTAGAACCATTAATGGAATCTTTTCTAGAACATGATTAATCAAAGATCAAGTAAAGTTTTTTTTATATTTTTTGTCCATAACAAGTGATATCAGAGCCCACGTTTTATATTGAACATATTTATGGAAAAATCCACGTTGTCCTCTGGTAAAACCCTTAGGTTTACATGCTAAAAATTGTTTATGAATATGTATTCTTTTTAGTGACATGGTTTTAAAGGGTTTTAATTTTTATATCCCTTTCATTATGGTCACATGAATGTATGTTATGTGAATGGATCCAATGGCGGTTTATCTGTAGTTAAATTTTTGCCTAAATTTGATTAAGTTATAATAATTAGAGTTTTATAATTATTACAGTAATTGATGTATTTGGAGGATATTGTGAGGGAATCATTTGGATGTAATGATCCTTTTTTCATTGGAATTTGACATTGGTGGAAGATCCATGGGTTTCGGTTGAATTTAGACCAAGTTTGGAGATCCATTAATGGAGTTTTTTTGTAAATGAAAAAGGTCAAAACGACGTAGTTCTGGTAGTAGATCAACAACCTTAAACCAGAGGGTGAAGACCATCGAAGGAGGCTCGTAGTTGTGTTCGTCCAGCCTCTAACCACGCTGGACAAGTCGCAATCGCGATGCAAAAGACGCACCCACGGGGTTTGTGTGAGGATCAAGGATTTTGGATTCTGGTTGGATTTTGCTTGGACTATATGTTTCAACAATTGTGAAGTAATGAAAACTTTTTCAAGGATTTTTTAACCTTTTGAGACTCTTCTAGAGGAACAAGTCTAAGCTATAATGAAAAGGGACTTTGTGACCTTAGTGATATCAAATTGCATATGAATGTGTTTATTTATATCTCTATCATCTCTTAATTGATTATTACATAAATTTTTATGCTGAAAAATTAATTAGGGACACCAAATTTTATGGAAAACATTGATTTGATTTTTTAGACTGTTTAAATCGTAATTTTTTCCAGAAAATCTATGTTTTTTTTTTTTTTCTAAATTGAATTTAATCGAGTAACTGATTTAAGGTATAAATTAAATTGTGATCTCCGAGTTTTATTTTAATTAATTTTTTTGGAAAATTAAAATAGTGAGATTGGGTAATTTAATTAGTATAACTAAACTGAAAATTACCAAGGATTTAATTCAAGAATTTATAATTGAACGACTGGTTTTTCAAAATACACTTATAATTAAAATATTAAGTGGGGGAGGGGTTTAATTCGAAACCTCACAATCTCCGTAGATACTTTTAAAAATATGATGTGATTAATTTATCGGTTTAGCATAGAGTTTCCCACCCCCTCGAAGGGAATTAAACACGACATCATAGTGTTTTTTAAAACCCTTAAGTGATAGTTGCTTAAAATTAAATATGGGTGAAATTGGTTCCCCCATCGGACAAGTTGTACACGAGATAATTTAATTTCAAAGAACGAAGTGATGCTACACACTTAAACAAAACTAATGATATCCACACGATGAGGGTCATTAGCTGTGGGACTAGAAAATTTCAGATATTTAAATATGTAAGACAAAATTTTCTTATATTTTCCGGAGAACATACTTAAAAAATGAAATTATGACTATTTCATAGTGAGGTGATTTAATCTCCCATTGAGAAATCTCACTTCACAAGGTACTAGTATGCTCGAGAGGATTCTTATTGGCGATAGAGGGAAGCAAAATTAAAATTTAATCGAAGTTAAATATCACATATTTAATTTGAATTAATTTTATTTTTTGAATAATGTTTCGCACATTTCAAAATGGGCTCATAATTCAACCAACTTGCTTCATTCTTAAAGGATAACAAATTACATGGAATGAATTTTATTAACTGGGAAAGAAACTTATACATTTTCTTAACTGTTGAGGATTACAAATTTCTTTTGACTGGACCAAGTCCTATCAAGCCTGATGAGGGGGCATCCAAAAAGGATATTTAAAATTATGAGATGTGGTAAAAGTTTGACGAGATGACTTGTTGCTATATATTAGACTCTATGACGAATGTGTTGCAACACTAGCATTAGAATATGCCAAGTGCTTACAGCATGATTATGAACCTCAGGAACATGTTTCAAGATCACAACCTTCCCACAATACTGGATGTTATGGAAAGGCTAACAAAAAAATAGTTGATGGTACTTCCATTAGGGACCATGTTCAAAAGATGAAGTCCATCTTAGGGGAGATAGAGGTCCATGGAACTGAAATCGATATGGAAATCTAGACCGATTTTGTGCTCTAATCACTCCGGGAGTCCTTTAAAGCAGTTTCACGTAAATTGTTCTATGGAAAAAATTGACTACTCCTTCGTTCTACTTAAAGAACTCCTGGTTGTAGAGAATATCATCCAACAGAAGGGTGTTATGAAGATTACTGAGAAAGGCTCATTGTTTGTCCCGAAAGGTAATAACAATAACAATGATGATGATGATGATGATGATGATGATGATGATGATGATGATGATGATGATAATAATAATAATAATAATAATAATAATAATAATAATAATAATAATAATAATAATAAGAAGAAGAAGAAGAAGAAGAAGAAGAAGAAGAAGAAGAAGAAGAAGAAGAAGAAGAAGAAGATGATGATGAAGAAGTCATATATACAACATGTGGTAATGAAACTGTGTTTAAGCCTCAGGTGTTAGGTAAACATTTGAAAGGTAGGCTTTATATTTGAATAAATATAGACATTTGGAGAAGAACTTGTCGGTCTGCGTGGAAAATCAAAATAATGGACATGGTCATTTCTCCTTAGTCATTGAGACATTTTTGTGGTGCAATCTACCGATACGTGATATATAGATTCGTGAGACACTAATAATATTTTCAATTCTTTATAAGGGTTATCAGTAACTAGGGCACTTAGTAATGAAGAAATATTTCTATTTATAGGGGATTTTCGTAAGGCAACACTTTTAGCAGTAAAAAATTTAGTTTTAAATTTGGTGAAGATAAAATGTCAATTTTAGAAGATTATCTTTATGTTCCTACTACTTAAAGAAATTTGATTTTGGTTTTCAAGTTAATTATGAATGGATATTTTATTATTTTAATAGAAGTATTTTTTAATTAGAAAGAAGCAAATCTGTTATATGTTTTGGCAAGTTGGAAAATGATCTTTATGTTATAAATCTCGTGTCACCATTATTCCTAAATACTGAAATGATGAGAAATAAATCTTCTAAGTTAATCGAAATATATATTTATCACTTATGTTTTGGTCATATTAATATAAAAAGACTTCTAGGACTGGTTTCAAATGGACTATTCTTTTCATTGGAAGTGGAAGCACTTTCACCTTATGAATCCTATTCATAAGGTAAAATGACTAAGAGGGTCTTCATGGCCAAAGGCTATAGAGCCGTAGATCTGTTGGAATTGGTTAATTTTGGCCTTATAACAATCCGGATAAGAGGTGCCTATGAGTACTTAATTACTTTCATTGATGATTACTGAAGATTTGGATATATCTATCTTATGCACCACAAATCTAAAGCCTTTGATGAGTCCAAAGTGTAAAAGGTCGAGGTGGATCATAAGGATGGTAAACTAATCCAAGCCCTATGATTTGATCATGGAGGTGATTAACTCTTGGCAGAGGAATCATGTATTAGAGATGGAGATTACATCTTAATTATCTGCATTGGGCAGTCCATAAAAAATTGGTGTAATGGAGATAAAGAATAACTCTTTTAGACATCGTTAGATCCATCATGATCTATTCAGAAGTGCTATATTCATTTTGGGGTTATCCACTGGAGATGACTACATATTTACTTAACATAGTTCCTTCTAAGTCAGTATTAAAAACTCCCATAAAATTGTGGATTGGGTGCAAACCTAGTTTAGGACATGCTCGAATTTGAGGTTGCCCAACACATGTGTTGAGGTTGGATTTGAGGAAGTTGGAATAAAGGACAAATTTATGTCTCTTCATAAGTTACTCAAAAGGAACAAATGATGGTCAATTTAACAATCGTAAGCATGAGAGGTTATTTGTTAGCAAAAATGTTCGGTACTTAGAGGAATATTATCTGATGGGATATATACCCATGAGTAAGTTGATCTTAAAATAACTAAGAAGTCAAGACCAAATAATTTCTTCAGAACCACTCGTACTAGATAAAATATAACCTAATATCGATAGTCCACTACCTAACATTAGTGGGAGTATTATCGATGATTAGGATACACGCGTCACTTATACTAGACCGCGAGTGGAGCCACATCATAGTAGGAAGGTCAAGTATCATCATGATATGTTAGGGTATTTGGGTGAATACGTTGGTGAGATACGAGATGAATACGAACCAAATACCGAGAACTATATTGAGGCACTGGAAGATAATTACTGGCTAAAGCCTTGAATGATGAGATAAATTTGATGTATTTGAATCAAGTTTGGGATCTTGTATACTTTATAGATAGGATAAAAACCACTGTATTCAATTGGGTCTACTAGAAGAAAAGAGAGGTGGATGGTAAGGTGAAAACATTCAAGTCAAGGCTTATTGCGAAAGGGTTTACTAAAAAATAAGGGATTGACTATGAGGAAGCCTTTTGTAAGAGAAAAATTTATGATTTCTCATATTTTTATTTATTTTAGTTTGGCACATCCCATTACACAAACATGTCACCTAAACACATCTATGTCACTACTTCTCAGTACTTGAAGACTATGTTGAAGACTGTTAAAGAATGCAAGACTTGGTCATCGCAACAATCATGAAAGAAGTAAGCATTTGGTATGGTAAAATGGTTCTAAGTATTTTCTAAGATTCACTTATTTTTATGAGGCGATGATTTTCTTGAAAGAACTCAAAAAATTTCTAAACTTATTTTTTTGAAATTTCAATGCTTCCTTCGAACGAAGCAGCCCATCGTCCGAATGAGATTTCCTTTTAAGGATATCGTTAATAATGTCATTTAAACGAGTTAACATTGTTTCAAATGAAATCCTTTTTAGTTCATGCAGAAATATCATTTGAAGTCATCGTTCATAGTTTCGTTCGAACTACCTGCCCTTTTGTTCGAATAACCGATGTAGTTTTTTTTAATGAATGTCTTCCTAATATTTTTTATGTTTATCCTTTTTATCTTCCCTTCTAATAAAAAGGCTAAACGGGATCAGATATCTCAAGAACCTTTTTTCTTAAAGAAAAATACATTTTCAGTTCTTTTTTTTGTGATCATATATCTCATATCATATTCCTCACCCCAGGATATATTCAATATCACTTTTACCTAAATCAAGGAGGTTTATTGTGATCAAATCTTGTAGAGAATTTTATCTATGGATGACTTTGTGAAATAAGGTTTCAATGCTGAAGAAGGAAGAAGGTTGAATCAGTCAATACTGAGGGTAGACTACTACCTGTGGATGATTCTGGAGTTGGGTCCCGTCTGTTGGCCTTTTGAAGACTTTGCACATCTAACTTACTAAATTAGCTAAGTGTTTCGTAATTCGATTGTATGCAAAAGTGTCAATAGTGTTGAATAAATGGTTTTGCCCTGCAAATGGATTTTTTCTCATCTCATGTGTTTTTGCATGTTTGTCTTGATAATTGCAAATTGGAATTTGGACATAACTTGCATGCACGCCATAATTAATTGAAAGTTAATTTTTTATTAAATTTTGGATTTGTGTGTTGGGGCATTTAATTAAATAAATTGATCCATTAGTTTGTGTGCACTCTCAAATTTGTATCATATCAGGTTACACCGAAATATCATGTAATCCTTTTTGCAAAAAAATAATTTGATATCATTTTTCTTTGAAAAAAAAATTATTGATTTTTAAAAAGCCAGAATTTAAGGGATAATTTATATAATTGAATGCCTATTCTTTTATGGCTTTAAATATACTTAATGGAAATCTAGGATGAGGTCTACATTAAAATCATCGATGAACGTGTTTGGTTGCTATGTGAAAAAGGGTGGACACCACCCATTGTAACTGTTGATAATGTCGTTGGTCCTAAACTTTTCTTTTAATGAACAGAGTACGACTTTAAATGGAGTAATTTTAACTCGCACGGTTTGAGTTCCATCTCGAGAGCCATCACCCCTGAAGAGTTTCGTCGCATTATTACATGCACCATATCTAAAGAATCTTGGGATACCCTACAGCTCACTCATGAGGGAACCAACGCTGTTAAAACTTCTAAGCCACAGAATCTCACCACACAGTTTGAGAGTATTATTATGCTAGAGTCCGAGCCTTTTGATGATTTTTAAGCACATTTGTCGAACATAGTTAATTCTGATTTTAATTTAGGTGAGAAAATACCAGAGATGCACGTAGCCACTGTTCTAAAAAACCCGCCTAGGCTTCGCCTAGGCACGCCTAGGCTTAAGGCTTGGGAGAAACGCCTCGCCTTACGCTTTTCACGCCTTATTCTTGGTAAAACCCTTAAGGCGCACTTTTTTCTAAAAACAACAATTCCTTAGTGAAACGATGTCGCCTTTTAAAAAATTTGTTTACAAACTAGACCGTTAATTTATCCAAAATAATCAAATAGTATTTTAATTTGCATATATTCAGACATATTTTTATGATATGTGCAATTTTTGTATTTTAATAGCCTTGTTATGGTTAAAAATATTAAAATATATTAAGAAGGCCTAAACGCCTTTTCACGCCTTTTTACGCCTAGGCCCGCCTAGGCTTCTAAGGCTTAAGGCTTCGCCTCCACGCCTCAATCACGCCCCGCGTTTTTTAGAACCTTGCCACGTAGCTAAGAAAATTTTGAGATCTCTCCCTCGCCATTTTATTCCTAAGGTTATCATGCTAAATTCATTAGGAATCCCAGATGCTCTTAAGCTGGAAGAACTTATAGGAGATCTTCAAACGTATAAGATAGATATGCTTCCTAAAATTATTAAGAGTAAGGAAAATTGAATTGCACTAAAAGCCCAATCTAAAAAAAAAAGAAGTGTCGTCAGATTTCGAGTATGATTTTGATTTAGACGACTTAGCCCTTTTTGCTAAAAATTTGAAAAAGTTTCTCAAACATAAAAATCAAAATACTTCCAAAGAAAATAAAAGTTTTGAGAAAGATAAAAAACTATAAATCGTGCAAGGAAAATTTTGAAAAAGAAAAGAAAGATTTACTAAAGAAAGACAATGAGATATATTTTGAGTGCGAGGAAAAGGGTCATAAGTCATGCTTAGCGATAACAAGGTTGATTCGATGAGTTCGGTGGATGACTCATCACATGGATGTAACTTCATTGTAATCATAAATCGGGTGCACCTCACGCCGATGAGGAAGCTACTAAACATGGACACCTCGACAATGATTCTAATCATTCCAGCGAAAGGAAAGGGGAAAATGTTTTAAGTGATAGAGAGAGTGACCTACAGTGCGTGTATGCTGATTTTTATGTTGAGTCCTTTAAAACTAATAAACAAAACAAAGGTTTAGGTATTAGATTTTTAGCCTTAGAGAAGGAGTTAAGAGAGGCAAGGGAGATTGATTCCTAGATGAGAGAAGCTTTGGGAAAGAGAGTTTGTTTAGTTGAGAAAGAGAATGGAGACTTGACCAAGAAAGTGGCTAGTCTAACGAGAGACCACTAAGCATCCGTTGAGATTCGTGACAAACTTTAAGACCTTGTATTCCAACTCAAGAAAGATATCAAATGTGCTCGGGAGGTCAAGATAAATATCGAGGATACATCGAAGAAGGTAGGTAATATGCTCTTCAACCCCACTTTAGGTTTTGCTGAGAGGCATGGAATTAGTTATGATGGTGCATCCAATTCTAAAGATGCACCCGAGATAATTTTCGAGTTTGTGATGGATCCTTATGGCCCTCAACCTAACCCACCTAGGCGAACTAACTCACTTAGGAGAGCTTATCCTAAATGTTTTCAGTAAGGTTAACCCAAGACCATTTATGTTTGTACCCATAGAAAATAAAGAGGTCACTTAGAGAGTTCTATTTTAAATTAGGGAGAGTTTCTCTTATGCGTGTTCCCCAATAAGCTACTATACGAGTTCCTCCACATGTTCTCACACTCACCCCCACACATGTCGATCCTCATGCTCCCTCACATGATTGAACATATTTTGAGAGTTTTCTAGAGTAAGTAGAGTACTTAGTCAAGACTTCATAATGTTCAATAGAGGAATTTCATAGGATGGCTTCTCCTTTTGAGTAATCCTCTGGGCTTAATGATTGACGTTGAGACATTTTTTCTAGAATATGATGATTTTCATGCTTATATTTCTTATTCATATTGATAGATTGTATTATCGTTTTGTGATTGTATCTATATTTTTCATTTTGATGTTTTTAGAAAAAATCAAAAAGAGTTATTTTTCTGAAAAATTTTTAAAAATGCAAAAAAAAAATTGTCTTTTTTAAAAAGTGAAAGGCAAAAAGATTTTATTTTAATAAAATATTAAAAATCCAAAAATATTTTTGTATTTTTTTGTCACCTTATATGGATGAACACTTAAGATGTGTGGATCACCGATTCATTCCATATTTTCACGTGACTTTTTCGTAGTGTTTTGACCCATGAAATCATTTCGATAGGTTCTTAATAATGTGTGGATTCATTATGTTGATATTTGATGATTATTTTCTACAAGTTTGACTCTTAGTCTACTTTAATGCACGTGTGCATGAACTTGTTTGAACATTTCATTTACTTGTCACTTGTCAAATACGATGTTCTCATCTCAATTTTTCTTTATGATGAACCGAATGTAAAAAGAGATAAAGTTGTGCATGTAAGAACCATTGTCCGGATTTAAATAATTTTTTCAAAAAATATTGTTAAATGTTAAGCAATAGAAAGGGGCTACGAAAGAAAAAAAAATATTATTTGTGTGAAAAGTCACCATTTGAATAAAAGAGCCTAAAAAGATAATAGGCACATAAAAACAGAAGTGTCAGGCCAATTTTTGATACATTGATGCTTCGCTACATATGAGCATTAATTTCTTCAAAAATCATTGAGAGCTTATCATCTTATATGTGAGATTTTAAAGGAGTTAAAGTTGAAGATCAATGTGTTTGCACAACTAAAATGTCTCAAAAGTACATTACATAGTTGGCTTCATTGGTGTGAGAATCATTTATGTTCATGACTTGTTGATTAAGTTGAGTCGGTGTCACTTGAGTTCATAATTTTTATACCTAAGGTAAACTTTAAGATCTTTCGTTAGAGGTTTCTCAAAACTTTGTGCGCGCATGTTATGACTATAAATGTGGATTAACCTACGAAAAATCTTCACACTCTTACAATTTGTATTCACGATTCGGATATTTTAGTATTATTCCCTGGTGTGCTTTATTTGTCCCTTTTATACTTCGTACTTACAAAAAAAAATAAAAAATTCCAAAAATAGTTGGTTACCTTTGGGATTATCATCACATATGCTTAATTAATCATACTTGTGTTGATATCTTACTTCTTTGTGTGAATCCGATATTTAATGCTTGGTTTTGACTTCTTTATCTATTACGGATAATAAGGGGGAGAACAAATTGAGGGGGAGTTTTTATTTTCTGTTTAAAACTTTATGCATCACGGTATATTTGTGTGTCTCATGTGTGCAGGCGTTCCGCTTAAATAGAGTCATTTGGATCCATACAGGATAGAGACAATATTTGCCAAAGGAAATATCCAGTTTTAGGATTAAAGACTTGCACATATTCTACATTCCATTTTTATTTATATTTTGGGAGGGTAGATTATTGTATTAAGTCATAGGATTCAATTTGCCTTAGGATGGTATTTTGTAGAGTAATAACCAAAGGAGTAGATCTGTAAGAGCAAAATTTATGATTGCTCATATTTTTATTTATTTTAGTTTGGTTGCACAAACATATCATCTAAACACATCTATGTCACTACTTAACAGTACTTGAAGACTACATTGAAGACTGTCAAAAAATGAAAGACTTGGTCATCACAATAATCATGAAAGAAGTATGTGTTTAATGTGGTAAAAAGGTTCTAAGTATTTTTTGGGTTTACTAATTTTTATGAGGCAATAATTATCTTAAAACAACTCAAAATTTTTATAAGAATTTTTTTTGAAATTTTGACACTTCGTTCGAACGAAGCAGTTCCTCGTTTGAATGAGATTTCCTTTTGGGTCATACTGAGATCTCGTTAGTACTGTCATTTGAACGAGTTTAATGTTGTTTAAAACGAAATCCTTTGTGTTTCATGTTGAAATCTCATTTGAAATAATTATTTGTAGCGAACGACTTGCCCTTGCGTTTGAACCCCGCCACATACAACCCAACTCCGAATATCTTCTATGTTTATCCTTTTTATCTTCCCTTCTTATAAACAAGCTAAACAGAATCATATATTTTAAAAACTCTTTTTTACAAAGAAAAATACCTTTTGATTTCTCTTTTTCTCATCAAACACCTCATATCATATTCCTCACCCCGGGGATATATTCAAGATCACTTTTACCTACATCAAGAAGGTTTCTTGTGATACACTCTTATAGAGACTTTTCTCTACGTCTGACTTTGTGAAATAAGTTTTCATTAGTAAAGTAGAAAGAAGGCGGAATCGAAGGATACTGAGGGCAAACTGCTACATGTGGATGGCTCTAGAGCTAGGTTATATGTGGTCATGTTTTGAAGACTCTACGCGTCTAACTTAGTTTAGCTATGTTTTTGTAAGTCGATTGTATTCAAAACTATCAATAGTTCTACATAAAAGGTTTTGCCCTACAAAGGGATTTTTTCTCATCTCGTGTATTTTTGCATGTTTGGCTTGATAATTGCAAATTAGTTGAAGGTTAAAATTTGATTAAAAATTGGATTTTTGTGTTGGGTCATTTAATTAAATAAGTTGATCCATTAGTTCGTGCGCACTTTCACCTTCGCATTAGTATCTATAACAAAGTCTATCTGAATTATTTTATCCATTGAGGCATATCTCAACCTCGATTTTCGGCAAATGGATGTCAAGATTGTGTTATTGAACGATAGTCTCAATGAGTGAATCTATATGATGCAACCCGAATGATTCATAGCATATGTCTAGGAAATAAAGGTGTGCAATACTAAGAGATACATTTATGCACATAAACAAGCATCAAGGTATTAGAACATACGACTTGATCGAAAAATTAAATCTTTTCCTTTTAATCAATGTCCAGATGAAACTCGTGTGTTTAAGAATCATGATGAAAAAGTGGTGGTATTTATGGTGTTATATAGATGATATTATCCTAATAAAGAATGATGTAGATGTATTATCTAGCATAAGAGTGTGGTTGTTTAGTCAGTTCGATATGAAAAACTTATGAGAAGCGTGTCACATCTTTGTGATCAAGCTTATGCGTGATAAATAATCAAATATTTGGATTGTCCCAAGACACTCATATCAATGATGTACTCACAAATTTTTGTCTTCAAGATTCCAATAAAAGATTTCTTCCTTTTAGGCATGGAATCACTCTATCTAAGGATCAACGTCCTGAAAAACCTGGTTAATGATGAGGAATATACTTTATGATTCGGCGATGAGAAGGCTTATATATGATATGATATGATATGATATGATATGTACATGACAGGACAGGACATCTACTTTGCCATTGGCTTGATGAACAAATTTTAGCCTAACCCATATAAAGATCATTGGACTCCAGTAAAGCACATTTTCAAGTACTTGAAAATGATTAGATATTATTTATTGGTTTACTCAGCGGATATTCTTATACATAATGGGTACACAGACTCAAATTTTTATTTGAATAAATATTAAAGGAAGTCTGCCTCAGTATATGTATTTACCCTCAGAGGTGGATTCATAAGTTGGAGGAGAATCAAGCAATCATGCATTGTTAATTCAGAATGGAATCCATATATGGTGTAGCTTCAGAGGTAGCAAAAGAGGAAGTTTGGCTTTGGAACCTCCTAAATGACTTGTGTATGGTTATTTTAATGCAATCGTCGATTATACATTATTGTGACAATAGTAGTTCGGTTGCTAACTAGAAAGAACCAAGGACTCATAAATGGGTAAAACACATTGAGTCCAAGTATCACATGATACGGGAAATTTCGTAGATAAGTGATGTCATCATGACCAAGATTGCAGATCAAGACACCTTGGAGGATAATTTTGAAAATATTTTACATGCTAAAGCTTTTGATAGTCGTGTAGAGAGCATGGGTGTTATATGCATAAGAGCATATCTTTAAGACTAAGTGGGAGATTATTGGGGTCATTATTCTTAAAGCCATATATGACGTTTTTTTTTCAATAAAAGTGTGTTAGGTTCATTTAAAATGAGAATCACATTTATGATAATGACTTGTGTTTGTTTTCAAATATATTATTTACATGTTGGTGAATTGAACCTCATAGTAATTCGGGTGAGTTCGATTGAGCTTGATTGTGGAAGATCAAAATTCCTATTCTAGCACAATTGAACATTTTCCAACCTAGATAGAGAGTTGACATACTATCAGGAAATGTGAGTAAAACCCTATTACTTTATCTTAACTATGAGAACCAATATGATTGTTCAGGAAGTAGTACAATAGTTCAAAAAGGATTATGACTGGTACATCATGAATGTATTGAACAAGACCACTTTTAAGATTCAAGTCTAGGTGATTATTAGATTAAACATAAACAGTCTCATAGAATTCAAAGGGTACATAGATTCTAAATCTTGAGGGTTATGATGATTGGAATGCTTGCGTAATTATTGCTTTGGTTATTATGGGTGTTATTCAATGCTAGTTGGATTTATATCTTCCCACATTAGGCAATAATTATGTAACTATGTCTATGATCATAATCCCAAGGAACACACATCTAAGAAATATATGGGAATATCGATTATTTACCAATGTTAATCGTGTGTCTTCTTCTATATTTCTTGTGCTTCTTATGCCCTATTCATGTGGACCCCAAATTTTTTTATAATATAAGGTTCCTTTAAGGAGGAAATATTGTGCTAGCTTAGTGAGATTCATCGTGCCCTCTCTAGTTTCCAATTTCTTTCTTATAACAGACCTCCAATTTAAAAATTATCGCTAGGATAGAGCTGGAAAACTAATGATGGTGTTTCTCTCCTTTGTATCATTGTTATTGTTGAACCAGTATCTGTGATAACCTTTTAACCAATTGTGGCATAAGAATTTATATGTTTATTCATCATTATTAGATGTATCTTTACGAGCAATTCATAAAATTCATCCATAAACCTCTGTATGATGGTTCTATATGGAACCAAGTTGGTCAGACCAAATTCTTGATTCACTTGTTCGACCACAGGGTTAGAATCACCTTAAATACAAAGAGAGTGGGTTCCCCTTCATAGAGATTCAAACAATCGCTAAATCAGTGCTTCATATTCTACCCCATTATATGAATAAGGGAAATCTAATTTAAAGGGTGGAGTAATTACTTTTGTAGATTTAAATAGTATAACTTTTGCCTAGCGGTTCAATTCTAATTAATTACCTTGTCAAGCAAATTAAATCCTTTCTAATTTAAACCAAATTTTAATTTTATCAAATAAAATTATCTAGGAAAAATTATACGCAATTGATGATTAACAACGGAAGCAATAAAATAAATCACACAAGCATAAAGGGATTTTAGAGTGAAAACCCTTACGGAATAAACCATTATGCCCCAAAATACTTACAAGTCAACTAGTACTTTTACAAGACTTAATGGGACTCAAACACAACTTACGTATATGATAATACTCATGATCCCACTCCCTTGTTTTCTGCTCCTTTGCCTCTTCTTGTATTAGCGAGTGTTTCTCCGGTCCAGGAATAAATCGCATAACCTCCAAGTTTTCGTATCCATTGATATCAGTTATATATGATCATCCCACCAGTACTACAACATTCTATCTTCTTACAAGTAGAAGATTTTAGGGGATTTGTAAACCTAGAATCTATTTTGATTGAATGGAGTTAACAATATCTCACAAAAACTCTTTAAATACCAACTAGGGTTTTGGAAAAAGTAAGTTTCGTTCTTTGGAAGATGGGTATAAAGGTGCTTAAATATTTTAGTAGTGAAATACAATTAAACACACTTTTTGAGACAAACTTTCTCGTTTGAACCAGGGAGCCCTCTTTAAAATGAGAGATTTCTAATAAGAGATTCATATATGAAATACTTTTTGATTGAGGGTGAATTTTTAAAGATAGTGTGCCCGCATTTGAAACCATCTTCGATTGAGGTAACCTCATTTGAACCCACTCACTCCTTTGCTCTAAAAATAAGCACACATACCATTCTATCTCCCTCTCCCCAACATCCCCACCCTCATTCCCGTCGTAGAAACACTATAATAACCATGCTAACTCCAATAATAAATCTCAAATCTTCTGTAGCAACCCGAAAAATTCTAGTCTTTACTTTACTTAAAATTAAACTAAAAATACCAAATTAACATCTTAGAGCATCAAAATTTCACCAACCAAATCTGTTTAATTCAAATGTGCGGTATTACAATCCTCTCCACTAACACGTGAATTTTGTCCTCAAAATTCGATAAAGCATGGATGTCATAACATAAACCCACACAATAATATTGGATCATATACGCCTACCCATAGTATGCGCGACTCAGGAGCCCATACATCCTATCCCATGCACACATACCTCGCAAGTAAAACACAACTATATATATATATATATATATATATAACTAAAAATTAAGGAGCATACCAGCTACCCCACTAATCATGCCTAGCTTCTTTCTCAATGTCATCGCATAATTCTAAGTCCTCAAATGGTTTAACATTAAATCTTATCTCTAATATCAAAAATAATGATTTTTCCAAATAAGATCAGTACTTCCAACCCTAAGCCCAAAACATCCCTAACACAAACTCTCTCTCTCCACATGGATAAGACTAACACATATGCTAGACCCAAAGTTCATATAGTACAAATAAATAAATGGAATCAAAGATAGGTAATGCGAAAGCTATAAGAGCATGTACAATAGTGGGAGTAAAATACAACAAAATTTGTAACTTTACAAATCAAATGCACTGCACTAGTGAGGTTTAAGCAACATAATTTGTAAGGTAATTTGCATAGGTTCTGCAAGTATACAAATTGTGGGGAGAATTTGTAAATGGTTCCTACGAACTTCTGAAGTACGTACGAATTGATACGAACTTCTTTTGTCCATAGCAATTCCTACGAACTTCAGAAGTTCGTAGGAACCATTTTCACCACAGTAAATTTCATGGACATTATCCTATATAACCCCCAAATTCCCTCCCACAAATTCCCACCAAATTCTATTCAGCCCCATATTTTTCTCCTTTTTCTTCTGTCCAATACAATTCTTCACTAAAATTATATACGGGTTCTCAGTTTCCTCTCCTTATACATTTTAAATACCGACCAATATATCTTCATCTCAACCAATTAATATGAGTAGTTTGCTGTAACCAAACATAACTCCTATTGAAGATGAAATTTTATGTACCATATATGCTAAATATACGAGTTATGGTATTGAAGGCAACTCGATAACACATGAAATATTTTGGGATTCTGTTATGAATGAATACAACAACACGTCTGAAATTTATATTCAACGTCGAGGACTATGCTTTCAACACTTTACAATCATATTTCGTCGCATGTAATGATATACGTTGCAAAGCTGTCTCGCTAACTAAACAATGTAGGAAGCGGAAATAACGAATTAAATACGGTTACAAAGGCCCGCGAGGCATACCACACCAAAACGAGAAAATAATTCATGTTTGATAAATGCTACCAAATTTTGACAGAGTTTTCAAAATTTTATTTGCAGAACACAGCGTGCAACAACGACAACCCTATGTGACTAAGAGGACAATCCTGGTGTATGTGACGTATCGTACACACCCCAAAGCAGAAATGGGGAGAAATAATGTACCCATCAATGTGCATGTTTTGATAGCCTTGATTGTAATATGATGCCCTTTAAACATTACAAAGAATTCACTGAAATGTTTAAAAGAAATAAAGAGTGGAAGAAAAGGCGGGCCATGAAATTTGATTCTCAAATGGAGGCTTTCATTGAGACAAAAAGAGATGATCAAATTATAAAAAAAATAAGAGCAGCTTGTGTGTCTAGGCCTAGAATAGTCATACATCATAGAGTTGGATATGACCAAATTGAACGAGTTACAACAGCAGTTCCATGTGAAAAGGTTCACCGACCTCGCAAATATGGTTGTTGCGACCAAAACTTTGATTTTCGCTCTTATGTCAAACACTGTCGGCTCGTCTAATTATGATTATGGTCTATCTGATACAAACAATGCTGAATAGGATGTTATGTAGTGTGTGGTCGATTTAACTCTCCATTATTTGGTTATTATAAGAAATGTAATGTCAACTTGGATGCTATGTTATTTGAACGGTGCAACTGTTGTTTGAATGTATGCTAAATTGAAGCCGACGATTCAAAATAATTACATGACAAAGATAACACCTATTATGTTGATGTACATCGTGAAAGAACTATGTATAAAAGGAACTAAGAAAGTTATTAGAAATGCTCAAATACACATAAACTCTATAATCAATAATCCGCCATGTTATCATCGCTGGTGTTCCAAATGTACTCAACCAAATCATCTATTAGTTGTTGGTGTGTAGTTACGTCTTTAACATTAGCATCCCGCTTTAGATAGTCGTAAAAATTAGTTTACCCCCATAGTATTTTAGGTGTGGGATCAGTCTGTTCGTATTCATTTTGCCATGGACAGTATATACATTCATTGTCAATAATCATGTTGTGCATTATAATGCTAGATTTCATTATGGTTGCTAAGGATTCCCTATTCCATAATTTACAAGGTTCACAGACGAAAGCGAATCGTGCTTGTAGTACTCCAAAAGCTCATTCAACATCTTTCCTGCACGATTCTTGTTGCTTGCAAAATAATTTTTGTTTTTGTGATAGCCCATATTGGTTCCTAAATGTTTTAACGATTGTTGCGTATGGAGGGTAAATGCCATCAGCAAGGTAGTACCCCTTATCGTATATTTTTCCATTAATAGTGTAATTAACGGGAGGTGTAGTCCCATTGCGTAGTTCATGAAAGATGTTAGACCGGTGTAAAACGTTTATATCGTTGAAAGAGCTATGAACCCTAAATAATGATTTCCAAATCCAGAGGGTGTATGAAGCAACCGCTTCTAGGATTATAGTAGGCGATTCTTTTCATCCACTATATTGTGCGTGCCAGGAAGTGGGGCAGTTTTTCCATCGCCAATGCATGCAGTTTATACTCCCTAGAATTTTGTTTAAGTAACCTGGTGACATCGCTTGTTGTCGGATTTTTGGCATACTGCAGAATGAAAACGACCACAATTGCCTCAGTAAATTTGATAACAATTTTTAATATAGTTGTTTCACTCATTGTGTACTGCTCAGACCATACGTCATGGGATCCTCCGTTAGCTAGGATTCGAATAGCCCCCGTAATTTTTTTATGTGAGCTTAAACCTAAACAACCGAACGGGTCGTTCGTTTGTACAGAGTAGTTATCGTATTGATAAACAAAATCAAGGATGCGAATGAAAATAGTATACCATATCCTAAATCTCCTTCGGAAGTAATACTCATTGTATACCTTATCTTCACCAAAGTAATCTTCCAAGAGTGTTGTATGTCCCATTTCTCTCCTTCGATTCACTCGACGTCTAGTTTCGAGTTCTTTCCCATCTATAATTATATTTTGTTCAGCAATCCAATGTGTAATATCCATATAAATTATAATCTCCCCATTTGAATCATCTAATGATGCGCCATCATTTAATTGAGCATAGTGAAGCAGAAGATTTCGTCCCTCATCACTAGAACTGGAGTAGTCCATGTTTTATTTTTTCTCGGAAGAATTTAGAAATTTAAATAGTTATATGGTAAATTTCATAATCTACCTTCTATTTATAAATGGCATAGTCTACGATTTTCAAATGTCTATACTCAACAGTCTATACGATTGGTATGTGTGTCATACAGTCTATACAAGAAGATGACAAAAGCAAAGATTCAAGTTAATAAAAGTTATTGATCACAAGTTAGTGATCGTGAATTATTATAGCCTGCAGGCCATGAATTGGTATGTGTGCCATGAATTATATATATTTACTACTACATATATTTATTACTACTACTATATATGATTATTTAGTACTATATATATTTATTACTATATATAATTACTAATATATATATATATAAAGAAAGAGAGGCCCCCCTCCTATAAGGACTCCTTATGGTACAGATCTCGGTACATACCAATTTTTTAAAATAGTAAACAAAATGAATTTTTTGTTGAAACTTCATGGATATGATCTCCACGGTGAGAAGATCTTCTTCAATTTTTTTCATCAAAAAATTTAATAAAAAAACCGTTGAGATGGGGTGATATGTAAAAAAATGGTATAAATATTCATTTTCGACCGTTAAAATGTTGGCAATCATCTCACCCACTTTTTGGTTTAATTTTTTGATGAAACTTCATAGATATGATCTCGACAGTGAAAAGATCATATCTATGAAGTTTCATAAAAAAATTCAATCAATAAAGTGGTTGGCCTCGATCCAACATTTCAACGGTTGAAAATGAATATTTATACCTTTTTTTACATATCACCTCATCTCAACGGTTTTTTTATTGAATTTTTTGATGAAAAAAGTTAGAGATGATCTTTTAACCGTGGACAACATATCCATGAAGTTTCATAAAAAAAATCATTTTTTTACTATTTTAAAAAAATAGTATGTACCGGAATCTGCACCATAAGGAGTTCTTACATGAGACTTTATATATATATATATATATATATATATATATATTCTACGACTATATATATTTACTATTACTATTAAATACAATATATATTTACGACTGCAATATATATTTACTACTACTATATATAGTTACTACTACTCCTATATATATTCATTACTATATATATTTACTACTACTACTACTACTACTTATATATATAATTATTATACCTTGCAAAACAAAACTATTATATATTTGGTATGTGTGCCAGGACTTTACCGACTATTTAACGACATTATATATTTGGTATGTGTGCCATGGTTTTATATGTTAATTATTTAGTTCATGATGTGCGTCATTATTACTAATTCTAATAACGAAAAATATTTTAATTGCATGGAAAAGAATCTGTACATCGTTAAAATATTTGTAATTTAAAACAAAATTTCAAAACTCAACCGCTCCCTTTGTAATCTGACAGGTCCGAATCCGATGCATACATTGGATCGTAAAGTTCAGTATTTGTCAAATGTTTTGCATGCCACCTCTCTAGACTTTTCTCCATCTGTGCAATTTCGTGTTGCAATAAACATAAACATTTTTCATTATCTTTGTTTGGATCTTTGAAATATCTTGTCGATTTTTCTTGCTCCAAATCGCAACGTCTATCAAATAACCTAGGCCATTTCCAATGACTATCCAATGGAATATTTCCGTTTGTCGGCATTAACCATTTCATCACATGATTAACGTCGCCTAAAGAATGGAGTGTGTATATAGGGATGTTTTCAAAAAACCTCTTCTCGTCAAACCAACTACCTCCATGGGGATCTTGGTAGATCCCTGAACTAGTCAACACTTGTTCAACATTACTGTGCGTTGCCTTAACATGTTCAAAATCAAATTATGTTGATACTTTAGACTTACACTTTGTCGTCGCGACCGATTGCATTTCGCTTGCCCCCCCTGTTAAGAGGTAATCACATCGCAATATTTTTTAGGAGGTGATCAGTTATAATACAGAAGCTTTTGCCCGACGAGAGTTTTCATGGGAACATTGTTTAAGAAGGGTGAATCTTCATTAGGCACGTAGACATTGTTATGAATTGTGATGTTTATAATATAAGGAAGTATAACAAGTGTTGTGGAGGAATACCCAAATGAGATCATATATTTATAGGGAAAACATTGGAGGAATACTTAAGTGTTTAAAAATATTATCGGTTAGTGTGTTGTCAAAATACGAATAGTGTGTCCCCATATATTAATTTAATCGAATAGTGTGTCACCATATATTAATTTTATATTTTGTTTCTATGTTTTTATTATGAAGTGATATTATTTTCTGTTGGGGGCTGCTCTTTTTTATGTTATCACTCAGTGTGTAATAAACTGAAAATTAATTGATAATAAAATGAATACAATATAATATAATTGTACAAGAAAATGAATTGATAATGGAAATGAATACAATCTGTAAAATGGAAATGAATTGCTAATAAAATGAATACAAAAGAAAATAAAATTAATAGAATCATTGTGGCCCTTGCCCAAAATCATAATCCTGACTTAAATCAATGTGGGGCCCCAACATCGGATCGTAGCCAAAAGTGGGGCCCCAACTCTGTTACGATTGATATATTGCGTATGGGTGAGATGGTGGGATTGGTTGTGGTACATAAACATCTTTATGGGTGTAGCTCGGCCCACTAATTTTAGGTCCAGCACCATGCACATTAAAAGCGGCAAGTTATCGCTCGAGCTCCTCAATTCGATCATCGCGTACTCTGATGAAATCCTCACGCTCTCAAGTCTCAATAAGCAGTAAATGACGGAGACCATGATTATTATATGTTGAGTCGATGTGTGTCTCAAGCCATTCTAATTGTGACAACAAATGAGTCAGAAGAGCAATCATTAGGAACTCCTGTCGCGACACACTTCTTTCGTATGAAGTACCCTGAGGTAAACCAACGTCTACCATCCAATTCTGCCTATGCGCCTGTATTTGTGTAGGGCCAGCCAATGCAAATTGTGTATGATACTCAGACGACTGGTTAATTGGTGTTAGTGCCCATGGGATGCGCAATGTTGATAGTGCCACCGTCCCAACTCCAATCAAATCAACGTTAACGTAGCGTGCCATCATCAGTAGTAACAGCCCCTGTGCCACTGCATTTCAATATGCATCATACTCTTCTTAGGTCACATCTGATATATGGGCATTTGCAATAGGCAAATTATGGGCAAAGACGGTTTGGTATTCCGAGTGTGCGCCTGAGCCCAAATTTGGTGGAAGGTTGTCTGTTACATATCATCCCGTCAATTGTTGAAACCCCGGTTGCCCAAGTACCAAAATCCCTTAAATAAGGGATCCCAAAAAATCATACGCAAACCAGATAAATAATGGGCGTATGTCATAACGTCATTATGCTAGTACATCGACGTCTCATACGGCTGCCAAATGATGGATTCGGGTGATCGCATCTTAATGATGGTTGCATGAAATATTAAACTGTTGCGCTTCCTTTACCCGACTCCTATTCGACTTTGACCAACGAAATATCCGGGGTCATACATCTACGGTCGTATCAACAATAATCAGACATGCGGTCGCCATGTACTCGTAATGTAAGTACTGAAAAATATGTAAATAAATTTAATTGATTATAATACATTAACTATATTGTAACTAAACATATATTACGTAAACGTTTAAATAATAAATTTAGAAAATGTACATCTATTAATTGCCACATGTAGTTGACACTAGTTAATGAGCATCGACTCGCTTTGTCCATTGATCAGATGATATGGGAATAAATTTTCGAACCCCAATCGTAGGCCCCAATCACCATAACGTCCTCCAAATAATATAAATACCCAAGGTTGGACGTGGAATTGGCATTTGGAAATAATAAACTGCCAATTATGTAAAACCAAAATGCCTGAGCAATGACTGGCATCATGTAATTGGGCAGGTCCGATTGTTTCACAAAATTTACAATGTATTTCTTGAGGTCGGAAATTGGAATTCCCACACCTGAAAATTGTTCTATATGAATTTTGGGGGGGGGGGGGGGGGGGGGAATTCGTTAATGGTAGTTTGAAATTTTTTGTATTTTTTTATCGGTAAATTTTGAATGGGTAACCCTTGCCCAATCGGGATGCATGTACAAAAAATAAAAATACATGTCATATATACAAATAATATCATAATTATTGTTACACCTCCAAATAATTTAAATTTAATGTAAATAATATTAAATAAGGGATTTAATAAGAAATAAAAATTATCGAAAAGCATCGCTAAGTCGAAAGGCGTGAACGCAATTTCAACAAATGACAGTTGGAAGGTATGCGTTGTGTCCCACCAACGTTCGATCATCATCTTCACAATGCACTGATCGAAATTCGGCATCACCATCAAAAATAAATTGGACATAACACCGACACTGTCGATAAATTCTTTTATCAACGGTTCATTATCTTCGATCCTTTTATATAATTTCATTGGGTCCGCCCAATTACCCCAAAATTCAAACTTATTGTTGTTTATAATCGGCGTCTGCCCGTCGGACACGTGTGTGTGTCTCGATAAAAAATACAGGTGTAATGCTTGTATACGAGATCGACAGGTTCATTCGGCGAAGGTTGAGTCGAAGTGGAGCCACATTTTTTGTTTTTCGCGATATTTAAGTATTTTTTTCCATCTTTTGCCATTCATGATGTAAAAATTAAAAATTCAAGAAATAAAAATCCATTTAGATGGAATTAAAGGACTGGAATTTAATATTAAGGAAGATTTTTTGGGATAAATATAGATGCAGTGGGTGAAGAAGAAGATGAATTGTGTCTGAAGGAAAGAAAGGGTCGTTTATTTATTAACAGAAGTAGCTAGTTGTTTATGGTTGTTAATAGCCATTGGGGACTTTCTACGAACTTCTGAAGTTTGTAGGAATTGCTACGAAGAAAATAAGTTCGTAGGAATTCCTACGAACTTCTGAAGTTCGTAGGAAGTTCCCCCATTGCATGGCTGCCATCCAGGTGAAAGGTAAATGGCCATTTGGATTTGCATTTTTCCTTTCGTGGGAGTAACACCAGTGCAGATGCTCTAACATACTCATAACCCTCGAGACCTAAGAGCATTGTCTGATGCCATCTGTAAAAATCCAAAAAATTTGAGTCAAAACTTTACTTAAAATTAAACTAAATATACCAAATAAACATCTCAAAACATTTTATGTTCACAAAACCAAATATTTTTAATTCAAATCAAATTCCAACTTCAATATTTATTTTTTATTAATTAACCCAAATAATCAATTAAATTCGGTATTTAAAAATAAGGGGTATTACAAACACCTCCCCCCACTGGAGCAGTCCCGCCAGAGCAGCTCCCTTTTTTTCTCCGCCTCTCTCTCCCCTTCCCCCTCTTCGTTTGTATCTTTATCTTTTCTTACAATTATTAGTCATCGTCAGTGTCGCACCAAGGCCAGAGAAAAAGGAGGGATGCCAAAAAAAATTGGAGTCTTTACCACACAAAAAACAATCTATTTGTTTTATTTTTTATCACTGTTCTAAAAAACCCGCCTAGGCTTAAGGCTTGGGAGAAACGACTCGCCTTACACTTTTCACGCCTTATTCTTGGTAAAATCCTTAAGGCGCACTTTTTTCTAAAAACAACAATGCTTTAGTGAAACGATGTCGCTTTTTAAAGAATTTCTTTACAAATCGGACCATTATCTCATCCAAAATAATCAAATAGTATTTTAATTTGCATATAGTCAGACATATTTTTATGATATGTGCAATTTTTGTATTTTAATAGCCTTGTTATGGTTAAAAACTATTAAGAAGGCCTAAACGCCTTTTTACGCCTAGGCCCGCCTAGACTTCTAACGCTTAAGGCTTGGCCTCCACCCCTCAATCACGCGCCCGCGTTTTTTAGAGCCTTATTTTTTATCAAAAAATATCGAATATGGGTTTTATTGATAGATCTAGATGACTAAATTCCGAATATATAAATTTTGTGAATTTTGGATTTGTGGATTTGAAGTTATGGACTTTTAAAGATTGATTTTTTTTTTTGCGAAAAACGATGTAGTTCCGGAAAACGCATTGGGTGACTTATTTGAAATAAGTAACTTAATTAAACAACGAATGTCATCTGTCCCATGTGTTAAAAACACTCAAGGATTGGATTTATTTGTTTCAAAAACTATTTTCTAGATAATTACATATTCAATATGAATCTTGATAGATCTTCCTGAGTAGTTTTCAAAAATACAAATTTTGCAAAAATTGGCTATGCAAATATGAAGTTATAGATTTTTATGAGTTTGGAAATACAAAAAAAAATGATTTAGACGGACAATATGAAATTTGGAGGATTGATTGGTCATTCTAATATACTAAAATGGAGAAAAGGAACTTGATCAAATAAACAAAATATAATTAGAATCTCTCATCAACTCTCCCTATTTATTTTCACTATCACATTTTAAAGTGGTTATAATATCCAGAAATATATTTGTGGTAACATTTTAGTTTAACATCGCATCTACCCATTCGAAATCAATAACTAAATACTAATAATGACCTTTTTCAATGCCAGCAAAAAGAAAGAGGGGATGATAGTAGAAAAATTAAACAAAATGTTATATACAAGCATGAAGTGATTTTATTTTATTAAAAAAAATAGTATGGTCTTTAGTTTTACAAAAAAATAATAAGAGCAAGGTTTTTTTCCCCCCAAAATGTCAAAAATATATAATGAACACACAATTTGCGCAGTGAGCCTGAATTGAATCGTACGCATTTTATTTGAATTACGCGGTAGTCGTCTCTCCAAGTGCCAAAGTTGTAAAGTTGAGTGAGCCGCCAAGTTGTGATATGTGAATGTCAATTTATAACAACTTGTCAACTAGGAAACCAACTTGTGGGTGTGTAACTAACGAGCTAATTTAGTTTTTGGTCAAAGATTAACAACTTAACATTAAATGAATTCATTCTAGTCTTCCCCTTGGGTGCATACAACAATATCATTAGAGATTGCTTTTGCGCATGTTTACCAATTACAAATATCCAAACTCATTTGACCCATCAAAGGTGGGCGTGAGTTACAGTAGGGTTATTTAGGGCTGTGTTGTTTTTATTTTATAACACATTTTTCTGTGTTATAACTTAAAAAATCGGATGGATATATGCTTGCTTGTGTTTTTGTGAAATTGTGTTGTAATTTTTTTAAAAATTATGTGCTATAATCATCAAGTCATAAAATAAACTTCATGTATTTTCTGAATACAATTTTTTTTACTGTTCACTAAAGTTGTTTTCTTTATCACTTTCTCGTCTTGTTCTCTTTAATTGGTGGGGGAGAAAACATAACTTTGCTCAACCACCCTTCTTTACTCTATTTGCAGAAAATTCGATCTACAATCCTCCTCTCTCATCTCACCAATTAAATAACAAACAAACTAAACCAAACTAGCAAAATATTTTCTTGGCATACCCGGTGGAACAATAGTGTTATTTAGAGGTTTATTATAACTAGGGCAATGCAAATGTAAATTGGTTTTTATGTGGGTATAAAAATTAGACAATATGTATCTTATGTGACATAAAAATTTATATGTAGATATTATAAATAAAAAATTATCTCCAATGCAAATGTCTAAAAGTAAACTTGAGTGACACATGTACATAAAAGATTTGTTTTGTAAAATGTGGAGAGAGAATGAAAATTACAAGATGGAGAGAGAAATATTATGATTGGTTAGTTTTGCTCTTCACAATGTGGAAGAGAGCCTCTACATCTAGAGGGTCTACTTCACATTGTGAATATTAAATAGTGTCACATCAACTTCACATTCATTCTAGAGGATTGCATTGGAGAGTTTTTTTTAACTCATAGTCTATGAACCCTACGTGACACATCATATTCTCCCACTTCACATTAACATTGGAGATGCTCTTAGCATCGTTCTAAGTGATCTGAATCGTGCGCCGATAATTTCTCTCATCGATTTGCAAAGTTGTTGATAAATGCGTTATATATTTAACAATTCGTCATGATTTCTTTACCATGTCCTTATATTAACATGTTCGTGTATTTTAATCTGATTTTGTTGCATAAAAATGGTTTTGAGAGTAATTTCTGTGCATTTAGAACTACTTTATACCTTCTTCAACTTTTATAGGCTGAGAAACAGGGGTTTGTATGTTGAATGTGTTGCTGAAATATGATTTGAGTTTTTTATACTTCAACTCTGGTGGATTATGTATTCTTGAATATTTGGGTTTTTAACAAAGTTTGCCAAACGCAGTTTGAGATTATAACAAAACTAAAAAACAGTGTTATATTTTTTGGGGGAAAAAAAAATTTAAATTAAATTTTCAAAATACAGAACCAAATGGACCCTTAACTTCTAGTGCACCAAGAGTTTCTGCAATAGAAGATTTGTATATATAGTGTATTTTGCTAAATGCTGCCCTAGTTTGTGCATAATAAGTGGAGCGGGTAAATAGACATGTCTTATTAAGTCCAATACTAAAATTATATATTACACTCGAGTCATTCGACTAAGACTTGATTGTGTAACTGGAGTAATACATAATAAGTTTTGGGGTTATTTATACGTACGAGGTATATTAGGTGTAATAATGCACTTTAAGATTAGAAAAATTAAAGAAAAATACAAAAAATAACCCTATAGTTTGTGGTTAGTTTGAATTTTGACTGATATATTTCAATAGTTGTAATGTTAATAATGACGTTGTTAAATTGTACCCTTTTAACCCTGCGTCCCAACTACGTTAGAGAAATTAACAGAATTCAGGATTAACATTATAACTTTTAAAACATCTGCGACAGAATTTAAATTGACCTCAAATTTCAAGGTTAATATTTAATTTTTCAAATTTTTATTTACTATTTTTTAGAGTTCATTTTCACTTTTATAAAGGTTCCTTTTAATACTAGGATAAAAAAATGTCTAGAAGAGAACTTATAAAGTGACACAAATTTGAAAAATAAACTTTAAAAAAAAGTAAAAATTTCAGACGCGAAATGAATTACTCTTTCTCTCTCTCGCCCAAAATAAGAGTTCATGTTTTTATTTTGTATAAATTAAGCGTATACTCAATCAAATGCCGATATTAACTTGAGGGCATCATCCTAAAACTTGATTCGTTGATTATGTTCAAAAATGAAATTGTATTCTTAATTTGGAATAACTCGAAAATTAGTAGTTGACTCTTAATTTGAGACATGGATAATATAAAAAAAGGGAATGTTGAAAAAGGGCGTGTTAACACTTTCACTATATTTATAGGAAGGACAATAATTTTGATATAAAATTAGTCCCTAAAATTATTGTAAACCAAAAATGCCCTTTTATCATCTTAAAATACAATTGATTTTTTATCACCTTTCTTTTTAGGACAATCAACTTTTCTTTAATAAAAATAATTCTTATTTTAATTGTTCTTAATTAAAGTTATTTATTTTTGTAAGGAAAGAACTTATTAACTTTTTCATTATATCTCCAGGACACAGTAAAATTTTCTTGTAAAATTAGTCCCTACAATTATTCAATACAAAAAAAATTCATTTGACTATCTTAAAATACAATGATTTTACAATAATCAACATTTTAATATATAAAAGTAGTCCTATTTATTTGTCCTCGATTAAAATTTTACTTTAAAAAATATTTATGAGTTTTTTTTTAGAAAAATGCAAATTTGAGTATGAAGTTTAGGATAATTTTCGATTTTGGACCCAAAATTTCAAATGTTGCAATGTTAATGAACCTAGAATTTTGAAAATCAATTCAATTGGACACACCGTTATATTTGTTGTTAAGAATTGTAACCGATGTGTTCGCTCAATGTCTTATGTGGCAAAAACATTATGTGGTCCAATAAGAGTTTGACACGTAGCACCTCTTAAATAATATCTTTTAAGAATAAAAGAAAAATTAATAAACAAAAAATAAAATAACATAAATAATAAATAGAAAGAAAATAGAACCCAAACACATAGCGCTCTCAAATCCCCACCCGCTTTTGCCTCCCCACACCTTCCACCCCCACCAATGTCGCCCTCCCCACCCCTTCGTCGTCTGCACACCCCCACACTCACACCCACACCGACTCTCGCACTTTCTATCAACAACAGATTTCTCTCGAACTCTCTCAATGTATCTCTTTACTTCTCTCTACACATATATGTATATCCATGTATATTTATACATACGATTTTTGCATATACACATGGATCGATGTATATATACACCGATTCATGTATGTATACACAAATTATGTGTGTATACACACACACACATACATAAATCATGTATATATGTGGATATGTAGATGAGTATTATGTGTGTGTCCTCGATGTGTTTGTATGTGTATGCTTATGGATATTTTGGTACATATGTTTGTGTATGCAAGGTTAATTATGTTGGTATTGAATTGTGAAAAAAAATTGTTGTATTAATACTGCAAATTTAATTTTGCAATGAAAAATGCAAATATAATTTTGCAAATTAATAATGATAAAGTGTCGAGAGTAAGACGATAAAGAGTGGTGTAATAGTATTGCATCTAAAACATCAAAAATTAAGTAGGAAAAAAATTTGACGATGCAAAATTAAATTTGCACTTTGACGAAGGAGTAGGTGTGGCGGAGTTTTAATGACAGGAGGTTCGATGACATTCTTAGTCCAATACTTGAAAACAAAACAGATTTAGTATTTTTATAAAATAAAACATCTAATTCTAATAAAAAAAATAGGGGGCAAATTTTTCTTTTTAAAAAAGTAAATGATAAAATTGATTTTTTTAATAAAATAAAAACTTTATTTAAGAAAAAATAAAATAAAGTCAGCAATTCCATCACAATTCTTATCGACAATGTAACGGAGAGCATAATTGAATCAATTTTTAAACTTCAGGGTTAACATTATAACTATTAAAATATTGGGCCCAAAAAAGAATATCACCCCAAACTTCAGGGTTAAATTTGTATTTTTTAAAACTATCCCTTTTTCCCCCAAGATTGAGGTGTTTTATTTTAAAAAAAAAATACTGGTTTATTTTCAAACATTGAACTAAAAATGCCACCAAACCTCATGTAGTCAAAACTCCCACCACGACTACTAGCTCGTCAGAGTGCAAAATTAATTTTGCAACATCAAAATTTTATATATTCTATTTTCTTTTTGATATTTTAGATGTAATGTCATTTAACCACTCTTTATCCCCTTATTATCATCGTTCTGTCGCTAGTTTGCTAAATTATATTTACATTTTTTCCACTACAAAATTAAATTTGTAGTATTAATACAACAAACTTATTCCACATTGCAATACTAAAAAATTGAGTATTCAGTGTAATCATTTTCTTATTAAAAGGAAAAATGGAGAATATATACATTATAACGGCTAAAAAAATGATCGTGCAAATTTAACTTTGCATATTAACATTAGTATATTTTTTAATATGGGTTTTGGGGAAAGGTTCTCATAATTCTCAAAGTTGATAAAATAGGACACTCCAAATAATTTTATAAATTTAGTCTATGTACTAAAAACACCATGAAAAATGGTGCTGCTGGCGCGGACCAAAAAAATTAATTCCTTACTCTAAAGGGGCCGCACAAATAAATGATATTGTACGACAGGGACTAGATTTATAAACTTGAAAAGCATTGTTCTAAAAATTCAAATATAGGAAAGAACATGACATTTATCTTAATTCTCTATTTTTAATAAAACACCACATTTTAAGCAAAAAAAATAAGAATGAGATTTGTAAAGAAAAAACAACTTAGGAAAACACTATTTTAAAAAATATATCTAAGACAAAAGAAATAGATATCATTTTTATAAAAGAAAAGTTGACTTTCCTAAAACTATAATGGAAGTTTTACACTTAATTTTTTTATGGATTTTGTAGAAAATGACATATCAACAATCTTATTAAACAAATAGGATACTCAACATTATTTTTATAAAAATAGTCCCTAAAATATTTCATCCACAAAAATACCCCTCGCTTTTCAATCATCCTCTTAACATATGCCTTCCATTACCCCATCTCTCACTTCGATAAATCAAGAGATAGCAATCCGCAACACTTCCTATTATGACGACAACCTCCGACACCACCTCTCAGTTGAAGTAATCTCCAGCATTGATCCTCTTCGGCGGAGACCTCCTCTCCAGCCCCACGTCTCTTCGTTTCGAACAACGAAACACTAACAAAATTCGGAATAAGAACTTCAAATTCTATTAGATCTAAAAAAAGCTTCAAAGATTTGGTAATTAAACATAACCAAATCGGAAACTTATCCTCACTCAAATTCATAACCAACTCTGTTCCAGATTTATTAGATGAATCTCTTATTCACGTCCCTCCACGAAATCAGTTAATAAGTAAAACTCATTCTCTTTTAATAAGCTGATAGCATACATTTTTCCTAGTAAATACTCATATAAATATGTTCATCTGATCAACATCTTCATCTATCATCCATTAATAAAATACATCAAAAGTTTCATGCCCACAAATAAGACGAATTAGTGAAGTTTCCATTTCGACCTTCTAATATTTTTATTTGTTTGGATTTAATTCATTTGTTTCCAATCCTATATGTGATAGCTTAGTTTAGTTGGTACCATCTCATTCAAGTGAAAAATATGAGTAGGTTGTCCCTTGCAAAAACTATTGCTATTGTAAATGAGAGAATTCCTGATAAGGAGATAGTAAGTGTTGATACAATTTTTATTTTGGATATTCAAAAAATTTTACACTTCAAATTAAAATTTTGCGATATCAAACTGTGAAAAAATATTGATGCATTTGAATCTGCAAACTTAATTTTGCAATGAAATATTTACAAATTTGAATTTACAGTTCACTAGTTTGGGGATTGACGAGATGGCATCATGTCAATGGTGAAACAAAACTTGTGGTGGAAAAATTAAAAAATCATAATAGTTTTTTATATTTTTTAGATCGCAAATTTATATTTACTGTTTCTCAACTAGAGCATCGGCAACCAAAAGCCTTCTAGAAATCGAAGGTTGGCGATCGAAAACGCAAACTTCTATTGGTTGGAAGACAAATATTATTTTATAGTTTTTAATATAAGAAATAATTGGTATTTTATTAAAAAGAAAATCAACTTACGAAAAATAGGGAGTATTTCTAAAAGAAAGAAAAATAGTTGGGTGTCCTTTATCGATAACCAACATCATTACATGTTTTAAAAATACATAATCAATTTTTTTAATGCAAATAAAATAAGGATAATTTTCATAAAGGAAAAGTTGATTATCTGAAAACCACAATGGGGACCATATTTATAAAAAAAAAAAGTTAATTGTTCTAAAAATATAATAGGGACCATTTTAAAAAAAAAAGTTAATTATCCTAAAATCATAATATAATTTTTTTTAATTATGAGTAAATCTAATATTTTTGAAAAAATAAATTTAGCATAATAAAAGTAAAAAGTAAGAGTTGAATGTTATACATTCATAACTAATATTATTTTAAACTCGATATAATTTATATAAAAAACTATGGAAAGCCGAACTATTGGATAGCGAACCACATGTAACATTTCATTCTCCCATTGTTGTGTGTGCAAAGATGAAAATAGAAGGAAAGATCTTCGTATGTTATTTTGTGTAAGAGATGTTAAAACAATTCTAACGTTCATAAGTTGTACGTTAGAGTTGGTGGAAAACAATATCAAACCTTAAAAACCTAATATTTGAATATAGACTTCTTTTTATAAGAAATGTGTGGATCACACCGCCTTTGTAAAGAAATGTGTGATATCAGCTTGACGTACGAATTTCCAGTTGACAAGCTTGAAGTCCCAATGTGAACATTTTTATTTGTATTTTGTTTAAAACTGAAATGATGTAATAATACAAGCATTAGCACCATACTGTTGAAGCGTGTGCGTGCGGTCATTCACCCACCCACCCCACGCCCGCCCCCTTGATTAACCTTTAAACATAGTTTAATTCCTAAATATTAGGAAATAAGCCAACTTGTAGGATTATTCATTCTATACTTGTTAATTAAAAGGAAATGCATGTTCAACCAATGGTGAGATGCTGACCCGTTAGATATGAACGGGAGTCTTGATTTTATATTATTTCCTACTCTTTCTACTTAATATAAAATCATGGCCGCTGGGACATGTGTCAAATGAGCAATGATACATGGTCTATTTTAGAATGTGCACCTATATATATATTTTAGGAGTTCAAAAATATTATATGTATATTAAAAATATTGATTTTTAAAATAAGTTTAATTTTTTAGGGCGCATTTTAACAATCCTTACTAAGAATGATTCAACTACCTAAAAATCTCACCCAACTAAAATGCGCCCCCAAATAATAAGTTAAATTTTTTGGGGATCCATTTGAGGTATTTAATATCTTTGTACAATATTTTTTTAGAAGGCCGCTAAATTAATTTTCGCACAGAGCACTCTCAATCTTAAGACCGACCTTGTATAAAACCAAACAAATCATGATCGTATTTAGATATATTTAAAAATGGAATCAAGCTAATTCTACTCTATGAGCCAATATAATCAAACTAGTTCTCGAGTTGATTCAAATAACTCCAAGAGAATGATTGAGTGGTTGATCACTCGTGATTAAGGAAGTTAATTTAAATTCATGAGTTTTATTCTCCCCAATAACATAAATTTAAAGTTACGGACCGTAGAAAGTAATTTTTGTTTCCCAAGCTTTAATTGGAAGATAAAATAATTCGAGATGCACGCAAACTGACCCGAATTGAATAACCATTCGTACCAAAAAAAAATTCAAATCAATCTAAGATTTTAGATGTTAGTGTGTCATAATTAGTTTGTGACGAGTCATAATAAGTGAACACAATGCATTCAAAACACTTTTTATTAGTGTGCAAATCAATGAGATTGAAACAAGAATTTTGGTGAAAACACACTTATTTAAGTGTGATTTCTTTTAAAACAATGAAGATATTGTAATTATTTTTGTCATATGTTATATTTGCGACAAAATTTATCATTAGGGAAAATCAAAATAAATTTTTTGAGCAATAACACTAAATGAATTTTTGGCATAAAAGAAATATTTAAAAATCATCACAAATAAAAATCTTAAAAATCGTTAGACTCAAATTGTCACGAGTAGAGAAACTTTGATAAAATATGTTACTAATAGCTGTCAGGACATATTGTGTCACGAATTTAAGACCTGACAATATAGTCATGAATATTGGTCGTTAGAAAATCTCATATAAAAATATTAATGTAAAAAATCTCAAAAACTAGGGAAGGGCGACCGTCCCCTCGGCCTTACACGGGTTTGTCCCTGCATACTAGACATCATATGTGAGAAAAGTAGTGAATTGGCCAATTAGATTCACCATTAATATACCTTTGAATGCATTTGAATTTTTTTGAAATTTCACAAAGTGGGAACTTTGGTGGGTGTGAATTTTATATACATGAAACTACTATCCAGTAAAAAAATTAAATTTGAATAATTTTTATTATAATTAATATAAGAGGGATCTCAATAATGTCAAAGATGCTTGTCGATTTTAGAGGAAAATAATATTTTAAACATTTATGAATTAGAATTCACTTAGAGAATTTCTATTACACTTGGATTTCTTAGTTTACTCTCTCTCTCTCTCTCTCTCTCTCTCTATATATATATATATATATATATATATATATATATATATATATATATATATATATGTGTGTTGAAGAATCAACGGATTAGTTGTGGTTCGGGGTGAAATGCCACTCGAACCCAGGGCTAGCTAGTTCTCCCTGAAATTCGTTGAGGCGTAGTAGTTGACTGGACATCTAGGGGTAAAGCAATGTGGGAGGTCCGCACGATGGGCTATAGGCTCAGTGCTCGATCGCTCCCCTGATAATTGCGTCATTGTGCCTGGACTGTGAGGGCCGAAATTGGTACTATAATCGATACGGGACTCAATGGAGCCATTTTACAAATAAATTCTTATGGATTTATTGGTGTTGCACTTTTTTTTTTGGCAGGAACGAGTTATGATAGAATACGTTTATTTGTATTCAGCTCAATCCTTTTAGTAAAAGATTGGGCCAAATTTAATTGCAATTCAATTATAAGAACAAACGGTACTTACTGGATTACAAACTATCAATTACTTCAAATTCCAATTTGATTTCCTTCCATATCTCACAAGCAGCAGCTAGTTTAGGACTTCAATTGCAAGTCTCGCGAATAATTTCATTACCCTCACGAGAAAATGAAAAATGACTGTTGATGTCAAAATATGGACTTGGTCCATTTGAGAATCACAGATAAAATATAGAATTGCAATGAAATAGTTAAAAGAGTGATAGCAATATGCTCCACTTGGGAATGGAGTGGCCTACCATGGTCCCAAATGCCCTCAGTTAGGGAATGGGCTAGGTTGTTATTTTCGTTCTCGCCTTTTTTTATTGATTTCTTTTCTGATGTATGCTAACTGCTACTGCTTATTGCCTTGTTGAAGAAGAACCTATGAGAAAGTTTCCCAAACCGAGTGAAGTAAATTTGGAAGAACTCAAATTCTTGTGGGGTCTTAATCAAAGGACATGATAAGGTCATCCGCGATCAACTTCTATATTGCTAGAGTATAAAAGTTCCATAACCTCTTTTGTAGCTTGGCCAACAACTGTTGTGCCTTCAATTGTAATTGATTTGGAGAGGGATCCAGTGTCTACTTCCTCTGCTACTAAGTCTGTTGGTGCTGAAGTTGTTATTGATGGCATTTCTTCTTCTTTTGACTCTGATCTTCCTATTTCTGCCAGCACGAGAAAAAGGAAAATTCGCAATCTTCTGGAGGAGGACTCCACTACTGGTGCCAAGAAACCATTTGATCCTAATTCCCAAAAGAAGAAGGTTGAGGCTAGCAAGAAGGCCCCAACCAATAAAGGTGATGAGTCTCCTCTTAAGAGACTCAATATGGATTGCCTGGTAAGGTCCCATATGTTACTGGATCGTTTGTAACATTTAGTCCTAGCTTGACTTGGAAGTTGATCAGGGCTGGTACCCTCCCTAAAGCTACTGCTGCCTTCATGTCCCGATCAAAACTATTAGAGAAGGTTACTGAAAGTTTAACCTTTGTAGGTTTTTATATTTGAAGTTGGCCGGATATTATTCATATCTTACTTGATTTGTAATGACTTAATTATTTTCTTGCAGTTCCTGGTTGATTACAACCAAATATTGGAGAAGGACGATCATCTACGTTCTTCTTCGGGAGAAGTAGATGAGGTATTTGAAGGTATTAAGAAATATTTAGAGGAGTCCATACAAGCTTTGGAGACAAAGCAGAAGACTTGGGAGGAAAAGATAAAGGTTGCCGAAGAAGCGCGATAGAAAATTGATGAAACTCTGACTGTGGCTACCTTGGCCTTTGCTCAAGATGAGTGCAGGGCAAAGGTTATTGAAGAGAAGGTAGTCAAACTATTTGCTGACCTCTCTGTTGAGAAATCCAAAAGAAACAATACCAGAGAAGCATCCTTTAACAAAGCCTGGGATAAGGCCATCTCTGTTACTTCTACCCAAATAGTGTATACCAAGAGGAAATTCTTCAAGGATAGTTGGTCGACAGCTTTGAGGGAAGTTAGCACTACTGAAGATTTAAAGTTAATTCTAAGGTACAATCCAGGCTCCCTCCCCCCAACCTTGATGATGAAATTGATGATGATGCAGGTTTAGGGTAATCCTCTCAAGAAATTGAGTCAATTGTTCCTCCAACCGATCAAGACAATGCTCCTGTTGACCCAGATGCCCCTCTTTGTCGACTAGGAGATAAACCTTGAGGTAGAGAGGGATAAGAAGAAGGTGTAGACTTATTTGGCTTCTAGTCTTTGTATTTTGCACCTTTCTTTTATCTTTGTTTTGTTTTGTTCTGATGTATATTTTTGTAATGTTTCCATATATTAATGAAAGAACTTTTTCTTTAATTAACTTGTCACATTTTTATGCTTAGCTATTGCTCTGTCTCTTTTTATTGTTGATAAATTGTTTGTATATTCTTCTAATTCATTGCCAAGATGGAATAAATTACTTTCACTAGTTTCGACCTACTCAAACTCTGTAACAATCCGTCTAAAGCTGGTCACTTGGACTTTACAGATAAAGAATTAACAAAATTAATTGACGCAGACACTTCTGATCAAGCAAGGGATGTATACACTTATCTCAAATTCCTTCTTGACCGGGTTGTGTCGAATAATGTTGCTTACTTTGAGATGATTGAAGACTTGCAGGTAGACCATAATGAAACCAAAGCTTTACTACATGCCGATTATAAAGCCAAGTACAAGGCATTAAGTGAAGGTTGGTATTTTGAGACGAAACTAGAAAAATATGCTTCTTCATACAGGAAATAAGAGTTCTTTCAGAACCATGAGATTGATGAATCCAAAGTGATCGCCAAGCTTTTGGAGGAGGAGAATAATAAAATCTGGAATGAGTTGGAGACTTTAAAACAGTCTTCTGTTAGTGGTGCTGATAAAGGTGCCTCCTTTTTAGAGGATGAGAATGCTAGGATAATGGAATAACTTGAAACTTTGAAGAAATCCAAACCCATGCAATCTTCTAGACCATAAAGAACGAGCTGACCAACTATTGAAGAAACTAGGACTAAGAAAATCTTAGCTAACCAGGCTGCCCAACTGAAAGTAAAGAGTCAAGCTATTATCGACCTATCTACAAAGCTGGAAGCTAAGAATAATGCCAATGTCGACCAGTCCGTACAGTTAAAGGTGAAGGATAATGTTTTGAAGAAACTTCAACAGCAAATTGAAGGTTAACCTTTCAATTTCATAAAAACCTAGAGAGGTGTGGATGGAAGGATACAACGAAACTTTAGGCCATATAGATGATCACCTTGCTAAAACCCATCGTGAAGGTTATAAATGGGGTTGGACTAATTTCTTAACTTTGTTGAAGCATGATCATAATAGCCATCCGTGGTATTAGAATGATCCCAGTCTGTTAGATTGTGATAATCCCCTTCATGTTGGATACTTCATGGATCCCTGTTGATGCTATTCCCCAATGCTTGATCACTAAATACTTAGGGGACTATGGTTTACATGATGTTTATGAGGTAGTCTGTCCTCATCACCTGATTAATGTACCGAGAAACAATAACATAATAATGTTAAGGGATTTTAACTTTATTAACTCTCCATATACTTAGGATGTTCCTCCCGCTGGAATGGAAAGAGTACAGCCAGCTCAGCCAACTTCGAAAGCTCAAGGAAAACGTCATGTTGAATAATTCTTATGTATTTTGTTATTCATTTGAATGTAATACAATTTATATGAATGAAAATCCATAAGTTTATATTGTTAACTTATGATTATTTTAATCAATCAGTCAACTTGTGATTGTAATGCCATAGATTCTACTAATGCACTTAGATATATTAATCCAAATTTAGCATTAGTTATCAGTGGTGACAAAGTTTATGACGATTATATGTTTGTATTCCAGTATTTAGGAATGTTTACATGTCTTCCTGCATTTAACTTAGTCTGGTAAAACTTGTTTGTAACTTTTTTAGTTGTATACAAAGTTTTACAGCCTTCTTGTTCTTAACTTGTCAATGACAAAGTCATAAATGAAGTAAATTGGTCTTGAACTTAGTCGGATAATACTTCTTGTTCGTGGCTTATTTATACAAAGCCATACATGAAGTAATAGTTAGTTCTTGTTCGTGGCTTATATGTATAAAGTCATATAGGAAGTTTTCTTTTGAGAGAGAAACAATTGTGCCTCAAGCTGTTGGTGCATCTGGAATTTGATAAATTCAACTTGATTAAGTGTGTTATGCTAATCGATAGCTAATTGGCAGATAAGTGATTAAGTATGTATGTATTGTTGATAGGAAAGAGCTGAAGAGACATTCTTACTTGTTATTTCTATGTGATGTATATCGTCGTACTCCAAAAAAAATCGAAAGACTTGAAGGGACTAAAATCAATATTTTATTGAAACTTGACTCATAGTCATGTAAAATATAGAGCAAAAGAAATACACTAGTAAGAATCCCTTGAATCATTGATAATACTTGCATAGGTGCTCCACATTCCAAGGGTTTTTGAATTCTTCCCCTTTCAAAAGTCTCAAGTCGATAGGTTCCTAGTCGGATGACAGTGGAAATGTGATATGGGCCATGCTAATTAGCCTCAAGCTTATTATTCTTCTAGATGAAATTTTTAAGAACATAGTCACATTCTTTAAGGTTGGTGGTCTTAAACTTTTTATTATAAAAGCGAGCAGTTTTATGTTGGTATGCATCGTTTCTCAAGGTAGCATCTTCTCGGACTTCCTCCAACATTCCTAAATCTAGTCGCCGCATCAAGTCACTAGTTGAAGAATTAAAATTTAGTACCTATGGGTTGGTAGGACTATCTCGTACGGTACCATAGCTTCAGTCCCAAATGCAAGCATGTAAGGTGTCTCTCCAGTTGTTGTTCTGTAAGCCCAAAGAACAGAATGTAACTCATTAATCCAGATGCCCTTTGCAACATCAAGCCTCTTCTTCAGTTCATTGAGCAAAGTCCAATTTATTACTTTTATTTGACCAGTACTTTGAGGAAGGCCTGGTGCAGAATTGTAAGGCCCTAAAACATGATTAGGAATATTAATTATATGATTAAGTATAAGTTATGAGTTATAAGTTGGTGATGGGTTTTAAATATGTTAATTATCATGTTTAGGGGATGCATACTCATGTGATATATGTGTTACTTACATTAGATGCTAATCGAGCTTATGATCGGGGGTAACATGTTTAGAGCATATGATTAGTTATGTGGCTAAATGCATTATGAAGTATGTCTTTAATTCATCATTATTTTTATAAAAATAAATTAGGGTATTGGTGCGAAATTGGTAATGTTTGGTTGCCAAATGTGAAAGTTTGGAAATTATTGGTAAATTGCTACTTTCCTGTTCGAGCCCAAATTAGGCATATTAATTCTATGATTTTGGGAAAACATAAAATATGAAAGTTGTATATATATAAGTTATATACTCGTAGACGCAAATTTGGAGTAAATTGGGGTCCAAAATAGGTAGTTATGGTGATTTTACAAAGGCGGGATAAATCTGACATTAGTGAAATTATTTGATTGGACCTTTAGCCCAACCAATCACGTATCACCACAAGGTTAATGCCAATTAGACCCCTTTAAAATGTATGATCTTAAAACATATGTATAGCTTCTTCCTCATAAGAAATAACAAATTTGGAAAAATTTGCCTAAGGAGAGAGAAAGGAAGTTTAAGGAAGAAAAATCTTCAAAAAATTACCATAAATAGAGGAGATCTTATAAGGTAATTACCTCTTTATTAAAGTTGGTCACAAGGATGAGTTTTACACTTTATATATTTTTGTTTTTTACTTTGATAAATATTTATAGATACCCATATTGACAAATTGTGATAAAATAAGGATGGCTTAAGAACATATGTAAGAACACGTGTTAGGATCATAAATGCTAACTTTAAAATCCTAGATTCGAATCACCTTCTTGTGGAGCTTTGGAATTAGGAAATTCACATATATGATGTGTGTATGTACTAAAACATGTTTAGTATGTGTTTCCATGATTGATATCCAAGGTGGAGATTATGTATGCTTAAAAATGTTAAGTTATGCTTTAATGTTCTATTCCGGCCTAGTTGTGATAAAAATGGAATAAATCATGGAATAATGATTGAAATCAAGTGATTCCAAATAGAGAGGTTAGATAACCTATATGAGTATGACATACTCGAATATGAGAATAAAATACCTCCTGGTTTGTCTTGGAGGTCATGTTGAAGTTGAAGTTTTATTGATATTTTTCTTGAGAAATAATTTGGAAAAGGTTATAATAGAATGGGCATAACTTTGTCTAGAGAATTCGTAATTTAATTCCGTAAATTGTGTTAGAACCTTTATTAATAGGGTGTTATAGAAATGTTATGTTTCATATTTAATTTCTCTTCAGTTGTTTCTGATTGATCAAATGATGTGATGTGTTACGAAGTTTAATGTTATTTGGTGTATTCAAATACTAATGATGTCGAATTGATAGGTACGAAAACAGCTAATACTACCATACAAAGGAAGTAGATTTTGGTGTTGATTTTATTACCTACTTCAAGGTGAGTGACCTGCCCTATGAAATATAAATGCTTATATTTTCATATGGAAATGTGTAATTAGATATGAGTATTAGAATGCTTATAGAGTGATGGGGTATTTATGAAACATATGCATATGATTAAAAATGTTAAGCGATATTATGTAATGTTATGGACTGTGGCGGGTTCTTTATCTAATGTTAAGGAATGTGGTGGGTCCTACGGGATGTTGCGGTCCTATTAATCAGACTTAAAGGTTTGTGTATGTGGGCCTAATAAAGGGATGTGGTGGTCCCTAATAACTGTTGTGGGTTTATTAGACTGTGGCGGGTCCAGAATTACGAGTATTTCACAATTCCTGCTGGGTTATAGCATTAGAACAAAATAAAAATGGTTATTCAAATTAATTATATGTGTGGTATATGGTCATTCACTAAGGCTTTATAGCTTACACTTCTATAATGTTTTGTTTCAGGTATGCTTATCGTTTGGAGTTCACTGCCAAGTTAGGACCTTAAAACGGGGGAGTGATGAATATCTAATAGGGGTTGAATATCCAAAAGATTTTTGTGTCAATGTTAAATAAAGGAACTTGTATATGTAAAGTTGCTTAGTACTTGTAAGTTATATGTTCATGTAGTTATGTTTTCATCTAAACATGCCTTTGAAAAGAAAGAAAAAAATCTTGTGCTATTTTTCGAGAGATTTAAAGTAAAGTATTGTTTAAGGGAATTTATCTCCAAATAAAAGGATGATTTTATCCTAACTAAGTCGGGGCGAGACAAATTGGTATCAGAGCATGGTTATTAGGTTCTGGACATCGTGTGAGGGTCTAGATTGGCAATGGATAATAGAAAGCAAGTTTTTTATGGGTCAGGATTTTGACTAACAATGTTATTGTTAAATTGTTGCTATTGTATTTTGTTTAAGTTATTTATATTGCAGTGAGTGATGGATTCACACGAGCCGCATGATAGAGCAGAGGGTAAGGCATCATATGTACCTAATAGTCAGCAAGAACAGGGACATATTGAAGTGGATGAACCAAAGGTTCAACAATAACATATTGATGACGTGGGAAGAATATTACGTGCTGTGGCATAACTTGTGGAACAAGAAAGAGGTGGAGCACATGGTGGGGATAGGGATAAATTGCATAAGAGGTTCATGAAGTTAAATTCACCAGCATTTACTAGAACCACTGATCCGTTAGTGGCAGATAGGTGGATTAGAAAGATGGAAACGATATTCAAGGTGATGGAAGTGTGAGATGAGCAAAAGGTTTTGTTAGCAACCTTTAGGTTAGAGATGATGCAAAGTTATGGTGGGATGCTACAGAAAGGTTACTTACTACAATTGGGGGAGTGGTGCCAATGAATCCTCCACAAATTATATGGGAGAAGTTTGTGAATGTGTTGTTTGAAAAATATTTTCCAAGGCTGTATAGGAAGGAGAAAGAAGAAGAATTTATCATGCTGAAGCAGGGGAACCGAACAGTGGCAGAGTATGAAACTTTTTTTTTATATCTTTATCCACATTTGCACCTAATTTGGTGAGTACAGAAGAAAGTAAATCGGTTTCAGACTGGGTTGAATGTCGACATAAAAACCATGGTTGCTAATATGAAGATCATAGATTACGTGGACTTGGTGGATAGAGCTATGGTGTCAGAAAAGTGAATAAAAGAAATACAAGCCGAACATTCAAAGAAAGCTAGACACGATAGTACAAAATATATGGATGGGAGACAGGAACCTCAACTTAAAGTGTAGCACAAGGAATACCTAAGGGCCAGGGATTTAAAAATAGCAGAAATGCACCTGGAAGAGTTCAAGCTCGAAGTGGAAGGACTGGAATGAGTCGGTCAGAAAATGCATTCGTGTTGGGACTGAGGGCCATATTTTGTTATAGATGTAGTGGTCAAGGGCACATGTCTCGGGAGTGTACAATAGCTGAGACGACATATTTATGTTTGCATTGTCATCAACCAGGGCACTTACAGAAGAATTGTCCAATGATGGGAGCTATAACATCAGTTGGGAGTGTGGTAGTAGGAGGTAGAAGTTCTACACAGAATGTACACAGAGGAGGTAGAGAAATTATATCGTAAAGTCAAGGTCAAGGCAGAGTGTTTTCACTAACGCAATAAGATGCACAAGCTATGCCTAATGTAGTGAAAGGTAGACTTATTATTGGTGATAAAGATGCTTATTTGTTAATAGATCCTGGTTCTACACATTCTTTTGTGTCTTTTCTTTATCTTTTGCATCTTAATAAACCATTATTATCATTAGATCTTGGTTTAGCTATTGATAATCCAGTGGGGGGGTTGGTTTTTATTGAGAAGGTATATAGGGAGTGTGTGAAAAAGAATTACTGGTTGACTTGTTACCTCTCAATATGCATGACTTTGATGTGATACTGGGTATAGATTGGGTGGCCTCATATTGATGTATGTTTAGATTTCTTTAGAAAGGAAGTAGTGTTTCGGTTATCGAGTGAACCTGAATTTAAATTTGTCGGGGAACGAAATGTCACTCCAACATGTTTGATTTTTGCTATAAAATCTTATGAATTATTAAGGAAAGGGTGTCAGGGTTATCTTGCCCATGCGGTGGACACATGACAAGAGGCTAGAAAACTATCAGATATACTAGTAGTTAATGAGTTTGCAGATGTCTTCCCAGAAGAACTCCCAGGGTTAGCACCAGATCGTGAGGTAGAATTTACGATTGAGTTGGTACCAGGCACCGCACCAATATCTATTGCACCATATCATATGGCACCTGCAGAGTTAAAGGAGCTAAAAATACAGTTACAAGATTTTGTATATTGTGGTTTTATAAGGCCTGGTGTATCACCATGGGGAGCCCCAGTATTATTTGTGTAGAAAAAAGATGGAACAATGAGACTATGCATCGATTATCGTCAATTGAATAAGGTGATGGTCCGTAATAAATACCCACTACCCCGTATTAATGACTTGCTTGATCAGTTACAAGGAGCCAAAGTATTTTTCAAGATTGATCTCAGATCGGGATATCATTAGTTGAAAGTAAGAGAATGTGACATTTCTAAAACTGCTTTTCGTTCCAGGTATGGACATTATGAATTTCTAGTCATGCCATTTGGCTTAACAAATGCACCAACCGTATTCATGGACTTGATGAACCGCATATTTCACCCATATGTGGATTCTTTTGTTATCATCTTTATTGATGATATTTTGATATATTCTCCTAGTAAGGAGGAGCATGAGCATCATCTGTGTATAATTTTAAAGATCTTGCGAGAGATGCAGTTATATGCTAAAAATTAGTATTTTTGGGGCATGTTATTTATGTTGATGGAATTTGTGTTGATCCTAAGAAGGTGGAAGCCATAATGAATTGGGAAAGATCAACTAGTGTGATAGAAGTACGTAGTTTTTTGGGATTGGTTGGATATTATAGGAGATTCATACCAGGGTTTTCTTCTATTGCATTGCCATTAACTAAGCTTACCAGAAAGGAAAACAAGTTTGTCTGGAGTAATGATTGTGAGAAAATTTTTGAAAATTTAAAGGGTAAATTGACGTCAGCTCTAGTATTGACTATTCTAATGGGTACATAAGGTTTAGTTATTTATAGTGATGCCTCGTATCAAGGACTCGATTGTGTGTTAATGCACCATGGAAAGGTAATTGCTTTTGATTCTCGACAGTTAAAGATACATGAACGCAACTACCCTATACATGATCTTGAGTTGACCGCATCAGTTTTTGCACTAAATAATTAGAGGCACTACTTATATGGTGTTAGCTGTGAAATTTTTACTGACCATCAAAGTTTAAAATACTTGTTTACTCAAAAAGACTTGAACTTGAGGCAAAGGAGGTGGATGGAACGTATAAAGGATTATGAATGCATAATACATCACCGTTCAGGTAAGGCTAATATTGCTGCCAATGCTTTGAGTAGAAAATCTCTAGGCAGAGTATTTTGTATTTATTATATTCGAGTTGGCCTGCTGAGAGAGTTAACTTTAATGGCAGTGGAATTAACTTTGAATGAGTCTTGTGGATTACTAACACATTTAAATGTTAGACCTACACTGATAGACTGGATAAAACAAGCACAGGCAGGAGATATATAATTGGAGAAAGTTAGAGACAATATGAAAAAGAGTAAATCAAATAAATTTTCTATTCGTGATGATGACATTGTTATGTACGATAACCGTTGTGTGTGCCTAATATGCCTGATTTGAGGAGAATTTTTTTAGAAGAAGCCCATTATTCTTTGTATGTTATGCATTCAGGAAGCACAAAACTTTATAAAGATTTGAAGCAATGTTATCGATGGCCATGAATGAAACACGATATTGCAAATTTTGTTGCTAAATGTCTAGCTTTCCAACAGGTGAAGGCGGAGCATTAGAATCCAAGTGGTTTACTACCGTCCTTACCTATTCTTGTGTGGAAATGGGAGCATGTTACTATAGATTTTGTTATAGGTTTACCAAAATCATCACAAGGGTTTGATTCTATTTGGGTTATCTTTCATAGATTGACTAAGTTTGCACATTTTCTTCCTGTTAAAACTATTTATTCCATGGATAGATATGCCAAAATGTTTGTGGATGAGATTATTAGATTGCATGGTGCACCTATTTCTATCAGTTTTGATCGAGATACTAAGTTTACTTCTCACTTTTGGCCCAGTTTACAATAAGCCTTGGGGACTAAGTTGAAATTTAGTACAACTTTTCATCTTTAGACTGATGGGCAGTCAGAAAGAACGATCCAGACACTCGAAGACATGTTACGAATTTGTGTATTGGAATTCAAGGGAAGTTGGGATGAACACTAGCCACTAATAGAGTTTGCTTATAATAATAACTATCATTCGAGTATTAATATGGCTCCTTATGAAGCTTTTTATGAGATAAAATGCAGAATTCCAGTGTGTTGGACTGAAGGAGGAGAACAAAAACTGTTTGGGCCAGACACTGTGCAGCAGACTACTGAAAAGATAAATCTTATCTATAATCACTTGAAGGTGGTGCAAAGTAGACAAAAAAGTTATGCAGACAACCGAAGGAAATAATTGAAATTTGAGGATGGTGATCAAGTATTCCTACGTGTTTCTCCTTGGAAAGGGGTTATGAGATTCGGGGAGAAGGGAAAATTGAGTCCTAGGTACATTGACCCATATGAGATAGTGAAACGAGTTGGCGCTGTGGCTTATAAATTGCAATTACCACCAGAATTATCTCAGTTACATGATGTTTTCCATATATCAATGTTACGAAAGTATGTACCAGATCCTTCACATGTATTTACTTCACAACCGATAGAGCTTCAAGATGACTTAACCTACGTGGAGGAACCAATTTCTATTTTAGATCGAAAAGAGTAGGTGTTACATAATAAAACTATTCCATTAGTTAAAGTAATGTGGAGAAGTCAAAATATGGAGTATGCCACATGGGAAGGAGAGGATAACATGAGGAAGCAATATCCCCATCTGTTTGGAAAGTTTCTTATGCGTTAAATTTCAAGGACGAAATTTTTGTAAGAGTGGTAGATTTGTAAGGCCCCAAATCATTATTAAGAATGCTAATTATATGATTAAGTATAAGTTATGAGTTATAAGTCGATGATGGGTGTTAAATATGTCAATTATCATGTTTAGGGGATGCATACTCATGTGATATATGTGTTACTTACATTAGATGCTAATCGAGCTTATGATCGAGGATAACATGTGTAGAGTATATGATTATTTATGTGGCTAAATGCATTATGAAGTATGTTTTTATTTCATCATTATGTTTATAAAAGTAAATTAGGGTGTTGGTGCGAAATTTGCAATGTTTGGTTGCTAAATGTGAAAGTTTGGAGATTGTTGGTAAATTGCTACTTCCCTGTTCGAACTAAAATTAGGCATACTAATTCTATGATTTTGGGAAAAGATAAAACATGAAAGTTGTATATATATAAGTTATCTACACGTAGACGCAAAATTGGAGTAAATCGGGGTCTGAAATAGGTAGTTATGGTGATTTTGCAAAGGTGGGTCAAATCTGTCAATAATGGAATTGTTTGATTTGACCTTTAGTCCAACCAATCACGTATCACCACAAGGTTAATGGCTATTAGACCCCATTAAAACCTATTTTTTATCTTAAAACATATGCATAGAGGAGATTTTATAAGGTAATTACCTCTTTATTAAAGTTGGTCACAAGGATGAGTTTTACACTTTGTATGTTTTTGTTTCTGACTTTGATAAGTATTTATAGATACCCATATTGCCAAATTGTGATAAAATACGGATGGCTTAAGAACATATGTAAGAAGGCATGTTAGGATCATAAATACTAACTTTAAAATCCTAGATTCGAATCACCTTCTTGTGGAGATTTTGAATTAGGAAATTCATGTATATTATGTGTGTATGTACTAAAACATGTTTAGTATGTGTTTCCATGATTCATAACCGAGGTGGAGGTTATGTATGCTTAAAAATGTTAAGTTATGCTTTAATGTTCTATTCCGACCTAGTTGTGCTAAAAATGGTATAAATCATGGAATAATGATTGAAATCAAGTGATTCTAATTAGAGAGGTTAGAGAACATATATGAGTATGACATACTCAAAGATGAGAATAAAATACCTCCTAGTTTGTCTTGGGGGTCATGTTGAAGTTGAGGTTTTGTTGCTGTTATTCTTGAGAAATAATTTGAAAAAGGTTATAATAGAATGGGCATAACTTTGTCTAGAGAATTTGTAATTTAATTCCGTAAATTGTGTTAGAACCCTAATTAATAAGGTGTTATAGAAATGTTAAGATTTATATTTAATTTCTCTTCAGTTATTTCTGATTGACCAAATGATGTGATGTGTTACGAAGTTTAATGTTATTTGGTGTATTCAAATACTAATGATGTCGAATTGATAGATACGTAAACGACTAATACTACCATACAAAGGAAGTAGATTTTGGTGTTGATTTTATTACCTACTTCAAGGTAAGTGTCCTTCCCTATGAAATATAAATGCTTATATTTTCATATGGAAATGTGTAGTTAAATACATGTGTTGGAATGCTTATGGAGTGATGTGGTATTTATGAAACATATGCATATGATTAAAAATGTTAAGCGATGTTATGTAATGTTATGGACTGTGGCGTGTCCTTTATCTAATTTTAAGGATTATGGTGGGTCTTACGGGATGTGGTGGTTATGTTAATCCAACTTAAATGTTTGTGTACTCGGGCCTAATAAAGGGATGTGGTGGTCCCCAATAACTGTGGTGTGTTAATTGGACTGTGGCGGGTCCAGGCTTGCGAGAGTTTCACAATTCCTGTTTGGTTATAGCATTAGAACAAAATAAAAATGGTTATTCAAATTGGTTATATGTGTGGTATATGGTCATTCACTAAGCCTTTATAACTTACACTCCTATAATGTTTTGTTTCAGTAATGCTTATCGTTTGGAGTTCACTGCCAAGTTAGGGCCGTAAAACAGGGGAGTGACGAATATCTAATAGGGGTTGAATATAAACAAGGTTTTTGTGTCAATGTTAAACAAAGGAACTTGTATATGTAAAGTTGTTTAATACTTGTAAGTTATATGTACATGTAGTTATGTTTTTATCTAAACATGCCTTTGAAAAGAAAAAAAAATCATGTGCTATTTTTCGAGAGATTCAAAGTAAAGTATTGTTTAAGGGAATTTATCTCCAAATAAAAGGATGATTTTAACCTAATTAAGTAGGACTCGAAAAAAATGGAGTTTCTGAATTTTAGATTGAACATAATATACTTCATACTCATCATTATTAAATTGAGTTCCGTGGTTTGTAATGAAGGCATATGGTAACCCATATCTGCATATAATATTATTCCAAATGAATTGATACACCTTCTTATAGGTCATGTCTACCAATGATTCTGCATCCACCCGTTTGGTGAAGTAATCAACAACAGCAACCAAATATTTGAACATGCCTCTAGTGGTCGACAGTGGACCAACTAGATCAATTCCCTAAATAACGAATGGACAAGGTGAAGTTATGGATGTCAGAGCAGTATTGGGCATTTTACGAATTGTAGAGAATTTCTTTCATTAGGCGCCGAACAAGTAATGTCATACAATGATTAATAGTTACTGGTAAACCAAATGCTTTATTTATATGGAGTCAAGGGAGAGTTGATGACCAGATACTTTTCCAAAACCATGGAAGTCATTTCCAAGTTTCCAGTTATGCAAATGAATAGGATCCCCAGAATAGACAATGCCCGAGCAGATGCACTTGCTCGGTTGGCTTCAACAACCAGAATTAAACTCAGGCGCACCATCCCGATAGGTATCCTAGATAATCAGAGCGTTAACGAAGACTTAATGGTTAATTTCATTTCCATAGACTTAGGACCTTCTTGGATGGACCCAATTAAATCCTATATTGAGGATGGCATCCTGCCATCTGATCCCAAAGAGGCCAAGAAGCTCCGATATAAAGTAGCGAGATATGTATTAGATAAAGGACTTTTATACAAATAGGGATTGACGATATCCTTGTTGCGTTGTGTTCGTCTAATGGAGGTGGAAGATTTGATCAAAAAAGTGCATGAAGGTTCTTATGGAGCTCATTTTGCTGGTCGATCACTGCAACAACGAATCAACACTCAGGGATACTAAAAGCCGACTATGAGGGAAAATTGCACAGCCTTTGCAACTTGTCCAACTATTAAAGCTTCGTATTTTTCCTCGTTGTTTGATGCTTTGAATTGATACATATGTGCATATTCAATATCAATATCATCAGGAGTATTGAGTATTATACCTGCTCCACTTCCATTTGCACATGAAGAACCATCGACGTATAAATTCCACAACGGGGTATCATTATTGAAGCTCTCTTTAGACAGAACTCTATGATGGAATATTTTCTTTCTCTCCTCTGTATATTTCTGGGCCAGCTCCTGAGTTCTGGATGACTTAAGTTGATCGACAATAATTTCAGCTTGCTTTTGAGATGAGCTCTCTTCTTTAGAAATTTGCTTGGCAGGCAAGTTTTGCTAGTCGGGAACCTCTGGATATGTGAATTCAGCAATAAAATTCAACAAATCTTGGTATTTTAATGAAGATTGTGGTTTGTAGACAATGTCATATTCTCCCAGCTCTATCGCCCAGTAAATTAATCTTCTTGACTTCTCAGGCTTATGGAGTGCTTGTCGAAGAGGCAAATTAGTATACACAACTATAGTATGTGCTTGGAAATAAGGTTACATATGCTTACATACCTCAATAAGTGTTAAAGCCAACTTTTCCAAGCATGGATACCTAATCTCGGCTCCCCTGAACACTTTGCTGGTGTAATAATCTAGTTTTTGGATCCCATTGCCTAATCTAACCAAAGTTGAACTAATTGCAGATTTAAAAATAACTAGGTATAAGTATAGTGTCTCTCCCAAGACTGGTCGGGATAATAAAAGAGGTGATCCTAGGTACTTCTTTAATTCTTGAAAATCTTCTTCGCATTCTGCATTCCACTTGAACGTCTTCCTCAACACCTTGAAAAATGGCAAACACTTATTTGTTTCCCTAAACACAAACTATTTAAAGCTGCCCCTCTTCCAATGAGATTTTGTACATCTTTCTTGCAAGATAGCGACTGCATTTCGATCAAAGCTTTGATCTTTGCTAGATTGGATTCAATGCCCCTTTAATTGACTATGAAGCTTCCTAGACCCCAAACACACACTTAGTCGAATTCAACTTCATCTTATGCTTTTCTAGTTGCTCAAATGTTTGTCTAAGATCGTTGATATAATTTGAAGCTTTCTTGATTTTTATTAACATATCTTCTACATAAACCTCCATGTTCTTGCCTATCTTTTCTTCAAAGACCTTATTCACCAACCTTTGATACGTCGCTCCAGCATTTTTTAGCCCAAAGGGCATTATATTGTAGCAATAAGTTTATCGATCGGTGATAAAAGTTGTGATTTCACTATCTTCTGGTTTCATCTTAATCTGGTTATACCCAGAATAGGCATCCATGAACCTTAAAAGCTCATGTCCCAACGTAGCATCCACCAATTAATTAATTATGGGTAAGGAAAAGTGGTCTTTTGGGCAGGCTTTATTTAAATTAGTGAAATCCACGCACATCCTCCATTTATCATTCTTCTTTTTGACCATCACAACATTGTCCAACCAGGCTGGATACTTTACATCTTTAATAAACTGGGCTTTTTAAAGTTTCTCGACCTCTTCGTGGATATCTTAATTCTTCTCTGAACTAAAAAACCTTCATCTTTACTTTATCTACTTGGCATCCTTATTGATATTGAGCTCATAACAAAGGAAATTAGGATCAATTCTAGGCATATCCTCATGGTCCAAGCAAATACATTTCTCCGTTGCCTCAGGAACATAATTAATTCTTATTTAAGGACTAGATCTAGAGTTGAACCAATCTGCGTAGTTCTCCCTAGTTTGGCGTCATCCAGGATAACGCTTTCAGTAGCTTCCACAATCTGTCCCTTGACTAATTATGTCTCATCTCATGGATCTAAAGTTTCAAATTCAGATTCACTATTAGGCTCAGTGGTATCCACCTGATAGGTGGTAGTCTTCTTTTTCAATTCTATCAAATCCTCTTGCTCAGCTGAGGAGTTGTAATATTCTCTAGCCATCTTTTGATCTCCTTTCACAACACCTACCCCAAAATGAGTTCGAAAATTTAAGCATTGGTGGACTGTTGATGGTATAACTTCAAACTTCTTTAACCCTACCATGTCGAGGATCACATTGTAGGTAGATTGAACGTTTTTATCCATTACAAAGAAGCATATTTTCCCAAAACGGCTTCCCGACTAAGTGTCGAACAAGACTTCTAACTTGACTGTCCTAAGAGGGTAAACTTTTTCACCAAAAAAACCTATTAATGGCATGTGGTAGGGTTCTAGTTGGTCGAGTTTCAAATCTAAACTATAGAAGTAAGGATAAAACATAATATCTGTTGATCTCCCATTGTCAATCAAAACTCTAGCGATGACAATATCCTGGATCCTGAATTTGACAACCAATGGATCGTCATGGGGATAAAGTACCCCAGAGAGATCATTCCTTAAAAAACTGATCACCAGTTTATCTTTATTGACCTTCCTAGGCTGATCATCTTTGTTCAGATTAATTCCCTGGATATAAGAGCAAGCTTGGGCCTCATTTAAGTAAGATTTTGTTTCAGCACTGTGATAGCCTCCTCCTGCATCGCCACTTGTAATTACATAACAATCAAATGAACCAAAACTAATCATAGATACCTCACATTCTGGTTGCTTAGGATTCTTCAGTAGGTCGGGATGATCCTCATAATCATCTTTATGGTTTGTTTTCATGTCATCTCTGGGCTTGCATGGAGAATTTAACCTTCCTCTTGCTTCTCTGCCTTCTCGTCGATCAACAAACGTATTCAGTTTTCCTCGATGAATGAGGGATTCCACTTCATTTTTCAAAGAGATGCAGTTATCTGTTGTATGGCCATGATCCTTGTGGAATTCACAATATTTAAATTTGTCTCTCTTATTAGGGGGTGCTTTAAACCTTTAAAGCCATTGCAAATCCTTATTGTTTTTAATTTTCTCAAGGATATGGTGAATGCTAACACTCAATAGAGTGCATGATCCATATTGAGGAACTGATTCCTAGTGATAAGTCCTATCATGAGATGATCAGGAATAGCTGAGTCGGCTGTGCCTAGGAGGTGGAGGCGGTATTTGTCTTCGTGGTGATAAAGTTATTCACTGTCTGGATATAGCTGAGAATCTTGCTTGTAGCGACTGAGCCAACTGTCTCATGGATTCTTGCATAGCGTCTTGACCCCTAGTAATACTAGCCAAAATCCAATTTAAATTGGTTGATGTAGGCGGAGCAGATGGAACTATTGGGTTGCTTTCATTTTTCCTTAGTCAAGGATGTACGAGATTGAGAACGATAATGAGAAACACGTTCCCACAAATGGCGCCAATCTGTTGATGTCAAAAAATGGACTTGGTCTAATTTTAGAATCACAGATAAAATATAGAATGGCAATGAAATAGTTAAAAGAGTGACACAAGGTTTTAAAGTGGTTCCTCTATGTAAAAAAGTCAACGTCCACTGCTATGTTATTGATTTAAGAGATTACAGAAAGCTAGGTACTCTTGTAAATAAAAATATTGTAGGATTTAGTTTTATCTTGCCCTTGATGAAAGGGATACAATGTATTTATAATTACCCTAAGGTTAAGGGTTGGAATGTCAAGGGATGGAATGACTTTATACATTTAAGCATTTCCATCCATACATAATGAATGTGATGATTGGTTATATGAACCACGTATGGTAAGACCCTTGGTATGGTGAGCTTCATTGGTCTTGATGGTCGGCATTCATTATGTTGGTGGGCATGCCTACTGAGCCACTATTTCCTAATTAGAATTTGGCCATGTAAGAGGACAAGTGTTCACCTCTGATTGGTCCACGAAGGTGGATAATTTTTTGTATCAACAATGATAATTTAATAAAAAAAACACGAAAATTGTATAATTTCCATTTCCTCATTATTGTTTGTTATTTGTTTCTTATCAATTCCTGGTTGGTTCATAAAAAAAATCATTCCAATAAGCCATTCTTACCACAAGCTTTTAATAATATGGTCGTGATCTGTCATTACATGAGACTATCTCCACCATAGAAAGTAAAAAGGAAAGAAAGATCAAACCCGCTAGTAAATACTAGAAACTAAATAGGATTTCTATATATGCATCGTCTAAGAAGGAGTTCAAACACAGGTGTGGGATAAACAAATCAACAGGCAGTCTTGGTCTTATTAAAAATACCAGTGAAAGTGAAGATTTGAACCTAAATAATATGGATAAAAACATTCATAGTTGGAGTAATTGTGACCCGGGCTATCTCTGCATCCCTACCTCCTTTATCACTGACCAGTCATTTGGGGACCTTACCTGGTGATCTGAGTTGTTTCCCTCTCGACGGTGAAGCTTATCTCCCATCGTATCACTGGCCAATAAGAAACTAATCTTCACTTCTACAATTCCATATATTCAAGGTTCTGTCTTAGATTAACCAGAGTAAATGAAGTCTTTAGGTACAAGATATTATCATTACCGCCTGGACAATTAAACATCCAACCTGTAATCATAACGACCCAATTACAAGAGAGGAGCTTTACCAACTGAGTTATATTCCCCGAGCTAAGTGGAGCATGCATGAAGGAGTCATATGCTTTTTCTATTCTTTCCTTGGTGCAGTTGGGTCATCCTGGACTTGAACAAGATACCTCGCACGTGATATAAATCATCGAACCTACGGTCCAACTAATTAGGAGAGAATCAACAGATTTCTTTTCGGGAGCCACTTCAAATAAGTTCATTGCTCCAGCCCAGAATATGATTAATCCGGCATGGGCTACATGATCCCCTAGTAGTAATTAATAAGTCGGTCATTCCCGACACACCAAGCGAAACCTGTGGTTTCTTGGTCACGACCAGCTAAATTTAAAGTTTCATTAAAGAGCATTTCCACGAGGTAGAACCTCCTTAGGGAATATAAGGTTTTCATGAGGATGATCTTGAGCCGCCATCTAAGAACGAAAAGAATATTTTTTTATGTAGAAAGTCTCAAATTCAGTATCTTTCGCCACGTGAATTTCCTAAGAAACGAAGTCATAGGCATGCTAGGTCTAGGTAAGGTATACGAAGAAAAAGCCTATTTGACATTGTTGACAATGTTTACAATGAAACTTGCTAAAGATATTTAATTTTCAAACTTCAGCTTGTGCACAAATACAGCAAGCCAGCATTCATAACCATCTGAATTATAATTCTAATTACTAGTTTATTCGGTTTGGGTTGGATTATATTGGAGGGACTTGTTCATGATTTTGACGTTTGCAATTCAATAAGATTAGGTATACAAACGAAGGGGGGGGTACCATATGACAAAACCCCTGTATGGCTTCTTCGATTTCTCGATAAAGAAAAATATGGCCAATAGTTATATATATATATATAAATTTCTTTTTTTATACTTCTGACTATTAGATAGTGCCCATAAATCTCATAATAATTACCTAAAGATTCATAGTGCACTTCGATGGGAGCTTCTCTTGCAGCAATAACACATTGATTTAGTCGCCACCAGGGCCAAAAAAGGGCTATCTAAATTGATTCGTTTCTAGCGATAAGTTGTTTGACTATGATACTGGAGGCTCTGGGGAGGTCTAAATATGAGAACACTCATCTTGGGGTGGGCTAACTAATTAGATGCCTTCAGGAGTTATCTTCTCCGCACTTGGCTACACAGTGTTTACCATGGGAACGATAACTGGTACACCAGAGGTCCATCCTTATCGATCCTCTCATACTAGGGAAAGGTCCTCTCAATGATCTAACGCCCACACTGGTTATGGATCGAACTATCTCATGGGTCGAACACCAATAGGAATTAAATGAAAGAAAAAAAACTAATACTATATTTTACCTTGATGTGGAAATGTAACAATGTGTTTATTGTCTTTAGAATATTGTCCTCTATCTTATTTTATTCTTTTATGTTATATTTTTTTCATGGATTCGAAAAATTCATAAAGAAAGATATAATAAATATGGAAAAATTATTACGAATAGGTCTTTCAAATGATGAACACGTATGGATGCATGATGACTTGACATCATCCTCACCTTCCACTGCTTTATGACTGATAGTCTGTTCAGGGTTCCAAACTCAATGATGGAAACTAAATATGAGGGTTGCGCTCGTTGTGGGACTTAACACAACACCTTACAACACGAGCTGACGACAACCATGCACCACTTGTGTTCGCATACACTGGAACTAAGGCACGACCCAGACTCCTACGGGAAGCAGCAGTGGGAAATTTTCCGCAATAGGCGAAAGCCTGAATCGAACCGCGTCTTCTCTTTGGTAAAGAGAAATTTTACCATTCGACCATATCCGCATTTTTTTCGTTCTTGATACACAATATGTCCACCCATATATATATATATATATATATATATATATATATATATATATATATATATATATATATGTGTCTGGATTATATTTGTGCAGTGCCAGGATAGAGGCTCTCTTCTGGGTGAGTCCAATTATTTTATTAATTTGAATTTTTTCATTCAAGAAAAAGAAATTTTACCCCCTCCCAATTTTTTTGCTTTCTTTATTTGCATTTTCAAGGATCAATAGATAATTTGATAAGCCAATGAGTTTTTCGTGTTTCAAAATACGGTTAACCAACATGTTAACTAATCGATTACGATAAATTGGATCGGATTTTATAGTTTTTTCTTTTGCAGTACCTCGATGTGACATGAAAGTGAAAGGGGATCAAGAATCAATTTTCTTTTTATAAGGGCCTACATGAAATCGAAATAGCTAGCAATTGCGGGTGAGCCATACGGCGGTGAATTCATTTCGGGGCCTTATACACTGCCCGTCACACTATGGGAGTTGTCCATGATCGAAGTAATTACCTTAATTGCAAGGAGGGGGATGCCGAAGGCAGGGCTAGTGACTGGAGTGAAGTCGTAACAAGGTAGCCATACTAGAAGGTAGAGTTGGGTCACCTCCTTTTCAGGGAGAGCTAATGGTCATTGAGTATTTTGGGTGTGATTACTACTACATCATGTCCTTGTGCAATGCTTAAGGCTCTCGGCTGAGTAGTAGGAGCAACTTTTAATTTATTATGAGCCCAAAGGATGGATTCAATAAGTTCTTTCCAATAACCTTCAAGTCACACGTTGCTTTCTACCACATCATTTCAAACGAAGTTTTACCATAACATTCCAAGGATCGTGTGCGTATCGATATAAATGATCTTTCCTTGTGTTCGGCTATAGCAAGATTATATATATATATATATATATATATATATGTGTGTGTGTGTGTGTGTGTGTGTGTGTGTGTGAGAGAGAGAGAGAGAGAGAGTGTGTGTTCAATTTCTCATCCAATTTAGTGATTTATTTGATAACATTCTCATTTAATTAGGTGCGACTTGGTGAGAAATTTAAGAAATTCTTAATTTTAAAAACTCTAACTAGTTTACACACACACACACACGCACACACACACACACACACACACACACGTGTGTGTGTGTGTGTGTGTGTGTGTGTGTGTGTGTGTGTGTGAGTGAGAGAGAGAGAGAGAGAGACCTCAAATACATACTTGAATTGCTGAGAAATTTTAAAATCTCTAAGATAAATCTGTAAAGAAACTTATAAATTTCTAAGAAGAAATTACTCTAAAAATATAAATTTCTCAATATATCTACGTTTTAGAACAAAAAATGGGACATTTAACAGACACCCGTGTTAAAATAAATTTTACTTCATAATAGTGACATTAACATTATATGGAACATTTTTTAAGCACTAAAAATTATTTTTGATTATATATATATACTGGACTAAACATTAAATAGGACATTTGTTAGGGACCAAAATCTATTTTTGAAAATAGATTGAGTTAAAAATTAAATGAAGCATTTTTTAAGGGCTAAACATATACTAATCCAAAAAAAAATATTTTTTATACATCAATGAAACCCCAATGTTTAAAAATAATAAATGAAGAAGAATCATAATTTTAGTAGTGTACTACATTTTGTTAGCATTGACTTCTTAGTTATTAATATACTCAATATTCCTCTTGCACAACCCATTATCGGTATTGTAATTCTCACCATAGTTAAATGGACAGAGCATTATCGCATAATGTGTATATTTGTTGACAAAAAAAATAATTTTATGTTGTCTTCTGTGACAAAGGTATTTTTCGATGTTGTCTCGCATAGATCAAGAGAGAGTAAGTAGATATGAAAACTTTACCAGACAAGTAATCTTATCTTTTTGTGCTCGTGTTTGATTTTTAATATTTATATCCATCATTATCCTACTTTATAAGATAGGCTCCTTACCGGGAGGATTTTATTATCTTTATATGTTAATCGATCTCTTTTCCTACTAATGAAAAAAATTGATTTGGGTCTTCTTTGTTCTACTTTTATAAGTTATTAAATATCCAAGCCTTTTTTTAAAGCATGTATTTACTAGTACACGATCATAAGTCATCACAAAATCTATGTTAGACTTCCCACCATAATTACTATCTCAAAAACCACATATTTCATGCATCATCTCATATCATACACGATCTTCTTTTATATGGTCATTAAAATTTCTCCTATATAAATTTTCTCACCTAAGGGTATTTTTTGAATTAGTTTATCCATTTATTTTCCAGATTAAACTTTAGCATGCTCATATAATGCTATTTGGGGTGCATAAGCACTAACAATAATAATAATAATAATAATAATAATAATAATAATAATAATAATAATAATAATAATAATAATAATAATAATAATAATAATAATAATAATATTCACCTGATACTAGTTTTAAAAGTATAAATTTATTGCCCCTCCTAATTACAATTAAAATCCTTAAGGGTCTAATCTACTACTATTTTGACTTTGTTCGTATTTCTATGTTTGCGTATATAATATAATTTAAACCCTGTATAGCTTTCTCACTGACCCATTTAGTTTTGTATAAATAAGTTTTGTTAACTTTTCTTCTTATTATGGTATTTATTAGCTCCATACTTTTTCCTTTTAAAATCCCTATATTCTAAGTTTCTAACCTAAGTTTACTACATTAGACTAGATTATTTATCCGCACATGTCTTGATTGTGATGCACGCTTATCTTGTATTATATGTAGGATAATTGATCTTATTCAACCTAATTTGGTTTTGGGAATCATATATGTTATATTTGTCGGAGAAAATTCCCTAAGGTATGTTGATCACGTGTATAAATCGAACTACAAAAAAATATTACCCAAAACGTAAAACCCTACAATGAGGACTTTAGGGTTTACCTTCGAGATGTCTCTAGTTTAATCCCGTCCTAGCAGGAATAATATTTGAGACTAATTCATCAAGAATCCAAACTCAATGTACCTCATAATCTTCTATTGTATTCCTAATATGAACTATCACAAACAGAGTGTGGTTCTTCCTTTGTGACCACTTTATTCTCCCTTCTGATCTCACATCTCTCTCTCTCTCTCTCTCTCTCTCTCTCTCTCTCTCTCTCTCTCTTTTAAATCCGAATTAGGATTTTTTAAGTTCTGAGACTGACAAACTTGTGAGAATGAGAGAGCCTTAAGTGCACAAATATAGGCCATGGGTAGGCAACCTAATAAAAGATACGGACGTGGCTCCTAGTGGGCCTAGAATAACCTAATTTGACCCGAATTCTAATCATAGTCCATTAATTATAATTAATTTCACTAAATAATTATAATTGAAACTCCACTTCTTAACCTAAAATTATATTTTGATCTCCTTATTATTAATCAATTAATTCTCCACACGTTAAGGTTACATACACTCGTTAATAAATTACATTACTGATAATTTATTTTGATTAACTTCTTCAAGTCTTTGAGTGGTTTAGTTTAACATATTTGTAGTGTCGCGTTAACATAATTCACCTGCAAGGTTTGGCATATACAAATCTTATATAAAGGGTGTATCTCAAATCTCTATAATGAGACGTATATTCCATCCATAAAAGACTTTCACAATACATTAATCACCATCAATCAATTTACTAGGCTTATTCATTCAATAATGAATCTCGCCCAATATTTTAAAGCAATAAACAACTAACGCACGTGCCCATCAAGCATATCGGGATTAAGATCCTTAAGTAAACCCAGTAATCTTGAGGTGTACATTATCTTATAAAATTAGTAGAAATACTATGACCTCAAGTTGTTCCCGTTCAATACACACAAAGTGCACTAAGATAATAAGTTGAAACTATGCCATTTTTCGTAATCAAGACATACCTACTAAAATATTATGATATAACCTTACTGATGGTGTGTCCAACGCCATCTAAGATTATGAACAAGAAAATTTATATTCCAAAACAATTGGTAATCCGATCATTTTTTTGTAAGTCTTACTTTACAACCCAAATTAAGGATGGCATTGGGTCGGGTATGGGGCAAGTTTTCCAAAACCCTAACCCGCCCTACGAAAAAATTAACCTACCCTTACACGTGACCCGTGGCGGGTTTACTTTTTAATCCCCAAACCCGAATAAATGTAAACCTTCTAAACCCATCCCCTCCCGACTTGTTTACATTAGACGGGTTAAAAATTTGCCCGGGACGTGTTAAACCAACATTTTTATCACCTTTTATCTAAAATATACTTTTTTGTTAACATCAAACGCCAAATTTTACTACTAATTCTTCGCAGAAATTCAAATGTAATGTTAAATATAACATATCACATAAGAATCATGGTAATATAATTTCAAAAGTAATATAAATAATTATCATAAATATTAATGACAAACATCTGTGATTCAAATAACTTAAAAAAAAGTGATTATACCCTATCCAACCAACCTCGGGCAAGGAAGGAGGTTCCACAATTGACCTAGGATCCCAAACAAAGCAATATTCGATTCCAAAGACCTATGTTGCCCTTAAAGCTAAGCCATAGTAGTATAGCGAACCTCGATTATGCCTTATTTCTCCTAGAATGATCAATCGTTCTAAGATAGATTCTCAACCAGGCTCAGAGACCATAGCATCAAGGTTTCACCAAGATTTATACTCGGAGAAGACCTCATATGGAAGAGAAATGATATCTTAGGGTTGCCCCAACCCTATTCCTAAGATGAGTTAGTGCGTGGTACCTCAAGATCAACTTAGACAAAGTATATGACCATTTCAAACCCTCTGGACCTCCGATTAGGCTCCTATAACTAGTCTATCGGATAGGTAGAAAGCAGAACACTATTTCACCTACCGCCTCTACCCTCCATTTGCATTAAATACTCCCATCAGTATTTGATGTAGGGCTGCACATGGTTCGGTTCGATTATACTACGGAACCAGAACCAGAATCAAAATTGGTCGGTTCCATGGTTTTGGAACCAGAACCAGAATCGAAATTAGTCAGTTCTGAACCAAACCGAACCATTGGTTCTCGTTTTGGTTTGGGTCGGTTCACAGTTCTGGTTCTTAATTATGGTTTGCGCTTCTAGTTTGCGGTTCTAGGTCATGGTTCTGGTTTGCAGTTTTGGTTCATGGTTCTGGTTCGCGATTCTCGTTAATGATTATGGTTCTTGGGTTGGTTAATGGTTATGGTTATGGTTAGTGGTTCTAGTTAACGGTTCAGTTTCGCGGGTCGATTCTCGGGTTGGTTCTTGGGGTCGGTTCTTTGGTTTGGCTCTTCGATTCAGTTTTTCGGTTTGGTTCCATAGGTTCGATTCTCGGTTTGGTTAGGTTTGGTTCAGGTATAAAATCGATAATCGAACCGAAGGCTTCGATTCTTAATTTTTTGGAACCAAAACCAACCCATGGAGAAAAAAAATTGAACCAACCCAACCCACGAAGGTCGGTTTGGTTTGGTTCTTTGGGTTGCCGATTTTTTTTCACACCCCTAATTTAATGCACGCAATAACTATCTTACATCACTTATAAAACCTTTGGTCATAACTCCACCACCTTACTAACACCGTCACACCTCAAAAGTGCCACTGCTATCAAGATGGATCATTTTCAATTATCAAACACCTTTGTAAATCTTAGAGAAAATCGAGAGATTTTTTAGAATTTTCATAAGTTCTCACGCCTTATTTCACACTCTCAATCCATTCTTGAGAGAAAATAGTTGTAACGTGGATCATTTTCAATTATCAAACACTTTTGTAAATCTTATTGATCACCAAGGCTATACTGAGGAAACCTTAGAAAAGTAAATCAATTACTTCATATGGTCCTTTGAATTGCTAACAAAGGATGCAAGACCTTGGACAATCTTGACCAAAGCTAAAGAGGTCTCTTAAAATCTAATAACTTACTTACGATCTAATAAACTGTTGGTGATTTAAATTAATGGATCGTGTGATTTATATGATAACTGGGTTTCAATAAATCATTTGATCAAGTTTGATCTATATAGGATATATAAAATCTCACACCTTAATAGTTCATTCTGAATTGAATCGTAAATAGTACATTATAGGGTATGTTATATTCTTCACTAGGGGTCACTAAGGGTGACAATACCAAGAATAAAAAACTCTCCAACTATGATAAAGTTACCCCTATTATGAGTGTACAAATTGTAATGCATTTAAATGTTTTTTACCATTACGAGAATTAACAATCCTCCCATTACGATAAGGTAATAGATTACCATACTTATATATTTGAGATGTTTCCACCTATACTGATGGTACGAAATAAGTTCACATAAGTCTATTAAATCTTCATTTGTTCCGAACGATGCTTCTAGGAATGTCGTCTAGATACATTAAAACATTTGTACTTGTTCCAACTTGTCGAGCTTTCTCCCAATACAAGTGTTGCACTAACCATTATAGAAAGTACTAGAATTGAGTTTGAAATCAATCCACAATATCTAATGGGAGTAAATAAAACTAACTTAGAGAAATATTGACATATGTATATCTATATCTTATTAATAATCCATCATGAATTTATCACATATGGAAGAAACTCGATTCTTCTCTCTTCAACACACAGTTACTGAAAGTAACTTGTGTCATTATCTTCATGGAGATAATTTATGCCACTGATATATGATTCATAATAATAGGTCATTATATAATTGCATCAATCATAATATTTTTTTTAATATTTCAGTATCTATAATACCTGTTGGTCATTTTCCATCCAAACCAAATCCATTAACTTAAAGTGCCTCAGTTTTTGGTGTAAGATATCATCTTCTACTAGTTTGTGAAATCAATTTAGATAAATTGACCTAGGTATTTGGTGTTATAGATATATTATAATTTATAAAGAAGAACCTTATCCATTTAGTGAGAATGAATATTATTAAAAAATTACAGCGTACTGAATATGATATTTATTTTGTTATAATTATCCTTTTTAGTACAAATACGGATATATTATTTATTACCATTAACAACATATATGTTATTAAAATAAAACAAAAATCCTTCCATAAAAAATAAAATCCAAACCAAAGTTCCTTTATAAGAATCCATTTAATATTAATCTCTAATAATAAAAAAATGAGACTCACGTCTCCCGTTGTAATTACAAATTTCAAGTAGTAGATAAATTTACCTATCACTAGTTGATTGGTTTTCTTGAACCAATGATTAATGGCTCATGTATCTACAATCTAGGTTACTATAGAACAAACCATTAAACACTATTCAGCTTTTTGCATTTTTTATCTACCTTGTTCTTGTAAAGAACATAAGCTTGTTAAATCTTACTAGTGTCTTGACCGCTCTCAGTGAATTCACTCTCCATTGTACAATTCACTAATTGTCTTTGAGTCCTAGCCACTATCTAAATTCAAACTAACTAGTTTCGGACTTCACCTTAGGTTCTATCTACCTTTAGTCCAAGAAGATGAAGTTATTTTAGTAACTTGAATACTTTATGATTTCCTAGCAACACCCTTTGTTGGAGAGGATATCGACCTGAAAGTCCCCATTAATTTCACCTCCTTATATTTCTAGTTCTTTCGGGTAAGAAATACCTGTATAACATAATATTATAACTAGGGCTATATTAATCACACTGATATTCCTTTAAAGTCACTCATGGAATACTGCATAAATATATGACCCTAATTATCAAACATTAAATGTGAGATAATCATTATATCATAGATGGAAAAATATATCTGACTTAATAAACAAGTCATATGGTATCTCATTAGTCTTGTTCACTTATATTCTAGATTTTCTCATAAGATGATTTGACTATTGAAGATTACACTAAGAAAATACACATGCATTTATCTACCGTCAAAACTATGTCCAATTTAAATTCTGTTCTTTTAATTTTTTTTTCTAGAAGGTATATAAAATCTAGTATCAAACAAGTGGATATTGGAGTTACCATTTAAACTATAGAATCACATAATAAAGAAAATATATTATGACAACCAATTAAATTTATTTTCAATTTAAAGTTAGTTCCCTCTACCATTTTAAAAGAATTCGGCAGCATCCCAATTACCATAAAATAACACGCCTTGGTGGGAGGACGTCTACTACCCACATATAAAATCGGACAAGACAAATCCTTTTAATTTAACCATCCAAGCAAAAACCATGCCAAGTAAAATTAAATAGCTGACAACTTTGTGTGACACTTTGCCTATTTTAATCACGGGTGATCAGTCATTTACCAAAATAAGCAGGAATCTTATTTGGTTCATTCTTAGCATCACTGTCAAAATTTTTCAAATTACTAACCACCTATGTTAAATTAAGACGGTGCCGATTTTTATCTTTTATTAATCATACAGTAATATGCGAAAATAAAAATAATATAAACCATCCACACAATAATAGAAGTCTGAAACATCGCATGATAATATAGATAAATAATAAATGTCGAATAAACCATCGGCTCCAAATTCAATATCCAAATCATAAGTCTAATATAAATGAAATGAATCTAAAGATTCTGATACTGAAAGAAATAAATCCATATAAAGGTGTAAACTGAATGGGCAACATGCCCAACTGAATTAACTGAATATGAATCCCAAACTACGAATGAAATAACTAAAGTCTCTACTCAAGTACTGAATGCCTCCACAAGTGCTGCAGCCATGCATCCCTGGAACGAATCATCAATTCCAGCGTCCCTGTGGCTAGAAACCTAAAAGTTTTGAAAATAGATTTGATATGGGACAGAGTCCAAAATATTTAAAAAATATTTAGCAGGTATTTAAAATGCAATAAGAGCGGTTATTGAATATACATATTAGTTTCACATGCACTCTCTTGAGTTCTTCATCTCTCAACTATAGTGCACACCTAACGTCTCCTATTTTACCCACCTAGTTATGCTACCCAACCTAACTAGTCCCAAGGCATCTATTACTCACTAATATTCTTAGCATACCCATACCGCCCATATGATACGCTACCATAAAACATTAATAAATATTTTTTGGATATTATGTTTGACCCATTAATTATGTTTCTCTTACTTAAGTTACTTTAGATGCATATTATCTATATCTTATACTACCACACATGAGTGGGGCAAATCATACTTATCTGTATATATATCACACTATCTATATATATAATTACATCATTCCCAGATTGAGAACCGTAAATGCATGCATACTCTGCTATCGAGTCCATGTACCTCTTGTACCAAATCAAGGACTATCGGTTTAGAATAACACCTCGAACCATAAATTAAATAACACATAATGGAGGCGAACATAGTTATAATCTTTTGGCTTACGCATATACCTAACGTACCCAAATGACCTACCAGTCTCACTATTGTACTCTCAAATAGTGAGTCGCCCTAAGTTCTATATTCTGGGCACACATACAGACCTTGTTGGCATCGCCAAGGTGGGATCATCCACTGTGCGAAACCTCTCGTGATTGCAAGTAGCGTAGGTATGCTTCACACACATATAATATGTATACACACAACATATAAATATATCCAACATAGGTATACACATAACATATAAGTATATCCAACATGTAGTATGTATCTCTCGAATACCCATGGTACTAATGATTCACACTCGATATTCTTTTCTTATTTTCTCCAGTATCACTCACTACTCGAAGGGTCCTACTTATCCCTTAATTATTTTCAGTAGTTAATACATCACTAACCTATTGGTATCACTCTTGGGCTATCATCTACGCTTCCCGTAACCCGATTTTTAATTCTCGATACTTAACACCATCGTTTCATTTCATCTGTCCTAATCTCATTTTACCCTCATTAAGACTAAGCCGAGCTTTAACTATAGGTCTACTGATATTCTCCAAGTCCCCATATAGTTTATAAAATATTACCAAATTCCATCATAATTATTGGTAAAGAAAACTACGCAAATACACAAAGGACCCATTTTTAGCTTTGGTCGATCGATCGAAAAAACTGATCGATCGATCGACATCCCTCTATCGATCGATCGATACCTGCTGTGATAGCTTCGCCCAGATTCATTTTCTTCTCTATTTAAGACATCAAACCATCAACAAATCTTCCCAAACTCCGATATAACGTAACCAATCATCAAGTACATGCATATGGACAATTTCTAACATAATTTTAACATCAATTCTTTCAAGAATCCATCATTTACAAGTCTAAATCTTCCCTCTTTAATATAAACCATGTTATGGTTCTTTTAAAGTTTATTCACTACAAAACCCAGATTTTCATCATTTGAAAAATAATTAATTCTCAGACTTCGTATGAAAATCATATAAGAATAATATCTAGCACGATCTCAATCCCAAAACATGAATTAATCCTACTTATAAATCCTCAAAATCACATTTCTCATGCAAATTCAACCCTTCACTATCATGGGTATTATAACTATTCAAAAGATTGCAAGATAAACACTTGTGATAGATTTGAGTGATCTAATTTTTGTTGGTCAATGATGGAGGTGTCCTTTCCTTTCCTTGATCATGATTCCATCGACATCGTTGATGAAAAAAGGTGTAAGTTGGTTTAAGAACCCTTCTCCTACCCTTTCTTATGGCCTATCTTCTCTCCTAACTATTGTAACCTAGCCTCCCCACCCAAGTGGTTGATATATATCTCTAAAATTCGTAATTTTTCCAACCCTAAATTCCCAAATGACCTGTTGATACCAAAATTAATATGCTGATATAGACGAATAATAAGAAGACACGTGTCGACCTACGTGGCACAATAGCAACAAGGAAGTTTATTTCCCCGACTAAGTCATACTCATTCCGAGCAGCAAGTGCACTCCGAGGAACTCCAACACTCCGAGGAACTCCTGAACGACGAGCAACTAAGGCGGTCCGAGCTGCATCTCGGCCACATCATTGATTGCCAGATAATCAACAGTTTAACTATTCATTGAATGCTTATCATACAGACGTATATTCTTAAAGGGCACTAATTGTTTACCCTTTCACATGTACAGCCCAAGGGCTATAAATACATTGTATCACCCTCATTCAAAGGGACCGGATTTTCTTGATAGAATTACATATCGAGAACTCCAAAACACTTGGCAATAACAGAAACAGTGGACGTAGGCCATTCTTATAAGGCTGAACCACTTTAAAATTCTTTGTCTCATTTACATTTAACTGTGATTAAATAATTAGAAGCAATCTAATTTTTTACATCAACAGATTGGCGCCGTCTGTGGGAACGACTGTTGTTATCGTTTTTCACCAAAAATCATTCATCATCAATGGCAGATAATCCGGAATCCAGCAATCAAAATGCTGGAAATGCTGGAAATCCTCCAAATCCCTCTGCACCTCCAGATCTGGCGGGAATTATGACGAATCTGGCTCAAGGACAAACCGCCATGCAAGAGACAATGCGGCAACTCATACAGACCCTTCATGGCGGTGCACCTGCACATTCGGGACAACAAAGTGGTCAGAGGCAAACCTATTTACTTTCTTCACGATCCAGGCGTACAGATGCGTATCGTAATGAGGAATCTGATGATTTCTCTTATCAACCTGGGCGAACTTCATTAATACGGGCTACAGATACTGAGCAATGTATCACTCTCTCTCTAGAGAGACCCAGTGCTTTGGAAAGACTGAGTAGGGTGTCTCCTTTCAGTCGACTAGGCCCTAAGAGGAATAGGAGCCCACCTAAAACCATGTCGAGGAGTCTTCGACAACCATCAGATCTAAGAGAAGGATCAGCGCAATCACGACCAGTTGCTCGTCAAGATAGATCTCAAGAGGCCACGTCAGAACAATCAATTGCTCGAACTAATAAGCCCGGGGAAGTAAATGATGCGTGGAAAGGTTCCATTCAGCGGTTGGAGGATAGATTGGGAGAAATGGCTAAGGCGAAGAACCCCCTACAACGAACTTTTGTTCAAGGGACACCTTTTGTACAGGCCATTGTGGATTTTCCTACACCGTCAAAATTTAAAGCACCTGTGGTAACCCCCAAATATGATGGAAAGACAGATCCTGTTCTACACATAGAGCAATATCAAGCTGCTGCCGACATCTATGCTGTCCCCGACGAGATGAGATGCAGAGCATTCTCAGGAACTCTTACTGAATCTACCCAGATATGGTACAACAATCTTCCTCGGGGTAAGATTTCAACTTTCTTTCAGTTGGCCGAGTTGTTCATTGGCAATTTCTGTTTTGGAGCAAAGCCAGTAAAACGAGTAGCACAGTTGTTAAACGTTAGACAAAAATCTGGTGAGAGTACTAGAGATTACATAACTCGTTTCAATAACGAGAAGCTGGAAGTCATAGATTATGAAGAAAAGACAGCAATCACCGCCTTGATGAGTGGGTTATTGCCTAACAAGTTGTATTACACTTTGGCCAAAGATCCACCTACAACTATGTCAGAGTTAATGGCAAAAGCGGCCAAAATCATGAATGCCGAGGAGGCTATGGCTGTAAAGAAGAATATGGATAAAGAAACCAAGGTGGAAGACGACAAATCTAAGAAGAAAGAGCATAAGGGCAATGGCGGTGACAAGCATTCCAAGAATACTAAGTCGTCATGGGAAGTCCTGAAGAAATTCGATAATTATACTCCTTTGAAAATGGGCATTAATCATGTCTTGGAAGAAATCAAGAATAACGAGGAAGTAAAGTGGCCAAAGAAACTGAGGTCAGACCCTGACACGAGGAATAGGGAGAAATATTGCGAGTTCCATAAGGATCACGGCCATATGACCAAAAATTGCATAGCTCTTCCGAACTAGATTGAAACACTCATCCGAAGAGGGAATCTAGCAAAGTATGTTGATCGGGGAGGCGAAAGAAGAAATAATGACCGAACTAGAGAAAGGTCTAGATCTCCTCGTCGAGCAGAGGAGAAAAAGAAGAGAAACCATGAAGATGATCCAGATGATGACCCCGATCTTCCCAAGAAACCAAGGCAGCCAGAACGAGAGGTATTTTCAATACGCTTTGGGTCATTTGATTGTAATGTCATTACAGGAGGAGATGCAGGAGGAGGAGACCTTACTACAGAAAAAAAAGCTTACCTCGGTGAGGCTCAGGCTTGCTCATACATTCAACGGATAAATTTGGCTGAAGAGGATCGCCCGAGGAAGGTAAACAAAGAGAAGTTGGTCATTGGTTTTTCAAAAAACGACCTTGCAGGTGTTCTTTACCCTCACGACGACCCTTTGGTGATCAAAATGAGGATGAAATAAGTAGTGATTTCAAGGGTTCTGGTAGATAATGGTAGTTCGGCAGACATCATGTTCTACTCATGCTTTGACAGTTTAAATTTAAAGTTATCTCAATTGGAGCCTTATCACAGACCTCTCCTGGGTTTTGCTGGCGAGAAGGTTTTTCCACTTGGGACGATCAAGTTGGATATATTCATTGGAACTTGGCCTGCTTGTCGAACAGAAAGAATACGCTTCTTTGTGATGGATAAGAATGTGCAATCAGCTTACAAGATCATCATGGGAAGAGTTGGTTTGAAGAAGTTCGAAGCAGTTCCATCTACAGTACATCAGTGCTTAAGCTTAAAATTCCCAACAAATTTTGGAGTAGGAGTTGTGAAAGGTGATCAAAAAGTAGCTCGGGAATGCTATTATTCATCTGCCGAGCAAGAGGAGCTTGAAGAGTTAAGGAAAAAGACTACTACCTACCAGGTGGATGAAGGTACAGAAATTGAAACACTGGATCCCAGAGATGAATCCCAACTTGTAAAAGGACAGGTGGTGGAATCTACAGAAAATGTTATTCTGGACGATGAACACCCTGAACGAACAACTCAGATAGGTTCGTTGTTGGATGCTTCGATAAAACAGGAGTTGATAACTTTCTTGAGAAACAGAAAAAAAACTTTTGCATGGAGTCATGAAGACATGCCAGGAATAGATCCAAACTTCTTATGCCATGAGCTCAATGCGAATAAGGAGATCAAGCCCATAAAGCAGAGAAGAAGAGTGTTTAGTCCCGAGAAGAATCAAGCTATACAAGAGGAGGTCGAGAAGCTCCAGAAAGCTCGATTCATTGAAGATGTGAAATATCCAGACTGGTTAGCAAATATGGTGATGGTAAAGAAGAAAAATAATAAATGGAGAATGTGTGTTGATTTCACTGATCTCAACAAGGCATGCCCAAAGGATCACTTTCCATTGCCCAGAATTGATCAACTAGTGGATGCTACCTCGGGACACGAGTTGCTTAGCTTCATGGATGCTTACTCTGGCTACAATCAGATCAAAATGAAACCTGAAGACAGGGAAAGTACTTCTTTTATCACCCCTAGGGGAACTTATTGTTATAATGTTATGCCTTTTGGTTTGAAAAATGCAGGAGCGACATACCAACGGCTGATGAACAAGGTTTTTGCCGAACAAATCAGTTGCAATATGGAAGTCTATGTCGACGATATGCTGACAAAAAGCAAAAAAGCTGCTGATCATCTAGTTGACTTAGGTCAGACCTTTGATCAACTGGATAAATACCAAATAAAGCTCAACCCGACGAAGTGAACATTTGGAGTACGAGAAGGAATGTTCCTCGAGTACATTGTCAACCAGCGAGGCATTGAGGCGAATCCAGAAAAGATCAAAGCTCTTTTAGGGTTGCGATCTCCAACGACGAAGAAAGAGGTGCAGAGTCTTACAGGACAAGTTGCAGCGCTCAACAGATTTGTATCCCGAGCAACTGATAGATGCCTCCTATTCTTCAAAACACTTCGAAAAACTTTCGAGTGGAATGATGAATGTGAAAAAGCCTTTCAAGACTTGAAGAAATATCTGGGAGCACCTCCACTGTTGTCCAGGCCAGTAACGGGAGAAAAGTTGTACTTGTACCTGGCAGTATCAGAGAATGCAGTCAGCTCGGCATTGATCAGAATGGAGAATGGAGTCCAGAAGCCAATTTATTACACAAGTAAAGCTTTCCGAGGTGCAGAGATCAGGTACCCAAAGCTGAAAAAATTGGCATTGGCATTAATTGAGGCAAGTAGAAGAATGAGGCCATATTTCCATGCCCATACCATCGTCATGTATACCGACATGCCATTGAGACAAGCCCTTCATAAGCCAGAAAAAGCAGGGAGATTGATGTACTGGGCAATAGAGCTCGATGAATATGATATTGTATATGAACCCAGATCATCACTAAAAGGGCAAGCTGTAGCAGATTTTATAGCAGAGTTTACATATCCTGATACCCCCGAGGAACAAAAGTTGCTCGCTGATCAACCTGTGGATGTTACAGGATCAACAAACACAAGCTCAGACCAACTCCGGTTGGTAAAAGGGCTTGTGGATGTAGAAGGATCATCAAATTCGAACTCAGACCAACTCCGGTTGGTAAAAGGGCGAGAAGAGATGGTCGACGAAGAGCGAGAAATACCAGGGGAGGATGAAAGGAAACATCAAATATTTCACCGAGGAACTCTGTCAGATAAGAAATTTGAAGACGAGTTACCTACATGGAGATTATATGTAGATGGGTCATCTTGCACAACAGGTTGTGGAGCAGGGATTATTTTGAACACCCCAGACGAGATTGACATGGAATATGCCTTGCAATTCCAATTTAAAGCCTCCAATAATGAGGCTGAGTATGAGGCCTTGATAGCAGGTCTTAATTTAGCAAAGATTATGGAAGCGCAACAAGTGATGGTATTCAGTGATTCTCAATTAATTGTGAATCAGATGATGGGAACATATGCAGTTAAAGGAGAATTAATGGTCAAGTATCATGCAAAGGCGATGGAGTTGTTGGCAGAATTTGATGCCATTCAGTTGATCAGAATACCAAGAATAGAGAATGCGCGAGCAGACGCATTGGCCCGACTAGCATCAGCTACTCGTACCGAGCTACGAAGAACGATACCAATTGAAGTATTAGAAAGTCGGAGCATAGATGAAGACCTGAAGATGAATATTATTACCCTTGATTTAGGACCATCTTGGATGGATCCTATCAGGGCATATATTGAGGAGGGAGAACTACCGGAGGATAAGCTCGCTGCCAAGAAATTGAAGTTTAAAGCTGCTCGGTATGTACTAATTAATGGTGTTTTGTATAGACGAGGAATTATGGCAGGTTTGCAAAGATGTGTACATCCCTCCGAGGTGAAAGAATTGATTGAAGAGATCCATGAAGGGTCCTGTGGAGCCCATGTAGCAGGTCAGACACTTTTGCAAAGGGTGATGACGCAGGGATACTACTGGCCAACGATGAGGGCTGATTGTATAGCCTATGCTAAGAGATGTGATAAATGCCAACATTTTTCCTCCATCCGACGAACTCCACAAGCATTGTTGACACCCATAACTTCCCCTTGGCCATTTGCCATGTGGGGAATGGATTTGGTTGGACCACTGCCAACGACCCGAGGAAGATTCAAGTACCTCGTCGTCGCAGTGGATTATTTTACTAAGTGGGTAGAAGCTGAGCCTCTGATTGATATGACATACGAGAAGGTGTACCAATTCATTTGGAAGAACATCATCTGCCGATATGGTCTCCCTCATGCCTTCATCACAGACCATGGAACACAATTTGATAACGAGGAGTTTGCCGCCTATTGTCATCAGTAAAACATTTTGAAGGTTCATTCAGCACCAGGCCATCCTCAAAGCAATGGACAGACTGAAGTGACGAACAGAACATTACTAAATGGTTTGAAGAAGAGGCTAAGTGAGGCTAAAGCTAATTGGATTAATGAGCTACAGTCAGTATTATGGGCTTACCGAACAACTCCCCGAGCAGCAACTGGAGAATCACCATATATGCTGGCATTTGGAAGTGAGGCCGTGATACCTGTCGAGTTGGGTCTTCCAACACACAGAGTGATGAACTTCAATTCCCCAGTCATGGACTTAATGAGAAGATTAGATTTGGACATGCTCGAGGAAGTTAGAGAAGAGGCAGCCATTAGGAATGCTGCTTACCAACAACGAACAACTCTGTTCTACAACAAGAGGGTGGAGAAATGCGACTTAAAAGAAGGAGATTACGTGCTAAAGAAGGTCATTCAGAAGCACAATAAGTTGGAAGCAAACTGGCATGGACCTTACCGAGTTACAGAAGTTGTTCGACCAGGAACATACCGAATAGAGACTCTAGAAGGAGAGGAATTTAAGAATGCATGGAATGCTGAACACCTACGCAAGTATTATCAGTGATGTAAAATGTAAAGCAGTTCCATCAATATGAATAAAACGATGATATTTTGCCATCTTCTCTCCTTTTATTGAAAGTTTTTCGGGGAATACTAGTGTGTGTAACACTACGCTGCTCGGCAGTAAAAACAACACGATAGTTCAAGCTCAGACCAACTCCGGTTGGTAAAAGGGCGAGAACACGATAGTTCAAGCTCAGACCAACTCCGGTTGGTAAAAGGGCGAGAACAAACCATACTCATTTGGTTAGGAGGCGTACACTATCTCAGACCAACTCCGGTTGGTAAAAGGGCGAGTGGACATGATAGTTCGAACCCATACCAATTCTGATTGGTAAAAGGGCGAGAACACGACATTCCTAAAAATACCAGCTCCGGTTGGTTAGGAAACCATACTCCTTTGGTTAGGAGGTTGACACTGGCTCAGACCAATTTTGGTAAAAGGGCAAGTGGACATGATAGTTTGAACTCAGACCAACTCCGGTTGGTAAAAGGGCGAGAACAACATTCCTAAAAATGACAACGTGTGTGGCTAGGAAGCAAAATACTCCTAAAAGTGCCAATCTCGGTTGGTTAGGAAACAAGATATGCTCTCAAATGCCAACTTATGTTGGTCGGGAGGTAAGATTATTACAGAAAATACAAAAGTTCCTCGAAGAACAAAATATTCCAAACTGAACCAAGTATGGTTGGTCGGGGATCAAAACCCACTAACTGTAGTTGGTCGACGAGGAGAAAATATTCCAAATTGTACCAAGTATAGCTGGTCGGGGATAAAAACCCACTAACTATAATTGGTCGACGAGCACAATTTAACAACCTTGGTTGGTTGGAAAAATTTTAAACATTTTTATACTCATTACTTTATTATTAAGTGATTGGGCAATATTACTAATACTTGTAATTTTTTATTACTAAGTTGGTCGATGAACCACACAATATTGTTATGAAAGCACAAATATAAAGTGTTTGACAAATATAAGACAATAGCAATACAAATTTGCGAATAAAAATGAAACTCTTTCATTGAATTCAAAATAAATTACACAAATTTATTACATTGATATTAAATTGTGTACTAATTATTACATCAGAATTTCCTATTCTACTGGTTTTTTCCCTTCTGCTTTTGAAATAGGCTCCTCGCCAGCAGGAGGATCTTCCAGGCAAAGGGGAGAATTAATGAAGTTAATATCTCGAAGCATTCTGACGTTCATTATTGAAGGTGTGTCCAGTAGATGCTCGGGACGAGATACCTCGATCTGGAGAATGAAGATTGTAATCACCAAGGTATTTTGCAATTAAGCTCCGAGGAATGGCACGAGCTGGGATCCATTTTATGTCCAAATTATACGGTGGCACAGGCAAGTCAAGTACCCCAGGATCATAATAGTCCCACAGGTAGTGTCCTTGTTCGAGCTTCAGCACGCCCAAGGCATTCAGCCAACCTTGCTTGTAGCCCTCATTATTGGCATTCTGGATACGATCATCTAAATGAAATAGTGCTTCGTTGTATCCAGCCATCCAAAACTCTCTGGGCTGTTTATGAAATTGAAATGTCAACCTTTCAAGCTTCTCGTGAAGACTCTGGATGAAAAGTTCATTAGTCGCCAACACTGATGTCTTTGAAGAGAGTTGTTGTTCTAGTTCTCTAATTTTCTTTGACATGTCAGACAAATCTTGGTTCTTAGCCATTAATTGGAATGCTTGGTTTTCCAACGCTGATTGAGTACGAGCTTCTTCAACAGTACGATGAAGACCTCTTGGTCATCCCCGAGCAGGTTGAGTACTTTGTTCCTCGTCAACATTCTGAGCAACTCTTCCTCGTCCATGAGAACCTATTCCTCGTCCACGAATAGCAGTAGAAGGCCCAGCTCTTCTCAAAGCCTCTAACTCTTCTCGCAACTTAGCATTTTCCACTTCTAAAAATGAGAATCCTTCATCGGTGACCGGTACCAAGGCAGTAGAAGATGAAGCTGCAGACTTATACTGTGCAAGCTCTTTCTGCAAATTGTTATTCTCTTGCTCCAGCAGCTCTGCAATCTGTCTACATGCTTCGACTTCACCCTTTAGGGTTCTCTCCCTGACATCGTACCCAACAAGGAGCTTTTCATGGCCCTTCTCGGCAGAAAGCTGCTGATACCTCTTCTCATACCCTTTATGCAACAGGGCAGTTGATTCTTTATACTGCTGCTGAAGTTCATCGAGAGTACCTTGCAAGTCTTCAATCATTTCGTAGTAAGCCACATTGTTAGCCACAGCTCGGTCAAGTAAGCATTTCAGGTACTGATAAGCTTCGATTGCCTGCTCTGAAGCATCCTGACCAAGGATGTCGGCAACTTCTGATGCACTCAGGTTTGTGTGACCAGCCTTATAATATTCATGACATTGCTGCATCAGCTTTGTATCATTAGCAGACAGCAGATCCATCCTGGCCAAAAACTACCAGAGAAAGAAAAAGTAATCATAAAAAAGAAGATCAAGACAGAGTAGAGATAGAAAAGAGACAATCATATGGAAGAAAAGAACTCAAATTTTATTAGATCATAATGCAGAGTTACAAAGATCTTGGTTACACTTGAAAAATAAGAAAAATAGAAAGAGAATACCGAACAACTTCACACCTTTTCCCCGTCTCCCAAGACTTTCTCGGGAGGCTGGGACGAGGAGCTCGGTTGCTCGATTGGAACAATGAGTTGGTTGGCTAAAGCTGGAACTTGTTCAGGAGGAGCAGGCAGAGATGAAAGCTCCTCGTCGGCAGGCTGAGTAAGGATTGGATCACCCACTGCCATGGAAGATTCTTCGGAGGCAGCTTCTTCCTCTTCTTCATCTTCAATAATTGGGGGAGGACCAGGGAGATGCTGTTGAAACAGTTCTGAGTCCTCATTAATCTTCAACTCTTGCAGGGCAGCAACCCAACCATCTCGGAAGTATTTAAGACTCCCATATTGCACTTGGGTCATCATGGCTGCTACCCCCCTGTTCCACCCTTTGTCCCAACTAGTGCGAAAAGATTTTTTCACCGCCATTTTTCTTTTAATTTTCTCCGAGGAGAGCTTCTCGGATAGAAAATCCTCGATGGCCTTCAACTTAGCCTCCACCTCCTCCTTCAGACGATTTACTTCTCGCAGAAGGGTTAGCTCTTCCTCAGCCAATTTAAACTTATTTTCAAGCTCCCCAAAGTTCGTGAGCTTCTCGACATACTTCTTATTCTCATTCTCCAAATCCTTCACTTTATTTTCCAAACCCTTGGAAACTTCAACGAGCTGCACCTTCTCTGCCTCAACTGCAGCCAACTTTTTCTCCCAATCAGCCCTATCCTCGTCATACTTTTGACGGGAATCCTTCAAAGATTTGGTCAATCTCGATAAAACATCCTCCACTCCGGGCGAGGAGCTAGAAGCCTTGATCGCTTCATCCTTCTTCACAATGGTGTTAAAGCAACTCACCAGCTGAAAAAAGGAGATAATAATAAGTCAGCACAGAGATACATGTATTGATGGAAAGAGAAAATTCAAAATATGAGAAACTTACTGAAGCAATGTGATGAGTAGCCAGGGATGTAAGCACATCCCTAGACATATTCTCCTCAATTCCTTGGACTTCAGGAATGGTCCAAGTCTTCACCGAGCTCATAGCTGAGCTCGGAGGAATAATAGTTGGAACACCAGCCCCACTAACTTGGAGCTGGGGAATGATTTCAGCTAAAGTGACCGAGGAGGATTTCTTCAGTCTCCTCGGTGGCATCTCAACAGTTTCAACCAAAGAAGAGCTTTTGGTTGGGGAGATAGTGACCACTTCCACAGGTAT